>OY978225.1:3538108-4138108 GCA_963854785.1 Vaccinium vitis-idaea
AAGGGCTTGATCCAAGCAGTTTTCGCAAAAACTTTATATTTACAGTTTTTGCGAAAACTGCTTGGATCAATCCCTTCCCGGTATTTTTTTTTGAAGATTTCCCGCGTGGACCCTTGAAAACACCTTCTGAACACATTGGACGGATCGGATTTTCCAAAAATAATTTGCAACACAAAAAGAACCATTTTTTTCTTATTTCCGGGAGGTGTGGACTAGAACCGTGGGGTATATATATATATATCCTTTCGTGTAGTTTTTCTGATCAACTGATGTACCCATTTCCTTGTATTCTAACAATTGTCCATCTTCTTTCACATTCTATTTTTGTTTTAAGATTAACTTGACTTTAGTCTGTACCCATGGTGGAGATTTTTTTTCGTGTTGTCCAAATTAGTTAATGCATCACATCATCAGGCATGTGAAGAATTTACTGTATGTATTAATGTATTCTTCTGTTTCTGGTATCCTCATCTCCGAGCACTGAACTTCTATGTATTGTTCGGAATCTGGAATTCAGTAACAACATTTGTTTGCGTTTCTACTTCAATAATTATGACAATGAAATCAGGTCAAAGGAATGTCTTTGAACAATGGCATCTCACTTGATCCGCGGGAAGAGAGAGAAAATGCAGGTATGCATTTAAGTCATGCACCTTTCACTTTCATTTGTTTCAGGTCCAATGAGATTGTCAATGGTGTAATTATTATGGAGCTTCCATTTGCGCAATTTATAACAGTTGCATGCTTTCATACTTCTCTTTGTCGCTGTGGTTGAATGGTTGTGGTGCTTTTCAAATTATGGTAGTTATTCTTGCAATAGAATTACTGCTTGTCTGGGTAATCTACTTCCAGGCTTATATTCATGTGAGGGTTGCCTTCCTGACTTCAATTGGCTAACAAATGCATTTGCACACCCCCTTTCTTTTTTCGAGATGTACATGGTTGATATTTCAAGGGCATAGAACTTGTTTTAAATTATTCTATATGTACTTTCTTAAGCCTTTCCGATAACGTAATGACTCCCACCGCCTCCACTACTTGCTCTTTTTCTTGAGTGGTTTTGTTTTTTTTGCTTTCATGACTTTTGATCCAATTATTTGAAATGCAAAACAAGGGAAGTATGAATGGAAGTATGAATTCAGCCAACTAAGATACTCAACATGTTTACCTTGTGTGCATAATTGAACCTGTGGGACTGGAAAACCTTCTCATGTTTTACCTTGTGTGCATTTCTTCCTTTCCCTTCTTTCTTCTCTTTTCAGCACATGAAGAGATGCTTTTTGCGTAGGTTTGCACTTTTGTACTTTATTTTCCTGTTATCTGGCGGAACTGTTTTCCAATCTCGTGTGACTGAGTTTTCTGTAAGAGACTACTTGTTTAAGAGATTTGTGGTTAGATTGCAAAAATATATGCGGAACTCACTGCGACACGTACATGCAGATGAACTACGGATGGCTGTAAAAGAAGTTATCTGTGATAATGAAAAAGAACGCCTTCAGTATGAAGAGGCCTTGATGGCAATTACTGTTGAGCAGTCTTTGAGTCGGTGAGGCCTTTTACTTGGCACCTGTTGTAGAAATGCTGTTGTTTTTCTTATTGTGATTCATATTATTCTGATTATTGGAAGCTGTTCACTGTATTCTTGTAAAACCTTGTCTAGTTACTGCCAACGCATTGGAAGACGTGATTTCTGGGGAGGAGAGTCAGAACTGCTGGTTAGTATATAATGATTAAGATACACTCGACGTCTTTTTCATTATTTCATTATTATTATTATTATTTTTTGTGTGTGTGGATGTTGCCTTGAATTTGGCCAATGATATCGCAAAGAGCCCACTGGAGATGGATTATAGTTATTGGAATTTAGGCTTATTGAGTTGAGTTTTATATCCTAGATCTTGATTTTATGGTGCAAATTAGTAGCCTATCTTTTGGACTTTATCATCAACACTGTTCTATTTCTTTTTGAGGTTCAAATAAGGATTAAAAAGGAGAGGTAGTTCCTGATTTGCCCTTCTTTCCTGTTTTAAATGGAATAAGATTGGGGAAGAAGTAATCATGGGCATCCTTTATTCTGGGGTGGATGTGTATTCCGCATCCCTTGTGTCCTTTTCTTTTCCCATGAAGACAAACTTGGGAAGAACAAGTTGTGTTATTGATGCCAAAATGAATGAAAAGTGGAGAAAACAAACAGTGATTGGAGAATTTGTGTGAAAGCATCTTTCTTTGCAAGAGACTAGCTTGACTCCGTCACTTAACACTCATTACCCCTTGAAACTACAAATTGAAATTTGGCAGTGATAAGGTACTGTTTTCTCACATACTTCATGAGTAGTACTTCAAAATCCAGGGTGGACGAAGTGTATAATATGACCAATAAATGGGATGGAAATGGAACAAGAATACAACTCATTCTTTGGTTGATGTAGTGTAGAATCGATTTTTCTACGCAGATGGAAAGCCATAAAGGTACTTATATGTAACTGTAAAATACAGTGCTAAAGAATAAATAAATGGTTGACTCCTAGGAAACCCAATACCGCGTTTTCATATGTTATCACTATACTCGAGTATTCTGCTAATCTCTCTGATATTCGTGAAAGTACGTTTTGACATTAGATTAAGTATGAATCATGAATGTTTTCGTTTCTTCAGTTCTTTGAAGAGAACAAAAGTCAGAAATTAAAGCTGCTTCCCATTAAAAAAAAAACCCAAAAGATTTAAAAGAAAGGTGTTGATTTTTAAATGTGGGTATTTTCTTGCAGCCTGTTTGACAATATCTAACACTCTATTGTTGAATTCACTATGTTTATAATGGCTTGATTTTATATGCTGATAAAATGGTCACATTCTCCATTAGGTGCTGTCGAAGTTGTGTTGTCAACCAATCACAGTATACATACCAGAGCATGAGGTATTTTTGTCGTTGAAAAACTCATTTCAATTTGATAATTTGTCCAGTCTAGGTGTCAGGATCTTTGAGCTACATACTATGCCATAGTAAAAACTTTCCTGATTTGGTTGGTATATACTTACGCATATAAGTGTATCCAGTTGGAAAGAAATAAATGATTCGTTTTTTTTTTAAACTGCAGAAACTTAATCAATGATTTGTTTGAGGACAAGTATTGAGGATAAAATAGTGTCCAGAGAATGTTTCTAAGTTGGGATCATACTAACAGCTCCCTTGGGCTTGGATTGTGACCAAGGGTGAGAAGAGAAAAGAAAGTAGAATCCTTCTACTCATTTGGATTAGTAATGAGCTGAGAATAGTGAGAAAAGATGAGAAGTAAAGAAAAGAGAAGAATCTTTAGTGGTCCATTGTATTCCTCACCAAATCTCGTCATGTTTGGTGAGATGTGGCGTGAAACACAAATCTTTCTTTCTTTCCCTTATCACAATCCGAAGGGTCTCTAAGGAAAAATAAGGGGCATGGATAGCATTGGAAGAATAAGTTTTTGTCTCTGTCGAGAGAGACGACTGAACAGGTCGCTCACAAGTTTTGCCTTTTCATTCTTGCTTTTGGGGATTCTTCTCTTAATGTTTACAGTTTACAGTTGCAGCGCAATAATCTATTTTTTCTATCAAATTGCAGCATGCAAGAGGGGGATTGGGGTCCGGTTTTATTCCCATTGCTGAATATGGAACTGAGTTCGGCAAGGTTTCAAGAAAAGTGAAAAAACCAAGGAAAGTGGTGAGGCTCTTGTACAGTGGGAAGAACCACTATGATCTACTTGTCTGACAACTAGTGCTCCGAGTCTGCTGGGAGAAGATATGGTGGTAACCTCTGCAGTTTTGCCTAGAAAGACAATCGGCAGAATTAGCGAATGCTAGACGAAACACATTCACAGAAGCCAGGCATTGATGCAATTCAAAAATTGCAGAGTGAAAGACATGGTGATTTAGTTAAAGAGTTTGGCATTCAAAAATTGTCATTGCCCTTGTGAATGGAGAGAGAGACTTTGGGACTTCTGGTTGTATTGTTTTGCTCACAGATTATTTTTTTTTGTAGACTGAAGAGAGAAAGATGCATGTATGCAGTTTTAGGTTATTTTGGACTGGGGTTGGACAAACTCAAAGAAAAGAAAAGGGAAGTGATTCTTTTTTTCTCCAGCATCTCTTCTCAAGGAGTAATCAATAGTCTCAGGCCAAATCGTTATGAAATGACTCAAGTGATCCAACGACTGTCATGGATTAAAGTAAAAATCGAATTTGTCACAATTTCACAAATTTTGTATAATTTCGACAACATACTCGGGTCAAAAAATAGCTTCGACTTCGAAAAAAATGTTCATACTCAGCCATCTTCAACACTCTGGGTTATATTTTCTCTCAAAAGGTGCATAGAACAAACTTTATTGACATGGCATAGATGAAATTATGGGGTATTTTCGAAATATCATGTGACATTGTTTACGTAATTCTTGCAGCAGTTGAGCGATTTTCATTTTTCTGTGAAAACTTAATCACTCTATTTTTTTTGTTTTGTTTTTCATTTTTGTGTTTGCTTTTTATCGGATTTTGTCATCATGGTTCCACACATGAAAGTTTTCCTGCATCATTCTAGAATTTGATTCTGACACCCAAAACATAAAAATGCAAGCCATATAATTTGGCCACACTGCTCCAGTGGTGTGAGCCATTTTTTGGGTGCCAAATGCCATTTTTGGGTTGCTACAGTATTTTTTGGCCATGATTTGGCTAAATTGCTCTAGTGGTGTCCGTGCCAAATTTGGCTCCTTCCAGCAACTATATTGCAACTACCCTTTTAACTTCATCTCAAAACACAAAAGCTCTCCCCTCCTCTGTCTCTCAAGCTGATCATCTCTCTCTCTCTCTCTCTCTCTCTCACACACACACACACACACACATAGATCTCTCACCCTGATCTATCTCTTATCACTTGCGTTCTCCGACGACTTTCGGGAGCGACGGCCGATGCTTGGAAGTCCATGATTGGAAGCCTGACGGGCAAAGCACGATTTGGGTATGGTTCTTGTTTCCAATTTACTTTTTATTTGTTAATTTGAAACTAGATTTGTTGCCAAATCTGGGTATTTTAAGGTTAGAGAAGTATTAATCTGGTGATTTTTATTTGTTTTGTTGGGTTTGGTAGTTGAAAACAGGGAGGAAAAGGTGATGTGGCACAAACGGCATGAGCCATTTCCCCAACCAAATTTGTCCGGAGGCCGGAATAAATGGTTCCCCGTTGGGGGAGGTGGAAAATGGCAAAGGAGCTAAAAATGGGTATGGCTCCCCCTTGGAAATGACCTAAGCCAAACACGCCCCAAAATGTAAAAATGAGAACTTTATAACCCACCCACAAAATGTAACAGAAAGGTAATTCATTTTCATACTCCCTTTGTCTTCAAATGCACTCCCTTTTTTATTTGTATTTTATATTTCTTGTAATTTGAATTTACAATGTCGTCAATCCAAATATAAAATATTATACAAATGAAAGGTTAATATTTCTATAAATTATTTTAACATATAAAATAACAAAAACAGATGTGTGGTATAGAAAAGGAGAGCGTTTAAATCACCACCCAATGAAAACTCCAGAAGCCAAACAACCCTAAGAAATAACTTCAAAATGAGATAAAAACGGCCCGGATCCTCTCCGGAGACGGGATAGTCCAATCTGAATCATATATAGATATATATTTTTTCGGTACATAGAGAAAACAACAAACAAACTAAACTCTTTCATACGCCACCCCCCTCATATCAGCTTCAAGGAGGGGGATGATATTAGTGGGAGGAACAATGTGTGAAACCCATTTATACTCCTGTTCCACTCCGATGTTGGCAAGTTTATCCGTGACTTTGTTTCCTTCACGATAGGTATGGCTTAAGAAGCAACCAGTGGCAGCAAGCATAGCCTTGCATTCTTGGATGAGTGTCTTATGAGGTGAGTGAGCAGGAGCCTCCCCTTCGATCAAAGCTATGGCTGTAGCAGAGTCAGATTCCACCTCAATCGCCTCCATGCCCTGGCTTTGGACTAGTTCCAGGCCTCTAAAAATGCCCCAAAGCTCAGCTTCCAGACTGGTGCAATCTGCAAGTCTTTCGTAAAATCCCAGAACCCAATGGCCTCTCTCTTCTCTGAAAACTCCACCAAATCCTGCAGGCCCTGGATTGCCCCGACTGCTCCCATCAGTGTTAAGCTTGATATTTCCCGTACCTGGAAATTTCCAATTGACAAGTTTAACTTGACGAGTAGCAGTTGGGCATTTATCAACAAATGTGCTAACAATTTCAGCTTGAAACACAAGGCATTCTCTATAGATTGTAGTAGGATCTGGGTTTATATTATCAAAGATTTTCTTATTCCTTGCAATCCATATTTTCCAAAGAGCAACTATAATTAAGACAGAGTTAGAAAAACCCCCTGAACCAACTTTAGATTGATTGATGTTGGACCGCAACCAACCTCTCCATTCTTCCAAATCACCCGTAGTGGGAACCTGAACATTAGGGAATCTAGACCAGACATTAGCACTAGTAGGGCAAAAAAAAAAAAAAGATGAAAGATATCCTCACTGGCATTATCACATCTAGGGCAGGTATCAATGTTAGACAGGCCTCTAATGCATCTCTGATTGTTAGTAAGTAGTTTTCCCTGCATACAGGTCCATAAGAAACCTTTCAACTTAGTAGGAACTCTAAGATTCCAAATCCAATTCCAATTCACCTCAGGGTTGCCATAATCAGTTAAGTGATCATAAGAAGATTTAACAGAGAAGTTACCATTTTGATTCAAAACCCAACAAGGAGTATCTTCAAACTCAGCATATTTAGGAAGAAGGATGTTGGTAATTCTAGTAGCATCAGGAGCTCCCACAGTTTGAGTAATTAAAGAATCATTCCAGTCTTTGGTAGCAATAATAAACTCAGCCACTTTAACATTATCAGTAAGAACATTCTGATCCCTAGTATCAAGCACATCATTACCACACCACCAATCATGCCAAAATGAGATATCTCTACCATTACCAATAATCCACTTAATATTCTTAACAACAAAATCTCTCACTTTGATGATACTTCTCCAAGCGTGGGAGGCTCTTTTATTAGTGGGCCAAGTTCTAAAGGTATGATTTTCAAGATACTTACTGTGAAGAACCTGAATCCACAGGGGCTTTTCAGTGGAAATGCGCCAACCAAGCTTAGAGAGTAAGGCTAAATTGGAAGTGTTAGCCATCCGGATACTCAAACCACCCAATTTCTTAGGTTTACAAACAGTATTCCAGTTAACTAAATGCACTTTTTTCTTGTCAGCCTTGTCACCCCATCGGAAATTTCTATTGATTATATCAATTTGATTGGTAACTGTAGTAGGGAGCATGGTGGTTTGCATGGTATAATAGGGAATAGTGGATGTGACAGATTGGACTAGAGTAGCTCTGCCCATGAGATTTAAAGCATCAGATTTCCAACCAGCTAACTTCTTGTTAAGCCTCTCAATGATGTATTGGTAATCCTTTTTAGAAACTTTAGAATGGATGAGAGGGACTCCCAAATACATTCCTAGATTTTTAGTAATACCAAAACCACATATGTTACTCAAGTTATTGGCAGTTCTAGTATTAATGTTAGGGGAGACAAAAAGTTTTGACTTGTGAGCACTAATCAATTGTCCAAACTCATCACAGAAAAAATCCAAAGTCTCATTCATAACATTACATTGATCTACAGTGGCAACACCAAATAGCATGATATCATCAGCAAAGAATAAATGAGACAGACAAGGTCCCTCAGGGGAAGGCTTAATACCTTTCCAATGATTACTGGAAACTCTTTGGTTGATTCTAGCAGAGAGTCTCTCCATGCAAATAACAAAAAGGTAAGGTGAGAGAGATCCCCTTGACGCAATCCCCTCTCGGGTTTAAAAGGGGGTAGGGCTTCACCATTCCAAAGGATAGAAGATTCAATGTTAGTCACACAACTCATGATTAGAGCAATTAAACCTTCATTAAAATGAAAATATCTAAGAGAATCAAGTAAAAAGTCCCAAGATATTCTATCATAAGCTTTATCAAAATCGATCTTCCAAAACATACCACCGTTTATAGCTTGCTATTCCTAAGAGTATGGATAACTTCTTGACATATAATAACATTATCAGAGGTTTGCCTACCAGGAATAAAACTAGACTGAAAGGGACTGATGATGTTATCCAAAAGGGGTCTATTAACAATAATTTTGGAAACCACCTTATATGAAACATTACTCAAACCTATAGGGCGAAATTGAGTAATAGATTCAGGATTATCAACTTTGGGAATAAGCACAATATTGGTACGATTCATATCTTTAGGGATAGCTCTGTTAACAAAACAAGAGTTAATAAGATTGCATAGAGAATCCCCTATAATGTCCCAATATTTATGATAGAACAAAGCTTGGTACGATTCATCATATATAGATATAATGAATGACTCGGATTCGCTCTTACCGAACAAATCCAAACCATTAGTTAAAGCAAATGAGCGGTTCAGTCCAACTTCAAGGTCGGAGAGGATCCAATTCTGCCAAAAAAAAAAAGGAACCAGCTTCTCTCCATTACTGATTCTCTCCAATTCTCCCCCGTTTCGGACTTTGTGGCCCCTTCCTAGGCACATAACAATAATCGGAACTGTTCACATTGTAGATACGGTCAAGAAAAATCCATAACTAGTTTTGAAACCCATTTGCATGTGTTTTTCAATACAGTAAATGTGTGCTGAAAAATACTCAATCGGGATCCAAAATCCAATCAACATGATTTTTGGAGCGGTTGAAGTTCTCGACGAGATCTACAACGTAAATGTCTCCGAGCAATTTTTGTGTGCCTGGGATGGCACCCCCAAATCCACAACTGGATACAGGATTGGTACTAGAGAGAGGAGAAATTTTTCAGTGCGGAGCGGGTACCGTCCTACGTGGTGCCTGAGTGTACACTGTGCCCGCTCCTACGTGGTGCCTGAGTGTACACTGCAGTCGTTCATTTCTTCAATCAATGATCCGGATTTTACTTAAACTCTTCTAGCGACTCTTTGCGTGAAAAGTTCATTTAAAATCCAGACCAGCCGACATGCACACTTAAGTACACAACGTGGTACCCGCTCAACATTGGAAAATTCTCCTATGGAGAGAGAGAGAGAGCTGGTTCCCCAAAACAAAGGGAGAAAACACGAAAAAGGAAACGTGTTATTATATCCATTTCTTCACCTTCGGGTAACCAAAGCCTGAAGTTAACATTTGTCGTCCAGAGAACGGAAGAGACAGAACTGAATCTATCTAGGGTTTGGGGTTTTCTCGTAGAGAGAGAAGGAGAATGGAAGGTCCGAGTAATGGAGGGATGCTGTACCACGAGGTACAAGAGTCCAAGTTATGCGCGGTGCATTGCGTGAACACGGTCTTACAGGGTCCCTTCTTCTCGGAATTCGATTTGGCTGCTCTGGCCTCCGATCTCGATCGCAAGGAGCGTCAGATGATGCTCGAAGGTGAGGGCGGCCACGCTACTAATTTCGTCACCGAGGAATCTCACAATGTCTCACTCGACGGCGATTTCAGTATTCAGGTTTTATACCCACCCTCACTACTCGTTCTCTCTCTTTCATGGTTTGAGGACATCAGGATTGAACTCTGTTTTCTTTGATATTGTTACTGAGATTGCATAAATTTGAGGTCAAGTTTTAGTATTTTTCGGTTGTGTGTTTGGTAATATCTGTACAAACTGGTTTGAGAAGGACAAGAGATTAAACACTTATTTTCTTGAATGTCTTCACTCATAATGCATAAATTTGATAACTTTTCTGTTCCAGCAGTTAATTCTGTAAATTTGATATCTTTTCTTGAAAATATTTATTTCGATAGGAAGTTTTAGTATTTTTTGGTTCTGATTTAGTAATATCGTCACTGTGAATTCTTAAATTTGATAACTTTTCTGCTCCAGTAGTTTATTCGTAAATTCTTTGGCAAACCAAGGTTTCAATTTCACGTGAAGTTCTAGTAGGAGGACATTTGAGGATTAAATGCTTTTTTCTTTAATAACGTGGCGGGGAATGCATAAATTTGATAACTTTTCTCCTCCAGCTGTTAATTCTGTAGATTCTTTGGCAGATTCTGAGGTTTCAATTTGATGTGTGGTTTTAGCTTTTTTGGCTCTGAATTTGTTTATACATGTACAAACTGGTTTGAGAAAGAAATTCGAGGATTAAACACTTTTTGTTGTATCTTTATTGACTGAGAAGGCACAAATTTGATAAATTTTCTGCTCCAGCTGTTACTCGGTCAATTCTTTTGCAAATCTTGAGGTTTCTATATTTTTCCCCTACATGCACAAAGGATCTTGCAGTGTTTTTTTTGAACTAAATGGAGTTGGAATTTTTGGATAGGAGTTGTTTCTAATTCCACTGTTGTGGTTGCTTTGCACGCAGTCGTTTTGTTTGGAGCTTAATTTAGTTGAACTTTGATAGATTAAAAACTTTTCTTGTATGAATGGTGGAGCAAACACTTCGGGGGATGGGGAATATGGTTCAGTTTAGGTTTCTATAGAACCCTAAATCGAACATTTTTTTGTTGATTTCTTAGTTTAAAAACCAACTTTTGTGGTTTTCTAGATTTTTTAACTGTTAGAGCTTATCCCACGCCGGTCAATTATAACCTCCAAAACTAGTATATATGAGCATAGGCAACCTCTCTACTCATTGCCAATTGGTTTTGAGTTGGATGCTTCAACAGTTACAAGCTGATCACACAAAGTTGAAGACCATGAGTGCTGCTCCCATTTAATATGCACAAAGATTTTGTCCAAATTGATGTGGGAATCACACATTCCTTCATCGTTTCAGTTGAAGGCATGAGGCTTTCCCACCTAAACTACACAAATCTAGTTTAAGTGGTGGCGTGCTAACTGAAATGTTATGTTTTGTGGCATCAGTGCTAAAGGGCTATGGCTCTATAGGTTGTGGCAGCATAGCTTAGATGATTCTGATTTTTGAGTATATCTGTAGGAAAATTAGGGAACCAACTATTTCTCATAGTTTATTTGCATGGGTTATAGCATACAGGTTAGAATAGGGGTGTAATTGGTATGTAGGGGTATGTAGCACCAAACCGAGTGCTTTGGGGTGGACAATACATATACAGACCCCAACCGATCAATAGACAAAACCAGTTTGAAGGGGTAGGTTCGGTAGAGGATTTCGGGGCATTAGGTGTGGGCTTCATCATCCATCAGTAACAAAAAATGTAAATCACATGGGAGCACTTCTTAGCCAAAATCAAACAGTGACATGAACAGAAACAAAGAAAAAACTGATATATCTACGCACCTAATTGTAAAGCAACAATAACAACATTAGATTTAGCGGTGTGTCCTTCTTCTTCAGTTTATCTCTAGGTCGTGGAAAGGGATCGAAGAAGCATTTTTACCCCTAAGATCGTCTTCAGTTCTTGATTTCTTCATGAGATTGGGAGGGAGAGGGAGTTAGAAAGCGACTGTGTATGAAGAGAGAGAAGAGGTCTACCGTTTCAGGTTTAACTATTAACCACAAAAGTTAATATAAGTAGGGTAAACATGGGTTGTTGGATCGCGGTAAGGATGTCTGGCTGAGATTAAAACTTATGAGTGAAAATTGAACATTCTCAAATAGAGTCGGTTTGATTTCGGTTAGGGTCGGGTAATTTCCAAATAACCCAGTGGTCCCAGACTCCCAGTCCGAACCAAAAGTCGGAAAGTTTTATTTTCCAAAACCAAAGCCGACCAAACCCTTGCATCAACCAAACCCTGAATTTTTGGGTCAGTTTTGTTGGTTATAATTTGACTGCTTCCTTAGATGGCAATTCCATAATTGGCCGACACGGCATGTTTCTATTGAATGATGCTAATACCCAAAGTTTATTGAAGAAGCTACAGGAGACCAAACAAAAGATACAAAAACTTAATTATCAGGTGCACGACTTAATGGGGGAATGTGTAAGAGCCCCATTGAGATAAGGTCATGTAGTTATTTGAACCATACAATTCACTATTTGTATTGGACGATTTGATACGATCCCGGGGGTCATTGATGGGAATAGATATAATGAATCGGAAATGGCTGTGAATTATGGGTGAAAAGGTGAATTGATATTGGTAAATAAAGTCCATATCTTCTTATTTAGATTTTGATAAAAGTAAGTCCTTTATATTGTTAATTTGGGTGTCTGGCCGCTGGCAACATGGACTTCAATTTTATATTTTTATAAAAGTATGCATTTGTTGCTGTGAACAATTCCCATCCTGGTACATGCTTTCTAATCCACACATGATTACTAGTCATACTTGGTTAAACCGATGGCAATAGATAATTCCAAACTACCAAGCCGACAGCCATAAGCTTTCCGCTTCATTATGAAATAAATTAGTAAAAACTGGTTTGGTAACTTAAAATAACATTTCCTTTAGAATTTCTATTGTAGTTTCCCATGAGTTCGATGTACAAGCACACACACTACTCTAGATAAAACACTGTTACCATTTTATTTTACCACCTTTAACAGCTTAGGTAAATTCACAGTTTTAAAGATTTAGTATAACAATGCAGAATTCAAACTATAGCTTTCTGTAACTCCTTAGCGTAACAGGTGGGGAAATCTTGTTTAACTGCACTACCGTGAATATAGTACCGTACAGTTATGACATTGAAAGTTCATTTGGAAATTACAACTTTTTAGTCGTAATTAGAGTCTGATGACAACATAGCTATGGATGGACTATGAAAGCTTAAATGTCTGTAGCCTTGTATGCCCCTTCCTAAAAGGTCCAAATTTGGAAGGTCACTCATGACTCATGCCTTACCAGTTGAGGGCACCAGGTTTAAGAACGGCATCCCACACTGTACCAGTTGAGGGCACCAGGTTTAAGAACCACATCCCACACTGAAAGTTTGTTGAGCTAATCTTGAGTATGTAAGTAGGATCCATGAACTCACCCAAAAAGACTATCCAAGGAGATATCATATAGGTCCTTACCATCCATTACAGCATTACTCCTACAAAAAATATTTTGATGTATGACAGAATGAATTTCCTGTTCTATGAGCTAAGGCTTTGTGGTTCATGGCTGGTTTCATAATTTGGGCTGTGATGTGAGGTTTCGTGATGGGGGATCTAGGAAGGACAAAGCTTGATGAGAGCAATCTTATGCCAATTGATACCCTTATTAATTGAACAATCTGCACTTCGAGCGAAATTCGTTTAGCAATGATAGGTACCATATAACATCTTAACCCCAAGACTGATAATCCTCTTTAATGCCTCGATGTATTTGTTGAACAACATTGATAAACTTAGAGGTCTCAGGTCTTTTTTAGTCTACTGTAACCATGAAATGCATGAATACTCATGTAGAATGCAGAAAAATGCAAAGGGAAAATTTTCAAACCAAAAGAGCTAAAGAGAAATGATCAGAGATAAATCTAAACCCCGAAACACCACGTAAGATGATCCTGCAATCATTAAGTGCATTCCCATTTTACTGTAGGCCAAAGACTGGCCTTCAAGTTCTATTGATTTAATGCATCATACATACCACCGGAAAAATTTGGAAACAAAGTAGATGATGTTGAAAATCGGTCTCCAAAAAACAAGGTTAAGCGACAGAGTTATCCTTGTAAGAATCGTACTTACAAGACGACAAACAGTGTATTTGTGATATTGATTCATACATACTCTTGTTTTGTTCGTGAAACTATAGTGTGTTCTAAGAGGAAGTAGTGGTCTTATCATCTGATGTCTTTTCAGCTTTATCTGCGAGGAGAAAATTGTTTCACTCGCTGTTTTTAGTGTTTGACCTCTGCTGGGATGTGCTTAAAGCCTCATCTTTTTCCCAGCTGGTCCCAAGCCCGGATAAAGGTGGAGGGTTGTGCGTTAAGGTAGCACGTAAAAGCCCCGTCAGATCTTTGTGACATGAATCCTAATACGCCCTTGACAAAGCTCAATGGGAAAAAGGATACATGTAGCTGACCCCAAATGATTGGGACTTAAGGCTCAGTTTGGTTTGGTTACTGTTTTTAGTGTTGGAGACATTGGTCATTGGTGCCTGGCAATTGTGTTGTTCGTAAAACTGCCATTGTGAACATTCTGTCCGCCGGAAGTGTGGAATGCCATAAAGGAGTGTAGAAAATCTGTTAACTTTACAGTTTTGTGTACGAGAGTGAAAGCTTTCTTGAAGATTGGCTTTAAGGACAAGTGAAGGATGTGTTACAAAGAAAAATACTGCGGTCATACTGGGCTGGTTTTATTTTCATGGTAAAGAAACATGGTTTGAGTAGCTTGCTTGCTTTTGTGATTGGGGTACTGATAGGCCCCTGGTATTGATTTTGCAGTTTAGTACAGTTTTACCATTTGGAAAATGGCATTTTAGTGTTTCTAGAGCTGGAATATCAGAGAGTGCACCCCTTCACCCCCTCCCCTCTGACCAAATGACAAATGGACAGAGGACTTTCTAGTTAAACTGCAGAACTGATTTATTTATTTATTATTATTATTTTTTGCCTGATATGTTTTGAATCTCTCATTAGTCATTTCTCTCTTTACTGAAGCTAGACTGTGTTGGACAAGCGAAATGCTTCTCCTATTGGATAAATCAAGTGGTTGCTGTTTGTTCTTTTCTGCACCGACTACTTGTATCATTTTGCATCAATCTGAAATTCCATTATTGACTCGGGTAGTGCAAAAAATTCTGGTTGCAGGTTTTAGAGAAAGCATTGGAGGTATGGGACCTACAAGTCATTCCGCTCAACAGTCCTGTTGCTGAACCAGCTCAGATTGATCCAGAACTCGAAAATGCTTTTATTTGCCATTTGCAGGACCATTGGTTCTGTATCAGGAAAGTGAACGGAGAGTGGTACAATTTTGACAGTCTCTACGCAGCCCCGGAGCACCTATCAAAGTTTTACCTCTCAGCATATCTAGACACTCTCAAGGGCTTCGGCTGGAGCATTTTTCTAGTGAGGGGAAATTTCCCCAAGGAATGTCCCATCACATCCTCAGATGCTTCCAATGGTTATGGACAGTGGCTTTTACCCGAAGATGCGGAGAGGATAACTAAATCGTGCAACTCCGGCCAGAGGCCTGCTCAAGGAAGCCTCCAAAATCAAAATCGAGAGATTGTGGTTCCGTCAAGTCAGTTTGGGGAAGCGGAAATGCTTTCGGAAGCGGAAGATGAGGATTTGAAAGCTGCAATAGCAGCTAGCTTGATGGATTCCTCCCCATCGCCAGCCCCAACCCCAACCCCAACCCCAGCCCCAGCCCCAGCCCCAGCCCCAGCCCCGGCCCCAACCCCAACCCCAACCCCAACCCCAGCCCCAGCCCCAGCCCCGGCCCCTGACGCGGCCATTGCTGAAGTTGGCACCTCAGAAAATGAAAACAAAAGTACTTCAAGTGAAGAGAGTGTGAGCGAGACGAAACCTTTATAGGTTTTACGTTTATGTGTCACTGTCTGTGATTTCTGGCAAGTCTTGATCTCCGGCGAGTTTGATTGCCGAGCTCGCATCGTGAACTTAACATCATGTGTGCAAGTTTCAGAGGGTGTGCAATAGTTTTACATTTTTATTACTTTATTTCCTTGATCCCACTTTTCTTGTTCAATTAAACACTGTAAAAACATAAATTTTGGGAATAATGATCTTTCCACTACACTAGTTTTTTCATCCATTTTGTTACAGGAAAGCGTGACTTTGTGTGCTTCTTCCTACATGGGATTTCAGGAATACACATCCAGTTTTAATAGTTTGTGTTGTGTCCAGTTTTCCATTGCATTCTCAATTGTGGATATTCTGCCATTTTGGATATGGTCTCAGTAGGATCATGATTCCAAAAATAAAAATAAAAAAATGACTAAATGAGATTATGATACAATAATCATAGAAAATTTAGATACTTCATTCACTAAAAAAAGCTTAATCTATTTATCTTTATCTTTATTCCTGTAACTCATGGTGTTGTTTGTCCTCTAGTTTATTTTTAGAGCAAATTTAAGGGACGCTTCTTGATCATGTTCTAGGTTCTTGAAAGTTTTTGACCACAAAAGCGAGTAATGTCACATAAAAAGTGTCTACATTAGACTGTCTTTTTAAAGTAAGTGAAACGACAATTGTGTAATCGTTGAGAGAGTAAAAATTGAGCTTCATTTGAGTTGGATCAATTGGGAAAAGAAGAAAGAACAATGAACACAGAGAGAGAGAGAGAGAGAGAGAGAGAGAGAGAGAGAGAGAGAGAGAGAGAGAGAGAGAGAGAGAGAGAGAGAGAGAGAGAGAGAGAGAGAGAGAGAGAGAGAGAGAGAGAATTCATCAAATCTTAAAACATCAAATTGGTTGTGATTCAAAGTTGTTACATGGAGCAACCTCTATGCATATACAATCTATACATAAGGATTGTATAGCTTTAAGATGAAATCATAGATTAATTTGACTCTAAACTCTATTTTAGATTATCCCTCGCACAATACTATCCAATGTCAACTTTTTTTTTTTTTTTTTGAGTTTGGCAATTAGAGTGTCCGGGCCATACAAAATTCTTTCCCGTTCGAATAACGCATAACATTCACACGCTGGAACCGAAAATTCACAATATGAAAAGTATTGAACATTAGATTTTAGGCAAGAAAATAAAATAACCACCGCCCATATGTAGGAATGTCTCTCTCCTATCTGTATATGATTACGTATATCTAGCAGTAAATTATACTCCCACTTTGTAAAAGGGCAAGAGGAGGAAGAAGGAAAACCATGAGTGGATTTTCAAGACTTTTAGGCTGTAACCTCATCACTGACCCCACTTTTCCACATTCATCTACTAATATTCGTGTATGCGCGTATACATGTATATATCTACAATCGATCATATTCATATATGCATATCCCCTATAGTCCTATACTAGGAAAAGGTCGACAGAAGGCTTTACAGAACAAACCTGCACTTTGCTTTTCCAAAAGAAAACATAGGTGTCTGATATCTTTATACTCATATAAAAATACTTTACTTGGCTGTGGATCAGCATCGGAACTGTTCCATTTGATTGTTTATAGACACCATCGCATTCAAACTTTTGGGTTTTGATTAAAACTTCGTTTGGTCTGGAGTTCTGATTGTATTTTTCAATTTCAAGAAGATGGGTTCGTCGGATCGATTGTTTAACAGGCAGAGAACTGTTCATCAGATCCTTGGAGGAGGACTTGGTAAGCATTTAACATTCTCCATTTCCAATTATGGTTTAATGGTTTTGCGATTCTCTCTTTGTATGTATCTATTTCTATACATGCTAATGTTCAAATAAGGAAAATCTTTGATCTGGGTGGGTCAGAGTCAAATTTTCATCAGAATTCTGGAGCATTAATCCTGATTTCATTTGGTGGTTCTGTTATTCTCTAGCCTGATTACTATGCTAGATTCTTTATCAACTGGTAGAAGTTACTAATCTTGTTATTCTAATGAGGGTTTACCACATTTGTTAGCTTCTCCCCTATCCAATGGCTAGTGGATTATGAAAGAGAATTTTTCTTAATTCGCTTGTTTTGTTTCGTTTTTGAGACCGGAAATGTTCCAGTTCAGTGACTACTTATTTATGGAACTCCATTTACGTTTGGATAGATGTAAATGAAGGCTTTTATGTTACTATATACAATGAAAATACCTGATCAAAAAAAAATATATATACAATGAAAATAGCCCAAATGTACAGTTGATAGCTTATTAGGGGTGTCTTTGGTTCATTGCGATAAATGGTTGAACACCCATTCTCCTTTCAAGCTTTGTTTCAGAAATGAGGATTCAAAACGAAGTGATTTGACATTTATAATTCAATAAAAATAGTCCATATTTAGATATGGGTTTTGGCATTGAGTTTGGGAGGTTTATCATGATTGAAATAACTACTTCACAAGAGCGATTTGAAAAATCATTCACATTGACGATTGTGACAATACAAGGATCATGTCTCCTACCTATGGTCCATCTACTCTAGTTTGATACATTCATGGAAATTGAATCTAAAATCTCTTCATTTGAACTGCACGTGCACGTCTATCCAAAACGGAGCCTTAAATTTCTCTTCATTTGAAATGCACATCTATCCAAAATGGAGCCTTAAAATTTCTTTTGTCTAACAGTTGCAGATGTGATGCTATGGAGGAGAAAAAGTCTTACGGTTTGGTTTCTGTTTGTAACTCTTGCTGTTTGGTTGGTGTTTGAGAAATCTGGCTATACACTTCTATCACTTGTCTCTAGTGTTCTGTTGCTCCTACTTGTCATTCTTTTCCTCTGGGCCAAATCTGCAGAACTTCTAAACCGGTAACCTTCAATGATTTCTGATGTTTTTATGCTTCGACATAGTAAGATAATGGTGTTTGTCAATTGTGAAGTACCCAACTAAAGTAATTTATGATAACTCTTGACCCTATATGCTCGATGTTTTGATCCACTATTTCTCCCTTTTGCTTCAATGTTTTGATTTTTGTTTGATCCCTTAATTATTCGTTCATTGTTCAGAGTTTGGAATCAGACATGGTTTACTAGTACAAATTGTACAATCTATTTCATTTGCTTCATTTGACTAATTGACTGTAAATTAAGCCCATATGCTGAGGTTTATGTGGGTACTTTGACTCCTCTTTAACATTTTGGATACTTTTTAACTCTTGTGAAATGAAAATGGTATTGTAGGAAAGAAGAGGAGAAATTTATGTTAATCACTACTCATTAAAAGGATAGAGGGAAACACGAAGGATTTGGAAAAGAAGCTTATTGAAATTATATATGCAGCTCATTCCCTAGATAGTGAAAATAGGCATTGGGCTCTCACCAGTGTAGAAGCTTACTTCAAATTGTCGGCATGAATTTTGAGGTTGTATAGAAAGGATTATGGGGAGATTAGGTCCTCCTGGCATAATTCCTAATAAAACAAGCTTAATACAAAGTCTCCAATAGTATCCTGATTATTCTGCTTGTGTGACAAGAAGGTAGAAGTACTCCTTAGGAAGAAAAGGAATCGAAGATCGAAGTAGTAAAACATCAAGTGGAGTATGCATTTAAATATTCATTTGCTTTAATGTCCAGCTTGAATTGCATGATAACTGTTTCGGTTCTGCTTTTCTTTCTGGTCCAACTTCATGACCTGCCATTATATGTTAAGCATTTTGTTGGTCTATGGTCGGCCCTCTCATCATGAAGATAAAATGCTTAATTTAAAGCTTCTGTGCTGCCACTATTGCCTTATACTTTTATACTTGCATAAATGGAAGATGATTTTGTTGCACTTAAAAACTCTTTTTCAAAAGTAATTGTTCCATTCTCACGAAGAAACTCTATCCAAAGTCGTATGATCATTTTGGCACCCTAAGAGCTTTAAAAGTTCGTTTTCGAACGAATATGAATCTCTCAGAATTATCGCTGCATCATCTGAGGTTTTCCAGGGAAGTTTTATCAGTTACCTAAACTAAATGGTTGAAATGCTTGTTTCTGTATTCAACAGACCACCTCCACCACTACCAGATTTGTATCTCTCAGAAGAAGTGGTAAATGAAATAGCAGGTTTCATTCGCAGTCACATTAATGCTTTGCTCTCAACATCGAAGGATATTGCTCTGGGAAAGGACACAAGAATGTTTTTCAGAGTTGCTGCATATATGTGTCTACTTTCTGTCATAGGGGGCTTCACTGATTTCCTTACCTTGGGCTACACCAGTAAGTTTCAACTTTGTCTAGATTTCCACTTTTGTACCCATTTTTTTTAGATTGGCACTGAATAAGATTCCTAGAACCTAGTTTTTCTTCCTGGTGTTACTTATCCTCAATTTGTTATCTTGAGAATGATTGTCATTCTTACGATTGTGTCTCTCTTTGTGCCAGACCTTCTTATTATTCTTACCATTCCGGCACTCTATGAGAAGTTTGAAGACAATATAGATATGTATATACTAATGGGTTGCCGGGAACTGCAGCAATTGTATGTGAAATTTGATGTGGAGTATCTCGGTAGGGTTCGAAAGTTGATTTTCGAGAAGCAAAAACTAAGCTGAATTTTTTTGTTTGTTCTTTTTATTTTGTTTGTGCTTGCTTTTGTATTGAGGAGTGTTTGAGGACAGTGTGATAACGCTGCGCTAAGCCTTGTTCAGGCAGGACATTCCAATTGTTCCAGAATGATTCATTCCCTTGTGTATAATCATGTGTATTCACAGAGATTGATTTGGAATTGTGACTAGAGAAAACAGCAGGTGCCATACCTGATTCAGATTTGATGAGTTTTGGGAGTTCTAGGTTTGAGGGGTTTTTGGAATTGTATCTTTATGCAGAGAACAATACAAAGCTTTTGTAATTGTGTGAGTGGAAAGTAATTGATTGGGTCCTTGTTTTTCGCTGTGATTATACTTCAAAAAATTGTAGTTCCAATTACAACGATGATTCCGTTAAAAAAAAATACTAGAGACGGTAAAACGAACTTATAAAACGAATATATTGTACCATAAAGTTCTTCTTCTTATTATTATTATCATAAAAGAGATTCGTCGTTCTGATCGTGCAAAAAGGGATGTTGAACTCTAAAAGACTTCCTAAAGCTTCATGGCTGTATTCCTGAACTGATTCATACCTAATAGTTATCAGATCCTAATTCACTCAAAAGATAGCCTAATTCATGAATATCCAGAACATAGCCTAATTCAAGTGTAGCTCCCCAACAGATAAAATTACCCTTAAAAAAAAAAAAATGTGAAAAACAAGGGGCCGAAAGATAAATCATCAATCTAACACTAGCCACTCGATGCGCGACAAACAACAGCAGAGAGAATCATCAATCGCCTATTCCCATTCTCAAGAAACAGCAAGCAGGAAAAAAAAAGGGCAAACCATGTATTCTAGGCCAAAACAGGAGAATAAGAGATAAAAGTCTATACAGTTATCGACCATTTGAACAAACAAATGCAGCACAAGTTTAAGTTAAGACCAAGACAAAAGAGCAGAACAAAGAGAAGCCAACAGAATCACTAATCCTGGCCGCTTCCAAAGCTCTCAATCATGCAACTCATGCTGCCACCCAAACTCTCTTCCATCACGGCCCATGTCATGATCGGAGTACAACTTATCTCGATTTCGTTGCATTAAATGAGGAGGGCCTGGTGGTGGAGGCAGCGGAGGAAACGGCACAGGTTGTGGTGCTAAAATACCTTTCCCATCCATTGGATCCAATCCACTTCCACCCTGCACTGGTTTCATCACCTTATTCGTCGAAGGTGGAGCCATATTCGAAGCCAAAACTCCCATATTTTGCCCATAATCACCCTGAAAGAACACAGGCCTTACTTGAAAACCATCCACCATTCCTTGACTTGTGGGCCCCATAATCCATGGACGTGGAAAACCATCCGAGAAGTTCACTCCCATCGCTGGACCCGGTGGAAAACCCAAAAGCGACCCCTGTTCTGCTCCGACTTCTGGTGCTGACTCCGGCCGTGCCATCTCGTAGGGACCACTATAGAACGGAAGACCTCCTTCAGGTGGAAAAGGAGAGTAACCAAATGGAGGGGGACCCACAACCGAATTTGAGTTAACAGGCACTGTGAAATTAGGCAGTGGCGAATGGGGGCCCTGCATTGGAGGGTAGTCAGCAAATGGAGTTTCTGGTAGATTTTGAACTTGACCAAAAAATTGTGAGGGCGGCAGCTTTGGTTGCATGACTGGCCTAGGCGGTGGCTGTGTGTCCCTCGGTTGTGAGTCCCTAGGAGAGAGAACTTTTCTTGGCGGTGCTCGAGCAGTGGACTCAGAGGCTGTGGATTGTTTGGCACTGGCGACTTCTGAATCATTTCCTCCCTCTTCTTTCTGTGTGTTGCGCTGGAGAAGGTCAGCATGGGTCTCGTGAATGTGAGATTCGAATTCGGTTTTCTTTAGGAAGGACTTGAGACAATGAGGAGCAGCACAGATGAAAATGCCATCCATCATTTTGATTGTCTGAATCTTTTGAATGCGTTCATCACAGCTGCGTAACCGAAAGCACAATAAGCACTTGGTTAGATTATTCACCACAGTTTTCATCTAGAGCGAACAAAAAATCACAACTATTGACAGTTTGGTTAAGCAGAGGGCCTAAAGTCATAAAATGCAGCACAAATTGTTAAGAGGAAGCAATTGTGCAAGGAATATAAGAAATCTTGCATCTCGACTGAATGTTTCTCAAAACAATTATCCTCATCAAGAATACACCACAAATAAGAACAACAAATAAGTCTTGCATCTGGAATTAATGTTTGTCAACTCATTTATTAACATCAAGAACAAACATAGATGGCAACCAGAAAGAATATACTGGGCATGGCCTTACAGATAGCAGATGGAATCACTCCTTGCACAATCGAGACAGAAGGCATGGTCACAAGGGTTCTGCAAGAAAATAAACTTGTTAATTAATTTATCACCCAAAAAAAAAAAAAAAAAACAACTCTACAACACAAATGAGCAAGGTAGAGTTCCTCTCTAGGTCCACTAGAGATACAAGGTTGAAATATGGTTTGCATGTTCTGCCTGGTAAAAAGTCATAGAGTTTGAGATTAAATTTGTGGATGGCCATGAAGGGACAGCTAAATTCGCTTTCAATTGAGTTTCCTATTTCACTAGAGCAAGATCAAGTGACGCCGCATGTGCAAAATCATCCAACGAAGGAAGGATAAAAGTATTGCCTTTTACCACTCCTAGTCAAAATGACCCATTTTTCTTGATGTAAAACGGAGCTCGCCTTGAAAGCCATTCCACTTAACTCCCTTAAGAAAGATTTTAAATGAACTTTCTTAGCCTTTGAACAAAATTGAAATAAAATCATGCTCAGAGCAGGTAGTGAAAGAGTCAATGCACCTACCAGGCGTCCATATATAGCAATGGGAAAATCACAACGGACACAAAAATGAACTCGCTCGCCAAGCTGGCGACGGGACCTGCGACCGACAGTCTTAACAAGTGAATTAGTAGTTGCTGAGCCAAGGCCCTTGGCTACAGGAAGATCTGCAAGGATTAGATGGTCAGGACATGCAACTGTCACAGTTTCCACCGGCACGGTCTTTCCTCCAGAGGCCCCTTCCACGGATTGAACACTTCTAAGCCGGATCTGAAGCATCTTCATACAACCGATTCCCCTTATCCACTCTGTGCTAACAGCCTAACCTAAAAAAAAAAAAAAGAAGATAAAACAGGTTCAAGCCTTGTAATGAGGGACAGAGGGAGTGTTAAAGGATAGAAAAAAAGAAAAAAAAAAGATATTCAATCAAAGATTATATTTTCTTAAAGATTAAAATCAACTATATCTCTCCAACTACAAAAGTACAGCTTGTGTCTGCTAGATTTGGCCAAGTGAGACATTGTTTGGATTTGATCCTCCAAATCACAATCAATTGCATATTTATTTTGGTAAGATCCCTAGCAGAGGAATTATAAAGCATCCGCACTTGGGGAGGAGAAAGATTAGCAGTTTACACCATAGTGGCTACTGCTTCATTGACTCTAGTACTCAAGGTTGTCAAATCATGAATCGAAAAAACCCTTTTCTGAATAGTGAATCGTAACACAACAAACACTACAAGAGGGCACAATGCTTTGTGCGTGGAGCAGAATGGTACGATACGACGAGGCTGGGATGATATTTTCGACCCTAGCCCCTCCTCTAGTTTCATTGAAGACACCAAAAGCCCATCTATCTTTCTTGCCCCATCTCTCTTTTTATCTCTCTCCCTGGTTCGTTTCCAGGATGCTGTCTCATTTTACAAATGCAGAGAAATGCTTACCCGTGAGTTTTGCCCTCCAGTCATTAACCAGAAGAAATGCTTACTTCGTTGGCCTGGTGTTCCGCCAAATTGGCCATGAGGTCTCCGGCCAGTGAAATGCGTCTCTTTTGCCTACAGGAGCTTGTAAATCAGCTCCCAATCTACAAAAAGGGACTCCAAGGGCTGTTCGGGGCTTCTTGTGACACCTCCTTCATCTACATAAGGCGGTTCGGGGTCGCAATGGAGTCGGCACAGCGATATAAGGCCAGCAAGGGTGAAATGCCCTTGTTCGATGCTTCTTCCGGTATGGAATCCATCCCTCAATCAATCTCATGGACTAGTTGTTTATTAATGTTCTTCAAAATCACTTAATCCTATATTTTTTTTTGTGTGTCTTTTCCAGGGTCATAGGGCGGATGTTGAAAAAGCCATTGTTTATGAAGTGGGTGCAGAAGAAAGAACAGGTGATCCTGCCTTTGTGGAGAACAGACTTTGTGAGGGATGTGATCATGTTGGAGGATGTGATCACCGGAGAGTTTGAGTGCTATGAATCGTTCCAAACTATCTCAGCAGTGAGTATTTGATGGCACTATTTAATTGTTTTGCCTAAATCTTTTTGTTTCAAGTTCATAATATGATTGTTTCTTGTAATATGCCAACAAGAAGACAGACTCGCTCTCGCTCCCGTGGGATATGGATGAGATTGGTGAATTGCATTTTGGTTAGGAATGAATGGTATAACTGTCTTTAGGGATACATTTGGAATTACAACAAAGAAGCACAAGGGATGAAGAGAGTGTTAACTGGTTAGATATGGTTGGTGCTTCATAGGGAGTAATTGCATAGGTACTTATTTTGTTAGGAGCTTTTTTATGTTCGTTTACATTTTCTATGATGTTCATACTCTCTATGCTTCAAATTCTAGCTTAACATGTATTAAGGTTTCCTTGAATTTAATTTTTTATGGGATCTTTATGCCGGTACATTGTTGTTTCTTACCGCTATATGTTGGTACGGTACAGATTAATTAGGGTTGGAATAGAATATGGCTATATATATATACTCCCTCTATTGTAAAAACCCTCGCTGATTTTGATCATAATAATACAGACTCGCTCTCGCTCCCGTGGAGGTACCCGATCTTGGGGAACCACGTAAATTTCTATGTTCGATTCTTTACTGTTTTCGTTTTCATTATTGTGTGCATGTGGTGATTATTCTAACAGCATTCCACCACAGTGTTTCTTAAACTTAGGTATTCTAACAAAAATCAATGGAAACAAATATGAACATCAATCGCGATATAGAAATCTATTTACCAATAAAAACTATTAAATCCTACAAGTATTCACATATACATATGGTAGCAATTACCGAATAATGAAAACATCACTATACAAATACAGATACTCAAACACGTATACGTATACGTACATGTATATTGATAGTCTGAATTGAGAGAGAAACTTCAGAAAACAGAGATTTTGATCGACTTGGTGAATCTGAATAACTGCTCTGATCGAATCTGTGAATTTAACCACCGCCGACGGTTCCGACAGGTCTACGGCTAAGCCTAAAAGACCTCCCGCTAAGCCTTCACAGCTTTTTCGGACCATGCAAAGGAAAACTTTTCCGGTTGATTACTCCTGAAATGTTCGATGGACGGGATGGACTTGCGGTTGCGGCCATCTCTGCCTCTTTCTTATCCCAGACTGAAAGCGTGGTTTGGAAACACAATTTCAGAAAACGTGGTTTGCAAACTCCCTTTTAGGATTAATTTAATTTTTTGATTAATCCATCTTAACTACCGCCGAAAGCGCGTTCCTCAAACACGTTTTTAAGAAAGCGTGATTTCTAAACACGTTTTCATGTAGTTTTGAAATAAAGTTGAAAAATGCGCGTTTCAATTCTCCGTTCGATTATTTATTTAATTATTTATTGATATTTTCTGGGGTCTATTTTGGGTCTCGTAAAAATGATTTAAATCGTGAGTTTCTCTTAGGAGTAAAGTTACATTTTAAAGAGAAACTCATGATTTAAATCATTTTTACGAGACCCAAAATAGACCCCACAAAATATCAATAAATAATTAAATAAATAATCCAACGGAGAATGAAAGTTTTTAACAATCTGTTAAGAGCAATGCTACAGACACTAACAAGTGTACCAACAATTACACTAAATGTACACATGGCATTACCACATCAATGCACTATTCAATACATGGATAGATTCATCCACTAAAAGAGTGACACATGGACAATTAGTGTAATAGTTAGTACACTAGTTAGTGCCTGTAGCATTTTCCATCTGTTAAAGGGCAGTTAGAGGGAAGTGTCAAGGGACACATGGCACAAGGAGGAGAGTGGGATAGGGGACTCGGACAGGAGAATAGGGACAGAGGATCCCGTGCCGAAGACAATAACTCAAGGGTTTGTAATCCATTTTGGGTTTGAACTCCCACCGCAGTATATCTTTCAGGTATGATATCATTGATATGGTATTTGATGAGGACACTGGTACGAGTCGACAACGCGAAAAGAAGAAATAGAGAGGCTTGTGGTGTCAATTTTCGCAAGTCGAGCTCCACCTTGACTCCCACCATTGGAGATGCTCTTAAATGGTGATATAAAAAGAGGAGTTTGGAGTCAATTTTTTAAGTCAATTACTTGTGTTTTTTTTTTTTTTTTGTCGTTCACAAAGTTTTGGTCGGGATTCATAAAAGGTAAAACTATATGACCCGAATTCTGTTAATTTGTTCAGAAAGGCTCTGAGTTTTTCGTTTGATTTTAGCAACTCATGGTTGATTTTAACAAATGAGTTCACCAGGTGCTAAAATCATGGTTGATTTTAAGCCCCAATAGATTGATTGTTCTTGTAAATGACTTAAGTTAGGTAACCATCACCAACAACAATAGTCAAATAAGCCTAAGCTAGTCACATTACTCCTTTGCGTGACCAAGTTCCATTTCTATGTTTAGTGTTCATTTTTTGTAGGGTTTAATTTTCTTGTTATTTCTACCAAAAAAATAGGTAACCATAGCCAACGACAATACGCAAATAAGCATAAACAAAATCACAACATTAATTTTTGGGGAAAAAAAAAAAAAAAAGGTGCATTTCCGGAAAGATGAAAATATAAACAAAAAGCAAACTAAATCTACAATCCCTCTCATGGTTGCCTTACCATGAGAAATACTTACTTTTGTGGAGGGAATTTGATTAGAGACTGGGATGGTATTTTAGTTAAATTCATGAGAAATGGAAATCTAGTTGAAAGAGAACATGTTTATGGCGTACCATGTTGCGAACATTACAAAAAATCTGCCAAGTTGATAAATTCTTTCCTACCGTCTTTTGTCAAGGACCCTTTATTATAAAAAATCGATACAATAAACCCCAGGGGCAAATAAGTTCTTATTCTGCTTTTGAAATCCACCAGCAACTAGGCTTCACTGTCTTGATGTCTATCCTCTAATCTCAAGATGACTCGATACTTCTGACGAACTTCTTAGCCTGTCACGAAAAGAAGAATATAACACGGAAAATCAGGCTACACGATAAGTGGACAAATCGAAAAATGAGTTGCAGAGAATGTACATATCTCAGTGTCCCAAAACCACAGTTTAGTTTACAGTTGAGTAAATTTTGGGCCAAACAGAAGAGAAGCAAGCTACAAAACATTGTTGTCTCTCATGTTTGTGACATTTACCTGCTCTAATGTCAGAAACATGATCACATTCCAAGATCCTAACCGTCCAAAATTCGGGATAAAGCCCTTGTAGAAAGCTAAAGGTCCCTGCAAACCAGAGAAAATTCTGAGGGTCAGAGGCTGTTGAGAATCACCATTTCACACTTTCAAGACAAATGTTCATGAAAAGCTACATTAAAAAGGTAACTACAAGCCCAACTAAATAACAATCATTAGCTGCCGATTAAAAAAAAAAAGTCATTAGCTAAGAAGATAGCCAACTAGATCACAATAAAGCAGTTTTCTTTTATGTTCTTATTATGTGATAGTTGGCTTTAGACCAGGGGATGAAAGTTACTATGTGTGGAAAAAGACTCAATATCTCCAGGCATATTACAATTCGTAGATAGGCAAATCAACGGTCGAGTACATAATTTTTGTTCTATCTCTTACAAAAATACAGCGATTCCAGAAATAGTCAAGAGTTTTCTGGCATTTCTTTCCAAATCTTCTTTTTCATCAAAATACCGAGATTCCAGAAGCAGTCAAGAGTTCTGTAGCATTTCTTTCCAAATCTAATAGTGATAAGAACAGGGACCGAGCAAGGCTAGTTGGGCAGTGGGGTCAAAATCTTGATCAAAATCGTACACGACATGTTTTGGGGATTCAGTTTTTTAAGATAATAAACATCGCATTTAATTTATATTAAAAAAATCCTTTGCTTAAATTTTTTTTTTAAAAGTCATACAGGATAGTCTCATTCAAAATGCAACTCAAAGATGTCTTTTTCAATTAATACAATCAACCTATCATTCATCTCTTGAATTGATCCCATTCAATTTGGAAAAACTTACTCTTTTCAATTTTCAGAGCAAAATTATATTTCTTAATTTCACTTATTGTTTTTGGGCAATTTTATATTACTTTTGTAAGGAGCCTAAAACAATACAACTTTACCTTTTTGTGGGGTCAAATACACTTAAAAATGCTTCAGAACTATATCCATTATGGGGATTTTTTGAAAAATTAAGTGGGGTCAATTGTATTCCTCAGCCGATGGATAAGAACACTGTTAAACCACTATGTACTTCATAAACTTTTTACCATTCTCATCCTCAACATTTTACTACTATACGGAAAAGAACAACTACAAGAAGAATATATCTTGGCGAAGAAGAAAAATTTCTACACAATAATGTTCTTTTATAAATATTGGTAAAAGAAATGATGAGAAGGAGGAACAATTCAGTAAACATGGTAGAAAAATGGCATACTTACATCGTTTCTCAAAGTCTTGACAAAACAATCAATGGTACTTTTGTACGCAGAAGAATCCCCCATCATTCTTGACTTAACCTGCACCATAATATTATGTACAGTTGCCTCAATAAGCCGCAAGTCTCAATCCAAGTATACTTACAAGAAAGCAAAGTTTGAATAAACCTCAATTACACTGTTCTAGAATAAAAAGCACTCAATGATATAAAATAGCTACCAGAGGTGTTCGGAAATTTCGGGAAAATGACCTAAATTAACTATTTAAGGTATTGATATACATATTATTCCACATGATTGCAAGACCATTCCGTCAGCCAAACAATTGAGTTCTGTTTTAACATGGTTTGAGTAAATATATGAGAACTCTTGAAACTAAAACTGACATAATGCAAAATGCACCCTCATGAGTCTGATCATGATCTGAAAGCATAGTGATAATGTCTGCACTGACTTTTATAGTTGGCAGTTCCTCCCATTTAGCATGCATTTATGCAAAACTAGACAACTTACAAGACTGATCACTCCACGAGTCATTTAAGGTTGTTTAATTCTCTTCGCCTCCCAAAAATAGGAGACAACAAATGACATACTAATGACTATTTACCTTAACTCTTGAACACAATGAAACTATACTGACCAAATGATCAACTTATGTGAACTATTATGTCAAGATGACTTTCTAAGTTGAGAATAGGTTTTGATTCGAAATCATCCTCTCCCGTAAACTCATGGTATAAGAGCTTCTGGATTTTTAGTACATCTGTCTAACAGGACCTCGTGATGCCTCAACGCAAGTCAACATGCAACCATGAGCTAAAGTTATGGGGCTAATGGATGTGATCATAGTAGGAAAATGCAGAAGAGCACTAATGACGACAGTTGCAGTAGATAAACACACAATCACGGGAAATATGAGGAAAGTTCTCAAGTGACTATTGACTTGCCACATGCCCTTAGTTCTCACCCTAAGTTCTAAAACATCAGCAGACTAATAAAAGGATCTCCTCCAGCAACCAGAAAAACATTGAAACAGAAGTGGTTGGAACTTGAGAATAACATACCACGTCAACTGGAGAGCCAATGCAGACTGCGAAAAATCCAGCCCCCAAACCAGAAAACAAATGTGTAACAACATTATCTGTGAATCCAGGAATCTTTAGAATTGTCTGCATAGAGATGAGAAGGTGGGATTCAGAATACAGCTTATTGAGCACAATACTACATTACAAAAAAGAGAGTTAACAATGGGACTTCTAAGAGTAATTACCTCCTTCACTTGGTCATAGCTAGCTAGTTCAGCAGCATTTATAATTGCATTTCGGGCAACGTTAGGCCCAAGCCCAGTCCATAGAGCCCCAACTCCTTCCTACATTATAAATCTAAATTCCTTAAATTGGGTAAAAGCACCAGACTAATAGACATTATATTTTCTTGGAAGAAGAGACCAGAGGTCTATTGGGATAGAAATTTTGACCTGTCTGACTATGGTAGAATAAGCATTCAGTGCACCAGAATAACGCCTTGGCACACCAGGTGGCAATTTTCCTTCAGCTTGGAGTCTAACTTTAACGAGATCAGTAGGATTTGCAATTGCAATTGCAACAGCACCTATTTGAAGTGCAGGCATGCCACTTGAGATCGAGAAGCAGAGAAGGAATGGGTACGGGTTGAATAAAATAACCCAGTAATATATCTAAATTCTGACGAGGCAACTACACAAGTTACACAAAATTCCAACATAAACATGCAAAGCAGCAAAAACATGACCATTGCAAAACCATCTACCACGTATTCTCACCCGTAGTAAGTGCAGCAAGTACTTTTTTGGACAAAGGAACGTCCCCAACAAAATTATCACCCACATAGAAGGCCTTAACCTGTTGATACACGAAGTCATGCGTAAGAACCAGCGATTCTGCCAGTACAAAGAGCATAAGTAACTTGGTCAAGCATAGGAAGTAGATATGAAACATACAGGTTCGTACATCCCAATTCTGAGGCCTCCAAATAGGCATTGACGATGTAATCCAGGTACAATGCCTTTCCAGAGAGAAGCTAGGCCTTCTTCTCTCGCAATAGTGGCAACTGTACCTAACATTCCCTTATATTTTGGTAGAGTTAAAGCATCCCCTGCAACTGTTTTCTTTTGGAGCTGAAGCCTAACCTTAGCAGTGTCCAACGGAATAGTACACAGCTGCACAAGGTCAAAAGTATGTGGATCAGACGACCGTAGGAAAACATCTTAAATCAAATACCTATGAAACAAGGTGTATCATTTAAGGAACCCTTCTATCTTCACTGTCATAAAAAGGATGACTAAAGAATCTAAAACTCGTTCCACACATACAACAAATACTTAAAACCTGTAATTATTTGAGACCCAATTTTGTTTTCTCAACACATACTTGATTTTTTTCTTGGCAATTTTACCAATGGGTCCTGATTTGTGGACACTCCAGTTTTTTGACGTATAAGTCTCTTTTGGGCCTGTGTTGACTGTTTTGCCCCTAACATCTGTGAGAATTGTATAGTGAAAGTAAATGGATGATGGGGGCATCTTGAGAAAAACGGCCAAAGGTCGTTATAAGGAAGTTATGTTCCTTTGGGCAGGCCCAGAACGTGCAGGTTTCCTAACATTGGACTTCAACATAAATCTACCCTATTTTTGCACAAAGAGACATTAGAAGAGTAGACATCTGATGATAATCATATACTATTAAAACTCTTACATCCAGCTCAGTCTGATAGAATTGAGGCGCACAATCACCAGATTGAGACTTGGAATCAATTTCTGTTCCATTAAGGACACAACAACTATATAACTATCCAGCAGTTCTGCTACGTAAGTTTTTTTTTTGATCAGGACTATCCAGCAGTTCTGCTACGTAAGTTCTTTATCCAACATACATAACCATTTCCTATTTTTCCATAAACCCTACATATAACCTCATCAAATTATGTAGGAATTCATACTAACGATTATACATTTATCAAATCGAAATCACCAGTAATTCGCCAACATCAATAAGTAAAATTCATGAACCCGTTCCAGAATTAGAATTCGAGAGTAAAATAATCAAAATCCGTGAATGCAAGGAGTTTCAAATACAGTCATTCACAAAACCATTCCGAAAGCACCATTAATTCGCCGACCTTAAAAACGATAATTCATGAAAGCGTTCAGGAAATTAAACTTCAGAGTTCAAAATCGCACACGAGCACAAGAAATCGCCAAAAAAAGAAGAAGAAAAAGACAACTGATAGAAACGATATACCTCAGCGAAGCAAGCAGCAAATGCGCTGCTGGCGAAAGTTCCAGCAAAGGATATATTCGATTTCGCGTTGTGATCTGCCATTGGAGGATTAAATCCCCAAAACCTCTAGATGAGAGAGAGGAAATCTCAACAATGAAGCTCGGACTCTATATCAGCCAAGAAGCATGTCTTTTATACATACAGATACAGATATATATATATATATAGAGAGAGAGAGAGAGAGAGAGAGAGAATCTTGATATGGAAATGGGGAATCTCGGGAAAAGCAAAAGCCGAGGTCAGGAGGTGGATGGCGCAATTGGGGTTTTTGGTTCCGTGCTGTCAATCGTCACCCGCCATTTATACGTGTTTAAGTTCGTGGGTTTAGATTACCTACGGTTTGTTTTCTTCTGCAGTTGCTGCAATCTCTGAATTTGGTCCAATAGTGGGGGGCCACGTTACCCCGAGGTGGCAAATTGGGAAACGAAAATGATGCGGAGATTTTATTGTAGTATTATCCTTCCTTTGGAGCAGTCATTGGGACAATAAGATTGGATCACCAACGTGGCCTCGTGTGCAATTTAAAAAAGTAATGTTAAAGAGTATAAGAGCATCTCCAGCAGCCTCACAATTTTCTCTCGGAGGTTTTGCCGAGCCAAACCTCCCCAAATCAACACCTAACTGTCCCACCTTCCTCCTCATCAGTTCCACCTTTGCTGAAGTGACCAAAGATGTAAAACGCGACCAGAGCGTAGAAATCAAAACAAAATTGATGTTGAATAATCAAGTCCAAGCTCTAATGACACTTCGAAGTCTTCGTAGTTTTCAAAGGCACGCCAACGTTGTCTTCGGAGAATTGGGGATTTGTGTTAAACCCTAATTTTTTTAAATGCCTAAGTTGTTTAGGCTTTCGTAGATATAGTAGTTAGCTTATAGTGAAAATGACATTTTCTTTAAGCACAATACGTAAGAATTGCTAGAGATGCTCCAAGAAGCAAGTTGATCTTGCGTATTAGTGAATGTAGGCAAATATTTAATTGCAGTACATAGGCCATGATTGATAGTAAAATTGACTGCAACTTTCTTTGATTTTTGTGGGGGAAAAAGGTTGGAAAAAGACTAAAGTGAGACAAACGATTCTTATGTCATCTCCAAAATGATAAGGGTAACCTCGTAATTCTTGATTGTGAAGATGAGTTGGTATGCATTGTAGGGAAAAAAAGGAGCAATTTTCTCCGGAGTTTAATACAATGTTGATGGGGAATGATAAAGATCACGATTTACAATTAATGTGATATGAACATTACACTAAGATTAACGAACCCAGATGATCTTAACGAAAGGCAATTTTCTCCCAAGTTTGATACAATTTTGATGGGGGGAGGATAAAGATCACGATATGCAATTAATGTGATATGAACGGTACACTTAGATTAACGAACCCAAATGATCTTAACGCGATATATAAAGCTGTTAAAGAATTGCATGTCAAACTCTCACTGTTCAGCAGCTTGGGGCATAGCCACGAGGGATCCGGGGGTGTGTTGTGCGATCTTGACCGTCCGTCTGGGAGGCATGTGTGCGTGTGTTGTGCAATCCAGACCATTGATAACGATTTGAACTAGCATGATTGCACAACACATAGCTACGCTGCACGCCCCCGCTTCTAGCCACGAGGCACCTCAACATCCTTCTCAATATACACCCGCGCAGAATTGATACACTCAGTCTTCGTCCCAAACAAACGCATAATTCTGAAGGGAGTATATTTTACAGCCTCGTATATATATTTATTTCACGTTCTCAACCAATGTATTAGAGTGGTGTGTGTGTAGGATACTTTTGACAATTTATTGGAATCACATTAGGATAAAAGACAGTGAAGCAACTGGAGGGCAGATCACATAAGAATGTATACCAAATTCCCAATACATGAAAGTGGATGACTTTATAGAGGACAATGGGCCATGTGGGAAGCATGTCACCAAAGCACCAATAAGGCTACGAATGGTTTTAAAATGAATGCAATTCAATTGGGGAGAAACAATCCTATCATGTGACGCAAAATGAGACTACAATAGATTTCATTTTGCGTTACATATGAAAATCCTAACTCGTTTAAGTGATGGCCAAACAGGTATAAGTATGAAATTGCAAAGCGGTGGCCAAACCGCTGTAAGTATGCGATAGCAAAGCAACACCACGTATCTAGGATTATCGAATTAGCGACAAGAAAGACATTCAAATCCAAAAACCAAAAGCAATGGCTGAAATTGCCCCCTCACTTGGAAGGAGAAAGGCCAATAAGCTCTTCCATGGATATTTCTCTACTTCGAAGCATCAGTCCATTGATAAAAACAGGCAGAAACCCCACCTTTCCGTTTCAATAAATGGAAACAAAACAATGATTCAGCTCGAGGCGCATGAGGGACTTGGAGGGCAAGACACCCCTCGCCTATAAAAGGAGAACTCAACAATCTCATTCTGTATCGATCTCTAGACAATCTCTCTCCTTACATGTAGAAATTCTCTCTCACTAAACTTCTTGCTTTCACTCTTCTTCTCTGGTTTCTTACTAAACCGTCGAGTGCCTTCCCGGACCACCACCGTCCGGGCTAGACACTAACGCGGGTGTTTAGTATGCAGATCATCTTCTCACGCCATCTCTCCAGGGTTCAGGTCAAGCTCAAAGCCTTCCACCTCCCATCCATACCGAACCAGGGACCAAAGAGGCATCTCCGGTGAAGCTTCCCCCACACAACACATGACTAAAGAATCTAAATTTGGTTGAGACTTGAGACCCAATTTAGTTTTCTCAAAAATATTCCCTTTAAAGTTGTAGACATTTTTTCTTGGCAATTACCAACAGGTCCTGATTTGTGGACTCTCCATTTTTTTTATGGACGAGTAAGTCTTTTTTGGGCCTGTGTCGACTGTTTTGCCCCTAACCTGTGCAAGAATTTTATAGTGAAAGTGAGTCGATGATGGGGGTATTAGGGGAAAAATGGCCAAAAGTCGTTGTAAGGAAGTTATTATGCTGCTTTGGGCTGCACCTGGAAGTGCAGGTTTCCTAATAATGGACTTCAACGTAAGACCATCCCATTTTTGCACAAGAAGAAAATACAGTAGTCATCCAATGGAGAAACGTATATTCAAACTCTTAAAGTCGCACAATCACCAGATTGAAGACTTGGAACCAATTGATCTGTTCCATAAGGGACACATCAATTATATAACTTTCCTATGACCCCTATCACTACAACAAAATCGGCCTATTGCGACGAAACCAGACGAGGAAAATTGATTTCCTCGCCAAATGTTACCTTTTGGCAAGGATATCAGTTTTCGTTGCTAGAAGGTAACATCGTCTTAATTGAATTTCATAGCCAAACGGTAACATTTGGCGAGAAAATAATAAATTCGTTGCCAATGTAACGTTTCGGCGAGGAAATATTCATTTTCGTCACCTTTACTAGCGACAAAAATTTATTTCCTCGCCAAAAGGGTAATGTTTGGCAAGGAAATAATAGTTCATCGCCAAATGCAACTAACAAGGGAACGAAAATGAAGTTTTCCTCGCCAAAAAATTGCATTTGGTGACAAATTATTATTTCCTTGCCAAATTTACACTTTGGGTTACAAAATCATACTTCGTTGCCTAGTGTTGACTTCGGGTGACGAAATAATTTTTAGGACTACATAAATTTAGATGTATAAGTTGTTATTAAACTTGTACGTAGATATCGATGTTGTCACAATGGTGCACAATGGTGAGAGAATTAAATATATTAGCTACTCACTACCATATTATTATAAGTTCCATTTAAAGAGGGAAATGATAAATGGGGTAAAAAAAAATTCATTGCCATTGCATTTAATTGGTAATTAAGATATATTTTGTCAATTTTCTTGTAATAATTGGAAATGAAAACTTTTGCGAAGTAGTTTTGAGTTCTACTATTTTTTGTTATTTTCCTTTCGCAGAGAGCAACAATTAAAACAAGGAGAGAATTGACAAAAAGAAAAGAACATTATTAAAATAAGCGACGATTTCTATCGTAGTCTAATTTTTTTATCAGGAAATTATGATTAAGGGCATCATTGTTTATAAAGTCATTTTTTTTAGTTTTTGTTAGATTCACATTCATCTTTTTTTATTAACCATTCGTCATGTTGAGTTGAATCCAAACAAAATGATATTATAAGGAAAAAATATAAGAAATATACAAAAATAAATGAAATAAGAATTAGGACTTGAGAAACTGTACACAAGGATCAAAATTTGTGAGAATCATAATTAAGATAAAAGAAAAAAAATTAAAGACTTGAAAAGACGTCTAAAAGGTTTATATATTTAATATATACACATGGTTTCATGAAAGGAATGTTGGTGTGGTGGTTAAATGTTGAGTTTGGTAACAGTGAGGTCGCGAAGAGTTGGGGCGCCAACAAAGGTGCTAGAAACGCATTAATTTTAGTTTCTAACCATTTAGCGAGGACATTTTTCCTTGCCAAAACTCTGAATGACAACAAAAAAAATTCTCGCCTATCTTTGCGAGGAAAAAATTTGTTGCCAATTGTATAAGAATAGGCAGTTCAAAAAAAAAAATTGTATAAGAATAGGCGAGGAAATTATTTTTTTCGTGCCAGTACTTTTGCGCCGCTGTATAGGCGAGGAAATGTGGCGATGAAATTTTTCCTAGCTTGTACCATTGGCGAGGAAAATCGAATTGTGTGAGTAGTTCTGCTGCGTAATTTATTTATTTTTCGATATACTCTACATACATAACCTCATTAAATTGGAGGGCAAATTTGTTCACCCTTATTTTTTCATCCTCGGCGAGGGTGTGCTTGTTTTGAATATTAATTGGGTGATCGAAATCATTCATTATATCCACATTGACTTGTTAGGAGGCCATGCAAAAATTTAACCCAATCAAATATAGGTAACTATTTCATCTAGAGTTTCATTTAATTTTTCTTTAAAATTATCGCTAAAAATATTAAACTTTTACGTCAAGAGCTCACCGATATTGGATTGAACTCAAAATTCGCATGGGCTCCTAAGAAAGGAATCTTCACAAAATGAACGGTTTTTATTCTTTATGTGAGCCAAATAATGAGTACACTCTCGCCGAGGGTGAATGAACAAATTACAACTAATCCGCCGACCTTGATAAGCAAAATTCATGAACCCGTTTCCAGAATTCTTCTTTAAAATAATCAAGGTATGTTCGTGAATGCAAGGGGTTTCATATACAATCATTCACAAACCATTCCAAAATCACCACTGATTCGCCGACCTTGAAAACGATAACTCATGAAAGAGTTCAGGAATTAAACTTCAGAGCTCAAAATCGTACACGAGTACAAGAAATTGCCAAAAAAAAATTAGAGCGGTAGAAACTATATACCTCAGCGAAGGAAGTAGCGAATGCGCTAATGGCGATAGTTCCAGCAAAGGAAATATTCGATTTCGCGTTGTGATCTGCCATTGGAGGAGTCAGTCCCCCAAAAACCTCCAGGAGAGAGAGAGAGTGAGAGTGAGAGTGAGAGTGAGAGAGATCTCTATATTAGCCAAGAAGCATGTATACACACACACACACACACATATATATATAGAGAGAGCGCCGATCTATCAAGGGATCCCTCACTAACTATTGCGGACCTCATAGATCCCAATCGAATTTCGATGATCTGAACTGTTCAATGTGTTCAAATCGTATTTTTAAGGGTCCTCGTGCGAGAAATCACAAAAAAAAAAAAAAGATTGAAAATGACTTGATCCGTGTAGTTTTTTGTAAAACTGCATATATCATAGATCCCAACTGAATTTTGATAATCCGAACCGTTCATTAAAAAGTGTTTTTAAGGGTCCCGCGATGAATCACCAAAAAACAAAATGACAGTGAAGGACTTCATACGAGCAGTTTTTCATAAAACTGTATATTGGATCATCAAAATTTCATCAGGATCTATGAGGTCCGCACCAAACCCCAATGAGGGATCCCTCCTTTTTTTAATGTATACCCGCGCAGAATTGATACACCCAGTCTTCGGCCCAAACAAACGTGTGATTCTGAAGGGAGTTGGGACGCCACGTAACTGTGGTAACCCAATCACGATTAAGGCCACACTACTACAAGCTAGTATAATTTATTTCATGTTCTCTCCCAATGTATTAGAGTGGTGTGTGTGTGTAGGATACTTTTTACAATTTATTGGAATCACATTAGGATAAAAGAAACTGAAGCAACTGGAGCGCAGATCATTGGAATGTACAACAAATTCCCAATACATGAAAGTGGATGACTTTACAGAGGACAAAGGGCCATGTGGGAAGCATGTCACCAAAGCACTCGGGCACCAATAAGGCTACGAATTGTTTAAAATGACTGCAATTCAATTGGAGATAAACGATCCTCATGTGACAAAAAATAAGACCACAATAGATTCCATTTTGCGGCACATCTGAGGATCCTAAGAGCAAGTGCAGCAGCTAGTGTAAAAATTTGGCCAAAATTGCTGATGAACAGTGTGTTTAGCTTACCCCATCACTATCAACACTCCAACAACTTCTCTATTATTTTCTCTACTCCTATTAAATATCATTTTCTTCTTCCTCTTTTATATTTTAGTAGTAAGAGAGAGAGAGAAAAAATAATAAAAAACTACATTGGAGAAAGAGAAAAGAGAGAGAAAATAATTAAAAATTGAATTGCTCATGAACAGGGCTTCGGTACAAATAGACAACGACAGTAGCGCAACAAGTCATCTAAGGCATAATACCCAACCTGCTGGAGCTGGTGTTTTGAGGTTTTCACAACTTCTCTTAGGTATTTTACCCATTTTCACCCATTTACCTTACCTGTTGTTTTTGCTCTAAGAGCAAGAGCAGCAGCTAAGCCAAAAATTTGGCCAAAATACCTGGTGTACAGTGCATATAGCTACCCTGTCACCATCAACACTTCAACAATCTATCCATTTTACCTTACCATTTATTAAAATATTGTTTTTTCGTTTATATATATATAGGAAGCCGGTCTCCTAAGGGATCCCGCATACAAAATTTGGTGCGGGATCCCCCTTTTTTCAACTTTCCGGATCAAATTTTGACGATCCGAACCGCTCAATTTTAAAAAAATGCATTTTCCAAGGCTTACGCGGGAAATCTTCAAAAAAAAAATACCCGGAAGGGCTTGATCCAAACAGTTTTCGATCGGATCGTCAAAATTTGATCCGGAAAGTTGAAAAAGGGGGGATCCCGCACCAAATTTTGTATGCGGGATCCCACATTAGACCGCCATCCCTATATATATATACAGCACTGTATATACACACAGCATCCCGTCGCCGTCGTTAGCCGTCACCTCCCGTCGCCGTCGCCGTCGTTAGCGAGCCTTTCACGCCGTCGCCGTCGTTCGAATCCTCCACCCCGTCGTTCGTCGCCGTTGTTCGAATCCCAGATCTGGGATTCGTCGTCATCGTTACCTCTTCGCCGTCGTTACCCCTTCGCCGTCCGTCGATCTCGTCCAACGCCGTCCCGGTTGGTCGCCCTCGATGGCCGTCGCCGTTGGTCGCCGTCCGTTGTGCTCGTCTTCACTGGAGCGGTAGGGACCGAGAGAGAGAGAGAAGCGGTAGGGAGAGGGAGAGAGAGAGAGAAGCGGTAGGGAGAGGTAGAGAGAGAGAGAGAGAGAGAGAGAAAATAATAAAAAAATCAGTTGCTGGTGAACAGTTGTTGTCTAAAGATAGACAGCTACAGTACCAAATGTGGCGAAAATGTAAAATAGACAACCGAATAGACAACCTGCTGCACCTCCATTTTCTTCTTCCTCTTGTCTATTTTGCCCAAATATGCATTTTAGACTACCTGCTGCACTTGCTCTAACTCGTTCAAGTGATGGCCAGGCAGCTATAAATATGCGATAGCAAAGCAACACCGCGTATCTAGGATTATTGAATTAGTGACAAGAAAGACATTCAAATCCAAAAACCAAGAGCAAACACTGCCACACCCTAGAACGAAAAGGGAAACAAGCTAAGCAACACCTGTTAAGTACCAGGGAGAATTTTTCTCATGTACATTTAATCAATGATAAACAGTATACATAGTCTCTACAACAGTATAATTCAACCTTTAATGGTCGTGCAATTGTATGGATATCATGTCGCCTTTCATGATTTCACAAAAAAGAATAACGGCACTAATTTCACAGAGAGAGAGAGAGAGAGAGAGAGAGAGAGAGAGAGAGAGAGAGAGATTTGGTTTGAGTCCAAGTCTACCCAGAAGTAATGGCTGAAATTGCCCCCTCACCTGGAAGGAGAAAGGCCAATAAGCTCTTCCATGGATATTTCTCCACTTTGAAGCACCAGTCCATTGATAAAACAGGGCAGAAACCCCACCTTTCCAATTCGAAGAAACGAATAAATGGAAATGAAACAATGATTCAGCTCGAGCATGCATTACGAGCATGGCTTTCAAAAGGCGTGTGACGAGAAAAAATAATGTAGAAAGAAAGGGGTCTCATTTGCTCCTCTTCTTGGCTTCACTGTATAGAATAACTCCAAGGACCGTAAGCATGTAGCCCAGCATCCCTGTTACTGAGACTGGGTTCTTGAATATTAGAATGGAGATAACAACGGCAACAGCACCTTTTGCATTTCCCAGTACCTGGAAAAAGCATTCACAGATTTTAATATCTAAGTTGACGAGCTAAAACAACAGGTAAAGTGTCAGCAAAGATGCTCATTTGAGGGAGAAAATAGAAAAGACGGTAGAAAATGAAACTAGATGAATTGAAGTATTTCTCATTAAGCATACCTGGAGGGCCTGTTTGTTTGACAAGATTAATAATGAATCCCATCGGACTAATAGTGAATAGATTAATAATACCACACTCCCATTGCTATTACATGTCCCATACTTTGACAAACTATATAGCCGACTCAGACCATAACAATTTGAATATATGCAAATTCAATGCTTATAACCGGTCAGAGAAACGGGCCCTCAGTGACCTTTCCTCATTCAAGCACAACTCAACCAGAAATATTAGGGCGATTTGGAACTACAAATGATTTTTTATAGATAAGTAAGTTCAACTTCTACAAAAGATGCAATTTTTCTAAAAATTTTACTAGCACCAAGGAGGTGCCACAGATATACACTGTTGCTACGCAAAACTAATCGGACGAAGCCCTCCAGCTGCATTCGCCAAAAAGGTCATTAAGGGTTGGTCAAGAATAGGATCGAAGAGTTTTCGAATGACAAGTATCGAACAGACAGTTCACATCCCAGTCAGCTTGTCCATTTTTTAAGTGGAGTGGAAAGGAAGAGAAATTTGCGGTTAAGAAAGAAGGGATTCTAGTTAAGTAGTGGTGTAAACTCATTTTTCCTCTCAAAGTCAAGAAGTGGTTCCTCTGTCTCAACAAAAGTGAGTTTAAAAAAGTTCAGCTACTTTTACCACACATCGTACAACAATCAAGTGCACTTCAGTTTGTTTGAACTCTGAAGTAAAGCCATCTCACCCTATTGTTAAATGTTTTACAAAAACTTTGCTCAACAAAACTACCCCAACTATTGGGATGGAAAATTCCATATTTTCCTCATCAAATCATATCCTCTCAGCTTTTCAGTTATTCTCTATCATTGAGATGTTCATTGCACAAGCATCGTGTATGCACGATCTCTAGTACGTCCATATGTCCATAAGTTCAATAAGAACCCATAAATAATTGATTATTTAGAAACCAACTAACATCAATCAGCTGCCTCCCACCCTTCACTAACCTGATCTTCCCACTATCCAGAGATACAGACAGACATACTTCTTCTATGGAGGACTGGTTTTCAAACGCTTGTAGAGTCGTAGACCTATAAACTGTGTCCGATGTTGCCAACTGGACATCCCTGACAATAATTTAAAGGTGCCACAAGTACTCTGACAGAATCGAGAGAGAGGCTTGATTTGGATACTCGATAAGCCTTATTAAAGCAGAATTTGAGGTGCTTGCATTTAACCATCTAGCTATTTATAGTCTTTTTCTGCGCTTTTCCCAAGTTGTTTTATATGTTCCGTCAATCCAGCAACGAAATCTTGGTTTGTGAAGGTCAGAAGTTAAGATCTTGAAACTGCTCGTAAAATGTTTCTTTACGAAGAAAAATGGCAACAATCCTGCTAGTGTTTCAAACATCGCACAATTTTTTTTTATGATTTTACGAAGCGAAAAACAACTCTATGTCGTAACTCAAGACCATTTCACATGCAGCTCCTAAAGTAATTACTTGTAGAACAAAAGTGAAGTGTTAACAGCAATTAAAAATTTAGCTTTGGAAAAAAAAATGAAGAGCTAACATATTGCAAAAAGAATATTCTATTTCAAATTAAAACCTACAGTTTTCCTCACTGTTTCATACTTATTAGAGAGTGTCTGCCTATAGAAACTATCCCTAACATCAGCATAATAACATAAAAGCCACTTGAATCGAGAATTTATCAGAATATAAAATCTAGCACATCCTATAGAAGTTGTTCTCGATCTCTGAGAGTAAATGTTGACTTCTTCGGTTCTGGGCTCAATCTTAGTGTTTAATGTTCACATGGCCTTTTTTCCAGGATTGGGTTTTTGGTATTAATTTGTGTACATGGGTGGCATCAACGCATTTCAAAAAATTGATTACTTATAAAAGAAAGAAGAGTTTGTTTTACCAATTTTTCTTTTAAAAGTAGTTGTTGTACTGATTAATAATTATACTGTAATTAGTTTCTTTCTTTCAATTTTTGAACTGCTAATTAATTTCCTTCTTGATCCTATGTACTTTCCCCTGACTGATTTTAGTGCAACACAGTTATCAAAGAGGAATGGTAAAGGAAATTCTGTTTCTGCCTTGTCGGGATAGGACAAGAGTACAAAATCAACAGTAATGCTATATGCCTATATCCAACCAGCTACCAACACATGTGGAACAACAACTAACATCTTGGTTCTGCACACACAGATGACAGAACCATAATCGGATTAAGAGTTCATGGGACTTTTTAATCATCTTCCAAGGTGTTAATCTAACTATTTTAACAATACTTTCACCAAGCAAGGAAAAAAAACCCATCAAACCTTGTCTGGTCATTAAGGTGAATAACTGATTAAGGTACTTTGAATGGATGACTTATCAGCAATTCATTATTCCTACTCTTGGACTAAAAAGTAGAAGTGGTCCTCCTATTGGTTGCTGATAAAGTAAAAATGATGAGCACAAAGTTCCTCAATTAGCTTAGCTCATCCAAGTGATTAAAAAATCCCATGTACTTCATAAATATCACTAAAATGACTGCACAACAAACACATAATATGAAATTATAACCAGATAGAAGCTTTTTTGGGACAACGTGGCATACCTGGAGAGTCAAAGCGCTGGTGTGTTTAGTGACCAAGAAATTGGTCAAGTTCACAAAATACGCCAAGGCAGAATTGAAGAGCAGATACCATACTATTTTAATATCATTTCTGGCAAGAGCTATTGTGATCCCAACCACGTTTTCCTCCATAAACAGTGTTGCAGGAAGTAAAAATATAACAGCCATTGGTGCCATGTACAGCAGAAGGTTCATAGAATTCAGCTTTTCCCTGGAGAACAATTACATGTACAGTCTGAATTTTTAGTAAGGCAATTACATAGATAATTGTGAAATAAAAACAATGCCCCCAATATCTCTAGACCTTTCTATGGTAAAAAATAAAACACAAAAGTAGTCATTACCCTTCAGAGGACAGCAAAATCCCTTGAAGCACTGACTTTAATGCTCTTGCAGCTGTAGCACCAACGCACACTATAAAACCAAATAGATGAAAACTTGGTTCACCCTGCAACACATCAATGTGGTAATAAGAAAACATTAGCGGTTCCTTTTGAAACATTTCAAGACGGGCAATTCATAATACAATTGGTGTTAAAGGAAACAAAAAAGAGCAGCAAAGAACTAGATATTGTGTCTGTGTCCAAACCAACTTATGCAATAACTCAAACCTCATCACCGGTTTTACACAGGAATGACCCACACTCAACATCTCAACCACCTCACATTGGCTGTGCTCGTCTTTTGAAGTCATGGTTTTCAAAATTCAAAACATTCTTCTTCACAGAGGAGGACTAGCTATAAAAGTGTTCTCTAGCATGGAACTGATCCTAAATGATTGCACCTCGTTCGATCATATCGAAGAGCTGCAAGGGCTTAGTCACCATGTGCTAACTGATATGTGGCAACAATTTGGAGAAGTATCCAACAAACAGACTTCCGTAAGCCAGAAATACTGAAGGAATGGGCGCATCATGACATTGTAATCTGTTTCGCCCGAATGGATTAATTGGAACAAGACATTTTGTATTTGTAAAAGAGTTCAAGATAATGACACCTAAGCTCCAGCCCCTACTGATGGAGTGATCATTACTATAGTTTTGAATGAGATTTGACTCTCTATCTCTCCTCGCCCTCCCCCTCCCTCAACACAGAAAAATAGTAATCCGCAAAAACAAATTACCATCAAACAAACAGAAGATGGGATCAGGCAACCAAAAAAAGATGCACTAAATGCCAGCCCTTATCAGCATGAAGTTGAACTACCTTTAGCCTCTTTTCATGAAGCCTCAAATAAGAAAGTGGTTACTAAAAATAAAAGGAATTAGCATCTCATATTAATCTACAGAAGGTCGATCAAATCTACGAGATATAGCCTATACTCGTGCTTTACATGAAATATTACAGCAGAAGGCGGTAAATCATGACAGGTCACTAACTCTTAGAGCTTATCCATCAGTGCTTTTAGAAAGAGTGATACAAAATCAGAAGCTACCTGACAGTCGGAAGTTAGCAAGAAAATTCCTAACTTTTGGTACCCATTGGACTAGTCCATCATTCATAGCTAGCCAAAAAAAATTTGTCAGTTGTGAAGGTGCTCGCCAACTGCCCAGATCAGTTTGAAGAGCGAGAGCACACAACACATGTTTTAGCTACTGCAATGCACATGCTCTTAGATCCTAGGCCCCAAACTGAAGTCCTAACCGTTTCTATCACTTTTCTAAACTATTGAGCATGGACACTTATAAATAGAAGCCATATCAGCCATTTCGATAGTTTGAAGCCTTTGCAATGTCAATAAAGCTAGGAGGTTCTTCGATGCATTCTTGCCCACTGCCCAATACTTGTAAGACATCATTTGCACATAAATGTTCTAACTTACAAATAAGTTCATGATACCTCACAGATAAATTACAGATGGTTTCTAAACCTTTCCACCATTCCCTGGTTTCCCACATTAATAATAGTAGTGTAGAGGAAGCATTAAGAAATTGTGTGATGAAACTAACACACAATTTCTTTAGTTGAGTATTCCTCAATTCCACACCAAAGATGAAGATTAACAAAAGCAATCTCTTCAATGAGAGATAAATAATATGCAACACAAGATATAAGAAGTACCAATTGCGATTTTCTGGACACCAAAAACACAAAAACGCAACTTGAAATCAAGGAAGCCCTCCAAATTTACTAGTACTACAAGCTACATACCATTAGAACTATTGAAACCCAATTGGATTGTTTGACCGAGAAAATTTAGTTCCTCAATACAAGGGCAGACTAGGCGTAGCCATAAAGGCTTTCCCATTGTGGCATCAAAGGTCACGGGTTCAATTCTCAAAAGAGCCTGTCTGCTTGCAAGCGTAAGGCTGAGCACATCAACAACCCTTGCCCAGATCCTGCATGTGCGGCAATTTGGTGCACTGGGTACGCCCTTTAGAGTAAATTCCTTAATAGGTGAGTATATTTTCTAATTCATGTATATTCCAACCACCAGTAACAAGAACCAAGCTCAAAGCATACCCAAAAAAATTAATTCACAAAATGCAGAAAAAATTTAAGACGTGATAATAAATAAATAAAAGGATTACCCCACTGGCAATGACAACCCCTGTAACAACAGGAACGAGAGTCGCATACGTAAGCCAAGCCTCCCTCTTCACCGTCATCAAATACGCAAAAATAGCGGTAAAAAACGGCGTCGTAGCCCCCACCGCCTGATTAAACGACACCGGAAGGTACCTCAGCGAGATATTCCCACTCACCACCGACGTACAAAACACCAAGCTCAAAGCCGCGATCTTCAAGAACTGGACACGAGACCTGATCGTCTGCAGCGGCACTAGCCTCATCCACACGATAGCGACGTAGCTGAGGAGCGAGCAGGCCGTCATGTGACACATGGTTAGAAAGATCGGGTACTTGAAGCCGTAGTTGCTGAGTAAGTACTTGTTGAGCAGTAAAACCCCAATGTTGGATGCGTACCAGGCCGATACGAGCCCGATCGTGGACCATCGGCTCGACCCTTTCATCTAATTAGGGTTTTCTTGTTGTCAGTGGGTGTGAAAGGGGGTAGGAGATCTGGAGATGGGTTTGAGGGTTTAAAGAGAGAGAAAGAGAGGGTTTCTGGATCTGAGGGGAATTGAAGAGTCGATTGGAAGAATTTGAGAGCTCTTTGTGTGTACAGAGAGAGGAGTAGAAAATGGGGTACAGAAATGTACGCAAGGCGGCAGATTGGAGACAGAGAGAGAGAGAGAGAGAGAGTGAGAGGTAAACTGGGTTTCTTCGGAATTGATCAAAGTAACGGTAAGGGAATGTAGAGAGAGTGGGAGAGAGGAGAGAGAGGGACGGCGGATGCAACTGTTGTGACGGTGGTGGTGGTGGGAAAGTACCTGTCGTGTGACAAGGGGGTGACACACCCCAGTTTCATGACTACAATTTGGAAAAATTATTCAGTGCTATGGGCACCGCCACATTATGCGTAGACCCAGTTGATCCGCGGTAACCGCAAATTGACGTGGGGCCTAGGACAAAAGTTGTGAAGCTTATCAATGTGTAGGGATGGCGATGGAGCAAATCGGAGACGGATTTAGGCCTGATTTGGCTAAATTGAAAATTTTGGTTTTTTGGTTTTTTTTATTTTGTTTTTATTCAAAAAAAATTTGCATTTGTTAGTTTTGCATCAAGATTTTGTGGTTTCTGGATTTATCTCGTCGAGACGAATCCAAATAGTATAAAATTATGGTCAAAAGTAATAGTTTTTTGAATAAAGCTAAAAATAAACCAGTTTTTTGGATTATTTTCGTCTTTATTCTCAAAACTTTAAGTTTGACTAACAATTTTATACTTTTTAGATTCCTCTCGTCGAGACAAGCCAAGAAACTACAAAAAATCGACCGAAAACTAACAAATGCAAATTTTTTTTGAATAAGGACAAAACGAATGAGGTAACGATCCGACGACAATCAACGATCGATGGCGATGGAAGAGGTGAGGACGAGCAGTCACAGGTCTTTATATATATATATAGTGATATTTTAAAAAGAGGAAAAAAATATTTTAATAAAAGATATGTAAAATTGGTAATATTGTTGGAGTGTTGAGAGTGACAAGGTAGCTATATACGCTGTGCACTGATTTTTTTGGCTAAAAAATTATACTAGCTACTTGTTTTTGCTCTTATGTTTAGATTTTGGACTCATACTTTTTATTCAATTTTTACAGTGTAAAGTACAATTTGTTCGCACACCTATCGGACTCCGGTCAAGCTAATTTTTAACTAACAAGTTCTAAATGGTTTTTATGAAGGTGAATTGATCCTCACTTTGAGCCATTAAAATAGTATCTTTTTTAACGACCTTCTAATGTGACGATCTCTTTTGTGATTACTTTATCTGCCGCAAAATGTGATCCACTATGATTACATTTAATGATTCGAGCCTTCATTTTGTAGATGTCGGCGTGTACTCATCCATCCAAAAAATTAACTTACTCGGGTATCAGTAAAACTTGACTTCAAATTAACTTAATCACCCACTGCTCTTAAATCGGATAGTGTCTGATTAGTTGGATGCTGATATCCAATCAATTTTATCGTTTTCATAAATGATTTAAAAATTATAAGCATTCAGATATTTGAAATAAACAATTTGCATCATCACATTGACATCGTTACACAAGAAAATCTTTAAGCCGACTGGAAGCAGCTCCATTCCTCGGCCGTCCACAGCGAATTATTTTCTGATTTGTTTATTTATCGTCTTTTTGGTGTGCAACATCATTAATAAATCTGCTCTATACAATTAAAAAATGTAATATGTTAGCTAAAAAAATAAACATCAAAATCACATTAGTTAAAAAATAAACATCAAAATCATTCATAAAGTCAGTGATTGTTATGGGATCGGATCACATTTGTCTTCAAAATTAAACAAATCTAGTTTGGAGAATGCATTGCAAGATAAATTGGCGTGAATCGTAGACCTAAAATTATCTAATCAACTTAATTTTTCACAGGAGACTAACTCAATAAATATCGTAAACTAAAAAGGTTCCGACAAAAAATGCAAACAATGTTGTGATATAGTTTATCCTAGATAAAATGAGCTATCTAATTTTTTAAATTAATCTTATTTCTGAATGAGAAGAATCTAAAAAGTGTGAAATATAATTAAAAGCTTAAAAATTTAACAAAAGACTTACGCGGTTTTGAAAGACCAATCTTACTGTCTTATTTTTGTATTTCTAGGCATTTTTCCCAATTTCGTTGTGTATTTTTACACTTTTTTATTCATCTCATTGAGAAGATTGGTTAATTTTAAAAATTATGATCTAAAGTTAAAGAAGATTCTCCGTAACACACGAACTAAGTCATCATCATCTTTAATAATAATAATTATGTTAGTCTAAACCCGTAAATTTGTATTCAGAAGTTGTACCTGTTTTTGAATAGCAATTTTTTAGAGTACAAAATTTTGGAAAAATTATAGAGAAGACAGCGCGAAAAAATTGGAGTTGTTTCATGAAATAATTAAATTTGAATGTTCAAGAAATCCGTTAAACTAGTAAAGTCACATCTCTTACGATCGACACAATCCTCGGTTCTTGGAGCAAAGTTTTACACTCCATAATACATAAGTGGGGCAGGAGAAAGATGGTCATGGACAAGGCATAAGAAGTTTAAAATTCCAATAATATTTTATTAATTTTCTTTTCCGCAAGTTGGTGAAATAGAAAATTAAATATAATGCCAAATTCCAACCTACCAATTTACAGCTTGAACATACGACTTTCCAAAAGAGAAGAAATGCTTTACACCTTGCACGTTTTCTTTTGGTTTTTCTTTTTTCTTTTGAAATTGTTATTGCACGTCCCCATCTGTCAAAAAACCATCATGTTAGTGGACGGAGGAATTGGTTGCCCTCTTGCCCAAAATAAATTGAGGTACTGAAAGGGAAAAAAGAAGAAGTGAAGTTCAAAAACCACGAGAGAGGAGCATTTATCAATTGTTGTTTTCAATCTAAAAATGCTACTTCCTCCGTCCATTTTTAAATAATACCTTTAGGAAACGTGTATTTTTATAGCCGTTAAAAATGCACTTTTGTGACAATCAGACTGGAAGTGCATTTTTAACGGCTATAAAAATACGCGTTTCCTAAAGGTATCATTTTTAACGGCTAGTGGTTGAATGATTCTCCTCTAGTTGTAGCTTTTCTCCCATCTTTCCTTTTAATCTTTGTATCCCTTTCAAAGATTAATAAAGTTGTTTGCCTTTCAAAAAAAATAAAAAATGCACTTCCGTAGCATATTTTAAAACTTTTTTCCCCACCAAATTAAAGTACTCAATGAGCACTTTAATTTGATATAAAAAATTTAAAAATTATATAAAGGAATATGTTTTTTAGGGATTTGAAATTGCACGAATTTCAATAGTGATAACTTAAAATGGGACAGAGGGACGACCCACGTGTATGTGAAGAGGTGGTAAATGGTTGGAACCAAAATGATTGTACACGTAGCATTATTTTATTTTATTTTTTGTCATTCGTCATTCCTGATTTATTACAGGAGGAGGGAGTAATAAGACTCGAACTCGGGATGCAGTGTGAGATATCCAAGAGCTCTACGCATGAGCTAGCCACCACCGGCCCTGGGAACTTCGGTTGACCCCGTGGGCATTTGTTTATGTAGAAACAAATATAATGATGTAATTTGAAGTTAATGAGATTTGAATCACACCAAATTCTAAGCATAAAACCAAGACATGTTGGTAGGAAACCATTTTAGTTTCCAATGCTACCCTTTTTAAAAGTTGAAATTAAAATCCAGAACCTTGCAATTCACAATAAAAAATACTCGTAACATTCCTTAAAATAATTTCTATCGTTGTTGTAAGAAATATCATAGACTACCGTTATTTTTTCTCTCTTTTTTCCGGTTTTTTCCTTCAAAATGAGACTTTTTTTTTTTTTTTTTTGGATGAGTGTTGAATTTTGCTCGAGTGATAGAAAAAAATACACTCATCTGAGTACATAGCATCCCAAGCCACATGTGTAACGGACTACTCTATTATTTAAGAACGGAGATAGTAGTCGTTATTACCACGGTAAATTTAAGTAGTTAGAAAAAACAACTCATGATAAGCATGAGAAATTAACATATTGGATTAATAGCAGTATGCAATAATAAAGAACATCATTTTTTAACCTTAACCAAGTGGCCCTTGGAACAAAAAAAAAATTTATTTGCTCGTGGAACACCACCACATGGTGCTCTACGAGCTTTCTCCACCACATATTTATGTGGGCTTCATCACCTAATGTGCATCTTCCACACAAATTTTTAGTGGAGGTGTTCTATGAGCACTTATCTGAATGAGCCATTTAGGAAATGCTACATGCAAGGAAAAGATTTGCAGAGAATCACGCAGAAAAGGCCTTGCGGGGCCCAGTACGGTTCCTAAACGACTAATCCGAGTTGCTCAAGAATTTTAGAAACACATTTTGAGTAGGCCCGTCAAAAACCAGCTCCATTCGATATGTTTAGATGCTCGATCCAAACTTTCACTTTTTCTTTTTTCATTCGAGCCATTCAAAAATGAAAGTTTGGATCAAGCATCCACACATATCGGATGGAGCTGGTTTCTCGTAAACCCACTCGAAACGTGTTTCTTAAATTTTTGAGCGGCTCAGATCAGCGGTTTGGGATCCGTATTGGGCCCCGTAGGACCTTTCTTGCGTGATTCCTTACAAATCTTCCTTGCACGTAGTTTCATTTTTGCTGTCCTTATAATTTATGAAAATGGAGGGGAAAATGATGTTTTCGCCCAGCAACCACTTTGGTACTTTGTTTATAAATTTTTCATTACATTAATCATCTAGTACGAATTAAGGAAAAGGTGATCCGAAGGATGGAGTTGACTGTCGGAGGGCACAAATAAGGCGGTCACCACTCTAACGATTTTAATATAAGAGATTTTATGGTAACCTTTCATTATCGAGAAATTCTTAGTACTGTAAAGATGGTTCTTGCATAAACCATAGTTTAATTGCAATTCTTTTAATTGTAGTATAATAAATGCTTATCAGAATAACAAATTAATGGCTTATTTTTAAAAATATATTCCTATATGCGGGGTACTAAATAATCCCGGGGGGAGGTGGGATTGACAAAGATGGAATAGTTTACGAAATCATTCGGATGATATTCGAATTGTTCTCAAAAGTATTTTCAAAATTGTTTTTTAAAAAAATGATTTACAAAAAAATTTTAAAAATTATAAATGTATCTTCAAAATTTAAAATAATATTTTCTATAAAAAAAAAATTAAAAAAAAATTATTTAATAAATGTTTTCCTTTTTTTTAAATAATTATTTGTCTAAAAAAACTCTATTTATGCAAAATAAAAATTCAAAAAAATTCAAAAAAATAAATATATCTAAAAAAAAAAATTGGAAATAATATTTTATAAAAAAACTTTTTAGTAAATTATTTTGGAAATAATAAATTTTTAAAATAAATTATTTTTTAAAAAAAATGATTTTTTAATTTTTTTTCAAAATAAATGTTTTTCAAAAAAAAATTCCACAAATAATTTTTTTGAAAATATTTTTTTATTTTTTTAAAAAAATAATAATTTTAAAAAAAAACTTTTTTAACTCTTTTTTTTCAAAAAAAAAAATTTATTAAAAAAATTTATCCCAGAAATAACCCCACGCGAATCAAACATGGGATTGGGTAGCTTAAGGATGAAACTAATACTAGGATAAATAATCCGGGTCTACCCATCCCAGGATTATTAATCCCACCTATTTCAATCCGCGAATCAAACGAGGCCTTTGGGTATTGTTATTTTTTGCAGTAAATTAGGAGCTATGACTGCAGCGAGGTGCACCAAATCCTATCACTCAGTGATTATAATCATCTGAATTCGTCAAATCCTAAACTAAAATATTGGCTCCGTCCCTTTGTGACGTTAATGACAAAACGAGGGATGCTACAATGTGCACCCACTTTTGGGCCAAAAAATGAGATTTTGTAACAACAAATATGAGTTTTTGTGGGTCAAATATGAGATTTTGTGGCTGAAAATATGAAAGGGCATACCATATGCACCTTTGACCAGATCGACGGATGAGATTGCGCCACATATGCAAAAAGTGACCCCCTATACCGGTCATCTTTCTCTCATATGGAGAGCCAAAAAAATCATAAAACCTCGGGTGATTTCTCATATAACGTTTTGGGTTTCAAAAATCTCATATATGAAGCCACGAATGCTCATAAAATTACCACAAAAATTCGAAAGAGCCACAAAATGTTATATTGGCAAAAGTCAACCTCATAAAACATGCCACAAAATCTCATATGATAGTTTTGGACTGTAGTGAAAATGTGATACATATTGTGTGTATATATATTGATGTGACATGTCTCATATAAGGTGCCACAGAAATACATATTTTAGCCTACATTGAGTCATACCACAAAATCTCATATATATACTTCGAAGAACACTCATATAAAAAGTCATTTGATATGAGAATTTTTGGTTTAAAAAATGAGTACTTGTGAAGGAATATATGAGTTTTTTGTGGACCATTACAGTCCAAAAATATTGTTGTGTATTGATAGTGACATATCTCATATACTTACCCACAAAAATAAATATAAGCACGCACATTTAGTCATATTCGCAAATTTCGTATATTGGTCCACAAAATCTCACATACTCAGCCACACATTCTCATATCAAAATTCATAAAATTTATTAACAATTTTTGGACTATAGTGGACCACAAAAGTCTCATATTTTCTTTCACAAACACTCATTTTGAAAGTCACAAAATCTCATATCGATTTTTTTTTTCACATTTGCCAAGTGGTGGGCCCGGTGACCAACCGGTTGCCATTTTTTTTGATTTTTTTATTCCAAAATTTTCTCATATGTATATGAGATTTTGTGGTCCTTTTTATTGGGTTTTGGTGTTCCAATATTTATTTTTGTAATTTCCAATATGAGTGTTTACTTTCGTCAATATGAGATTCTGTGGACTTATATGAGATTTTGTGGCTATATATACGAATTGCACACCATATGCCAAAAGGTGAGTTGCACATTGTAGCATTACTCTAACAAAACACAAACGTGTAATTAAGAAAAAGTCGAGTAAACAACGTGTTGTACAACAAATTACAAAATATGTTTATGTGATATTGCTTGATCGGCTCAGTGCACAAATCTTGCCTTTACTTCTCATTTCCACTTCCCAATGAGACAAATTATTGGACATTATATGTTGAATCACCTATACTTTCTTACAAATACTGTCAAACCAGAAAAGATACTACTAAGTCATGTATCAAACAGAGCTATGAAGCGCTGATAATAAAAAAAAAAAAAAACAGAACTATGAAGTGAACAGACTACGTGTATGTACACGAAAACATCTGGATCTTCTATTTCACGAATCAACGGTCCAGATTAAAAAAAAACTCTTGCATGTAAGAGTTTTTTTAAAAATTTGGACCGTCGAATACACGCACGACGGTCAAAATGCACCGTCCGTGCATTATAGGCCTGCGTACGGATAGTTTTTATTTTTTTGATGAAGTGAGGATATCAAATAGGGTTCGATTGATATACAGTAGATATTGTTCCGCTACTTATCAGAATAGTATATATATAATTGCTCTGCTGCTGGCTGACTATATACGTACGCGCATATATATATATATATAAATCGGATATGAGCGTCAAATTAGACTACATAGATGGATTACCTCATGTTCAATTAAAATTTGGACGATCCAAATAAACACCAATTGAATAAAATAGTCCTCCAAAGCATAGGATATACCTTTTGAGTAATTTTTTTTTTTTTGAAAGAAGTCAAGATATCATTAAAAGCCATCCGGCACCGATTACAACAAAAGATAGGAATGAAGCCCAAACCACTAACAAGTGAAAAGAGAACGGCATTAGGCTGACTGGGCCACCGACTCATATACACACTTGCCGAAGCAGACCCGACACCTAGGGGACAGAATGATGAATCCATTTCAAATGGAAGTGGTAGAGAACACAAATGATTCCCAGCTCAAACCAAACTACTACAGCGCAAAGTAATCGGTAAAGAAATACAAGAAAACAAACTAAACAAAACAGACTAAACAAAACCCAAAGGAACTTATGCAGCCAAGGCTCACTGAGCCGACTCACTGATTACCACTGAGTTGCACCAAGGGCCACCGAATACAAAAGCCCAGAAGCACTGGTACACAACCGAGATCCACTGAGTCGTCCTACCGAGTTCCAACGCGTTGCACCAAGTTCAACCGAGTTCAGTGAATAGTCACTTTCCCGAGCAAAAGAAGCTTCCATAGCTGCCGCTCGTTGTGTCAGGAAGCTTTATTACCCGGAGGGGGCCATAACACCAAAGATCTACACATTGTCGGTCCGAAAACACCCGAGAGGTGAGGATCGAAAAAGGTGGGGGAAACAGAGAGGGAGGTTGTGGTAGTAGATGGGATGACGGGGGAGGGAGGGGAGGGAGCGGTGGGGTGGGGGGAGGAAAAAGCGACGGAACCGGCCATGGGTAAATGGTTGATGTCCGGCAGAGGGAGGGGAGGAGGCGTGGGGCGAAAGGGTGGCAGCCCCACCCCTCAAAAACACGGAAAAATGGGGAAGAAACGGAAGGGAAGTAGATTAGGAGGTGGAGGAGAGGAGAAAAGGGAAGAAAAGAAGAAGAATAAGGGGGAAAATGTGGGAAAGATGGACAAACCCTAGGGTATTCTAACTTTTAGGGAGAGAAGCTCTCTAGGCAGTAGTAGGCCTTGCATCATAGAGGGTTTTTAATGAGTTTTCACAAAATGTATTTTCAATTTGTGTGATAGAGAACAAAATATAAAAGTAGAGGGAGATGAGCTTTTTAATTTCTCATTTTTCACTTTTCACATTATGTTTTAAAAAAAGACCTATATGTAAAGTATTTTACAAAATGCATTAGTATTTTACATATTTACCGAACACTCTACAAATTCATTATGGCCATAGTTCAAAAAGTTAAAAATATAAGTAAAAAGCAAAATGCTACTCTCTCCATCCCAATTTAAATGTCCTCTATGGAAATCGAGCTTTTTAAGAAGTTAAAATTTGTGCTCTAAATTTCCAAAAGTAACCTTCAAAATTGTGAAGTCGATTAAATGTGTTTAAATTGTTTACATCCTTCAATATGGATCTCAAAAAATATATAATATGGATCTTGTTTGATAGATTTCAATTAATTCTATTATACAAAGTTTTCAAAATCATGAAAAATATTATATGTTGAAAGATATTGTCAATTTAAGAATGATATGAATATCAAAAACTGTCAAATGAATTATGAATTAAAGAATACTTTTTAGGGGTAAAATTGAAAGTTTTGTATATTTTGATGGTTATTTATAGGAAATGGAGACTTATTTTGGGACATCCCAAAATAGAAACGTGGACATTTAAAATTGGACAGAGGAAGTACAAGTAAAAAAATAAGCTCTCAAACACCCCATAATACCACGAAAAGTCTAGTATTATTAGTTCAATCACTATTAATTGGGTAAATTTCACTAACCTCCCTTGAGGTTTCTGACAAATACAGAAACCCTCCCCTGAGGTTTCTGAGATGACTCTGCCCTCCCTTTTTTTTGCTGACAATATTCAAATTCCCCCCTCTGTTATCTAAGGCCCAGTTTTTTAAAATTTTTTAGCACCCAGGTGAGAAAATTGGCGGAAAATGATAAGGCGCTGATGTCATGGAATTCGGACTTTGGCTATGCCAGTAGTGCCCTCTATCCTTCTATAATCTTCAATTACGTGCACAAAAAATACTTCTACCAGTTAGTACCCTTTTTTTTTCCCTCCAGCTATATTACTTATTATTTATTAACGATATAAATTATAAAGCATGTCAAATGCAACTCCAATTTAATACAGTTGGGGTGTTTTTAAACATAGCGCACAAAATTTGAATTAGAATTTTTTTTTTTTGGTGGCTAAAAGATAGGATGTGGAATGTTAGTATTTGTTAAATTACTATGAGGGCCAATATCCTATCCATAAGAGTTGAACCCTAGACCTCACGCTCCAAGAAGCGTTACACAACCATTAGGCCAAAAAACAAAATTATTTAATTAAATTCATTTCGTAAGGTTCTTTCTTTCTTTTTTTGTTAAGAAATACTTAGACATCTAAGTGAGCTTTTGAACGACATTTCATTAATCATTTATTTTTTTTACGCATTTTATTTTAACAGAAATTTGATTTACCTTGGTTTTTGGATGTTTTTGTATCCGCATTTTTCTAAATGCATGGTATTGGCGTGTCCCTAGACCAAGAGAACTCTATAAAGTTAAAATAATAATAATAATAATTCTAATGTATCAATTTTGGACAATAGGAACATTGAGTCCCATTTTTTCTCATTTGATTGAGGTCGTGTTCTCCCTAAATTAATTTTGATATATATTTTTTCATCTAAATAGTATTTTTGGACGACTCATTTTATCTTTACGTTAAAGACTACTCATCTCGTTTTTTTTTTCTTGGATTATATATTTACATTTCGTAATTAGTTGTTTACCTTTTCGTCATAATTTTTGGGATTAGGTTTTGTCTCGACGAGAGGAGCTAGAAGAGTATAAAGATGTATACCACAATTTAAATAAGTTAAGATACGACGACACCAAACGCAAAAATACCAGTTGTTTCAATCTTTTTTAAACTTTAGTGAACTTTTTTTTGCTTTTGGTTTTACTTTTTAGACTTCTTTTTATTGAGATGAATGATTAATAAAAAAAAACAACAACATTGATGTAAAAGAAATCATAGAAGACGAAAAAATACCCAATTTTTTTTTCAAAGAGAGAATGGGCCAATTATTTAACAAAAATGATGGGTATTCTGGCACTTGTAGGAAGACAAAGTACCAAAAATAAAATAAAATTGAGAACGCACCCTGAAGTGCTTTTCAAGATATACCAAACCGACATGTTTTTTTTACAATTGATGATTCTGAAATAACCGAGTTGAAAGTTGTGTGGAGATGGTTTGAATTTTTTTTTTCCTGTTATCAAACCTTTGGGATTTGGATCGAGTTTTGGACAGCTAGGATAAAAGATTAAAGGATAATTGCCGAACGCATCAGAGCCGTCCAAAACTCGATCCGGTGCACAACACTCCCCCCCCCCCCCCCCCCCCCCCCCCCCCCCTCCGATTTAGTTGCTCAAGGTGTCCACAAATATCCTAACATACATGATGATTAATTTAGGATAAGTTAGTGTTATTCCTATTCTGTTTAACAAATAATTACGTAGACAATTAAGATAATCAAACAAAGCAAGCAGGAAAAATGAATTGATATTTATTTATTTTTTAAAACTTGCTTGCCATGAGCTGAATTTTTGTGATTACGAAATGGTCACTTTTATTAGTGGTATGGGTAGGCGTAGGGCCGGCCTTGACCCAAGCCTGGCAAGACCTTGGGCTAGGGCAACCCCCCCGGCCAGGGCAACCCAAAAAATAAAAAATAAAAATCGTAAGTTACATATAAATACAAAAAAGTTTCCTACATGTCACAAATGTGATACTTGGCGTGTTTGTCTCCTTCATGTTTCTACAACCCGCATGACTAGTGTTCGATTCTCAGTGTTCGATTCTCCCCCCAGGCGTCTATCTTGCCCTGTTTTCCCCCTTTTAGTTACCTTGCCTTTTTTTCCCCCTTTTAGTTACGTAATTTTTTTTTTATTTATATAGTGGCTGAACTATTTAAGTGTTTAAGCCCATATAGTTTAAAATATAAAAGGCCCAAAATGACAAAACTCATTTTAGCCAAAGTCCAAAATGACAAAACTCATTTATCCATTCTCTTTCATAGACTTCGAGGGTTTCCGAAATCGCTACTCTCTGGAACTCTCCTAATTCACAAAATCAAGGGTTTCAATTCTTTAAAAATCCTACTCTGTGTGTGTGTGTGTGTGAATATCGGATCGTGCTGATGTTACATTTTGATTTTGAATTTTTTTTAATGTTATTCAAGCTAAAAACATAACCTAACCTCGATTTTGCTTTGTACCTTTATTTGTATGGTTTTTTTTTTTATGACTTACTAGTATGAGGGCAACCAAGCTCGAGGTTCAGCTAGGGCAACCCAAACGTCAGGGCCGGCCCTGGGTAGGCGGTGGGTGTGTAGGAGAGTATTATTCTTAACAAAGGGTAGTTCTTTCATCTTATTGGCGTAGTTAACACTGTTTGGAATCAATTTAACAAAAGGGGGAATATGTACATTGTCAGCAAAAGTAAGGGAAGGCAGAGTCATTTCAGAAACCTCGGGCGAAGTTTCTGTATTTGTTAGAAACCTCAGGGGAGGTCAGTGAAATTTACCCCTATTAATTTCATGAGAGATTACATATGCTATGAAAGGAAAAGGCTACAATACACACTCTTTATTTGAGTGTGTATGATACACACCCCAATAAAAGTTATATTTTTTTTGTAAAAGTTACGAATTTTTTTGTAAAAGTTACTAATTTTTTTGTAAAAGTTACTAATTTTTTTGTAAAAGTTACTAATTTTTTTGTAAAAGTTACTAATTTTTTTAATAAAAGTTACGAAACACACTAAATTATTACGAATCATAGAAAATGTTATGAATCATATTGCTAAAAAGTTACGAAAAATTAAAAAATGTTACGATTGCCGATGAGGTGGCACAATCTAGACCATACAATAGGTGCATATGGTACACTCAAATGAGGGGTGTGTATTGTAGCCATTCCCGCTATGAAATTGTAGATCTTTTCACTACATCTCATGTCCTCTGTTATACATAATCATGTTCTATGTTCCATGTGGCCAACTTTGCAGTATATGCAAGATTCAGAAGGTCAACAGTCCTAGGCTCCAAGCCACATTATGGTTGGGCACACTTTGACATCATTTTCAGATTCAAGCTTTAGAGTTCACATCACCTTATTGGCTTATTCTGTCCGCAGGTTTAGGCACATCTCACAAGGAAAGTTCCAACATGGACAATCTAATTTACCAAATTAACCTCCATTTTCTTGGTTTTATGGGTTTTTCTTTCCAACCGTCAGGATGCCCGGGCAAATTTATGGGACACCTCGACCAATCCCTTCCCCATTCTGATCAAAGACAAACCATTTATACCGGGACTAGGGGCAGGGCCGGCTTGGGCCTAGGGCACTCAAAAAAAAAACCCAAACTTGGGGCACTCCCATAATTTTTAGTAGTAAGCATGAGTAGGAGTCTTTTATAGCCCAATAGAAAAATAAAAAAGGCCAATGGAAAAATAAAAAGGCTTAAAACAATTGTAATGAGCATTGGAGCCTTTAGGCCCAAACTAAAACAAACCCCCCAATCCAATTGTAATTTGGCTTATATGAAATTAAAAAAAAAAAAAAAACTTAGTGGGGTTTTTGTCTAAAATTAATGTTATATATTCTTTTATATTATGTTTGTACATGGAAAAAATCAATTATGACAGACAACGAGTGAGCGTTATACGGCATTTGAACTTTTTAGAGATTGTTGATTATTTAATCGCTCTTGCCGGCCATAATTCGTACTCTTTTTTTCTAATACTCATTGCTAGAAGTGTTGTACACTTAGGACACAATTATTAAACTAGGCCTAGGGCAATCCAAACCCAAACCCTTGGGCCGACCCTGACTAGGGGATTCACAAAAAATTACTTTCTTGGAGCCTAACTCCAAGAATCGAACCTGATCAATTATGTGAGGAGACTCGCCAACCAACCGGACTAACCATTTAGTGTTTGACCGGATCTTAGTTTTTTTTTTGTCTACATGCATAACACATGCAGCGTTTCTTCCACCCAAAAAAAAACAAAAGAAAAGGGATTTAGGCACTCGACATTAAGTGTTTTTGGGTCAACATGCATCGCAAATGCAGTGTTTCTTCCACCCAAAAAAGCAAGAAAATGGAGTTAGGCACCCAACATTCAGTCCAACAATGATTTATTTTATTCTATTTTCCATTACATTATTTCCTTTGCATTCCAAATACCATACTCTTGACTCAGACTGCCTCTTTGATGATAAAACCAATATTCTAATCTCACTTTTTTTTTTTTAACAGCAAAAATCTTCTAATCTCACTTTTGACAATGCTGTATTCTTATGCTACTACAAAGGCACTAGACGAACCTGTGAAATGGTGGATCGAGCCAAAAAGACCCTTAGAAGCACCAAAATGCCTTATCCGATACACACCCGAGACTGCATCAGCCGGAATTCTCCATTCTATAGTTGCATAGCTTGTGGGACTTAGTTTAGCAGGCCTTGACCATTTAAAACGCAAACAAAAGTCATCGTCATCATATTTTGAAATCCATTCCTCTTTTCCTCGAAGAATTTCAACCAATGCGTATGTGCCCTCAGTCATGAGATCGTTCCTTGGGCAAGCAGTCCTGAAAGTGACTGTAACCATGTCTCCCCTCTTGAATGTGGAATTTGAAGGGACATCGACATTCACATCGCCAAAGTTAACACCTAAGGGGGTTGCGTCGACAATTACTGGTGCAAGTAAGCTGATTTGCTTGTCAAGGAGATCTGGGGGTTGTGGGCCGGCTTCAACAGCTTGACCACTGATAAGAGCCATAGCTAGTTTCCTGAACTCCTGAATGTAGGCATCGAGTGTGTGTGGACCATAGAGAGTAGATGCTCCCTGAAAATCAAACGCGTCCATGCTTTTGAGAAACGATTTGGATGGACACAAGCCAGTTCAAATTTAGTTGACAGTGGATGTTGCAAACAAAAAAGATTTAGCCAACTCTGATTGATTAAGACAAAAAGGTTTAGTCTGGTTTGGTTTGATTTACACACGTCAGTTGAAGCTATGCGATTGAACTGCCAAAACATGTGCACGCGGGTTTCGTCTCAAGACTCCATTTTTTTCCTTTTGATTTTGTCTCTATATCTGATGCAAAAATTTTATTCAAGGTGAATTGGAGAATTTTGAAAACAGACCTCATAGCGCTGGACCTGGTACTCCTCAAAAGTGGTCACATACTGTGAATATGTGTTCGTAAGTCCTGCAATAACAACCTGGACATTGCTGTTGAATTCACCTTTGCCTGCAGAAGTCAGAACCATCTTAACAGCTTCTCGGAGGCGCCTACCAGCCATTGTTGTGAATTCTGCAAGGGGCACACAATACAAATTAAGGTAATCAGGAGAACATGTAAATACAAATTAGTGTGCAAAGACAAGTGATTTAACTCGGTAAATTTACTGGCAATTGAAAAATGGAAACCAAAAGGATTCTGGATATGCACGATTTCCTTGAATGATGCTGCTCAATGTGGGAGCGTTAAAAAGTAGCAGAATTAGAGTGACAAAGTTAGTAGCAAGAGAAGAGAAGAACTGATTAACCTCCAGGTACGCTGAGAATGACAAGTTGTCCCACACGCAATATTTGAACTGGAAGTACTGAGGGCTGCAACATAGAGCATGTCAGCACTTAGATCAACCTATATCAGTAGAAACCAATGCCTAGCCAAATTGCTCACCGTAGATTAGTTCAGACTACGAAGCACTGACAGACCTAACTGGTCCCCTATGCGTGTCAGGCAAGATGGGGCAAAAGCAGAATAGATACGGGACACACTCGGATTTAAGCGTCTAAAGTGAGAAAAGATGGGACATGGCAAGGTTCAACTTATAATTTAAAAAGTTACTTGCGCTTCAATTATTTTATTCGAAAGCAAAAGATAAGACCTATTGATAAATTTAACCTCATAAAACCCTTGTTTAATTTGTTATATTTAAAAAGTAAAAGGTAAGAATAGCAAGTTACTATTATAGTAGTTTTGGTTCTTTGTTGTCACATTAATCATAAACAATTATCATGTGTAACAACTAAAAATATACAAACAAAAAATTATTCTTCCTTACATGTCCCCATTATTTGAGAAGTCTAGAGGTTTCCAACTTTAGCTTCTATGGACTATGGAGATTATAAATACACAGGAGTAGCCGCAACTCACCGCCCAATCATATGGCTCCTTCATTTCACCAGTATCAAGCAGAATAGGCTTTGGATGCTGACACTTGACCTGTTCCTCACCTGGGGCTTTTAGAAAATCCCTCACCAGTCTCCAGAAGTCATTTCCCTGAAGCAATATCCAGAAAACAGAATTCATGAACGTTTGACACACTACAAGGTTTATGATTGAATTGAAAGGTCTGCTTATGCACTGGAAACTTGACTTACCTTATCATCTCCTTGCTGAAAATCAAAAGCTCCAGGTCCATCAGTGGTTCCTGCAGCAAAAGCAAAGCCCATTGCAGCAGGACATGTTTTCACCTTTTCAGAACCCCCTCCTGCCTTTGAGACCGTGACCTCAAGGTTAGAGAAGTCTACATATTCATGTTGGTATCTAACCTTCCCTTTTATTTGCTGAGATGCTGTATTAAAAAGTTCAACTGCTTTTCTAAATTGCCTTTCTCCGATGATACGTGTACTTTCAAATTCATCAGGGTACCTGCCGAATAAAATATGTGCAGATGTTTAAGTCTGCATAATACCGAATGCCAAGCGTGATGTCTCAGGAAACTTGAAAGGTTCCAATAGTATGTACCCTGGACCCCGGCCATAGCATAATTCATTTTTTCCATTGCAGGTACTGTGATTAAAATCACATGGCGTCCCAGTGTCTAGACAAAATGCACCAAGTACATTGGGGCTTACATCGCCCACATTTGACTGACAGAACGCAGATACAAATTGAGGCTTGTCAGCTTGCCTGAGGGCACTTCTGACCCTTCTTGCAATACTTGAAGTTTTTGTTGTGGGTTTTCCGGGAGAAGACTGGAAGGACGAAGCAAGTTTCATCAACTCTTTACCTGTAAGTTAACATCTAAATTAAGAATCAGGTAAGGCCAAAATTTTTACTCATTTCATGCTTTCTGTATGTACTTCTCAAGTTGAAACCAAAATCTAGTGTTGTCATTGAAAAGGGAAAATGATGTAGAATAATCTAGAGAAAATTCACACGTAGTTACGAAGAGTAACTGTTATAGCTGGAACTGTCAGTCTGAATAATTTCGCTTGTATATGTAGTACATTAAGCAGACCTTGTAATTCCCAAAATAAATTTGTAGACACAAATCAAACCACTGCCTAGGGGAAAAAAAATAACCACCCGTAATTCCAACAAAAAAAGGTGTTTTAACTTACGATATTCATGAAGGTTAGGAATTACGTTGGACACTCTTCTAGGGATCCCGAGGGCTTCAGTTTCCTCAGGATTTGAACTTCCAAGTTCATTCTCAGAAGCCTTTTTTTTATACCAATCCTCCATAAATCGTGCAGCAGCTCCTTTATTGTCACCACTAATCAATGAATTCGTACGGCTCATAGAAGTTCCATGCGTAGCAAACCAACTGAAAGTGCCAATTGGGCCCCATTCATCGTCTACAAATTTCAACAGAGTCATTTCTTTATCTACATCGTATTTATATTTGCTCCGCTCGCTCGCTGGATTGTTGAGATATGCACTTGGACTACGGTTTACACCAGCATCCAAGAGCTCCCCTGAGAAACCAGGATGGGGGATTAGCATAGCATGATAGCAACTATAAAAATAAAATAAAAATGTTTGGATGTATGATAGAATAGATAAAGAAAAAGAAAGGTCAGATCCAGAGATAATATGAATCATAAATCAACTTCCTTACCTTTATTTAAAAAAATTGACCCAGGACGAAGATTGTCATGAGCTTCTATAATGCTTTTCTCAATCCCATCAACAATGACATCAAACGATTGGCGTACAAATCCAAGAGATGTTACAAGATATGTCACATATTGGAGATAACCACCAGGCCCAGCATGAGTGTGAGTGCCACTGATAGCAACATTATGTTCACCATACAAGTCACCATACCTTCAAAAAAAGAAGTAACAAAAGATCTTTCAATAAGAGATAGCACTCAGAGCACCCTTCAATCAAAAACTTGAACCAGCTAACTGACAACAGTTTGACACCTCAACGTTCTTTCTTTTTCCGAAAAATCAATCACCAAGAAAATCGGAAAGATCAATTGAAAAGAGCGTTCGTTCAGAGAAATTATTTGTGGATCCCAAAGGGGAAGAGCTTATCCTTCTATCTGTTACTTATACATATATAACAGTACCTTGATTTCAACCTTTCGAGAACTTTCAACGTAACAAGCTGTGAACCCATGCAGGCATCAAGATTCACAAAAACTACACGGTTTCCTTGGGGTTCTGCCACAATAAATGTACGAGCTCGCAACCTGAAGTGAAGTCCAGAAGTAGTTTGCTCCATATTTGCATATCCCATCATGTTCACATCTGCAGCTGGTCCTGTTATGTCATAGCTTCCGAGGCCAATCAAGTAAGTGGATGCTGATACAGTTCCCCCAAAATCAAGTAGCATGCAAACTAGGAGGGCCAAGAAAAACATTGTTTTCCCTCCAAAACAGAAGAACAGGGAAAGCTTCTCCATAATGCCTTTCCAAAGATAAGGTTATCCCTCATGCAATTATCTGTCCTCCGCCAAATAAAAGGATAAACCATGTGAGCACTTGACCAGCTTTTATCATTTGAGTTCAAATCAAACTTTGTTGAGGCTATTTAACGAAATAGATAAGGCTGACGATTATTGAGGAACAATTCGAAAACATCTTGGGCTAGACATCAACAAAAAAGAGTATGTCTTGTACCATATACTCCATATAGAAGTCATTTCCGTTGATAAGTAGGAAATAACAGAAACATCAAAAGAATAGAGCACGACTGGTTTGATTCCGAACTCCACAATCAGAAAGTTGAAGAATATGAATCAAATCTTAGGAAAAGAAAAAAAGAGGAGGCATTTTCCCTTCTAAGATAACGTTTGCACTTGTAAAAGCATCTCAAACCAGTCAAACTTAAAATTTAAGTAATATCTCCTTAAAAGTCACTCTACCCCATACCAAATGGAATTTCACTTAAAATTTTTGCTCAAATCATGGGAGACTCAAATAATTGAAGGCTATTTTATGTCTTCAAATTTACAGGTACACCACAAATGAAGCTTTTACTTAAATATATGCTAAGTTTGAGTTTTGGCCATTGCCTTGTTCCGCTGTTCCAGAAACTGACTTAATTCAAGAACTAGCTTAAGTTGGCTGTTTGAGTTGATGTACCGTGTGAGAGATAATGACTTAGTCTTGTAAAATGCAATAAGTCAGTTTTTGGAAAAACCCGTTTATTAAAGTTTGAGTAAGCATCGGAGATGATCTAAGGAACCACTTAAACAAATCGACAGCATACCAAATGGAAGACTCAAATAATTGAAGGTAATTTAGGTCTTCAAATTTACAGGTACGCCAAAAATGAAGCTTTTACTTAAATATATGCTAAGTTTGAGTTTTGGCCATTGCCTTGTTCCATTGTTCTAGAAACTGGCTGTTTGAGTTGATGTTTTGCGAGAGAATGACTAGTCTTGTAAAACGCAACAAGTCAGTTTTTGGAAAAACCCGTCCACTAAAGTTTGAGTAAGGATCGGAGATGCCGTAAGAAACCACTTAAACAAATCGACAAAAAGTCTTAACCCCCTACAACAAATCAGAATGACAACAAGCAATCATCCATACCTATCGCGCTATAAACAAACACGCACCTTTACATATTAAGCAAATCGCATACCCAATGATCAAACATTACCTTCGTAGCTAAGGACATGTAAATCTTGATTGGTTTCAGTGTTCTTCAGGTGGAATCGATTGGCCCAAGTGCAGAATGAGAGTGAATCATCAAAGAACCCTAAATTACTGGACCTGCTGGTGCGAAGAGGGAGGTTATTAATGGCGCCAGTACGGTGGTTGGTAAGAGTCATGATTTTGAAATGTACAAATGTTTTTCCACTCGTTCGTCCACGTATAAAGTGTATTTTATGGAGTACTAATGTTTCATTATTTTACCTTTTGAATTCTCTACGATTCATTTAACGTTTTTTTCTTTTCTAACTCATCGCTTCGAGACGAACCAATAATTCACAATATTTTGGTGCAAAACCACAAAATATAAAATAAACGAAAAAAGACAAAAAAATAATTTGGCTTAATTATTTTCCTAAAACACCGCTTAATTTTGCGTCTTCTTAAGATTTATTTTGATGATTCAAATCTTTTATTTTTACGACTCGTCGAAAACGTTGATTAAGTAAAAAACTGCATCGATCTTGATATACATTGATCAAATATAGGTAAATATATTAAAAATATATATACCTTGTAAAAAATAAATACTCGTAAAATATGACACCGAATTACAACCCCTTAAACCATTTATCTCAAATTAGAGCAATACCCATTGAGCCACTCGTGAAAGTTAGAAATATTCCGGGTGGGGAGGAGTCCAAACCAATTGATAAATATAATTACCCACAATCCCATTCGGAGGATTAGAAATCATAACTGGCCAGTGATACTTAATCACCCCATACCTTTTTTAAAAAAAATTAGCATTTGTAGGAATTTTTTAAACAATCGAGTTTAATTATTGAAAAAGTGACGTATCAAACAAAATAAATTTAGAGCTGACTACAAGATACATATTCGCTCATCGGAGTTAGGCTTGGGCAATACAAACATCGGATCCGGTCTTGCATACAAAATATAACAAAATTGCATGTAACAAAAGTATATTCGTAACTCACCTTTTATAGTGTGAAACAAAGCACTACCGTGCGCGCATAACTTAAAAGTCGACCCTGAAAGGGAGTGAATTAATAGAACCAAAGCTCAGTAGTATTTAATGTGAACGAATCCAATGAGGGTGTTCGGATGGGTGACAAAAGATTTCCTACAAAATCAATGACCGGAATATCTTGATAACCCACTATAAAACCCACCAAACATCTGTCCAAATATATAATTCCCACCGATGGAAGGTTTTAGATGAGAAGATAACTACGGAGTGCCGACAGTGTGTAACCGGTCTACGTCCGGTTACATTGTCTCTGGGATTTGTTTTAAAAAATATACCAAAAAATTACTGCTACCAATAAAAATTATTCCAAGATCAACCGCGGCGATAGAATTTTGACGAAAATTTCAAAAAATAGAATTGCATACAATGAAAATTCTATTTTTTTTACTTGTCTCGTAAAACGCAATAAGTCAGTTTCGCGGTTGTTGGTTAAGTCTCTTTCTGGAACAACCCGAAGATTTGCTGCAGTTTGAGTAAGGATTGGAGATGGTCTAAGAAACCACTTAAACAAATTGACAAAGTCTTAACCCCCAACAATAAATCAGAATGACAAGAAGCAATCATCCATACTCCACTGGTTATTAATGGCGCCACTATGGTCGTTGGCATGACATGAGTCAAGATACCGTTTCGAAATGTACAATATTTTTCCACACATTCGTCCACGTATAAAGTCTATTTTATGGAGTACTATGGTCTTACAATGGAACGCGCTTTCAATGCCGAGCAGGTATCACGTGGTACCCCGCGCGTATATTGGGTCGTTCGTTTCGGTTTTAGACACTTCGGATTTGGAGAGAGAGAGAGGAGAAGAGAGAAAATTTCGATATGAGCTATCCAATATACTTTTGGACAGCCCAGATGCAGCGTTCGGATACACGCGTAGGCTCGGCCACATGGTACCCACCCGGTATCCAAAAAATCTTAAAATAGTTGACCAAAGACAAAATCATCCAAAATTTGAATTATTTTTATAATATTCAAAGAAAAATCAATTTAGTTCGGTTTTTTTTTTCTTTTCTGATTCATCTTGTTGAGATGAACCAATAATTTATAATATTATTGACGCAAAACTACCAAACAGAAAATAGAGGTTGTCTTATTTACGGATGAGGCGCAAACCCCATGATTTGAGCCACCGGCTTTTATTGGCCCCACCGACCATACATTGTAATAATCTGAATCGTTTATCTTGTAAGGCCAGCAAAATAATGTATCCACACAAAAAATTAGCTTGATCGGATATCGATAGGTGTGTCAAAAGTTTAATTTTCCTTTAAAAAATGAACGGTCTGAATTTTGTCAATAGTTTTTAAGTTAACATGCCCATGACCGTCCGTTTTAAAATCAGAATGACAAGAAGCAATCATCCATACTCCACTGGTTATTAATGGCGCCACTATGGTCGTTGGCATGACATGAGTCAAGATACCGTTTCGAAATGTACATATTTTTCCACACATTCGTCCACGTATAAAGTCTATTTTATGGAGTACTATGGTCCTACAATGGAACGCGCTTTCAATGCCGAGCAGGTATCACGTGGTACCCCGCACGAATATCGGGTCGTTCGTTTCGGTTTTGGACACTTCGGATTTGGAGGGAGAGAGGAGAAGAGAGAAAATTTCGATATGAGCTATCCAATATACTTTTGGATAGTCCAAATGCAGCGTTCGGATACACGCGTAGGCTTGGCCACATAGGCCCGCAAAATAATGTATCCACACAAAAAATTAGCTTGATCGGACATCGATAGGTGTGTCAAAAGTTTAATTTTCCTTTAAAAAATGGACGGTCTGGATTTTGTCAATAGCCATCCATTTTTAAAACCGAAATTCAACTTTTGACACACCTATCGATGTCCGATCAAACTGATTTTTTGCGTGGATGTATTATTTTGCGAACCCTACGAGATGAACGGTTCAGATTATTGCAATAATTGCACGGTGAGCCTCACAACCTGTGGCCCAAACTCATGGTTTGTGCCACATCCGTAAATAAGTTTTCCTAAAACACACCTTAATTTTGCGTCTTCTTAAGATTTATTTTGATGATTTAAATCTTTTATTTTTACAACTCGTCGAAAACATTGATTAAGTCAAAAACTACATCGATCAAATACAGATAAATATAATCAAAACCTATAGGAATGTGGTTCACAATGAACTATTCCATCAAAAATTACATTTTCAGACTAAGTGAAAACTAGTCCAGTTTTACTCCAATTAACTCCTCGATGTTCATTTTGTTTAGCTCGTTAACAACATCAAGCATACAACAAATCTAATTGTTTAGATTTAGGAACAAAATTTTCTTTGATAAAAAAAAGAAGAAGAGATTTTGAACACTGGAGCAAAGCCATATCCAAACGGTAAGTGAGAATGTGAGAGATTTATGTCATGCTTGATGCTCTCGGTAAGTTCAACAAAACGAATGATGCGGGGTTGAAGTAGAAATTGTAGTTTTCAATCTATTGAAGGATTGAAGAGTAGACTAAACTCCCCCATGACAATCTTGTATTATTGCAAGTGGTGGCTCGCTCATGCGGCAGAACTTTTGTATGCTCCGCTCTGCATCCCGGGATCGAGTCCCCGACTCCCCCTCCCCCTCTCCCCATGTAATGTAATAGATTAGGAATGGTGAATATCTTGTATTATTGGCCCAATCATTCAATTAAGGAAGTGTTGACTATAGTAAAATTTTAGAATAAATATTATTTGAAGAAGAATACTGAATTAATCCAAACACTGTTATGGATTTACTACTATATTAATTAGTACTAAAACTTTGATTAGTACTTTGTCTTGCTCTTTTTCTTCTTTTTTTTTTGTCTTGCTTTTTGTTCGCCTTTTCTGAATTTTTCTTAGATTCACGATATAGTTTTTGAATTAATCATCTATCTCGACGAGAGGAGTCAAAAAGTAAAAAATTATGATCAAAAGCAAAAAAAAAAAAAAAAACTAAAGACGAAAGTAATCCAAAATAGCTAGACTGTCTTCTTTATTCTAAAGTGTTGTCTTATATAAACTTTTTCCAATTTTAGTCAACATTTATTATAATTTCCTGATTCCTCACATCGATACGGATGATTAATCCAAAAAATGAATTTCCTAATTTTCTGCTTCCTCCCTATTTCCTAATTTCACATTTACTATAATTTCCTAATTTCCTAATTTCCTGCTTCCTCCCTATTTTAAGTGCGATAGCCAGATTCTTAAGGTTGACGAGGAAATTTATCCAAAGTACTACATGCACCACTGTCGCAGTTGCTGTCTTTAGTTAGCCCCTTTGCATTAAACATGTAACACACATCAACTATTTTTCATAAAATGCAAGGACGTACTAAACATGTGCACGGGCAATCTTAACTAAGGTTTCCACCTTTTCAGAACCCATTTTTGTAAGTACCATCCAAAACTTGACTCGTGACAATTTATTAGGTTTGTGTTGCTTGTAATGTACCCATTTCAAGGGAATTTTCTTTGTCTGAATATCAGCACCTTGATGAAGCCTTCATTCGTTTGAAATTTGAACAAATTGGGATCTATGTTGAAACTGAAAGGTCATAAAGACGGTTCGCTTTGTTTGGTTGGGAGTTTTGAGAAGAATATTTTGAGAAATATTTTTGAGATAGTGTTTGGATGAATTTTTGGAAAAAATAATAATTAGAGAGATGTGTAATACTTGGAGAGAGATAGAGAGAGAAATGAAAATAATGATTGCAAAGATGAGTATGAGTAGAGAGAGATGTGATTAATGATTAAAGAGATGAGAGATGGGAAAATAATATTTTTGGAATTTTTTTTGGAAATGTGAACTGAACACAATGGTTTGGTACTCATTGCGTTTTTTTAGGTTAATGGTTTTGGCTTTGCTCTTTCTATCGTGCATAAAGTTGGCTTTGGACCGTCCATTGTTCTTGTCAAACACTGTTAAACGTGTCAATCGACTATTTTGTGTTCTTGGTTACTAACATATTTGCTTCTCTGCTACAGGCCCTGAACTTGTTGAAGACATCTCTAACGTCAAATTCGGCCTTGACAACCGTGTTAGCCCCATTATCTTTTCTTCTTGAAATGAATATTTCATGGCAAGACTGACTATAGTTACGTCGGTACTTTTTTGGCGATGGTTCGTACAACGAATTTTTGTGGCGACTTGCGTGCTCCTGTTTCGTTCAACCATTTTCACAATTTTGTACAAGTCTGCGGATAGGTTTTCTGAGGCCAAGCTTAACAAGTGCTGGTAGTGGTAGTTGGTATTGAGACATGCTATTGTGTTTATTAGGTTCTTTAGAAGTGAAATGGTAGCTTCCAATTGTAACACATGGATTCTAACTTGACGAAGACACGCATCTACTCATTTCTTATCTAGTAAGATCTCCTCATTTCTTATTCAAGAGTAGGATCATCCTTATCTGCTTTTCAATAGCTCCTCTTTTCTTTTTAATAGTTTTTTTTATAATTTTTCTTGTTGAATCTCCTTAATCTTTTGGTTGTAAGTCTTCTTAATTTTATGGTTGATTAATTTATGTTTGTAATACCATGCATTAAAAAAATAAATGGGCTTGTTGGATAGACTTGAGCTATTAAAATTTTAATTGGGCCGGGCTTGGACATATTAAATGAAGCCCGATTATGAATGGACCGGCTTGAGAATGCATAAATCTCATTATTAACTAGTATAAGCCTGGTCCGAACCCGGCCCAGCCAATATTTGTGCACCCCTGCCGACAATTCTACGCGTGGACCCATGGGATATCGAAGACAAAAAAAAAAAAAAGAGTAACATCGACGTCTACCTGTACGCTAGTCAGATTTGTTTTCTTAACGACTAAGGCAAATTTCATTAGATAAATAGGAGAAATTTTTTAGTGCCGACCGGTCACGACCACCTGGTGCGCAGAGTGCAAATTTCGGTCATCCAAAAGTATTTTAAACGGTCCAAATTTATCCCACACTCTCTCGGTAGCCTCTTTCTCTCTTTAAAATTTAAATGTCCAAAATGCTTGTCACAGTTGAGATACGAGCTGCGCTTGGACGCCACGTAGGCAATGCCTATTTTTCAGTGCCGAGCGGGTACCACATCGTACCTGTGCACGCGATGTGGGCTGTCCATTTTGGTTTTAAACGGTCCGGATTATAGAGAGAGAAATAGGAGAGAGAAAAGGGGGGAGGAGAGAGAGAGAGAGAGAGTTTTGATCTCGGTTGTCCAATAACTTTTGAACGGCTCAAATGCAACATTCGGTATCACGTAGGCTCGGTCACGTGGTATCCATTTGGTGCCCAAATTTTTTTTGAAAAATTCTCGATAAATAGAGGGCAAATTATAAGTTCATTTTTAAAAAAAAATTTGATCTCTCTCTAGGAAGAAGAAAATGGAACAGGAAAACATGGAGGAGCCTTTGCTTACAGGTACGTTCATTTCCAGTTCACACGCTCGATTCCTTTTGTTTTTTCCCCATTTCGTATTCATTCGTGATATTAGTAGTATCGAATTCAGTGAATTTTGTAATTCGATTGTGAAGCAGAGAAGAAAGAGGAAATTGGAGGGGAGAGAGGGAAGCTCGAGAGGTTGAGTTCGTATCAGTACGTCGGAAGGGCAGGTTCCGTTATTCCGACTTCTTCTTTGGCCGGAACTGAAGTCAGCGTCGACGAGATTCGATCTGCTGCTACTGCTTCTTCAGATCGATATTACCCTCCTTCTCTGCACGCCCCCTTGATTAGCTCCCCTGACCCTGATCCTGATGGTAAATCCCAATTCAATTTCTACCCAACTGCAATATTAATGTAGTGTTGATATTACGCATTGATATTATGATAAAGATTCAGCACCTCGGCAAAGCTTTATTTTTATTTTTTGGATCAAAAGCAAAGCTTTTCCCCTTTTTGTTTGGGGGTAAATTATAGTACTTTATAATATTTTGATTGTGTTCCTACGTGCTAGAAAGCTATGTACGGACACGGACACATGCATGGATATGGATATGTGAGACAGTAATTCTTAAAAAATAGGGACGCAGGCACAGTTTTTATTTTATTTATTTTATTTAAAAAATAAGTTATTTAGTTGTGCAAACCTTCGTTGTGATCACTAAATGCTTAGGTTAGTTCTTAGGACTCCTATTGCATGCATTATCAACCGGTGTGTATGCATATTACACATACACATCTGTTTTATATTGCCATTTGATAAATATTTTAGCTTTTAAATCTATGGAAATCACCCTGCCTTGTTCCCATGTGTGTCTCAGGTGTCCCACCATGGACAATATTAAAACTTAGTGGACACGCAATGTGGCGTGTCCTATACATGTCTCCGGCTTGTCGCCTGTCCCCATAGTAGGAAAGTTATGGTAATAGGTCACTGTGGCTGAGGAGTTTCTTTTTATGTCACGAAAGCTCTATGGTATCATACTGATGAGTTGCAATAAGAAAAGTAAGATTTGGATGTGGTGGTGTTTTCGTGTCCTAGCAAAACAACAGAAAGAATAGAATTAAGGACTTTGCAACTTGCTTGTAATCTACAACTCAGGTAATGTTGCATCACTCTGCCAAATTTTATCCCAAGTGAAAAAAAAAAGTTGAAGCCATCAAATTTTGGTCTTCCAAAAACTGACCTGCTACCTTTGGTCCTTGAGCTGGATGGGTTAACCTTTAGTTCATCCAAGGATAGTGCGTGGTATAGCTTTGTTAGACAAGGAAGTCATAGAAGAAACTTTAGCCAATTTAGAGTTGTAAAGTAGTTTTCCGGCACTGTATAGTTGGTAACGCTACTGGGTTTTACATAAATAACTTGAATTGGTCTGATTCATGCTGCTTGCTTTCATGATGTTATCTTTCATATAGTTTCAAAGTTTTCTGTATGTTCTTGTGATTAGACCACATGATGATGAACTCTGACAACAACATAGCTTCATTGTTTGCTTCTGTGCAATTACCGTATTCTATATAGCCGTATTATTTTGGCTGATGATCTTCTAGCCACATTTTGCAGATCAAGCGATTCCTTATCAGGCTGGATACGGAGGAGATTATGGTGGAATTAATGAATTTCAGAGGTGAGGTTCAGGAGCCTTCCTTGTCAGGGTCCAACAACATTCCTTTTCCTTTTCCAAGAATAGTTATTGGAGTTGTAGCTTCGTTGTTTTTTTCTTTTTTTTTGGTGACTTGGATTTATGATGTTATGCTTTTTTTTTATTTTATTATCTTTGTGATATCTTGTGGCTGTTTGCTAATTTACATTAATAATCTATTGCTTTAGCTGAATGAAAGATACAATGCACACTATGATGCCATAGGAGGAGGTAATATGAAAATGATTCACCTGATCTATGCTGGTTTGTCTTGCTTATTCCTTTTTCTTGTGTGATAGTCACTTGGCACTCCAATCACACAGAATATTGGTAAGAAAAAAGAAAATAAAGAAATACATGGCTGTGTCATGGAAAGTTAATGGAATTGTTTGGTTGGAGTTTTGAAAAAACCGTAAATTAGCTGATTTCTGGCCATATATCTTTCTTTGGCTTGATTATGAATGATGGGCCTGCCTGCTGGATGGGATTGCATCTACAATTTAGCAGCTTTAGCCATTGGTATTAGACTTCAATTGAGAGTGGGGAAATTCACCTTTTGATTCTTGACCTATTTGTCTAGGCAAATACTGGATGAGGTAGAAATACGAGAATTGCTTATTGATCATGTTGGCCATCGTTGCTGTTGGGGGAGTCGTCCGGCTCGGACCTGGAAAATTCAGGCAGTGGAAGACTGCAATGTCTACGTCGGAACTTTGGATACTTTCATCGAGGAGAGGGAAACAGTTACGGAAAGAGAGCCATTCCATGGTGGCAAATTTGATGAAAAGAATAAGGGTCCTGAACTTGCAATCTGGGAATTGGATTTAAAGTCTGAATTCCCAGTTTTATTTATACCTCACAAAGAATCGCGATCCAAGATTCCTCACTCTGAAGCTGTTGAAAAATGCTCAGGTATGAGTTAACTGTTAAGCAATATTGGACTTTCTACAGTTAGGTAAATGAAATTTTGACATGATGACACTCGTTTAATCCGTATTCCTACCCCCACTAATTGTCCAAAAGCCTTAACTATTAGGGAGATGTCCCTCACACACATTGAGCGACCACGATTTAAATACCAAACAGTTTGAGACTATGTTCCAACATCTTACACGTTTTATCTATTTTTTAGGTTTATCACATGTTGCCTCTTGGGGTTTATTATCATGCAGCCTTTTTCCTTGGGTCTATTCTCGCGCAACCTTTTTTTTCTCGTGTCTATAAACGTAGGGTGTGTCTCTGAACCCCAACGGTGGTCAAGGCCTGGGACTAGGGGTTCTTTTTTCTCCTAGGTCTCATGTTCGAAGCCTCCCAGGTGCTGTAGAGGTTTGCTCTGATTTTAAATGCCCCCTGCTTAGTTGATGATGGAATTGGTCCCCAGGGATTATTTGAGGGGCGCGTATGCTGGCTTGGACACCTTGTTATCAAATGGAAAAAATCATCATTGGATGTGTTTTTCCTTCCAAATGTGGGATGAATTGGGACCTGCTCTGAGCATATAGAAACGTTGGATTCAACCCAAAAAGCGATCACCCGATCCATACCGTAGCAATTTGAGACTATGTTCTCTAACTTAATGTTGCCTTCACTCTGGTTATCTTGTCAACATTTTCATCATACTAAAAGCGGTAACCCGCATTTTCTTCTTATGAGTACATGTGTTCATTTAATAGCTGCCAGGGTTGTCGATTCCTGATGCGGCCTTAGCTTGTTTGTAGGTTGTACAGGACGAGGGAATATTGTATGTTCTACTTGCAATGCTGATCAGGAACCTGGATTTTACAAGGAAAATCAGATGTTGCAATGTACTGCCTGTTATGGGAGGGGTCTGATTGCTCATAAGGATGGAGCTGACACAATGTGATCTTTCAATTTTCCGTAGATCTATTACCTTATTCATGAATGTGGAAGCAATCTTTTATTCATGAATCAGTTTCCTCTTTGCCAACTATAGAGCCTGATTACTAGTTAGATAGTAGATTATGTTGATGTCAGAATCGGGGGTGACATGATTTATTGGATGGTTTTGTCCCTGCAGATGTGCGAAGTGTGATGGCAAGGGAAAGATCCCTTGTGCAACCTGCGGATCTCGTGGGCTGATTAAATGTCAGACATGTGAAGGCAGTGGTGCTCTCTTGAAACGCAATATCGCCATAGTTAGATGGTATGTATTGCTTTGTTTTCTGATGAAACAGTACCTGCATGGCCATAATGCAGAAAAAAGCCATCAATTAACCTAATTTAAGGAATGAGCCTAAAATTTCAAATTTCAAATTTCAACAACCCAAAAAAGAAAATGAGAAGAAAGGAAATAGAGATGAGCTTCAATGGGTCAACTTCCTCATGTTCTGTAGGATGGTATAGAATTAATTCTCTAGTTATGGTCTTTCTTACTAGGGACACTTCTTTGCAAGATGTCCAAATTGGTTGAAGGGTACAAAATGACATGCTTTCTCTTTTTGACAGAGAGAGAGAGTGTTGGCTGAATTTTGGTTCAGACTAGTTCAGACTGATTTCTGCATTACTAACACATTCATATGGCCTGTTGGCAAGTGGCAACCAGCGCCATACGGGTCGACCAGTTCACCATATTAGGCCTATTATGAATCTGTTTTGTATTGGTTGGTTTCTTTTCGCGTATAAGCCTTGCGACTTCTTTTGGGGTCTAAAATTTCTGATGAGAGAGAGTAAATATAGCCGGCTCATTGCACTCTCCATTTCTCTGTTAACTTCCTCTGCCTCTTCGGCGTTGTGTCCTTTTGTTCTGGTTGACTTGTTCCTTATGCTATATCTTGCATTGCTGCGACTGACCTACCCTAGGTTGTCTTCTGAAATTTCTTTCATTCTGGAACCTAAAAGTTTTCTTCCTTGTACCAGGACAATAGAAATTATCGTTGGGCCCTTTTTCCCGGTATATACATCTATCTGCACATGCCTATATTGGCATTATACCTAAGGTCCAAGGATGTAATTCACTTTTTCCTTTTGTAGGAAGACAGTTTCTACTCGAAAAGTGAGTGCAACAAGCGGAGCTGCCTCAGTTCCAGACGAAGTCTTCCACAGAGCCAAAGGAGTCCAGTTATGCAACACTCAAGCCTATCAGTGTACTCCCGCCTTTTTCGCAGATTCATTCTTCCTCAACAAGTTTTCCTCTGAAGTAATCGCAGAAAGGGCCCCAGTACCTCCTACTGCCCGCGTCATATGTGAGAGGCATACGATCTCTGTTGTTCCGGTGACACGAGTCACAATGGTTGGTCGTAAAAGGCCTTTCAGTTTCTATATCATTGGTTTTAGCAGAGAGGTATACTTGAAGGACTACTACCCTGCTAAGTTTTGCTGGGGGCTTTGCCCTTGTTTGGAATGGTTGAAAGTATAATTAAGCAGATTTTCAATCTACTAGTCGTGGAGTATTGTTATAGAGTTATGTGATGGCACTGTATTAACTTGGTGATTTGTCGGCAGTAACAGTTTTCTTTCTGAGTTTGAGGCTACTGCTTGTTTTTGTACTGTTTGGTGGAAAAATAATTGTTATTCGATTTTGTCCAGCTTATTTATTTTTGTCTTTTGTAATCCTTTATTAATTTTGTATCAAATCCTTTAAGGTTACTTATTTGTCTCGATGAGATTAATCAGGAATATAACCAAACACCGGAAATTAGGTAAAATGTTTTTGTCAAAAATATTATGTCCAATCAAACGGAGCCCTAATCAAACTTCAAAAAGTTAACAACAGACAAAAATAATTCACGGAAATTGGATTACTTTTTTTTTTTCCCCCCTAGGTGAACCTTTTTAAGCTTTCGTCATAAGTTTTTACTTTTTATATTTCTTTGGCAGAGACAAATAAGTAATCAAATAACAGTCGACAGAAAACTAACAGAAGTTTAGAAGAGGAAAAGAAAAAAAAAACCCAAAATAAATAAGTTAGAGCATCCGCATCTCTCTCTTTATTCATCTTCTGCCGCTAGAGTAGCGAGCAAATCAGTGAAAAATGCCTTGCACTAGGCTCGTGGCCTTTCCCGCTAGTTCCCAAATTTTACAATTTTGTACCCACTCATAAGTCTTTTGTTATTCTAGAGTATTTTTTAATAACCGGATGCCATTGCTTATTTACGCATACCTCGATTAATTCTGGGACTCTGAAGGTAATGACCTATAGTAATGGCCGTAAGGTTTGATATGGTTGGCCTCCATGAGATTCGAACATGTCTCAGGTAAAAATGTACTCCATTATATCCGTCCCTAAACATGTATCCCATACGAAAAAAACGTGTAATTTTCGAACCAAAAAATAAAGTATGTTCATAATAAAAAAAAATGCAAAAAAGTACTTAATTTTTTTGCTCGGAAATTTACACGTCCTTTTCGAAGGCGACACTTACTTAGGGACGAAGAGAATATAACAATTAGAATATAAAAAATATCATTTAAATTTAAAAGTATATGCATAAAGAAAGAGTAGTTTAATGAAATTAAGTTAGAATAGAGACTCTGATGAAGTAGACATTATAAAAATGACTAGCAAAGTAATAAAGTGACTTTTTAAGGTGTAATTTAGTCCAAAATTTAGAGAGACCGATGCGGATGCTCTTAGACTAGACCCTCGTGATAAAGAATTAACTACCCTCCCATCGCTTTATAATACTACTAGTATCTAACAATATCGATTCTTTCTCACGTATCTATAGGACCTGGTAAACACCAATGAATACAGTCGTTTTTCACCCGACCCGACCTTTAACTTCGTTAGCAAATGGGTTAGCGACACGATAAGGACCAGGGTGCCCATCCCTTCTCATTAATGATAAATTCTAATCCTTGCAAGGCAATTGTGCATTGCTTTCTAATATGAAAACTCACCGGTGTCTTTTCAAATAAAATACATATATTATATATCAATAAATACTTAAAATGTTAAATATATTGTAAACAATTATTTTCGCGACTATTATAACACGTGTTTTTTTTTTCCCCTCCTATTGGTATTTTTGGGTCTGATTCTAACCGAAAGAGAGGCTTGGGCCGAATTGAGGGTGGGTGTTGTCCCTCAAGGGACAACATGGGTGTTGGGCCGATCACGGACTACCGTGATCGGCCATGGACGGCTCATATATGTTCGGCAGCGGAAGGTTGGGATTTGTTTTGAACAAGATGTGATCTAAGATTTTAGACACTTTCATAGGGTACCCTAGTGTTTAGGTTTAGACACTTTTATAGGGTAATCTAGAATTTAGGCTAGGATACCCTAGGGTTTAGGTTTAGGGTACATTTTTCTATTATAGGGTATTAGTGATTTAGACATTTTCATAGGGTACCCTAGGGTTTCGGTTTAGGCACTTTCATAGGGTACTCTAAGATTTAGGCACTTTCATACGATTTGGGGGTTCAAAATTTAAAATGTAAAATTAAAAAAAAAAAAAAAGGAAAGGGAAAGAGAAAGAGAGTGTGGTGAGTGGAGTTTTTGGTGCATTTTTTTAAAACTGATGGAGCTTGGCGTGCACGGCCCAAAAAACTGGACCTGCCCTTGCTTTTCCCTTGAATAATTTCTCCAAATCAACAGTAATCATCTTCCCCTTCATGTCATCTGAATTGACCACTCCTCTGGTAGTTCTGCTATCAAATCCTCCATCTCATCGAGCTCAGATCCTCTGTGCCAAAAATTCCTGTGCCTCTATGCCCAGGGGTTTTTCGGCCGTTGGATCATCTAGAAATATTAAAACATAAAAAAAGTATGACAATCCAATGACCCAAAATCCCTCGGCACAGAGGCACATGGGGTTTGGGCACAGAGAGTCTGGGACACCATCTCATCTATGTTAAGTTTTTTTTTCTTAATCATCTTCTTGCACTAGGTTCCATCATGCATTTTACTAGTTCAAGTATGTCTTCCCCCTAATGTCATCTCTCATCTAAATTGACTCCTCCTCTGGTGGTTCTGCCATCAAATCCTCCATCTCATCGAGCCCATATCTTCTATGCCGAAACACCTCTTTGCCGAGGGGTTTTTTTGGCCGCTGGATGCCACCTCATTGATGTTAAGTTTTTTTTTTTTTGTTATCATCTTCTTACACGAGGTTCATTTATGCATTTTACTAGTTCAAGCAACATGTGTTCTGGATTCATACTCTTCATCAAGGATGTCGTCATTAGAAGAATCCTCAATTAAACCCACTTATTTTATGACAAGAGTGATGAGGAGGGACATAAAATAAGCAAGCCGCAATCACATCACCGACGATCATCAAGACGTAGATCGATGGGATGTTGTCAGCTGTTTCCAAAGTTTTTGTTTTTATAGTGCCTGACGCATATTCCTGGCTACGCCACCGACTGAACGACTAGGTATATCCACCCTCATTAGGCATTGCCTCTTCACAGAATCAAGTGTTCATTGCCCTTTAATTATCAGTCAAACAGGGTATGGCTACTTCATTTTTATAATTCTCAATCTCATTCTCATTCTCAGTTGGTAAAGAGTCATGATCAATAAAAATCCCTATTGGCCTCTAACCCCCATACGTGGAAAACATCTCCATCAAATGATTTACATATTTAGGACTGGATCTCTAGGGTTCCTATGACCTACCGACGGCCCTCGCCCTCCCATCAAATGATGTACATTTTGTTTCAATTTCAGTGGATCGGATCTAACGACGTGTGTTCTAACGGTGATGGATTTTTTCCAACACTACTTCCATGAGAGAAATATTGATAAAATATCACTGAATAGCAAGTATGGGCGAAGGCAAAGTTAAAGAAACATTACTTAAATTTACGAGGAAATAGGTAATATAACTCAACAAAACAAAGTAAATTTTCTTTAATGTTGTATGGATTGCATCATTCTTACGAAGGCAAAGTGAACAAAACATTACTTAAATTTACGAGGAAGTAGGTAATATAACTCAACAAAACAAAGTAAATTTTCTTTAATGTTGTCTGGATTGAATCATTCATATGAAGGTAAAGTGAACAAAACATTTCTTAAATTTACGGGGAAGTAGGTAATATAACTCAAGAAAATAAAGTAAATTTATTTAATGATGTCTGGATTGCATCATTCATATGAAGGCAAAGTAAACGGAACATTACTTAAATTTACGAGGAAGTAGGTAATATAACTCAACAAAATAAAGTAAATTTTATTTAATGTTGTCTGGATTGCATCATTCATATGAAGGCAAAATAAACGAAACATCACTTAAATTTATGAGGAAGTAGGTAATATAACTCAACAAAACAAAGTAAATTTTCTTTAATGTTGTCTGGATTGCATCATTCTTACGAAGGCAAAGTGAACAAAACATTACTTAAATTTACGAGGAAGTAGGTAATATAACTCAACAAAACAAAGTAAATTTTCTTTAATGTTGTCTGGATTGAATCATTCATATGAAGGCAAAGTGAACGAAACATTACTTAAATTTACGGGGAAGTAGGTAATATAACTCGACAAAATAAAGTAAATTTTCTTTAATGTTGTCTGGATTGCATCATTCTTACGAAGGCAAAGTAAACGGAACATTACTTAAATTTACGAGGAAGTAGGTAATATAACTCAACAAAATAAAGTAAATTTTCTTTAATGTTGTCTGGATTGAATCATTCATATGAAGGTAAAGTGAACGAAACATTACTTAAATTTACGAGGAAGTAGGTAATATTACTCAACAAAATAAAGTAAATTTTCTTTAATGTTGTTTGGATTGAATCATTCATATGAAGGTAAAGTGAACGAAACATTACTTAAATTTACGGGGAAGTAGGTAATATAACTCAAGAAAATAAAGTAAATTTTATTTAATGTTGTCTGGATTGCATCATTCATATGAAGGCAAAGTAAACGGAACATTACTTAAATTTACGAGGAAGTAGGTAATATAACTCAACAAAATAAAGTAAATTTTCTTTAATGTTGTCTGGATTGCATCATTCATACGAAGGCAAAATAAACGAAACATCACTTAAATTTATGAGGAAGTAGGTAATATAACTCAACAAAACAAAGTAAATTTTCTTTAATGTTGTCTGGATTGCATCATTCTTACGAAGGCAAAGTGAACAAAACATTACTTAAATTTACGAGGAAGTAGGTAATATAACTCAACAAAACAAAGTAAATTTTCTTTAATGTTGTCTGGATTGAATCATTTCATATGAAGGTAAAGTGAACGAAACATTACTTAAATTTACGGGGAAGTAGGTAATATAACTCAAGAAAATAAAGTAAATTTTCTTTAATGTTGTCTGGATTGCATCATTCTTACGAAGGCAAAGTAAATGGAACATTACTTAAATTTACGCAGAAGTAGGTAATATAACTCAACAAAATAAAGTAAATTTTCTTTAATGTTGTCTGGATTGAATCATTCATATGAAGGTAAAGTGAACGAAACATTACTTAAATTTACGGGGAAGTAGGTAATATAACTCAAGAAAATAAAGTAAATTTTCTTTAATGTTGTCTGGATTGCATCATTCATATGAAGGCAAAGTAAACGGAACATTACTTAAATTTACGAGGAAGTAGGTAATATAACTCAACAAAATAAAGTAAATTTTCTTTAATGTTGTCTGGATTGCATCATTCATACGAAGGCAAAATAAACAAAACATCACTTAAATTTATGAGGAAGTAGGTAATATAACTCAACAAAATAAAGTAAATCAGGCACAATAAATTTTCAGCCAAAATGAATTTGTACTTTATTTAGAGTTTTGGAAACAATAATTTTGGGTAAATTTATGTTGCCGTTGAACTAGAATCCTAAAGCTGCCTTGGGATTGTCAAGATTTAAGATGGGTCTGGGGTTGGTGCTGTGCACTGGGTTCATAGCACGCATGTTGTGCAGCCCTTTTGGGGCCCATCTGGGGTCTCTTTATTTGATCGGAATCGTTCATTTTATTCGTCTCGTCGAGTAAGTTGTCCGTGTAAAAATTCAGGATGATCAGACACCGGTAATTGTTTGATCGGTGAAAATTTAGTTTACAACTTTGTAGAAAAAAATCACCCACAACAGTTTCTTGGACTTTTCTATTTTCGCAAAAAATGTAGTCTGAAAATATAGTTGCTGATGTCCGATCAACCTGAAAATATAGTTACGGTACCCAAGGGGCAGGATCCGTGTTGTGCACCCAGTGTGCAGCACCAACCCCTGTGCACCCAGTGTGTAGCGCCAACCCCAGACGCCAAGATTTATGACTCATGTAGGGACTGAAATTTTTTGACAAAATCAATTGTGTTTCTTGTGAAAATTTACAACGCAAGCTGACTAATTTTTTTAGAAAACAAGTGCACTAATTTTCAACTCTTAAAAATGTGAAGGCCGGCAGGGATCAAAAGAAAGAATGTCAGTTTCATTCATATGTCACAATATACTTAAAAATATAAAACTTCGATCATTCAGCCTCTTTCTTGAGGTCCAAAAATGGTGAGAAAATGGATTCTGAGTTACAAAAAAACACCAAAAGCTCATGTCATGATTGCATGAATCACATGTAAAAATCTGTATAGTATTGTTTTGTGATATATAGCTTGAACGCTCTATCTTGTATGACTTGTAGAATACTCCTCCGTCCCATAATTATTGTCTTGAAATTGAGTCCCTTTTCAATTTAAAGATGCATCTTTACAAAATACTTTTTAATTTTTTAGAAAATTTCTCAATGAGAGTGACTTTTGATTGGTGCAAAATAGTAGTATAAATATTTTCGGAAATGAATTTTTTGGGTTTGAAAATGACCTGAAATTTCAGGTGGGCCAAAAATTACGGACGAAGGGATTATTATATATTGGTATATAGTGTAAACAATGAGATATTTCAAACGATGTTTAAAAAAACGACGAAAATAATTTTTAGGCTTGAGAATGTATCTGGCGAGACAAATTATGGTAGAGGGAGCTAGGGAGCATCATTTCTTGATATATGTGTGACAATGTGTGTATATTGGAAAGTCGAGGGGTATCGACCCCTTGGTACAGAAAATGTAAGACCGACAAGTGAGTCTCACACGAACGATTCGAACTATTAGTTCATCTTAAAATAATTTTTTAAGTGGCTCTGTGAGAAATCAGCTCAATTTTGGATCAAACACTTACGGGACCCGGGGACCCTGCAGTGCAGTAAATGCATTGCACTGTGCAACGCGGCATTCTAGCCGTCCAAAAGTGCTTGGAAGAGTTTTGTTTTAATCTGAATTGTTCAAAATACTTTTGGATAGCTCAGATTGCGCTACGCAATCCCCACTTCCAATCACTTATGCATATCCGATTGCACGTTACATTTTCTTTACCAACGGATCGGTACCTCTAGCCCCTAGCATCTCCCGTGTTTATACATACATGTGTGTGTGAGTCAGAGTGGGTGTGTAAAGGCATATATATATATATATATACACCACACTTCCAGTCCAAGATCCCGGATTTAAAAAAAATCCACACCTCATTGATCCCGATCGAATTTCGACAATCCGAACCGTCCAATGTGTTTAAAAGGTGTTTTCAAGGGTCTCCGTGGGAAATCATAAAAAAAAAATACCGGGAAGGGCTTGATCCGAGCCGTTTTTCACAAAAATTGTATATGTATAGTTTTGTGAAAAACGGCTTGGATCAAGCTCTTCCCAGTATTTTTTTTTTATGATTTCTCATGGAGACCCTTGAAAACACCTTTTAAACACATTGGACGGTTTGGATCGTCGAAATTCGATTGGGAAAGTGGAGGTCCGGATTTTTTTAAAATCCGGGCTCCCTGACTGGAAGTGGACTTGATATATATATACAAATAAAAATGACAGGCAGCTCAAACCCCACAATACAACTAATAAGAGCGTGGTGGCTTCACCTTTTTTGATATGATCTTCCGCGTTAAGCTTTTATTTGGTCCAGCGAAGAAAAGGAAAAATTGGTGTAAAAGCCCTCCTCCAATAGTACAATTTCCGGCTGGCATATGAAATTAATTTCTCAAGCTCAGTTTTTTTTTTGAGCCATTAATTGCCAAGATGGATAGCTCGAATGCGCACACCAAAACCGCACACCAGCACCCCGGGTCCTATTCTGAGAAAGTTAGTTTTGTTTCAAGTTTGTCTTTGTCAAATGTTAATTGCCACCATATCCAACCAAACCAAATTATCCTTCCTCCTCTCATCTTTCAATAGAAAAAATTACAATAAAAAACTGAACACGTGCAACAATATTACTAGTTTTTTGGATTTTTACCACTGTAGCATGCAAAAGATACAAATTTACCAAACTCTTGTTGACACCGACGGATGCACGTGTTCTACTTGACCACGCCATAGCTATTCTTTTAATTCTTCATACTATTAAAGCCTGGTTTGGCTAAAGAAGTTAAGCCAACTTTTGGCTTTTTGGTGTTTCAAAAAGCCCAGAAAAGATGGAAGGTTTGGCTTAAAAAGTCTCCAAAAGAAAAGCCATTTTTAGGCCAAACTAGCAAACTTTTGGGAACTTTTTAGGCCAAAAAAGTAACTGAAATTCATAAGAAAAAAGAAAAGCCCATTTTATGCCAAACTAGTTTACTAATTGCTTGTGGCTTTTTTCCTCAAATAAGCAAAAAGTTAGAAGTAGCATGTACTACTTATGCCAAACCCACCCTAAATTCATTTTGATAATACTTTGGTCACGTACTGACCTTAATTGTGCGCCTTCTATAATCTATATTTGACATCGGAACCGTTCATTTTTTCGAAAATGTTGAGTAGATCATTCCTGTAAAAAATCAAATTTATTGGATATTGCTACCCATATTGCCGGATAACATTTATTTTACGAAAATTGATGGCTAATATCATTTAGAGAATAAAGTGTAAGACAAATTTGTCTTAATTGTGTATCTATCAATGTCTGATAATTATAATTTTTTGTACTCATAATGTGCTCCACATTTCTGGGGAAAAAAATGAATAATTTAAATCCCAAATGAAGATTTTAGAGGGTCCATAATTGAAGTCACTAGGGGGAACCCAAGTCCATAACCGTGTTAGTGCCGAACAAAGATTCACATAAATGATCATGGGAATAAAATCTATTACAACTACATATATAATGTGAATATATCACACAAAAATTGAATCTCTTTCAACAATGTCATATATGTGCATATATACAAAACAATTTAAGCAAGCTCAAACCCCACAATACAACTAAGAACGTGGTGGCTTCACCAAATTAACAACACGGAGTATCTCATAAAAGGTGAAGCCTTTTTATTTTTTATTTGTTTTTTTTAATCTCACCAGAGTTCTTGAAAAGAAACAAAAAAATGTTGTGAAAGCCCTAATCCAGAGTACGAGTTTGAATTTCACAAGTTGAGTTTATTTATTTTTTTTCTTTTGACGAAACCAGGTAGCGGTATTTTTGCAACCAAACAATTAGTATTAGAAATCACGGAAATGGGGTGTTGTGCACTCCTTGGCCGTCTGATCGTGTTTTGGGCGGCCCAGATGCATTCGGCAATTTTGATTTATTTTTACCGGTAAAAAATCAAAGCACATCTGGGCCTTCCAAAACACGATCGGACGGCCGAGGGATGCATGGCAAAGGCATTCGGCAATTTTGATTTATTTTTACCGGTAAAAAATCAAAGCACATCCGGACCATCCAAAACACGATTGGACGGCCGGGGGTGCACCCCGGCGAAAAATCACGTACCACCGATTAAATTAAACTTCTCAATGAGAGAGTACTCCTAAAACTAAAGGTATATATCGACCAAAAAAATACAATGAAACATTTAATTTGCATTCAACAAATATGACTTCATATTTTGGAGTCCTTCCACGCAAAATAAACTCATTATTGGTCACTTTCAAAAAGAATTTAAACTGTCGGTGATATCAAATAAAACATTTTTAATACATATGGGAAAACAAGTTATCATTCAGCTAGGGGTGTCCACGGATCGGATCCGGACGGATCGGATACGGATCCGATCCGATCCGCTTAGAGCGGATTATGGTTTTTAAGATCCGGAACCGAACCGAACATTCACGGATCGGTTACGGATCGGATCGGATCGGATCGAGTCGGATCGGGCGGATTTGACAGATTAAAGAAGGATTATTGAGCGGATTGAGCGGATCCGATCCGGATCCGAAACCGTCAAATAAGAAATTCTCGATCCCGAATTGAACCGAACATTCACGGATGGATCAACGGATGGTTCGGATTGGTCGGATTGGCGGATCGGATGTTCCGCTGGACAGCCCTACATTCAGCTATTGGTTGAAGAGAACAAGTTATCCAGGGCCAAGTTAACCAATCCAGGTGCAGTATTGGGTTTTTGTTAACAGGAAAAATTGTCCAGTTCTTTTCATGATTACATCAGGTTTGGGTAATCCCTCACGGGCCTTTGCTTTTAATATGCCTGCTTAGGGTGACTTGGTTAATAAAAAAATTATTCAGTGCCTTGTGCAAAACTGTGTCAATTTCAAAAAAAAAAATTGTTTGAACTGCAAAAAAAAATTCATTAATCATCAAGAGGTTAGTTGGGTCAATGTCAGTTTTTTCATCGGGTTATATTTAATTAGGAAACTATATTGGGTGCTCCATGAGTGTGACCAAGTAGTGCCCTGGTACACTTAAAGTGTGTTTTAAACAAATTGAACGGTTTGGATCATAAAAAAAATTGATGGTTCTAGACGATTTTAGACGAAAGGGTGACGGAAGGGGTCTTGGGGTAAAGTTTGGAAGATAGAGGGGGTGTTGTCGTAGGTTTTTTTTCTTGCAGGGGGTGTTTGGTGAAAAACGTATACTTACAGGGGGTGTCCAGGTATTTAACCCTGACATTTTTAGATGCCGACCATTAACCTTATAGGAAAATAATTTTTACAGTAACAAAACAATAACAATTTATTAAGAAATCACATACCACACACTAAATTAAAGTTCGCTAAGTAGGAAAAACTAACAGCAGCCCAAAGTATTTAGCAATGCTCGTGTTTCAACCTTAACAACAGTCCAATAATTATTTTTTGCATTTTCCATGTTTATAATACATCAATGGAGTTAGTACCTCCTTAATTGTTGGTATATATTACGACGTATCATTGATTAATTTGAGGATAAGTATTAGGTTGATAACACCTTAGAAGGTTTCTTAGATTTGACCCGTGTAGGCATTGGTAATTTTAACGATGCTGTTTATTGTTTCATGTGAAACTTTAGAATAACGTGCTGACCTTTTTTCGAAATTGGTTTTAGAAAACCAATTTCGAAAAAACATGTTCCAGATATGACAATACAGTTTACTATACGGAATATATAACTACGACAAAAGATCGAAAGATGAGTCGTTTTGATTCATATGAACATAACATAAGCATTTCATATATATACATAACGGTTCCGCTTCTAAAACAGGATTCCCGTTTCCGGACCCCATGATCCAAACATTTTTTATGATCCAAACATTTTTTTGACGATCCGATCCGTCCAATGTGTTCAGAAGGTGTTTTCAAGGGTTCTCGCGGGAAATCTTCAAAAAAAAAATACCGGGAAGGGCTTGATCCAAGCAGTTTTCGCAAAAACTTTATATTTACAGTTTTTGCGAAAACTGCTTGGATCAAGCCCTTCCCGGTATTTTTTTTTGAAGATTTTCCGCGTAGACCCTTGAAAACACCTTCTGAACACATTGGACGGCTCGGATTTTCCAAAAATAATTTGCAACACAAAAAAAATCAATTTTTCTTGTTTCCGGGAGGAGTGGACTAGAAATTGTCCATATACATATCCTTCTATATTAAAAGGAAATCCTATGGTTTCAACTTTCGCTTCAGAACTGTGATTGCTATTCACGGTTTTGCCTTGTCTTTTTGTGCATTTTAAACACATTTTAGAAGGTTCAACGTATGCATTAAACACATGATTTTAATCCATTGCATGTAGTCATTATTAGATTCTATGGATGCAATTATTCAATGTAGATTCTATGCATGTATTCATGATTTTAAACACATTTTAGAACGTTCAACGTATGCATTAAACACATGATTTTAATCCATTGCATGTAGTCATATATGTTAAACACATGATTTTAATTCTACCGTTTTAACAAATGTTTCACTTTCGCTTCAAACACTTGTCTCATATTCACGTTTTTACTTTTAAGACATGAACCCATTAATGAATAATTGAATAAGATATGCGAAAGAACCTAGATATAAATGCATACATTGAATAAGTACATACATAGAATCTACATTGAATAATTGCATACATAGAATCTAATAATGACTACATGCAATGGATTAAAATCATGTGTTTAATGCATACGTTGAACCTTCTAAAATGTGTTTAAAATCATGACTACATGCATAGAATCTACATTGAATAATTGCATACATAAAATCTAATAATGACTACATGCAATGGATTAAAATCATGTGTTTAATGCATACGCCACTGGTCGTTTTTCCCACTTTTCTATCAAGCTTTTCCAAGTAGCGGCACATGACCCAATCTGCATCAAATGGAATTACTCCTTATATCCAAATTTAAAAAAATATACATATATAGCTGAAAAGTGTAGTGTCAGACGTGGTGGCTTTCAACTTCGTTGGGTATCGTCTTCGTATTGTCTCCTTAGCCATTGGTGAATAATGCGAGATGAGTTCTTAGCTCCTTTCTATTTTCGCCTAAGAATATAATGGCTAATTGTATTTCCATATAATAGCTATTCTGCTGGGCTTTTGGACTCTCAGCTTTTGATTTCCTTGTGTTCAATATTTTTGTATGCAAGAGAAGGCACATTGACGTTGGAGGATTTCCATGTCGGTTCCATCCTTCTGGCGTGGTCGATCAGAGATAGAAACGCTTTTGGAGGGAGAGATTGACATCACATAGCTTTTGAGAGGTAGATATGTGGTCAATTTATGTTACCAACATGGTCGATCAGGCTCTCAGAGTATCAAAGCTCTTGTCAATTTCAAAAGGTTTTTTAGGAAACTCTTTTTCTAATAGTATTGTTTGAATATTTGGATTGTTACTGCGTTTGGTTTATTGTGTGTGGTGTGATTCTTGTTTGAGTAAGTTTGTGGTGGAGAAAAACAGCTGATTGGATACATGAACTCAGTTAAAATAAAAAAAAAATCAGGGAGAAAAGGAAGAAGTATCCTTTATTTGAATAAATTTTGTATATTGGTGTTGCAAGTAATTGATTTAATCTATATTTGAGTTCATTTCGGAATGTCCGGTATCTAAGCATCTAGCATTGCTCAATTTTGGTATTCAAAACTGGCAGTCGGAGGCAACACTTATACAATCCGATGTTAATGTTTTTTAGTTGTACACTTCCTTGAAGTATAAATAGCAGAAAATGGGCTTCCTTCGTTTTTTTTTTTTTTTTTTTTGGGGCAAGATGTTGGTTGGCCAGAAGGAAATAAAAACAAAGTACAAAAGCACGAGCACGAGACTCCATGCGTGCATGGAGCCTTCAACTAGTATATATACAGGGAAATCTTCTAGTCCAAACCCTCCCGAGAATAAGAAAAAATGATTTTTTTGTTTTGCAAATTATATTTGGAAAATCCGAACCGTCCAATGTGTTCAGAAGGTGTTTTCAAGGGTCCACGCGGGAAATATTCAAAAAAAAAATACCGGGAAGGGCTTGATCCAAGCAGTTTTTCGCAAAAACTGTATTTTTTTTGAAGATTTTTCGCTAAGACTCTTGAAAACACCTTCTGAACACATTGGGCGGATCGGATCGTCAAAAAAATGCTCGGATCACGAAGGTCCGGAAGTCCGGAGTCCGGACTAGAAGTGGAACCTATATATACGCCACCGATCCAGTCAAGGATCCCGGATTTCTCGGATTGAAGCGTTTTGATGCTTTTAACGATTATTTTTGGGAAATCCGAGCTGTCCAATGTGTTCAAAAGGTGTTTTCCAAGGTCCACGCGGGAAATCTTCAAAAAAAAAAAATACCGGGAAGGGCTTGATCCAAGCAGTTTTCACAAAAACTGTACATTTACAGTTTTGCGAAAAACCGCTTGGATCAAGCCCTTCCCGGTATTTTTTTTTGAAGATTTCCCACGTGGACCTTGGAAAACACCTTTTGAACACATTGGACGGCTCGGATCGTCAAAAAAATATCGGGAAGGTGGAGTCCCGGATCCGGGACTCCCGGTCCGGGATCCGGACCTCCGGACCTCCATGATTTGAGCATTTTTTTGACGATCCGAGCTGTCCAATGTATTCAGAAGATGTTTTCAAGGGTCCAGGCGGGAAATCTTAAAAAAAAAAATACGGGAAATCTTAAAAAAAAAATACCGGGAAGGGCTTGATCCAAATGAAAGCACATCCGGACCATCCAAAACACGATCGGACGACCGAGGGGTGCACCCCGGCGAAAAATCACGTACCACCGATTAAATTAAACTTCTCAATGAGAGAGTACTCCTAAAACTAAAGGTATATATCGACCAAAAAAAAATACAATGAAACATTTAATTTGCATTCAACAAATATGACTCCATATTTTGGAGTCCTTCCACGCAAAATAAACTTATTATTGGTCACTTTCAAAAAGAATTTAAACTGTCGGTGATATCAAATAAAACATTTTTAATACATATGGGAAGTTGGGAACAAGTTATCATTCAGCTTTTGGTTAAAGAGAACAAGTTATCCAGGGCCAAGTTAACCAATCCAGGTGCAGTATTAATTGGGTTTTTGTTAACAGGAAAAAATTGTCCAGTTCTTTTCATGATTACATCAGGATTGGGTAATCCCTTATGGGCCTTTGCTTTTAATATGCCTGCTTAGGGTGACTTGGTTAATAAAAAAATTATTAAGTGCCTTGTGCAAAATTGGGTCAATTTCAATTTTTTTTTGGTCTGAACTGCGAAAAAATTTCATTAATCATCGAGGTCAAAAGTTGGGTCAATGTCAGTTTTTTCACAGGGTTATATTTAATTAGGAAACTATATTGGGTGCTCCGTGAGCGTGACCAAGTAGTGCCCTGGAGCTCTTACCAATCACAAAATCATGCGAGGTCCATAATTAGGCGTATGTAGACCACATGATTGTGGGGTGATCATATAGGGGCTTAATTTTGAGTGTCACTTGACCACACTCTAAGAGCACCCAATAATTACTCCATATTTTTTACCAAGGAAAAATCTATTACCTATTCAAGAGCATCTCCAGCCCTAATCTATTTTAATTACCTATGATTTGGTGAAAATTTGGGTCAAAAACTTCCTTTGATCGAGTATGATATACGTTTTTTTCTACCGAATCAAGTGTTTTTCGAATTTTCTCTCCAAAATATGGGTCAAAAGGACACATTTGTAAATAATAAGAAAGTAAAAAGATTGTTGACGAAAATGGGTATGGATTTGGGTCTCCCCAAATTTGTGTGCATCAGGCCTTTATTTTTCATGTTGTAAGCTGCACACGGTGTTTTGTAATCTTGTTGTTCCCATTTCATTAGTAATATATTTCTTGCCACTTCCACACACAAAACTCATTGTATTCTAAGAAAATTAATCAAATACACTAACAAAACCACTCATTAAAAGCCTTAATTTCAGTATAACCATGTAAAAACAACTTGGTTTTAGGAACACAGTCAAAACAATACATCAAAAAAACCCCCAATTAGCATAAAAATCAACAGATTCAACAAGTAGCAACCAATGAAGAATCTATAATAACTTATCTAAGAATGGCACTAGTATCATTTTCTAGGTGTAATATGGGAGGTCATTTGTTTTATAGAGATGCTGGGGTAAATAAATTTTGTTATTTTAAGAATAATAATAGTGAAGGGCAATGAAAGGGTGAGGAAAATCCAAGAAACCTCATATTGACTGCATATTACACGGTGGATTTTCTACTTTCTTTTTCCTTCCTTCTACTTTGACGTTACTATTACAATACATCAAACTCGTACAAGTTGTAGTGGCCATTTCGCGACACACATTTTTGTTGTGCGGAAGCGTGAACAAACGTAGAGAACGGATGCGATTTATGCTATGTAATTGAACAAACCAGAGAAGAGAGGGAGAGAAAGAGCAATCACAAAGAACACAGAGATTTTACGTGGTTCAGCAATGAATACCTACCCCACGGGCAGTCAGATGATTGGGGATTTCACTAAGCAGAAAAGAATCAGATGCCCGAAGGCTACAGATGAGCTCACAGAGTTTCTCTCTCTTTGCCTCTCACAGAAAATCAGATGTGAAAGCAATCCAGTACAAGAAAACCCTAAAAAAAAACATTTATAGGGTTGTTGTACGTCGCCCAAGGTCGGGACAAAACCCCCGCGGGTCCGGACCTAGCTTCCCCGCGCCAAATCATGCAACCAGGACCCTTGGTCCGGACCTAACTTTTCCAAAGTCCGGACTGACACTGCTGCGAGGTAGAAAAACACTCAGAATTGCTTGGTCCGTACCCGAGAAGCCTTGGTCCGGACCAGATATGCTGCGAATGTGGAAATCGAGCCAAAAAACCAACACATTTACTATCAAGTGTTGAGAGGCTTGCCAGACCAACAAACGCGCAAGCAAGAAACAAATAATGCAAGGTACGGAGGATTTTACGTAATTTCCCAACTGGTGCAACAATATTTGACTGCCGCAACAAACACAAAACATCACCACTAAAGTGGTGTCATCACCGCCGCAGGAAACCCTAAACGTCATTAACACCACTTGACCGCCGGAAGAAACTCCTAACGTCAACAACACCACTTGACCGCTGGAAGAAACTCCCAACGTCATCATCACCGCCGCAACAAACTCTACACATCATTTGTTGCAATATCAATCTCAAAATATCATCTCGACGCACACTTAAAACCCTAAAATATTAATGCCAAGTGGCGGTTTCATGGTATAAGCTGAAGTAGAAAATAATATTCAGCAAATTAGAAAAAAAGGATACTTTGAGAGTTGAAGTAAAAAAGAAATAAATTTTGGGAGCAAAGTACTATTTTAACTTATTAAAGAAGAAATATATTTAAGCTGACAACACAATAAACTGAAAGCCACATATAAATATATATGCTCTATTGGCTTATTAATTTGTGTCACTCTCGCTTAATAAGTCCACACACAAAACTTTAAAAAACCTTCAAGAAGCACCCTCGCTCAGTCATTGATGTGGGAGACCTCTATTTTCAAGCTCCTAAGTCGTCTCTTTGATGTTAATTTATGCCATTAAGTAATTGAATGATCGTAAAAAAAGAATAAAACAAATACTAATATCATGCAAAAGACAGTTTGGCCGGCCAATAAATTGTCGCCCAAAAAAAATATGAGCAACGATTTTGACATTTTCTAATAATTTCACGTATCTTTCACACATTTTATCCACATTTTTGTTGAATCACGTGCGGCTGAAAGCAAGCAAGTAAATTAGACTTTCGCATTTTATGATAAGTACATCTTAATTTCTACTATTGATATTACTTTTTTAAAAAGAAATTTGGAGTCTTGTGATCAGTGACCTTATAATTAGAAACCATTTATGAATGAGACAATTGTATTTTTGGGCAACGACCTATTCCGATAGCCCCTCTCGCCGGCCCCTTGGTCCCTCCTAGCTTAACAGAAAATATGGACTGTATCTAACTCTTGCACTCAAAAAGAAATGTTGAGATAATTAAAAGGTTTTGAATAATTTTATGTACGGTAAATTTCACTTACTTCCCCTAAGGTTTTTGACAAATATAGAGACCTCTCTCATACCTTTTGAAATTTCACTGCCCTCCATTGCTTTTCAAACTAATTCTTAGATTCTCCTCTCCCGTTAGTTTAGAGCTAACGGCGTTAACTTTTGGCGTGAAATTCACCATATATACTCCACCATAAAAAAACTGTTTTTTAAAATAGAGTTAAATAAATTTTGAAAAAAATTAAGCCTTTTTCATTTAAAAAAAAAAACAATTTTCAAAACTTTCGTATTTCAAAAAACTGTTTAAAAGAACTTTTTCAAAATTAGTTTTTTCTCTTCAAAAAACTATTTCCAACAAAAAAAATTTCAAAAAGTAGGTTTTTTGGAAAAAATTATGTTTAATACTTTTTGTTTAAAAACTGTTTCTTAAAAATGAAAAATGGTTTAATTTTTTTGAATAACTTTTTAACTCTATTTTTACCACAAAAAAAAAAAAAAACAGTTTCTAGGGTCATATATAAGATTACTACAATCAGTTCACGCAAAAAAGTTAACGCCGTTAGTCTTAAATTGACGGAAGGGGGGAATTTGGAGATTAGTTTGAAAAGCAATTAAAGGACGAAAATGAAATTTTAAAAAGTATAATGGAAGTCTTGTATTTATCAGAAACCCCAGGAGAGGTAAGTGAAATTTACCCTTTTTATGTATAGTTTCTTTAGGTCGACCCCTTCACTGTGGAAATTGAAAATTGCACAAAAGAGAACCCAAAGTACTCTTATTATCATTTGAACCTCGTCATTTAATTTCCCATTGAAAGGGCATGCTTGAGCCTTTTCTTTTTTTTTTTCCGTCTAAAAATCACAGACATATACTTAAATACATTATAATCATAATCTTTGTAAACAACATTTTTTTTTAATTATAAATGATAGGTTCTAATATTGTATGGCTCCCAAACAATCCATTGATATCCAAGTGATTATTCAGTTCCCTTTCAACACCGTCATTCAAAACTCACTTTGATTTGAAGTGATTTCTCGCAAGGATATTTGATAATATATTGACTCTATATCTTTACACACTTTTATACACATTTCAATAGAGTTTTTAAACCTTAAAGACAATCCATTAGGCTGATTTTAAAATTTTCCAAACTTAATAGTATTCCTCCATCCACATTAATGGTGCATTTTTGAAATCCGTGTCATTTTTTATTACTTGTATCTTTAAATATGAATCTAAAAAAATATGCAATATGAATCTTATTTAATAGGAATTGTCTATTGAATCTTATTTAAATATGAATCTTATTTAAAAATGTGTATTAAAATCTGTGAAAATTGTATAGAGATATGTGGAAGTGTATTGAAAAGTGTAAAAAGTATATTGGAGTGTGTGTTGTTTTTGTTTGTTTGTGCGCTTAAGGTATGCCCATTGGGCACACGTTAGCAAGACCCTATTTAATATATCTCAATTAGTTTTATAATACAAAGTTTGCAAAATCATGAAAATCAAGACCAACAAATTTGGACACAGTAATAAGTTTCTGAACCTTGCTATTGGTACCGACCACGTATCGACCGGCGTCGGGGACCCCTTTTGGTTCCCAAACGATCGATCCGAACAGTTCATCCATTTCAAAATCAAATTTCGAGGGGCCCCGCGTTGGAATCGCTACAATCGAACGACTTTGGATCAAGCTCTTAGGGTCGTCCGATTGCAGTGATTTCCACGTAAGGCCTCTTAGAATTTGATTTTGAGATGGATGAATGATTCAAATTGACCTTATCGGATGCACAAGTAAGCCCCGACGCCATCGGTATGTAGCTGGTACCCCTGGATTAATACTAGTAAAGGGGGTGTTCCACTAACTTGGTTTTTTTGGTTTTTTTGGATGTTTTAGTTTTGCAAAAAAACTAACTTGTTCCACTAACTAGTTTTTTGGTTTTTTGTATGTTTAGTTTTACAAAAAAAAAAACGTAACTTGTTCCACTTACTAGCTTTTTTGGTTTTTAATTTTGCAAAAATACTAAGTAATTTTTTGTTAGTGAAATGAGATAGTTTTTGAGTTAAAACAAAACTGTTTTTTTTAGCGGAACGGGGCCGAAGTTTTCCTCTGTATCGAAATGGAATGTTATTGTGATCTGATTTCTGAGTCATCTGCCAGGAAAAGTAGTGGTTGGTCACTCATGAATCCAACGGTCAAATTACGTGGGAGGACCCCACAATTACGTGTGCGACAACACTTTTTCTCTTAATTTGGTGTTCCTCCATTAATTTGGTTTGGAATCATAATGAAATCATGATGTACCGACGTACTTGTGGGAATGTTAGTACCGCAAAAGAGACGTGACCCATTTGTTTGACGACACGTGGCTCCACTCAACATGAATGGAAAATATAGAGAACCTTCGCACCGATTTTTAATTTGGCTTTGTGTCGATTTTTAGAATTTGGAAGTGGTCAAAGATTAACAAACCCACACCATTGAATTTTCCTATTACTATTATTTAATTAAGATTTAGCATTAATTGTACAGAATTTTAATACTTTGATTATTTTTTTATTTTTTTATTTTCGTGGATGGAAGGACTGGAAAAAAAAGAAAAATAAAGATAAAAATTTAATACTTTTCAAAAAATACAAAAATAATCTAACAGATTTTCCAGCTTATTATTAGTTTTACTTTATACTCTTGTTTATTTTTTATTTGTGTGGATGGAAGGAGTGGTAAAAAAAATAATAATAACAAGATAGAACTTGAAAAACTTTTCAAAAAATACAAAAATATTCTAACAAATTTTGCAGTTTTAAATCTTTGCCTTGAATGAATTTTTTTAAAAACTTTTGGTGAGATTTTTTATTTTTTAATATTTTGTCGTTCACTCACATATTCTTCTCGATTATATGAATCGGCAATTTTGATTTTTTTTTTTTTTGGTTTTTTACAATTAGGTCTTATGTAACCAATGCATGGCTTTATCCATATGCACCCCTCTCCCATCAATCTATATAAAAGAATAGTAATTCAAAGAGACAAGGCATAATTATTCGGATGCAAAATCACTAAAAGTTCAGAAGAGAGGAAAATATGATGAAAATTTAGTCAAAAAAATTAAGCTTGGCAACATGGATTCTTAGGTAAAAAAAGGTTACAGCTTGTCCCGCAACCCTTGAATTAAGCTTCGCAAAGACTCCTTAAGCCAGTGCGGTTCACAGCAAAAACATACAAATCAGTTGGTTCCTGACTTTAACTTGTGTGGGAAGTATAATTTTTTTTTTTTTGTCATTCGTTAATCCTAATCTATTCTATCCTAGGGGACCGGGGGAGGGGGATGGGTGCTTATGAGAATCGAACACTGCCCATGTGCATGTGAGTATAAGGGAGACACCAACCGCACTCCACTCCACTTGCATATAATTTGGAATGTCAAATATCCAAATTACTCATGGGAGTTTTTAGGGCTAATCAGCTCCATCCGGCCACACTTCTCTCTCTCTCTCTCTCTCTAACAATCACGACTTGTATACCCACTTAAGTTTTCACATTCGGGATGTGGAAATAGCCAGTGTATTGTATTAGGTTTTTATGTATTGTACGTAATGGGTCGCTACATACCATGCTGTTATCAGGCAATTAAATGCGATTTGTATTGTTAGTTTGCATTTTACATTACATAAGGGCAATATTGTCATAAGTTTTCATAAGTCAGTAACCAATCTTAAGTCAGTGGAACTAGCTGGCTTAAGTTTACAGACTTAAACGTACTATAGCCATTTTGGCTAAAGTCAATAGTTGCGGAACGGGATCTCAATTTCCTCTATTGGCCTAGTTGTAGACTTGTAGTGGGCTCTTATACTTTAATGATCAAAATCATTTATTTTATTAGAACTCCACTACACCATTAACTATGTCCAAAGTACTAATGTTTATCAGATAACAATCAATACATGATTTCAACCAATATATAGCCAAAAGAATGTAGTAGGGCCTTACCCAAACACTCCGAGTTTTAAAATACTTAATATATGTATAATATTAATTTGCTAATTGATATCCAATCGTGTGTTGTCTTGAATTTTATTATAATGAGTAAATAATTTCAATTATCGAAATGGACCCAATAAAAGTGTTTTTTTTTTAGCCGAACCCAATAAACGTTCACGAACGAAGCAACAATCACCACACGAGAGAAAACATGTGGTATCCGGAGACAATTTCTCCTGTAAAAGCTGAAGTGTTGGCAGTGGTGTTGTGTTACGTGCGGAAATAGGGGGTGCTGCGTAGTCCGTGCTGTGCGGGCCCATTTTGGCGACACGCCGGTACCATTCCGGCGATCGGAGACGTCCACCGCGTAGAGCTCGGCGAGTACTATAAGTGTACCAAAAATCAACTCAATCCGATATCGTTAAGTGCCTCATCAGAACACAAATATGTTGAAAAAAATGGTTTCAATGGTTTTCATTTAATGTTTCAAGACATGTGTGTTCAAATTTTTTTCAACTTATTTGTGTTCCGATGAGGCACTTAACGATATCCGATCGACTTGATTTTTGATACATTCGTAGTACTCAACGAGCTCTACACGGTGGATGTCTCCGATCGTCGAAACAGTGCCGGAACAACATTGAAATGAACCCGCGAACACCTCCCCCGGTTCCGTTACGTGCAAACCAAATAATTTAGTTTAATACGAATTTCAACTCAATCAGTCAAGTGCTTAATTATTATTTTTTGGGATCTCAAAGCAATACATTTAACTGCTCGGGGATCTAAATTGCCCTAAATTCTATTCTTATTAAACTCCTTGGTTTTGCTAAACATCATGTCATTAAAAACACAATTTTTAATCTACCCTTATATTCGATCGATGAATATGTGGCCCAGATTCGTTCTTACTTCTTAGCACGTAATCCTCCATCCCTAATATTTCAAGTCAAATGAGAAATTTAATGTAGATTCACTTGTACATTTGGTGAAATAAGTAGGTGTACATTAGGCCCCTTCTGCCTTCTTCTTCTTCTTCTTCTTTTTTTTTTTTTGGTTCTTTTTTTTTACATGATCATAAGAACCAAAAAAAAAAAACCAACTAAGGAGAGAAATCTCTAGCTCAAATATTATCTAACCCGGGAAGGATACAACCCGTCTGAAATAGGATTCTCCCACTAAGGCTACTGGATGCGACCCAGTGAGCGGCTTTGTTCTTTTCGCGACAGCACCACACAAATGACCAATTCTTGAAAGCTGCCCAAGACCTAATAGGCTAATATCCTCCAAAAAGATTAATAGTACTCATTTCGGTCCAAAAAGATTATTCCTTATCTGTTTTAAAAAAAAATTCTTTAATAAAATAAAGTGTGATCTATTAAACAAGGTGCCTATATATGACATATAAAAGTATAGTAAATTAGAATTAACTGGTTGTTTATTTTATCAAATAAGCTTATTTATCAAACGAGCCACCTAAAAAAGAATTTGGTTGCTAGTTAATTAATTTTGTTTGCCATATTTGAGATCAACAATTGACGACGATAGCGATTAATGTATGCAAGAGTTCTATTAAAATTAAAACTTTTCATAAAACTTATGACCTCATCAATTAAACTTTCGATGATATGCTACAACCCTTTCAATTGGACTCTATTAAATCTCAAATTCCCGGATGGAGTCCCACACTGCATTCCGTAATCGAGTCTCATTTTCTCCTCCCCATGTAATAGATTAGGATGACGAATGACCACAAAAAAAAAAAAAAAAGCCTATATCACATTCTAGGAAATTGAGGAATTCAAGGATGAAGAGTGATTGAATCCCACGAGAATAATAGCTCCTCAATTTTTGCCTAAAAAACACTAAAAATCAGCTTAATTCGATTTCTTTAATGCAGCTAATGCAAGAATTCTAGCCTTAGAATGCCCTAAGAATCATTTTAGCTAGATTTCATTGATTTAGCTAATTACATAAATTAACCTGAATCAAAGCCGATGTTGATTTCTTTAATATATTTAGCTACATAGATAGATTAACTCCTCAATTTATATCTTAGAAAACTCCAAAAAAATCAACTTAATTTCTTTAAGGTTCGTTTGGAACTCGAAGAAATGAAGAGAAACCAAAGAAAAATTAGAAGGGAGAAAAAAATATTAAAATTCAAGTTTTGCGTACAATAAAATTTTCCTCGCCATTTTCCTTGCATTTCCCTTCTATTTTCTTTTCTTTTTTCTACCATTTTCTCTAAGTTCCAATTACATAGCGTTACTTTTGCTAATTAGACAAATTTTGCGCAAGTTGACTCGGACATTTAATTAAGCTAATTATATGGATTACCACCCCAAATGAAGTCCATTTCTAGTTTCGTTAATTGACCAAATTCACAGTCCACCATGCCTTTATAACTCTCTCTCTCTCTCTCTCTCAGAGTATATATATCCCAATTTTGTTCTGCCATTAGAGAGAGAGAGAGAGAGAGAGAGAGAGACGCCACACACCATCACCACCACCTTAAAGCCAAAAACAACGGTTCATAATATTCTCTGTGTGTGGGTGTGTGTGTTATTTGACTTCCGTCCAATGTCAACCGGTGGGAGTCCCAAACCCCACGGCCTCACCACCCACCGCCGCCGCGTCCCAGATCTCACCGACATTGAAAAGGATTCAGATTATTCCCATTTAAACGACCCCGACGAATACGACAACAACGTCGTTTCAGACACCGACGGCGGCTTCCGTTACTTCTTGGTGTTGCAGAAGAAGGGCACGAAGATGGATGATTATTATTCGTCGGTGCTCCGCGCGTGCACGGTGGCGCAGTTCCTGGTTAACGGGAGGAAGCTGGGCCGTCCGATTTTCGCGGCGTTGATGATGACGCTGGTGTTTTGTGTGCTCTTTAAGGTTTTTTTAATCCCCTGTAGTAGCGACAGGGAGAGGAGAGAGAGTAATAATGGAATGTTGATTCTCCAGACGTTCAAGGACGAGTTGGATATGGCCCAGAGGGTTGTCAACGAAATCGAGGTTTTATCTGGTTCTGTTATGCCCAAACGGGTTTTGGAAGATAACCCAGTAAGTAATTTTCTCCCAATTCCTCTTCAAATCATGTTTGATTAAGCGCACCTCGATTAATTCCGGGGTTCCACGATTCTGGGTTTTTCTTCCAAAGTGAAATTTTTGTGCCCATTTATGGAGAATGTAGTATTGAGCTTGATTGAGTTTGAGTTTTGGTGATGCATGGCCATAAACGGGTATTCGAAAAGTAGCCAGTAATTTGTCTTTATGCGTTTGTCTGTTTGGTTTCTGAGAAAGAATGGGAAAATTTTGAACTTTTCTCCGATTTTGGGTCTTTCTTCATAGGCGAAATTTACGCATTATTTAATCGAACATGTTGTATTGAGTTTGGATTTTTGTAATGGAGAACAGGTGAAGTGCCCGGAAAGTAATTTCTCCCCAATTTGTATTTACTTGTCTGTTTTTTCTGCGAGAACTTGTGCGAAAGAAAGGGAAATTTTTTAGCTTTTTAGGACACTAAGCTGGGGGAAAAATTTAGTATTAAGCTTGATTTGAGTAGGAATTTTTTAATGCCTAAAAGGGTTTATTCGAGAATATAAAATTTTGGGTGCAAATAGGGTATTATAAAGGCAGTGCCTGAGCGCACATCTCAACCGTCTAAAAGTGTTTTAGATAGCTAAAATTTCTCTCTCCCTCTCTCCTCTTTCTCTCTCCAAAATCCGGATCGTGTCCAAAATACTTTTGGACTGCCGAAATGCGTGCACTCAAGCTTTTCTAGTTGGGAGAAGTACCGAGAAAGTATTTTCTCCCCAGTAGTCTATTGTGAGTTTGGTTTCTTAGAAAACAGAGGAAAAGAAAAGAAAGGAAACTTTTGGAGTTTTTTTTCTTAGTAACCAAACCGCGGATCTGGGATTTCGCGGGTAACCTTCTAGGAAGCAACTGAAAATTCATATTGAGAAATTTCGGATTAATCAAATTCTTTTGTATGGTTCTCGTTGCTTTGAAGAGTTGGTTTCCCTCCTGTTCTGTTTTTGACCCACGATTAATGGGCGGCAAAGGCGTGTTCTTTTAGTATTTGGGTAGTTGACTTTTGACCAAAATAACATTTATGGGGTTTTGTTTTTCTAATCACTTCCTTTCTTGCCTTTTGAAGTTTCTATAGTTTTTCACATTCTATTAGCTCACGCGTACCCGTGTTTAATCTCGAAAAATTACTTTTTACTTCCACCGTCACTGAGTTTATAGCAACTAAGAAATTTTGAATCTAAGATCTAAGACGACACAAATGCTAAGTCTCAAGTCTTGATCACTACGTAACTTCTCGGGAATTTTCGTATCAAGATGTCGGGCAAAGAAAAAGCATTTCTTTCCCTCACTTTGTTATACTATTAGATTCTGTTCTCGAAGCTGGTTGGAAAAACCTCACGTAGTCGCGTACCATTATATTTTTAATCACTCTCTTCAGTTTTGGTAATATGTTACTCATTATTTTTATCATTTTCTACAGTTTGGTACTAATATATTACGCAGCTAATTCTCTGTATCTTGCCTTTTGTTTACAGACACCGGAAATCTGGATGAAACCAAACAGCGATGACTATCATAAGTGCATTTCCCGGCCAAAGAATCGAATTAGTATGCTCCACTTACCCATTTCCCTCTTTGTCAAAGAGATTTCTCAATATCGATCATTGTCTGATATACGCGTTTAACTTTATAATTTAGGGACGGGTTCTGGAACCAATGGTTATATTTTAGTACATGCCAACGGTGGATTGAATCAAATGAGAACCGGGGTAAGCTTCAACATCGGATCAAATGAAATGTTCAATCTTGTTTGTAAAGTTTTAGTCTTTAGCTAAACCTCTTTGTTGATGTATATTTTTAGATATGTGATATGATTGCTGTTGCAAAGATCATGAATGCCACATTGGTTCTTCCTTCTCTTGATCATGACTCCTTCTGGACAGACCCCAGGTACTTACTTTCCCCCTATCCTTTTCTTTAGCTGAGATTCGCGGTTTTTTTGTATATGTTGTTTCAATAATTTCCAATTTCTTCTATGCAGTGACTTTAAGGACATTTTCGATTGGAGGCACTTTATTGAAGTTTTAAAAGAAGATGTTGAGATAGTTGAGTCTTTGCCGCCTAGCCACGCTGACATCGAGCCCTTCCTTAAGGCACCAGTTTCGTGGTCGAAGGTGTAGAAGCCATCTCCATTCTCCACCTTCATCAATCTGTTTCGTCTTTCTTTTTAACAGAACTGTTTCTTAGATGGTTTTTTCATGTGCAGGCTAGTTACTATAGACAAGATATGGTTAGGTTGTTGGAACAGCACAAGGTGATCAAGTTCACTCACACGGATTCACGACTTGCTAATAATGGCATCGCGCCTTCCTTACAGAGGCTCAGGTGCCGCGCCAATTATGAAGCTCTTCGCTACTCACCCGAGATTGAGGAGCTTGGGCACAAGTTGGTTGATAGACTAAGGAATGAGAACGAGCCATATGTTGCCCTTCACTTAAGGTAACCTATCTAACAGCCGGTTTGGTTTGCGTAACTCGGTAAAAAATGGAAAGGATTTTATAAATCAGATGAGAAATGATTGAGTACTAATTAACGGAGTGAACTCAGTAGATCGATCTTGTTTGCAGATACGAGAAAGATATGCTTGCATTCACTGGCTGCAGCCACAATCTCACTGCATCAGAGGCGGAGGAGCTTCGTACTATGAGGTACAGCGTAAAGCATTGGAAGGAAAAGGAGATAGACGGCGAAGAACGACGAAGCCAAGGAGGATGCCCAATGTCCCCAAGGGAAGCAGCCTTGTTCCTTAAGGCCATGGGGTATCCATCCTCTACAACAATATACATAGTTGCGGGGGAAATATATGGTAGTAGTAGCATGGATGCATTCCGTTTGGAATACCCAAATGTTTTTTCTCATTCCACACTTGCAACCGAAGAAGAGCTTGAGCCGTTTAAGCAGTACCAGAATCGGCTTGCTGCCTTAGATTACATTGTGGCACTAGAAAGTGATGTTTTCCTTTATACATACGACGGGAATATGGCTAAGGCGGTTCAAGGGCACCGAAGGTTTGAAGGATTTCAAAAGACTATAAAACCTCACAGGTACACTTTTGCTGCATTCAGCAGTATTTTTTTATCAAGTTGTGAGCTAATTCACTAATTTTATTCTTTTTCCTTTCATTTCAGACAACTCTTTGTTCGATTGATTGATCAGTTAGATGAGGGTACTTTGTTCTGGGAAGATTTCTCTTCAGAGGTTAAGAAGTTGCACTCGGATAGGCTTGGAGCTCCGTATCTTAGGCTGCCAGGGGAATCGCCAAAACTAGAGGAGAATTTTTACGCAAACCCTTTTCCGGGTTGTGTTTGTAATAATGGATCTCAGGGCCAAATCAGCGAACCTAGACTCAGACGGAGATCAAATCTAAAAGCTTCTTCAAAAAGATAGCGTTTCGTACTTTTTATCCCCTGGAAGGGTAGATGAAGTGCATCGCTTCGAACGCTTGTAAAATATGGGAAGGGGGTTTCCACCATTCAGTAGATAATGGCAGCAAAACGGTAGATGAAGTACATTGCTTCAAATACTTGTAAAATACATGGGAACGGGTTTTTCACCATACAGGAGATGATGACAGCCAAACAGGGCCCAGGAAGAGCGTCTCGAGATTAATGTGATTTTTTCAGATGCAAGTTTCAGTTTTGGTGTATAGATATGGGAAGGGGGGTAAAGAGAAGGGTTATAGATGATTGGTTATGCACAGATCAGATACATGGCACAGTGACATTCTCCCTGTTATGTGGAGTAAATAAAAGATTTTATTCTGTTCTTTATTTTTCATTCTTTAGATTAGATTTTACACATTTGGATGTATTATGTGATTAAGACCATAAAAGAAGGTGGCTTCATGTTCCCCAAATTCTTTCTTTTGATCAGAAAACCTGTTGAAATCCTCTTTTTCTGCAGAAAAGGTAGGAGTGGCAATCTGGTTTTTTCTACACGTTAACCGAACTTTAGGTGCTTCTTTGCTGAATTTTCTAGTTAGGAAAAGTATTCGAACCAACATCATTTCGTATATAGACTGTCAAGATAACCGAGAAATTTCACAGGATTAAATTCTAGAAAACAAAAATAAACGCTGATGTTAGAGGTCGTGGTGGAGCGATGGTAAGTTCTATCTGCTCCTTGCTGTCTGTAGCGAACGTTCAAGTCGCGAGAGCCAGTCTTCTTGTTTTATGATAGTGAGGAATCAATTTCTCTCAAATGAGCTACTGCAAGCTATTGAACTTCTGCATAGAAAACAACACGAGCCTACAATGAAGACAATATTTAGGGAAATTAGGCATAAGAATTTAGAGGGTAAAAAATTAGCCGAACATGTGGCACTCAAGGTAAGGCGACACTTGGAAAGAAAAAAGATGTGACGAAGACAAAAGACCCTTGACCTCGCTGCAGTTGACCATGAAAAATGTTGGCACAAAAAAGATCCTTGAACCACGAGGACATACCACAAACTAATCGTCAATTATTCTCATCCCTAATCGATTAACACGCGATTTACGCACCCTAAATTTCCTCCTTATAAAGAACTTTCGTTTCTGCAAGGCACTAGAAGATTAGAATATCCAACATGATGCGATGGGCATTGAAGTTTCTGGCAAAGAAGAAGATGGAGAGCTAACATGCATACCACAAACTGAAAAAAAGCCCAAGTGCTTAACACGAACAAAAATGCCAAAATTTTCTTTTTGATTGCTCTCAAAATTGAAAAGCAATTGTAGTGGGAAAAATCTGTATAAGGGCCACGGGCCCAGCGTAATGAGGGATGACGTCATCGGACGCGTGTGAGCATGTGCACGTGTGTGAGCATGCTTATCTTGGAGAGCAAGCATATGGAAGGCTATAAATACAAGGGTTAGACCCAAGAGGTAGACACACTCATATACACCCATATAACTCTCTATATTGGCTCTCTCTCCCTAGAGACTGACTTGACCGTCGGAGTGCCCGCCGGCAAGAGGCCGGTGGGGCTCTAACGGGTCGCTACTTGTGCAGGTCATTGGAGGAGGAAGCCGGGCTCACCCGAGGAGATCCATTCGCTGAATACACCCCCCACAATTGGTGTGGCTGCTGGGATACGAGCCTGTGGTGTTTTGATGGTGGTTCTCGGGCGGTGATGGAGTGATGGAAGATCAGATCCTGCGGTTTGGTGGCGGTTTTTGCCAATCTCGGTAGCCACAGATGCAAGGATGGTCTGGGGTGAGATCAAGGTCGTTCAAGGACAGAATCCGACTAGCAAGGGTTGGAGATCTCATGAAGACGAATCCATTGATGGTGACACGGCCAAGTTCGGTGGCCGGCACAGTGCAGATGGAAGATTTGAAGACACGCGGAAGGCGGCTCAAGATGAACGGAGGTTCTGTTGAAGATCTCTGTCGGTTAGATTGATCGAAGACAACTTTTGACCACGGGGTTTTATTCCTCTCGAAGAGACGATCGCTACGGTGTGTAGCACGTCGGTTTTGGTGGCCGGAATAACCCTCACGGTCGATTTGAACATCGACGGCTGGAGGCGGACGAGCACCGGAAGAACTGTTGGCTACCGATCTCACTTAGAGTGGTCGGTTACAACTTTTGAGCACTGGGTTTTGTTCCCCTCGACGAGGCGATCACGGGGATGAGAAGAACGACGCAGGAAGAGGCCGGAAGAAGGCTCACGCGCCGGTTGAAGGTGGCGCGTGAATGGCGAGTCAGATCTACTCGCGGCGGAAGAACACCGACCGGTTTTTTGGGTCGTGAACCAGTAAAAGTTGACCGAAAACGAGTTTGCAGGATAAGGTTTTGTTGCTCTCATCAAGACGAACTCAACGGTAGGAAGATCGACGGATTTGGTCACCGGAGGAGCTCACACGGTCGATTTGAAGCAAGACTGACGGAACCGAGTGGTTTGTGTGGTTGTGCTTGGATCAAACTAGATCGAATGCAAATTTTGAGCACAAGGTATTGTTGCTCTCATCCAGACGATCACGGAGATGTAAAGAACTTCGCCGGAGGACGTCGGACGGCACCGGAAAAATGATTTGAACAGTGGCGAACGGCGGCGAGAGACAAGCGGAAGAACCGTTGAGCACCGGTCCCACTTAGAGAGACCAGGAAGAATATTTGAACGTGGGGTTGTGTACCCCTCGTCGAGACGATCACGTTGATACTTAGATCGTCACTGGAGGACGTTGCCGGAGGCGTCACGCGCGGGAAACAGCAAGCGCGTATACCGCGCGTCAGATCTACCCGCGGACGTGTGTTGCATGCTCCAGAAGGTTGGAGAAGACGGTCAGACGGTTCGCATGCCGGTTCAGATGGGTCAAACCGCGGGTCAAGGAGGTCAGTCCGCGTGTCACAAGGAGCAAGTTGCAGTCAAACGGGTCAGGACTTGGTCAAACGGCCTATTCCGCACGTCAGAAGGGTCAGAAGACGGTTCAAAGGGGCTATGCGGTTGCCAAAAGGCTCATATGGGGTTTTAAAAGGTCCAAATGCCATTTTGGAGGGCTTTTTGAGGTTCAACAATAATCTTGGACTGGATGAGAACCTTTTTGGAGGGCTTGAGACCTATACCTGACCAATTTCAGCGCTCCGGATTCAACCGTGGCCTCCATTTGAGGTGATTCAACACGCAAATTGTTGGGTCTTAATGCCATTTAGAGTGCATTTTGAGGTTCAAAATGTTTTTGGACCAGTTGGGACCATTTTTGGAGGGTTCGAGACATGTTCTTGACTAATTCTTGCGTTCTGGATCCAACCGTGGCCTCCGTTCGAGATGATTCAACACCGAAGTTATCGGTACGTACTGTTTTACAGCTTTAAAATACTATTTGAAGTGTCGAATCATGATTTATGAGTTCATAGGGCTATTTTTAGCAATTATCTCGGTGTTAAGATGTCGAGTATGCATGCAAATACCATGGCCATGTTGATGGCGTAGTGAGGGGCTTGTGTTGAGCTTCGGTATTATTTGATGTGCATGATTAATTTATGGTGACTCCCCCGGTTATTTACCAAAAAAATTAAAAGATGCTTAGTGTTAACCGTTTTAAAAACTAAGTGTTAATTGTTTTGGTGGTTTTTAAAGAAAAACCAAGAAGGGGACGGTTTTTAAGATAAGTCTAAGTCCCGTAATCATTTTTATGGTGAATCTCGTGGCCTTATGCGGCGATAGTTGTATTCATTGTTTTGATAGTTTTAAACGCAAAACTAAGTATTCACCATGTATCGGCTGAATGTTCTATTTGCATGCCGAATGTTCTGTTTAAAAGCCGGGTATTAATTGTTTTGGTGGTTTTAAAACCAAGTATTTACGGCTTGTGTGAATTTTTAGTCGTGTAGTTTGTGGTTGAACGTAGACGACTTGTTTGGCCGAGCCGATGTTTGTGGCCGTGCCCGTTTGTTGCAAAAAATTGCTTGTCTGCTTTGTTTCATTTGCAGGTTCTATGAGAGAACATGACTGTGAAGAGGAGAGATCCTTGATCAGACCTCGTTGCAACATTAAGGAAGATCCTCGGGAACACGGGATCAGGCCTCGTTGCCGATAAAGAGGAGAGATCCTTGATCAGACCTCGTTGCAACATTGAGGAAGATCCTCGGGAACACGGGATCAGGCCTCGTTGCCGATAAAGAGGAGAGATCCTTTGATCAGACCTCGTTGCAACATTGAGGAAGATCCTCGGGAACTCGGGATCAGGCCTCGTTGCCGATAAAGAGGAGAGATCCTTGATCAGACCTTGTTGCAACATTGAGGAAGATCCTCGGGAACTCGGGATCAGGCCTCGTTGCCGATAAAGAGGAGAGATCCTTTGATCAGATCTCGTTGCAACATTGAGGAAGATCCTCGGGAACTCGGGATCAGGCCTCGTTGCCGATAAAGAGGAGAGATCCTTTGATCAGACCTCGTTGCAACATTGAGGAAGATCCTCGGGAACTCGGGATCAGGCCTCGTTGCCGATAAAGAGGAAGATCCTTGGGATCAGGCCTCACTGCTTACAATGAGAAGCACGGAATCAGTGTGATTGGTATGGCCGACAAGGCAGCAATGATGTTGTGTTCGGCAAGTTTAATTCATCCAAAGTGAAGAATTTTTTAGAAAGTGGGGCTCTCTGTATAACCAAAGGAGTGTGACTCTTGATTTTGTTGAGAGAGCGGGGCTTTCGGTTTTAATTGGAAGGAGCAACCATCGGCAAATGTGCTCTTCGGTATTAAAGAGAAGGAGTGGCCCTCGGTTTTCATCAAAAAGTGGTGAAATTTTCTCCTCAAAACGACTACGTCTTAGACCAACCCAGAATGGGGGGAAGGGGACAATTTTTGAAATCATTGATTCTGGCTTGGCCCAGACCGAGTCCTATGTGGACAGTTTTCTACAGAAGTATGTATTGCTTATAGAATACTCTGGCTTGCACTAGACCGAGTCCCAGCCCAACCCAGAGTGGGGGGTAGAGGATGGTATGTGGCACTCAGAAGCACTCGAAGATGCTTGGAAAAAGAAGCTTAAGCAGAAAGATGGAATGACCGGTTGATGCATATGAGGTCGGCCATCACGAAACAACGTCATAGACCTTGGACGCGGCATGTTCCTAAGTTCTAGGAGTCGGTCCGTGAAAGGCAAAGAAGCACCTACAAAGATTACAAAGTTCATGAAAGAAAAAGCGATAATAAATCAAGACGGCTGGTTAAGAGCCGGAGGTTCCCTAAAAAGCATTGCATGGAGTCGGCATGGCAACAGAGTCGACGGTATTTTTGCCAAATGATGGCGCAGCACCTTGGCCGAACGTGAACCTTCGAGTGCCAAAGGCTTAGTTGGTGGAAGAATTGATCAAGCGATGATGCGGCGGATTGGCCGAACATAAGTATTTAATTGCCGACACAGAAACTTGTTTACCTTTCTCTCGGGATGCTCGAGCGAGGAAGAGGTTGAGTTTAAGCAAAGGTCTACGATCAAGACAGGGCCTAAGAATCTTCAGAAAGGTTAAGTGCAAAGAGGACTGCTTCAGTTTGACTCGAGGACTCTGGTGGTCCGGTTTGAATCCTGAGGACCTTGGAGGTCCCGTTTTATTTCAGGATTGAGGACCGCTCCGGTTTGATTTGAGGACGGTCCAATTTGATAAAAGAATTTGAAGCCATTGAAGGTCTCTTTGACAAAGGGATTTGAGGACCTCACAGTCCAGTTTTTTGAAAAGGATTTGTTCCTACAGTTAGAAGATCAACTCCTCGCGTCCATAAGGGACGGACGAGAAGTTGAGGGGCTATTGTAGTGGGAAAAATCCGTATAAGGGCCACGGGCCCAGCGTAATGAGGGATGACGTCATCGGACGCGTGTGAGCATGTGCACGTGTGTGAGCATGCTTATCTTGGAGAGCAAGCATATGGAAGGCTATAAATACAAGGGTTAGACCCAAGAGGTTGACACACTCATATACACCCATATAACTCTCTATATTGGCTCTCTCTCCCTAGAGACTGACTTGACCGTCGGAGTGCCCGCCGGCAAGAGGCCGGTGGGGCTCTAACGGGTCGCTACTTGTGCAGGTCATTGGAGGAGGAAGCCGGGCTCACCCGAGGAGATCCATTCGCTGAATACACCCCCCACAGCAATTATTATTAATTGCTTTGAATTAGTTGGCACATGTAGCCAAATAAACCTAACTAGTCTGCTTGACTTGAATTTTCTTTTTGAATTTCTGGCATTTTGTACTTTCTGGACAACTAATAGGTTTTCCAGAAGTAAACAAAGGCAAACTTATTTTTGAATTTTGCTATATGGTGGCAAATAAGGACAGTTTTGAATTTCTAAACTTGATCCAGTTAGGCACGATCGTAAGAGATTTTCAGAGGCAGAAAAGTGTGCCCTTTGAACCGAACCGCGAAAGGGAGATGAAAATTTTTTAGTAGAATTTCCAAAGGAAATTTATCAAAGCCGTAGAGGGTTCCAATTTTTCATCATCAACATGTGTATGTAGACTCAAAATAGACCAAAAGTTGGACGATCAAGAATCCTAGAGCATGGTTTGATGACAAAGATTTATGCAAATGCCCATTTAGAATTCAGAAAGAGTTGTCAAAGCAGCCCAAAATCTAACAGTTTGATGCAGGGAAGCTATCGGAATAAGAAGACTCACAACAAAGAAAACCCAAACAACAGAAATCTAGCGAAACCTCTCTAACCACTGCATTTTAATGCCACCCTACAACACTTTTTACACTAGAAAATTATGACGGAAAAGGAATCAGCAAAACAAAAAGCTGAATCCTAGTGATTCGTTAATTGACTAAATAATTAAAAAAAAAAATCAACAAAAAGGAAGCTGAATCCCGATAAATCGCTTATTGACTAAATAATCACCAAAATTACTACAAGATTTGACATATGAGCGGGCACGGCCATGTGATGTGGAGCGCGCATCTTGGCCGTTCAAAAATATTTTGGACAGTCCAGTATTCTCCCACTCTCTCTCCTCTTTTTCTTTTTAAAATCTAGACCATCCAAAACATTTTAGACGGCCGAGATTCGTGCTCGGGTACCACGTAGGCGGTGCTTTCTAGAGCTTATCTTTGTTCTTGTTCCTTGCGTTCCTTTACGTTTCCACAGTTTACATTTTCTGTCTACATTCAGTTTCTCTCATCTCTTAGTTGTTAAGCAAATGTTTTTGTTCTGAAATTAAAATGCACAATCAGTTTTACGTTTCTGTTATGTGCATCTATTGGTTGTGTGCGAAAATCTATTGTCTGTGTGCCACATCTACTGAACTTAGCATGTTAGTTGAAGTCATTGTTGGGGTGCAGACAACTTTCAACAGTGGTCTATCCTGGGGTGTAGGGGGCAGCACCCCAGAGGAACAAGAGTCCGGAGTGCGACCTTAGGAGCACACCGGACTGCAACAAAAAAAAAGTTTAAATAAAAATCAAGACACGTTAGATTATTAAAAAAGATATAGTATATTTTTACACAACAAACGTACTGGCGTTTTTGAATTGTACCCTCACTGGTGCAATTTTCTAGATACGTCATTGGGCTAAACAGGACCTTGAGGATCAATCCCATCTGGGGTGTAGGTGTTTGCTTTCTTATTAAGTCTAAGGTTCAAAACCTCTCAGGTGTTATCAGTTCTTTTGGGGTCTATCCATACAGAACTTTGCTCTGATTTTAATTCGCCCACCCATGGTCGAGGTGTGCATAAGTTGACACCCACAACTGAAATGGATCCTGTTTTTGTATTCAAACAGGTGGTATGGACCTTTTTCGGCTTCTACAAAGTTTTATTAGCCTCTCAAATCTCAGCCCAATACTGAAAGGACGTGCTAAACTCTTTGAAGCAGTTTCTAGTGTTCTTCTAGCCAAATCTTTTTGTCCAATTGTTTAATTGTTTTTAGTCACGAGATCTCATAATTGAGAGAGAAATTGGTTTTCTAATTCAATAATACACATAATACAAATAACAAATGTGACAATAATACATCCACTTCATAAAAAGAGTCGATATCTATAAATTTAACTGAACGAGACTCTGGCTTGCTAAAAGTCCATGGGGCCGGAGGAAGTTTACTTGGCCGTTAATTTCAACAACTCGGAATCAATTGAGCTATGTGTAAGTTAACCCGATTCTCGCTTACGAAAAAAGAAGAATTGCTTCTAGAGCAAATAGTACATTATCTTGCGAGCAGATGAGTTGCCGAGACAAGTATCGATCAAGACAAGGCTAGCCACGATTACATTGAAGGGGCTCGTTGGATTTGTCTGATTTTTGAAAGGGTTATTTTGAAGCTACAGATAAACATTCTTGTTTAGCTCAGTTAGGGGCACTTTTTTTTTTTTTGCCAAAAGGTAGAAATTTCATTATCTGTGAAAACGCCAGTACAAACTGCCGCCGGCGAATAGGTGGAGACCTTTACAAAGCTAAGCTGTCACGACATAGCTTGCTGGTTTAGATTTTAAACTAAATTTTGCGGCCAGGCCCAACTAGTTACAGAATGCCGTTGTCATGATGTTGCCGACGGACCACTGCCGTACCAGCAACCAGCAAGCGGTAGCACAGCCATCTTATCGACTGAACTAGCTAGAAGCTATTGCCTCGGGCCGAAGCAGTAAAATAAAAGAAAAGGACTGATAAAAATGCAGCTTGATGCATAGATCACTTTGTTCCAGCTTCATGCCTGCTAGCAATAATCCAGCAGCTTAATCTGTTCTAAAACCACAAATTAAACTAAAACCACAAATTCTGCGTTTACCTGTTACTGTCATGACCATTCACATTCTGCTCAAGCTCCAATGAGAAAAATCCAGATTGTTGTTCATAGAAACTGGTTTGCATAATGCATTCTTGACCTACGTAAATTTCCAGCCTCGTTATTACTAAAAGATCGCAACTTTTTCCTCCGCTTAAAAGATGGAGGGAATGATCGACTTAATTGCCTATTATGAGTGTGTGACCATAGGATCCCAAAAGAAATTAATCACTCGTAAGTTTCTATCCCACCAAGGCATTAGCAGAACAAACTCTCTCTCACACCTGTATCCCATTATATCTCACTCGTGTATCTGCAAGGGCGGCCCCACATAGGGGCAAGCGGGCTGGACCGAAATTTCCTATTGCTGTGTATATATAATTTTGGGTATTTTGCCCCCATACCGTATAGATTATTTTCTAATCTTGCCCCAAGTAACAAAAAATAAATATAACTATGCCTAAATAATTTTTCCGGATCACCTCTAATCTTTTCTTTCTTTTTTGTAGTCCTAGAACTTTTTAACTTGCTCTATGATAGTTCTAATTTGAAAGCAAAACCTAGACCAATTTGGGGCAAAATTGATTGTTTGTATGAATTAAATTTTCCTACAACGATGGAGAGATATTTTAAAAGGAAGGAACCATTACAATCACCAATTTCAACAATTCACAATGAGCCTTCAAAGCAAAGTCGGGTAGAAATTGACTTACTAGAACAAGCAGATCCTGGACTTCGACCTCGAACTATGGATTATGATCCAAATATTCGAGAACAAGTAAGGAGGGCCTACTTGCTAAATGGCCCTTGCCAACTTCGTAGCCAGGGCGAGTTGTAAACGATATGATATGTTATGGTTGACATACCACTTTTGCTTATATATATATGTAAAACTTCTAGTCCAAACCTCCCGAAAATAAGGAAAAAATGATTTTTTTTGTTTTGCAAATTATTTTTGGAAAATCCGAGCCGTTCAATGTGTTCAGAAGGTGTTTTCAAGGGTCCACGCGGGAAATCTTCAAAAAAAAATACCGGGAAGGGCTTTCCAAGCAATTTTTCACAAAAACTGTAACGAAAATAGCTTGTATCAAGCCCTTCCTGGTACTTTTTTTTTGAAGATTTCCCGCGTGGGTCCTTGAAAACACCTTCTGAACACATTGGACGGATCGGATCGTCAAAAAAATGCTCGGATCACGGAGGTCCGGAAGTCCAGAGTCCGGACTAGTGTATACTTGACCCCGCTGATACTAAATCCTGCGTCCGCCCCTGTGTATCTGATTAACAGATTGCAATGTATTGCGGAATAGAACCGAGCTCAAAATGTTCAACGAACTCCAGACCCACAACCAAGAACCCGGGGGGCACTGTAGTCCCTTAGGAACGGCAGGCCCTGCCAACCCATCTGAGCCGTCCATCTCAATAATCCACTAGATGGAGAATTTATTCTTAGAGTTCATCTATGAATCTAAACCATTAATTGCAGAGATCGATGGACAGTTCAGATGGAGGGTTGACAGCGATTACGTCCTGACATCAGAGCCCTGGGTTCCACAACATATCCCAAAAGAAATTAGTCACTCATAAGTTTCTATCCCATCAAGGCGTGTGCAGAACAAACTCTCTCTCAAACGTGTATCTGATTTACACGACAAAAAGATTGCAATCTACTTACTTAACAATGAATCTTAACTCAAAATGCTCAAGAAATGGAAGTTCACTAATTATGCAAGATCTTGGCAATAGAAATAGAAGAAATATGTAAACAAAAGAGATTCAAGTTTGAGCATCAAAACCCAATTCACCAAATCAGCTGATTCATCTGTATTATACTTATTTTTAGTTCTACTACAAACACCACAAACAAAACTCAATAAAACTAGGACACACAGTAAAAAGTTCGCTCAACGGTCAAAGTACGGGTAAGCTAGCTCGGACAGCTGGTATTAAAGAAAATAAGTTCACTCAACGGGCAACATAACCTCATTAGTCCTGAAAGGTGGCAAAGTCCAAGGCGGATTATACCTCCCCAAAACCTCCACCCCAACCACCTTATACCCATCTCTCTCCACCCACTCCTTCAACTTCTCCACCTTCTCCTTCACCACCTTCTCCGTTGTCACCCCACTGAACCTCACCACCGCATACATCCTCTCCCCCTCCTCCCTCACCACCACCCTCTCGTCCACCGGCTTCGGCGCCTCCTCCACCGCCTTATACTTCGACGGCAGTATAAACCCCATAGTCACCCTCTCCTCTCCTCCATCTTTCTTCGTCACCATCGGAGCAGTCATCGCAATTTTCTCCGGCGAGGAGTGGGCTGTTGTCGTTACGACCGGCGCCGTCATGGCGATTTTCTCCGACGGGGAGTTTTTGGGGTCACCGAAGGCGCCGATGTAGTTGGCGAGGATGGTGAAGCCGCCGTCTTTGTCCCCTTTGAATTGGGTTGGGTCGTAGGTGACCTCGGCGATTACGGAAGAAGGGTATTTTCGGATTTCGTAAGTTGGGGTGGATTTGATGAGTTCGTAATTGGGGGTTTCGACGCAGATTTTTCCGAATACCATGCCCATCTTTGGAAATTGGAAGATTGATTGGGGATTATGAATGGATGATTTTGAGAAATGGGTTTTGTGGGTTTTATAGGGAAGGGGATGGGGTTCTGGATTAGATGTGAATGTTCTTTGAATTGGAGAAGGGAAATTGAATTTCCGAGAAGGTGCTTGCTTGGGGAAGGGGTAGGAGAGGGAAGGGGTAGGAGAGGGAAGGATGGGATGAACTATTTACACGTCTGTATGTGATTCTAAATTAGTGGCGGGAATTGAATGAGGGGAACGATAATTGGGTGGATTTCGTCTCTCCACGATTTTTAGCTGGCTGTAAGAGTAAATTTATTTCGGGAATGCCGAGTACCTCGAAAGTGTATTTTGAAAATTACTCAGTGAAATCAGTAGTTGTTATAAATATCCAAGTAATTTCACTTTCATGGTGATTTTTTTGAGAGAAGAACTTGGGTGCGTCTAGGGTGCCACACAACAATGGGAATTCCCTTCTTGCATATAATTATTCTTAGTAAATGACTCGGACTGGAATGCTTATTTCTATTCGTTTTTTCTCAGGCACCCTGTTTTTCTTACTTCCTAACTTAATATACGACTCGACTTCTTTGCGGATGCAGTTTGTCTATGTTCAAATTGCTCCTCAAAGATTTGAACCGTATCTATGTTAATTTTATTAAAAAATGGAAATACTTTTATTTAGAAAAAATATAGGTCTTACAATTTTTTGTGAAAATAAAATGTTCTTACAAGCTCTTAGAAGTTTCCTATCAACTTAATTTTGTGTGTGGACAAATTATTGATGACCTTTACAACATAAATAGCTCAAATTGTCGAGAAGACAACCAAATGTATGTGAGTCGTACTATGCAGGTTCTAAATCCAACAAGAGAAAAGATGGGCGAAAAAAAATTCAGGGAATTGAGTGGGGGCACGTGACCCATTGTAAGTCTGCTATTGGTACCACGGGGTATCTCATGTGGTACTCGTAACATCCTATCATAGTCGTTCATCTCAGTAATCAATAGTGCAAATTTTAAATAACTCTTGCAGGGAAGAGTTAAAACATTTTTGGATGGTCGGAATGCGCCTCAGGTAGCACCACATGGTACCTACATACACCCAAATTATTCTCAATTTTCAGGATACCTTTTCTAGGTAACTAGCATTGCTGAATTTATTTGTGTGGATAGAATATTTTAACGACTCGTTTGTGGAACGGATAAGGTTTTGAATAGATAGAGAAGAAATGTGGATAAGAGATAGATATGATATAAAGCATAAGGAGAGATTGGTTAATGAGGAGGATCTGATTATACTTGATTTTGTGTAGTTGATAAATTATTTGGTTGCATTTAGCAAATGATCGCAATGAGAATATAAAAAAGTTTTAAGGGGTATTTTGGTCTTTGATTTTATGTAGTTGAGAAATTATTTGGTTGCATTCAGCAGATGATCGCTACAACACTTGAAAACGGATTACCCATCCCCTCCCTTCTCCCACTTCGTTATCTCCCTAACAAACACACTTGCTTTGCTGCAATCTATAGATTCACAATAATGATTCAAGTTGTTCATTTCGAAGATATTAAACAGAAGAACACCCATGCAAAAAAATGTTTGGACATGCGGTACATAGGTCGGTTGTGACATTATCACATACTTCACGTTCGCATGCATGAGCGCCTAGCGGACGGGCGAGCATTAAAACTTCTTACAAAGCATTTCAAATCACTAAAATATGTGAGGGCGAGGATTGAGAGTACGAGCTCAAAATCAGGATTGACACGGGAGCAAAGACATTCTCAAAGATTATGTGGCTGAAGTTGTAACTTGAGAATTTGATCAACGTTTTAACTTTTGTATACACAACTTAAACGAGCCTAAAAACCGTTTCTTCTTTGCTTAATCTTAGCGAGCTCTAAAATGTTGTCTTGTACTCCTAAAATGTTCAATATGGTCACGAGGTTTAATCAATTTTTGAAATTTTTTGTGTACGATTTGTTTATACTGTTATTTAAAATAGGGTCTTGTTAACGTGTACCAAATGGGCACACAATAAGTACAAAAACAAACAAAAAAACACACTCTCCAATACACCTTTTACACTTTCCAATATATTTTTGCATATCCCAATACACTTTTCACATATTTCAACACTTTTTTTTAACCTTAACGTGTATGTGCTTATTGGGCACACGTTTGCATTTGCTTTAAAATAAAAGGAAATGCTAATGGGTGCCATAGTGCACCCGTTAAGAGTACAAAAAAGTACAATTTAAAAGTAAACTTGTACTTTAAAGTACATCTTTAAGTGTACTTTAACGTACAAATGTACTTTTTTATACAAGTGGAACCACAAAAATATATTTTTTGTACCCTTAACGGGTGCACTATGGCACCCGTTAGCATGACCCTAAAATAAAATGCTGAGATAAGTTCCGGTCATTAAAAATTGAGACACAACCGGAGCCCAGTCCACAACTCCAAACGCCGAACCCGCGTAGGCTCAGTTTTACCTAAAGAGGCCACAATAGGCCCAGTGTAGCTCTTGCTCTTGAAAGTATAGGCCCAACCCAAATGAAACAGTGGAAATGTCGAACTAGGGCTCTATACGGCGGTCGTCTTCTTCTCTTCTATATAACCCTTCGCATCTCCTGGCTCAATTGAAATTGGATCTCGTTGCTCGCGATTAATTTTCGCCACTTTTACTGTGTCCGCATCTCCATTAATGGGTTGAATCGATCCCTCTTGCCCTCAAATCACAATTTCTAATCATCAGGTCGATTGCGTGACATCTGTTTGATTATTGACTGGTTATTTCTGTATCTTGTTTGAGAATTATTTCTGTACCTTGTCCTTAGGATGAAAAATTTCTCGTTTTGGTGGCCTAAGATGGAATTTGTGTTCGGGCCTTTTCAGCATTTGTTTGTTGTTTTTCTGTAGGATCAATGATGTTATGAATAAACTGCGTTATCTATCTGATTAATTCCGTCAAAAGGAACTGAAGATAGTTACACCATCCTGAGATCCTTTTTTCTTTTTCCTTTTGGAAACTATGCGATTCAGTCATTAGAAATTGCAATTGATGTCTCCCTGGTACAGTTTTTGGAGATGACATTATTGTATCCTAATTCAAGATTTAGTTTCTACATTTTAACACAGTATGTCGATTCTACACGCTTTTGGTGTCGTGTGTTGTTTAGTACGTTTGGGTGTGAAAAGGGTTTGTATTTTGGATTTAAATCTCACTGGTAGTATTTCCTTTGTTTGCTTTGGAGTGACATGATTTTTGTGGTTGTCCTGATTTCTTTGGAATTGGTAAGCCGTAAGCCAACCGATTTCTTCAGTGAATGCTATATGTCATGGTTTTTTGTCTTGCTTTGTGTGTTAAAATTTCTTTTGTACAATATCAATGATGAATGACTAAACTGCGTTATCTTTCTGTAATTCCTTCAACGGGATTGAAGATATTAAACATTATTCTGAGATCTATTTCCACTGAAGCACACATTGATAAGCAGCTCACTTTTCCAGTTTTCCTTCTAAGGATTATTTTGTTTTCTCATTGTTTTGAATTCGTTGTGTCGACCGTGGATGTGATGTTAGAATATCATTTTATAATTTGATGACTGCGTTTGTTGGCACCACTGTATTTTGAATACCAATATGGCAATACTTTTTGAAAGACACTCTTAGATGATTATCTGAAACAAGACACAATAGTATGTTTGTTCGTAGAGTTGGATGCCATGGTAATAGTATCCGTAGTAGAGGTTGAAGTCAAATTTACCAACGCCTCCCTTGTTTTCTTTGGTGTGACACCATATGTGCCTTTGGCCTAGTTTGTCAGAAAGCTCTAAGCTTTACCAACTTTTACAATGTCATTGATGTCAATGTTGTGCAATGAGCTTTGCAATCACTTTGTACATTAATCCATGTTATTTGGTTGGAGTTTTGTGGGAAGGTTTCTATTGTTTTTTCTTCCTTGATTTGAATGTGTCATGCTTCACGGGTGGATTTCTATGGGCATCAATGATGAGTTATTTCCTAATGTTATCCTTGCACTTTGATTGCCAGTGAAGAAAATTATGGGGACAATTGACTCTGAGATGCTTCTTCCCCCCTGCCCCTCACTCTTGACAAGTAGATGGTTTTGATGATTCCTGTATTTTTATTCTTTCTTAATTGGTAAAAAAATTCTTGTAGTTATATATCTAGCTGGTGTTCTGATGTCCTTATTCTTTTGTAGATAGGGAAACAAGGATATCAACTCCATCCTTGCACTTGTATTTTTGTTGATTACACTTCTCTTTGCTACTCCCTGTACCAAAGAAACACATTTTTGGCATTCCGGTAATAGTGGGTATGCATGCACTTTCATTTGTTAAAAAGTAGTATCTGCAGGGATTTTATCATTTTGGGGTTTAAACATTACGGAGGCAAAGTGAAAGTGGCGAAAAGTTGAGCTTGGTTTATTGCAATCTTGTGTAATTTAATGGCTTCTCCCCTTCTTCTTTTTTTATGGATCATCGGTTTTTGTTGTATTTTTAATGGCTGAGCTTGGTTTATTTCAATCTTGTGTAATTTAATGACTTCTCCCCTTCCTTTTTTTTATTTATTTATGGATCATCGGTTTTAGTTGTATTTTTAATGGCTTCTCCCTATATAAATTGCTTAATGAAGTTATCAGTGGATTTTCAAAAGTTGAAAGCAGGGCCACAATTGTTTGATAGGGAATATAGATGCATGTCTTGCTCAGAAGAGGACTTTGAAGAAAATAATTTACTTTGATCCACATGGTTTTTGTAATGAACTGTTGGATTTTCTTGAAAATGCCTTCTGATTTTCCTCCCACTTTTGAGGGCATTATCTGGTCACTGGAGACCTTTGGAAATAAATATTAAGTACTGTTTTACCATTATAGGTGAAAATTGGGAGGTTAGTTTGCCAATGAAAAAGAGAGACCCCATGTTAAATGCATCGGTTTTGAATCATGCTGAAGTTGGACTGTGAGTTTTAACCAAAAGCTTCACAAATTAAACATCCTTGCAGAGGTTGAACTAGTTGCCCAGTTTTGCCCCTCATTTTTTGGCGGTAGGTCTTTCGCTCATTTTCAGTGTAATTATATATGGGCAATTGCCCAAAACAGGCTCCTTCGTTTTCTCTGAAGTGACATGATTTTTGAAGTTGTCCTGATTTCTTTGGAATAGGTAAGCCGCAAGCTGACCGATTTCATCAGTGAATGCTATATGTCACGGTTTTTTGTATTGCTTTGTGCATTATTGCTTTTGTACAGGATCAATGATGAATGACTAAACTGCGTTATCTTTCTGTAATTCCTTCAACGGGATTGAAGATATTAAACATTATTCTGAGATCCATTTCCGCTGAAGCACACATTGATAAGCAGCTCACTTTTCCTCCTAAGGATTATTTGGTATTCTCATTATTTTGCATTCATTGTGTCAACCGTGGATGTGATATTAGAATTTCATTTTATCATTTGATGACTGCGTTTGTTTGGGACCACCGTATTTTGAATACGAATACCTTTTGCAAGACACTTTTAGATGATTATCTGAAACAAGACACAATGGTATGTTGTTCGTAGAGTTGGATGTGATGGGAATAGTATCCATAGTAGAGGTTCAAGTCATTTTACTAACACCTCCCTTGTTTTCTTTGGAGTGACACCATATGTGCCTTTGGCCTAGCTTGTCATATAGCTCTGAGCTTTACCAACTTTTACGATGTCAATTCTGTGCAACGAGCTTTGCATCACTTACATTATTCCATGTTATTGGTTGGAGTTTTTTTAGAAGGTTTCTATTGTTTTGAATGTGTCATGCTTCATGGGTGGATCTATTGGCATCAATGATGAGTTATTCCTTATGTTATCCTTGCACTTTGATTGCTAAATGCTAATGAAGAAACTTATGGGGACAATTGACTCTGAGATACTTGGTGTTCCCCCCTACCGACTCATTCCTGACAAGTAGATGATTTGATGATTCTTGTATTTTTATTCTTGCTTAATTGGTAAAAGCATTCTTGTAGTTATATACTAGCTGGTGTTCTGATATCCTTATTCTTTTGTAGATAGCGAAACAAGGTTATCAGCTCCATCCTAGCACTTGTATTTTCTAGTGAAATTTAACCTTGTATTTTTGTTGATTACACTTCTCCTTGCTACTCATGTACCGAAGAAAAACATTTTTGGTGTTCCGTAATAGTGATTATGCATGCATTTTTATTTGTTAAAAAGTAGTACTATCTGCAGGGATTGGACCATTTTGGGTTTTAAACATTACGGAGGCAAAGTGCAACTGGCGAATAGTTGAGTGCTTGGTTTATTACCATCTTCTCCCCTTCCTTTTCTTATGGATTATCAGTTTTTAGGTGTATTTTTAATGGCTTCTCCCTGTATGAATTGCTTAATGAAGTTATTGGTGGACTTCCAAAAGTTGAAAGGAGGGCCGCAATTGTTTGATTGGGAATAAAAGAATTTACATTGAAGAGAAGAATTTACATTGATCTATAAAACTTTGATTCACATGGTGTTTTGTAATGAACTGTCGGATTTTCTTGAAAATACTGTCGGATTTTCTTGAAAATGCCTTCTGATTTTCCTCCCATTTTTTGAGGGCATTTTCCAGTCACCGGAGAGACCTTTGGAAATTATTATTGAGTGCTGTTTTACCATTATAGGGAAAAGGTAGTTTGCCAATGAAAAAGAGAGAGCCCGTGTTAAATGCATCAGCTTTGAATCTTGCCCGTGTTAAATGCATCAGCTTTGGACTCTGAATTTTATCAGAAGAGTCACAAGGTAAACATCCTTCCAGAGATTGAACTAGTTGCCCAGTTTTGCGCCTCATTTTTTGGCGGTCTGAGGTCTTTTGTTCAATTTTCAGTGTAATTATCTATCGGCGATTGCACAATCCTTGGTTAGTCATCGGAAAGAATTACTGAAACTGCTGTTTGCAGGCACTCGTATTTGTATTTGTATTGGGACGCACATCTTATCAACATTTTCTTGAGCAGCTATCTAATATAGCCGCGGATTTTGATGGAGGCTTGTGTCCGTATTTTGTACATAGATATGTTATATTTATGATCATGTCAATTGTACTAGTTGTTCGGCAATTTTGTATTTTACCAGATTTTTCTGTGTGTCAACTTTGATTTAAAATCATGGCCAGCAGAGTAAATGAAAAAGAGAGAACCTCCACCCCAAGTCAGTGCCAAGAAATGAAGTCCAGTTTCTTGGGAAATTCAGAAAATTGGTTGATATTTTGAATTGTTCTGGGAAAAAAATTCATTTTTAAAACACAGAAAATGAAGTGCTGGATGTTTTGCAGAACAGAATCTGCAGTGAATTTCAGCAAATTGTGTTCGAATATAGAATGCCCAGGAGAATTTGTTTTCTGTTCATTTCGGTTTGGAGTTTATGAGCAGCTAGATCAGTGAGAAAAGCTTCAAAATAACCGCTATTATTTGGACTTTTATTTTTAGGTTCACTTTCACCAATCATTCTTCTTGCTAGGGGTGTAACCGGTTCGGTTCGGAGGGGTTTTTGAGTGAACCGAATGAAACCGGTTCAGGGACTACTAGGAACTGAAACCGAGTTTTGAAGGTCGGTTCGGTTCTCGGTTCTGTTTTTACCGGTTCGGTCCAGTTCTGTCGGTTCGGGGGGGGGGAGAGAGAGAGAGGGGATCAGAGAAACAAAATCACAAAAATCAACCAAAAAATCTATCTGGGTTACAAGTACATCACAGATCTAAGTTATACATGTAAACACTCATGTTCTACAGGAGTATGAGTTAAAGATCGAGTGTACATACATCTGGGTTATAGGTATATACATCCATCAACGACGTCGGCGACGGCGAGGAGATGACGACGAAGGACAATCGACAATGGTGTGTGATATGGGATATGACTCATGCCGGAGATGGGTGTCTCTCACGCCGGAGATGGTGGGTTTCGTCCGTGATATTAGAGAGAGAGAGAGAGAGAGAGAGAGATTGAGTTGGGTTTCACACTAGATCTGAGAAATGAGATTTCATATGGGTGCTTCGGCTGGGTAAGGGATTATAATGGGGTATATATAGTAAAGGATCTCCAAGTAAAAACCCAGTACTTTTTACTATGTTCTAAAATGACAGCCCAGTTCACAAAATAATAAATTAAAAGTAATATTGCATTTTTTTTTCAAGAAAAATTCAAATGATTTTTACCAATTTACTCTTATTGAGCTCTTTTAATTCATGAAAAAAATTTGATATTTAAAAAAAAAAAAGTATTATTGTATTGCGAACTAAACTATCATGTGGTGATAGAGAGATTACTTTTTAAAGCTTAATATATTGGGACTATTTCTCAACTGTTGATTTCGATTTACTGAACTGTTTCATGAACAATGTTTCTGGACCCTATTAAACACCTTTGTAAGGTGAAAAACTTGCTTTGGCAAAAAAGCTCAAAACTGGTTTTTTGGTATTTTTGTTGTCTTTATTCAATTAATTTTATTTTTTTGTACATTTGTTAGTTTGCGTCAAGTTTTCGTGATTTATGGATTCGTCTTGTCAAACCGAAAACCCACTTTTTTCTTTTTTGCCAAAGCACTAGGTGCGGAGCCAGTGGGAATACACGTTGTGCGCATCTTGACAATCTAAATTTTTTTTGGACGGCCCAGATTTCTCGTAATCCTTCTCTCTCTCTCATCTTTTTCTGTTTAAAATTTGAATCGTCCAAAATAATCATGGACGGTTGGTTGAATGCCCGACGGGTACCGCCGTGCAAGTTTTTCTTCTAATTGTAGTAACGCCACTCTGGCATGAATTTCAGGGAGATGCGATTCAAACCCAATTCGAAATTCGAAATTCAAATTCAAATTCAAATTCGAGCCGTTCGAACCACTCCTTTCTTTAAATCTCTCTCTCGTCGATTCCTTTCGTCCCCACCAACCACTTTCCCCATCTCTCTCTCTCTCTCTCTCTCTCTACCCTCTACTCTCTCTCTCTACCCTCTACTCTCTCTCTAAAGCCCATCTCTAGATCTCCCTCTAGTTCTTCGAAAATGCGTGAGATCCTCCACATCCAAGGGGGCCAATGCGGCAACCAAATCGGGGCCAAGTTCTGGGAAGTAGTCTGCGCCGAGCACGGCATCGATTCCACCGGCCGGTACCAGGGGGACTCGGATCTCCAACTTGACCGAATCAATGTGTACTACAACGAGGCGAGTACCGGCAGATTCGTACCTCGGGCCATTCTCATGGATCTCGAGCCTGGAGTCATGGACAGCATCAGATCCGGCCCCTACGGCCAGATCTTCCGTCCCGATAACTTCGTCTTCGGCCAGAATGGGGCAGGAAACAATTGGGCGAAAGGCCATTATACCGAAGGAGCTGAGTTGATTGATTCGGTGCTCGATGTTGTCAGGAAGGAAGCAGAGAACTGTGATTGCTTACAGGGTTAGTACTAAAATCTCTCTCTTTTTCAGCGTAATTTCTGTCTTTTTTTTTTATTTCGAGGCTTTTGAACCCATTTCCAGATTTATTTTTCTGTTTGTAGTTGGGTAATTTCTAGATCACAATTTTGCAGTTGGGTAATTTCTAGATCCCAAAAAATGGTTGAAGTTTGGTTGGTTGTTGTCTTGTGTTTTAAACATTTTTGTTTTTCTGTATCTGCGTCCCTGCATTTACGCCGAGTTTTCACTACAATATCTTCTATATTCTTGGATTACAAATCGTCAAATCAACGAGTCATTTTTCTCGCATAGATCTAGTGACTCCAGAAACTCGATCCCCGTTAATTCAAGGTTGCCTAAGTAGTATGTAATGTGGATCTGGGTTTTTTCAGGGTTTCAAGTGTGCCATTCATTGGGAGGAGGAACTGGCTCCGGCATGGGAACCCTTTTGATTTCCAAGATCAGAGAGGAATACCCAGATCGGATGATGCTCACTTTCTCTGTCTTCCCCTCTCCTAAAGTCTCCGACACCGTGGTTGAGCCTTACAACGCAACTCTCTCGGTCCACCAGCTGGTCGAAAATGCAGATGAGTGCATGGTCCTCGACAACGAAGCCCTCTACGACATCTGCTTCCGTACCCTCAAGCTCACCACTCCTAGCTGTAAGAATCCCCCTCAAATTCCCTTGCTCTGTTTTCCTCCCTTATGGAATCTGATTTTTTTTCCTTTTGGGTATTGCAGTTGGTGATTTGAACCATCTGATATCTGCGACAATGTCCGGCGTCACGTGCTGTTTACGTTTCCCCGGCCAATTGAACTCCGATCTCCGAAAACTGGCTGTGAATCTCATCCCCTTCCCTCGTCTCCACTTCTTCATGGTCGGATTCGCCCCTCTCACCTCTCGCGGATCCCAGCAGTACCGGTCCCTAACCGTACCCGAACTAACCCAACAAATGTGGGATTCCAAGAACATGATGTGTGCTGCAGACCCACGTCACGGCCGGTACTTGACCGCGTCAGCCATGTTCAGGGGTAAAATGAGCACCAAAGAAGTTGATGAGCAAATGCTCAATGTCCAAAACAAGAACTCCTCGTATTTTGTTGAGTGGATCCCCAACAATGTGAAATCGACAGTTTGCGATATTCCTCCAACCGGGCTGAAAATGGCGTCGACCTTCATTGGGAATTCGACCTCGATCCAGGAGATGTTTAGGCGTGTGAGCGAGCAGTTTACAGCTATGTTCAGGAGGAAGGCTTTCTTGCATTGGTATACTGGGGAAGGAATGGATGAGATGGAGTTCACGGAGGCCGAGAGTAATATGAATGACTTGGTTTCGGAGTATCAGCAGTATCAGGATGCGACGGCGGATGAGGAGGGAGAGTATGAGGATGAAGAAGAAGAGCTTCAGGAATGAGAGAGAGTTCAAATTTGTGTTGAGAGTTAAAATTTGTGTTGAATTTTGTGTTTTATTGGTTTTTAAGCAGCATTTTGTAATTCTTGTTGCCAGTCTCTGGCAAGAGGAATGCAGTAGCAATATTAGGTAACTGTTGGGCTGGCTATTACTAATGTTGTGCTTTGTTCTGTTTCTTGAATACATTATGGCTTTGCAAATCTATTTGTATTGGATTTTTTCTGGTGTTTTGTTGAGACAATTGAAAGGGTGGGTGTTCCTTGTTTTGAGATTCTTTTATCTTTTCTTTGTTTTAAATCATAGATTTAGACATAACTTCGATGATTTTTAATCCTTTCAAAATGGCAGCAACCTGCCTTTTTTTGTGATTTCTATCTTCTATCAAAGAATCATACAAACGGTTTATTCCCATGTGATAGATTTTGTATCGAAAGAGTTTTGTCAATTCTAAGAAATTTTTCTTTTCAACTGGATATCGAAGATATGCTTACAAAGTTATTCCAATTTATTGATTGGCATTAACCCTAGATCATTTCCCCTGAGAAATGAATCAATACTTTCTACTCGAGCTTCATATTCATGTTATAATGATTTCCTGCTGTTTTGTTTCAAGTATTCAATACTGTTTTTAACCATCAGTACACCAAACTTTCACTCTCCATTGCTCGAAGCAGCATCGATCGCAAAAACCGTAATTTCGTTTGGGGTTCCACGGAAGAGACTCCCCAAAATTCATGCAATCGAGTGTGAAACCCATTTGGTGAATCAAGTATCCATGACAAAGCTCAATTAGAGTTGTTCGGTTTAGGTTTTGAGGGAGGTTTTCGGGGTAATGAGTAGAGAGATAGAAAGAGTTTTATCGGAGACCGTGCAAGATGGGTCTTGAGACCTAAACCGAACAAGATGCACAATGATGAGAAATCTCTTTGGGTCAAAGTGTTGACTAACAATTACAATCTCACAATTCTGAATCACACTCTAAGGCCTCGTTTGATTCGGGTATTAGGAGGGTGGGATTGGATTATTTTTGTCTAATCCCACGTTATTCTTTGTTTGGTTCCCGAAAATGGCATGGGATTAACAATCCCGGGACAATTTTTGTCCAATACGTATGGGATTACACAATACCTGGGGGGGGGGGACTAAATAAGGCCGGACTATTTGGAGCGCTACTTTGTCGGCTGATATTTACGAAGTTGCCATCGTCTTCTTCCTTTTCAGCCGCTCCTCTCTCTCTCTCTCTCATGCAAACCAGTCCTAATGAGACTCAAACAGAGGTGGATCTGGACAAGTTGGATCAGTTGAGGAGTAAGGTTGAAGAGGAGAAGGACACAGTCATCATTTTTAGAAAAGAGGGATCTGAGTATTTCCGTAATACTCAACATCGTTCTTCTCAAATGGGTTTCAGAGATCTATCAAGGCTCAAACCGCGGGATTGATTTTTGATTTTATGGGTCTTACACTGCAAGTAGCAACAGCAAACATGGAATTGATTTTCGATTTTATGGGTCTTACTCGATTTTCGATTTTCTGGGTCTTACACTGCAAGTAGCAACAGCAAACATGGGATCGATTTTCGATTTTATGGGTCTTACTCGATTTTCGATTTTCCGGGTCTTACACTGCAAGTAGCAACAGCAAACATGGGATTGATTTTCGATTTTATGGGTCTTACTTGATTTTCGATTTTCCGGGTCTTACACTGCAAGTAGCAACAACAAACATGGGATTGATTTTCAATTTTATGGGTCTTACTCGATTTTCGATTTTCTGGGTCTTACTCGATTTTCTGGGTCTTAATCCCAAAATTTAGTTTGGGGAACCAAACATGGGATTGAACCAAACACGGGATATCCCGATGTTAATCCTACACGAATCTAACAAAGGATTGAGTGAGATTCAGTACTAAATTAGTCCCAGGATCAATAATCCCGGACTATTAATCCCAGGACTACCAATCCCACTTATTTTAGTCCGCGAATCAAACGAGGCCTAAAAGTACTGGACCTTCCCCCACATGGCAAGGAATCTTCCGCCTGAATTATTATTTGGTTAAACTAGTGTTAATTTGACGTTTTACACACGTCATCCCGTGCTCATTGCTCAGTGTCATGTTCCACGGGGTAGGTCACTCATCCTTGGATTGCTTTAGGGTGAGCACGTTTAACTACGAAGTACCAATGAGTTTTGATGCCCACAGGGTTTTAAAGGCCTTACGCAAGTTAAGACATGATACATCATAAAAACTCCGTTGTATCGAGGTGGGCCATGGGTTGCCGCTGGAATTGCTACTGGTAATATTAAAGTAATTAAGCTCTTCTCCAATAAAATGCAAACCTCATAAATGAAAAATCAAAATTTCCATATCCCTAGCAACAAGCGTTACACAATAATCCTAAATCAAAGTATGAGAACACATGGTGCCCAACACCCAATTCGAGGCGTCCAAACATGTTTTGGAAAGCTCGGATTTGAGAGTGGCATTTTTGCAAATTTTGGAGGCAAATTTACTCCGTCAATCTGGGCTGTCCAAAATATGTTTGGACGGCTCAGATTGGGTGCTGGGCACCACGTGTCCTTATCCAATCCGCACACAAAATTTTCTCTCAAAGTATATATACGCCAAAAAGGAGGGGAAAAAGCAGGGTGAAAAATTGAAGGTGGTAGTAAAACTTGAAAATAAAATTAAGAATCAACAATTAGGAAACAATTACATTATTAATTGTTGAGCTTGGGTAAAAGGAACATTGGATTGGCCTTAACTTCAAACAAAACAGGCAAAATATGCATGTAGCACGTAAGCACAAGATATAGCAGAGTCCAACACCTCACAACACATGATCACAATTTATAAATATAGTTGATGTTTAGAAGACTCCTTAATTTTTTGCCTTTTTGATTTCTGCATTTTTTTTTTGTGAAATTTTTGGCATCCAACCTCCATAATTGATACTCCTATAATGCGTTTTTTATTTTTAGATTTAGAAAACAGAAGCCAGAAGTAGGAGATATGAGCTTTTTGACTTTTCTCATTTTGGTTAACTTAAAGACCTACATAAGGTATTTTGTACATTTGATCAAAACACTACTCCTATTGCAAAATACATTATGTACATATTTCTCATATGCTCCACATGTTCATAATACATTTTAGCTTCCAAAAGAACTACACCAAATATATGGAAACTAGAGCACACAAACATTAATACAGGAGAAGCACAGAGTGGATGTCAAATCGCAAAACTTCAGACGCATACAACAATCAAATACCCTAAATTGACACCCACTCTCTCACACACAGCTTAAGAACAAAATAAATAGAGAAAAGATGAATTTTTTTGAATAAGTAGACATTGAGAAAACAACCCAAAATCTCATTAGCAAAAAAACCAATAAGAAAGGGGGGAAACAGAAAGACGACCAACAGATCTACCTATGGAGAAGAAGATTATCAATTCCTAATTTTAATCATCCAATTCATATCCTTCACACCATTTGCTCGGCAAGCAAGTTCAAGTTCCTCTTCCTCTAAGGAGATGGAGACGGCTTGATCGATTCCAAATTTCAGACTGATTTTGATTCTGATCGTAGAGAAGGGGGCGAAAGGACTATAGAACGTGGGAGAAAGATAGTGGAAGAATATTACTCCCTCAGTGTAGATTTATTTGTCCCTCATTGAAATCGGATAAAAAAATTAGTGATATTTTTAAATTGGAAAGTAATTATATATCCAATATAGATCTTGTTTGATAGATCTTGATTAGTTTTATAAGACAATGTTTTTTAAAATTACACAAAATATTATAAATTATAAGACAATCATCATTTGAAAAGTGGCACGAACTCTCAAAATAGACTAACAAATTCGGAAGGAGGGAGTAGGTAGAAAAAGAGGTGGTGAAGCGGTGCACGTCTCTATTATTTGGGGGTGGCAAGACTGGAAATAAAACACATAAGAAGGGCAAAATGGGAACTGAAAATGCAAACCACATGCAGTAATTATTTTGTCATTATTTATTTTTTTTGCATTTGTAAGTTCCGCGTCATTTTTTTTTTTGAATTATTGATTCCTCTCGACAAGATGAATATTAAAAAATTATTAACTAAACTAAAAATCTTTGTGAATAAAAAAAAAATCGGACCATATAAAAGCCATTTTTCTTCCATTTTCACATACCCACTTGAGAGAAAATCAACAATTTTTGAGAGAAAGTGTTCCCCCTCTTTCACTCTTTTCCCCTTGTGTGCTATCTCTCTTCTTGAGATGTTTTGGGCTTCCCCCAATTATCTTTACTCTTTCTAGTGGTTTCCCTTCAAGGGATCTGCTCTAGATTGAGTTAGTTTCTCAAAAACTTTTTCAAAAATCGAATCTTTATCATTAGTCATGTTTGCATGCCTTCAAGTCTAATTGGTCGGATGATCCGGAGTTGTTTTGATGCGGAGATCGAGATGGTGATTTTCGTGGGTTCATGAATTCAAGAAGGAGCACAGGGTGTAGTTCAAGAGTTGGAGCTAGGAATTGCAAGTGGCTTGTGGGTAAAATTCGTTGTCTTTCAACTTCTTGTACCTTTTGAATTATGAAATATAAGTAGAGTAAGACCGTGGTTTTATGCTTAGGTGTTAGATCCTAAGTAGTTTCCACATATATCGTGTGTCTTGTCTCCTTATTTAATTTCTTCATATTGAACTTATTGTGATTGGTTGATTTGTCATGGAGATTGGGTGATTGATTTCTACTAGTTGTAGTTAAATTTTTAATTCATCGTCCTATCCCCCCCCCCCCGGACTTGTAGTGCTATTACATAATTTCAGGTCTTCGTCGTCATATTGAACCAGACAACCTCCGATTAATGTTTATCATCTTCGCAATCACCCTAGTTGCCCTGATCAACCTTTGATCTTTGTCGAGTCTGTCAACCCTTCCCGATGGATAGCACTCGTGCAGTGTCTGCCCTCATCGACTCTTTCTTAGGACCTCCTGCACTAGTATCATCTCTAGTATCTTTCCTAGTATCCCGTGAACTCCATTAGATTAACTTGGTTTGCTTCGGACTGAACCCAATGGCTATCGATCGAGCTTAACCGTGTCCAATCCTCCTTGACCTCACCCAATGTGTCTATGACCGCAAAAATCGACTTGAAAATGAAGATTCTGAGTCAGGGGAGACTTCAAGATTTTCATCCAGCGCTGACAAAAATACACAGGGTGTCTATGATGAAAAGTTGTATGCAAAAAAAAAGGAGTCGTCTGATTCTTTTTAATTTTTTAGTGTTTCCACATTGAATCAAAATGTTAGACAACCACTATGTATTGTATATTGGGCTCTCATAATTGGGCTAGACTTGTTTTATTTTGTTAGGCTATAACAATTTGATTCAAATTTATTTGGAAACATTTATTTTAACCTTGTACAAATAACCCAGAGCTGACAATACTAAAGAAACTTTAATTTATAAATATATTTTTTTTTCAGTGCATTTTTTTGAACTCAACGACGTCACTTGACCTCGCTGGTTATATGATGGAGTCGCCCATATTCCAAGTCCATCGTTCATTTCGGAACAACCTAATTGGCTTTCAAGTCCATTGTTCACTTCAGAACAACCCAAGTGGCTCGAAACCCTCCTACAATGGTCTGAAACATCCCAAACCGTCCCATACTGGTCCGAAATTCCTCGAACCGCCTTGAACTAGAACTAGTTCAAAATCGGCCTAAACCGACCCATATCTCACCCTGAACTGTCTGATCTTCTTCCAGGCCGGCTCATACCATCCAGGTGTCACCACTTCAGCAATGATCGACTGACATAGAGCGCTGACCTCTGATGTGGACTGCCATGGCATTTTGGATCAGCTGATATGGCATGAACCTATCCCACCGGTCCGTTTCAGTTAAATTTAATTCCTTCTCCTTGCCGAAACATTGTGCCCTACTTAGGCGCTTATATCTATGACATTGCGCACCTATCAATTGTATATTGGGCTCTCATAATTGGGCTAGACTTGTTTTATTTTGTTAGGCTATAACAATTTGATTCAAATCTAGTTGGAAACATTTATTTTAACCTTGTACAAATAACCCAGAGCTGACAATACTAAAGAAACTTTAATTTATATCTAAATTTTTTTTTCAGTGCATTTTTTTGAACCCAACGACGTCGCTTGACCTCACTGGTTATATGATGGAGTCGCCCATATTCCAAGTCCATCGTTCATTTCGGAACAACCTAATTGGCTTTCAAGTCCATTGTTCACTTCAGAACAACCCAAGTGGCTCGAAACCCTCCTACAATGGTCTGAAACATCCCAAACCATCCCATACTGGTCCGAAATTCCTCGAACCGCCTTGAACTAGGTAGAACTAGCCACAAATCTCCACAAACTGGCCACAACTAGAACTAGAACTAGTTCAAAATCGGCATAAACCGACCCATATCTCACCCTGAACCGTCTGATCTTCTTCCAGGCCGGCTCATACCATCAAGGTGTCACCACTTCAGCAATGATCGACTGACATAGAGCGCTGACCTCTGATGTGGACTGCCATGTCATATACGATGGATGATGTGGCAGTGCTGACATGGCATTTTGGATCAGCTGATATGGCATGAACCTATCCCACGTGGCACTAACTCAGCACCAACTGTTGGAAAAAACTTGATTTTTATCTATTTTTAAATAATTATTTATGTGGGTCACACACGTCCACGTGACCGGACTCACATACCGTTGTGTTCGTCTTAGATAGAAGATTAAGATCGAACCATTGGTTGACTAAAATCAAGTTAAGGTGAATGAGAAATTGACCTTGAAAGTGCCTACATGAACATTGGTAGAAGGGGGAGAATGTGTTGTCCTACATTGGTGAAGTACAACAAATTCATTGGGTATATGTATCCCAAGTTGGGCATTAAGGGTTGGCCCTTTGGGTCATTACAACTTTTGTCGGGGAAGAGGGCATGGACAAAGTGAGCTTTGGTCCATATAACACACGCGCACGCCGCCGACCGAACCGGGTTGGGTTGGGTTGGGTCATTAGATAATATGGGCTTGGCCCAAGAGGTTCTTATTTTTTTACTGAAATTTTACACACGGATTGGGCCGGATCGAACCGGTCCGTTTCAGTTAAATTTAATTCCTTCTCCTTGCCGAAACATTGTGCCCGAAATGTTTTCCTTTTTCCTTTCCTATGCGTCTGTTCACGAACCAGCAACAGTCATCGGACATGACTGTTCGCTTGCGACAAGGTGTGTCCGTTCAGTTCCAACAACCACGTCTTTTCATTTCGTACCTTTTCGTTCGGGTGTCTATTTATCTATAAATAGGACCCTCCTCCTCTCATGCATTTTACGTTTACATTACATATCATTCTGCACTTACTGCATTAAATCTTCTGAGAGTTCTGCATAGTTTCCTGGTTCGCCTACCAATCAGATTGCAGTGCTGCTTCCGACCGGTGAAAGTCGGGTATTCCTGGGAGGCAAACGCCCAAGTTCTCCATCAGCACCATAGTGGAGGGTGAATTTGCCTTAAGGGAAATAGTATTTTGATATTCGCCTCGACTCGAAATGTCTCTTGCCAATTTCCGGAGTACTGAAATTGGCCCAGTACGTTTTCTAATTATTCTTAATTTCTATATTCGTGTTTATTTCCAGTATTTTTGTAACCGAGTTTCTAATACCAACATGGCGCACGACGCACGTATGAATGATGCGAGTGTGACCCGACACGTCATCATCGTAAGCAGTGCGTGAGGTTTCGATCTGCCTCTCTCTGCTAGCGGATTGTGATCTTCTAGATGAGAGGGACACTTTTCCGTGGCCAAAACCTATTGTCGACCAACTTCAATTCTCCCGATCGTTGAACAAGTGTGCTTACACGCAAAATACAGTGACCACGCTTCACAACCCAAGCATTCATACCATCTGTTGGGATCCTGGGGTCACCACACACACAACAAATCTGAGAATTTTACTCGTAAAAATGAAATGCACCCAGACAGTAGTTACCTAAAAACTCTTCGGGAACGATTCCGGCTCCCACTCACTCAACCTCACCCACTCCACTACACTGCTACACCACACTCTAGTCCTTTACACCTACGCATACATATATAGCAGAGAAAACACGGTATTAGCTCCAAGCCATCAACGCTAACACGTGAAATGGGGGACGGAGTTGTGGACGTGTGGAGTTATTCTCTATTCACACTTAGGAGGATAGCTACCAGTCAACACACTCGACATTCATACCCGAGTCCATGTAATATAGCTTGAGGAGAATTTTGGCCAGTTTGTTCAGGTTATGGGATGCCGACTTGGTTTATGGTTTACTGGCTGGCCAGATACTATGAGCTGAAGGCAACTTAAGAACTTAGCCTTCAAAGAAGTTAAACCAAATTTCCATACCATTCACATTTGGAATGGACAACTAGCATTAGCTAATTTTCTTCCCCGTAAAGATCACAGAAATCAGCTGCCATTGTATCAAAAATATACTCATCCGAATTAAACAAGCAGAAAAAAGATAATAATACGGAACATTAGAAAACTTCAAGAGTCAACAAACAGCAGTGTTGAATGATAAGTATCACCCCAGTCATCTGCAGAGATTTTCAATTAACTTCCCGAACTAGCTATAAAAATATATGCAACGATAATCTAGCAGGTCATCACAATCTAGTCACGTGATATTCCATTCACCCAAATTGATGCTGTATTTCAATGATCATAACACTCATAAACAGTATTTAACAGAACTACATTTTAGATGATTGATCATCAAATTACAGCAACAAAACACAAAAGCCCACAACATACAAGTCCAAAAAAGAACATGAATTTACAGCAACAAAACATCAGAGACTAAAACCCAAATCAAACACCCTACTTCTTACCATCTTCGACGGCTTTTTCTACGATTACAGCGAACTTTCCATACTCGGCAAACCCCAGAGGCTGTGGAGGATACTCTTCTGGCACCACAGGCGGCCTCTTCCCAAATAGGGTCCAAACAAATAGCACAAAGAATGCCCCCAAGGCACCACACCCAGCCCCAAATATCAGTGCAGCAATTATTCTCCAAAGACAATCGCTCTTCTTAGGAACAGACAGATATTCAGTTTTCTTAGATAAACCCTCAGGATCTACCGGTTGCGAATGCATCCAATGCGGTACACTCCTCAGCTTAAAGCTCCATGAATACAGATTGCACTTCTGTGTAGAATTCACATGTGATGAACTTAGCCCTATAAACACCTCTCTTTCTGTCCACATATAAGACAAGTCAATTGGGGATGAAAGCAACGGATCAACCGGTCTCATTTTGCCTAATTCACTCAACCTAACCTCTAGCCCCTTCGAACCTGCCTCATAATCAATCCAAGCTTGCAATTTCTTTCCACCATTCAGCACCAAATTAAGAGAAGAAACATTGCCCACTTTAACTGACAGAGGACTACTTACATCAACACCAACATGAGTTCCATTCAAATCCCCATACTTATCATCCACAAATGTCTTAAATTCAACACCAAAAGTCCTGTTTTTGTGTCCACTTAACAACTCAGAACCACCATCAAACACACCCAAAGGAACCCCAAAAGGAACCACAACAAAAGCCAAGGCATACCCATTTCCAGGGGAAATCGAAAACGTAAAGTGCGTCGAAAACGACACCGTTCTCATGGGACCATTTCCTTCAACAAGCCTGATGGGTTTCTTGTAAAAGATTCGCCCAGAATCTGAACTCGAAAACCCAGTAATCTGGACGGATGAACCGCCATTAACAACCTTGGCAGCACCATATAGAGATAGTTTGGACTCATAATTCGAACCATTGCCGAAATTCTTGAAAGAAAAGGTTGAATTTGAGAACCCAGATATGGTTTTGAACAAGAGAATAAGTACAGAAAGTGCTAAGATGTACCTTGAAGGGGAAATTGTGGCCATATTCGATCTGGGTTTGAGCTGAAAGTTGGAAAGTCTTGTGCTTTGTCTGTTGCTGTGAATTTTTCTAGGGTCTGTTGATTGAACCCATCAGTTGATTCCTCTCTTTTTTACGTATATCTAGGGTTTGAGAGAAGAACCAGTGAGATTTCGGAAAATGGGTGGTGGTGGGTTTGCTTGGAGGTTGTGAAAATTAAATACTACGGTTTTACTCTGCACACTGCTTTCACTTTCTCTCAGTGGTTGCTGACAGAGGGAATATGGTAGTATGAGATTCTTCACGATTTTTGCCCTTTTTTTGTCCGATTTTGCAGTTATGGACCATAACTATGCTGACATTACGTTCATGGCCTTCTCCATGTGATACTACTTAATGTCTGTACTTTGTACCATAGTCAGGTATTTACTGTGAGAGTATGTAAATAAATATGTACATATAGCTTGGTGAAAATTTACTTGTTCAAGGCCTAGGTACTGAAGGATAGAGCTATAAATTCAATGTTATTGACTATGCAAGTTAATTGTTCAGCTACTTCTTTGTGGTTAGATGAATAATAAGTTTGGTTCAATGCGTATAGCAATTTGAAAACCATTAATTCTCTATATAGGGATGTCTTATTACTCTTACATATAATGAAAATTACTTATGAGTCCATGATAAATAATTTAGTATAATTTTAAAGTTTCAGTAAATTAAGAGTATCAGTTGTCACATGACACTCAACAGTGCAGTCATTATGCGTTGCTCACTAAAGTTTATAGTTCAATTCCCCTACTTCCCCCATCCTTGGCAAGTTGCGTATTACTCTTTGTATTCTTAAAATAACTATACTAATAAAGGTCAAATGTATGTGCTTCGAATATGAAAAAGTAGAACTATTCAAGTCAAACGTTTGTACTTATACATTTGTTATCGGTTCAAGTTCACGACTACTAATTAAGAGTTGAGAGCTTCTAAAGAAAGGAACTAAATTTCGGCATCTTAAGGAGAAAAACTCGGTACTTTGGGAATAAAAGTGAGTATTGAGAAAAGTTAAGGGTGTAATAAGAAACTCTGATAAGAGTGAAGGAGCCGAAATGTAAAACTTGTGGTGCACTTTGAGTTGTTCTTTCTTTGATGAGTAGGAAAAGATAAAGTTGGGTTGATGGGGCAATCCATCCAAGAAGGGGATTAGTCTAACTCGCGCAGTGGGCGTAGATACACCCACCACCCTCCCATATTCGAATGTTTTTGCCCGACAACAAAAAAGATGCATTGTGCATTGTGCCTACTTTAGCCAAATCTTTACTGTCAAAAACTAATATGCGCGTGCTTTTCTGTCTTCTAGGTTTATTATACACACACAGGCCTGAGATGTTATATATATATGTATAGAGATCCTGTATTTTTGTTAAGGAAAGAGACCAGTTGACAGCTAAACAGGTGGTCCTGTGTATCGATGGGGACGAATCACTAGAACGGGGTCAAGAAATTTAGTTCAGCGGCGACAAAAACGTAAAGAAAATTTTATGTATGGGGACGAATCACTATGTAAAATATGCATATTTATTTCGGTTGAAAATTAATTGGGCTTTGATAATTTTATTTTGTTGAGCTACATTGTCTGTTTACTCGTAAATTTAACTGGATTTTTATTATTTTATTACGAGTAACTTATATAGTATCGATAATGTTAAAGAAAAATCAAGTTATATGAAAAAAGTTACAAAATACAAGCTCATTTTTTAAGTCCGGAGGCTCTCTTGGAAACCCTACGCAGCCGCCCTTGCACTGGAACATTTTTAACGAAGAATTTGACTCCTCTCTGGTTCGCATTTGTTCCAAGAGAACAGTTTGTACAATCACAATCGTTCAAAATTGTCTTTTGAGAGTACTTCTGATGTGTTGATGGATTTTTACCCACGAGAACATATTTTTATTCATATGAATTTTTACAAAAATATATTATTAATTATTGATAGGGACAATCGACATGCAAGTACTTGTTACAGTCAAAACCCGAAGTTCAAAGAAAGAGTAACTATTCTATGGTTTTGGGGTACTGTCACGTGTTACTCCAACATCGTTATCCACTACACATTTCGGTAGATTCCAGAACAATGTGAGGTGAATAAGGGTTTTGGAACACCACGTGACAGTGCCCTAAGACCAGTGAATAATTGCTCTCGAAGAAATCGCTTTTGGCCACTTGTCTTCTTGAGACTTGAGACTCGAGAGATGAGGTTTTGTCTTACTCATATATACCTCCAACATCGGCAGGCAATGCAAGGCCAAAGTGCAGCATCTTGTTGATTTCGAGAAACCACCCAAGGGAGATACCAAGAATAAAAGACTACTCGATTTATCCGCCCAAGAATTTTAGACCGCTCGGTAAAATTATAGGTATTATTTCTTGTCTAATTGTTCCAGTTTTTTCGCACAATTTTAAATAACTAATTGAGATTTCCAATTGAATAGAAAAATATCGAAGAGTTATGATATGAACATTTCTTTTATTTGAAAAATAATAAGACCTTCCGTTTTGTTCTAAGAGTATGGGAAGGGGGAGTAGTATATTATACTCGCGCCCTATTAGTCTGCCCATATTGGTAGTTTATCGACAAATAATCATCTCATGCGATGATTTCTTGACGGAAATAGGACTCACTATGATTTTATTTTTAGTAAACCTCAAAATGTAAATCACAATGCAGTAGGTTTATAGTCTTATTGAAGGAACAACGGGAATGGTTAAATGTGACATTACTGAATCCTAATTTATGTTAAATGTGGGATCGCATTTTAGATTATTATTACACCAGAAATATTGATGTATTTTATGTTTGGATCATGGGTCAATCACAAAGTTTCACTTGGTCTAATGTTAACTTTGTAAGTTTGTGTAAATTAACCGAAGGGTTTGATCACGTGGGCTTGAGAAAGCAATAAGTTCTTTTGCTTTATGAGGTTGCACGTTCGAATTCCAATTAGGGTTGGGGCAAAATAACTATTAAATCGCAAATCCAGTCCAAACCAATCCAAGCCGAATGGTTTGGTTTGGTTTTGTAATAATGTGGTTTGGTCCTGGTTTTGAAAAATTTGTCGGGCATCCTGTTCTCCATCGCCTTCTTAGGAAGGCAATGGCGAGATGGGAGCTCTTTCATTGAGTGTCGCTCAATCACTCCCTCGTATGCTGATGTCACCTCCGCTTTTGTGGGCTAAGGTGACATAGCTATGAGTTCGTTCCCTCACTCCTTTTCAATTACCCTTTGGTACCGCTAGCTAGCTAAGCTAAGCTACACACCCAGGAATATAGGAACGGTAGGTTATTAGTAAAGTGCTAACACGTTATCTATAATAAGGGGCCTTTTCAATAAGGCTCGCGTAGGAGCACTCACCTTTTTTGGCTCCCTTCGCTCCACTAGCCTTGATTAGCAGATGCAAGTACCAAGGGAACGTCTGGTGCTATCATGTATAAGATCACAATTGCATTTACTTACGAGGGGCTTTCGCTTTTCCCGGTGGTGATCTCTGCTCTCTCTTGTCCCAATTGCTTCATCTCCTATGTTACCCATAGACCGGTAATAAGGGATAACTTTACGGGAAGCTTAGTAAGGCAAGAAGCTATTTACGTTAATGGTTCCAATTTCAAACTGATCCGAACCGAATGTTTTGTATTGAATTAGATTTATATGTATTGAGTAAACGTTTTCTCCAATAGTCAATTTATTTCCTAATCAAATGCTATATTCCACCAACATATTCCTTCACAGTCAAGACTAATTCCTAAACTTCGATATATGATAACCTTTTTCTCCAATTTCGATCCATTAAACATACAGAGCTTGGGCTTAGACAATTGATTTCCTAATCTTTTTGTTTGGTAACTAATTTTCTAATTTAATATTTTATTCCATGGCCATATTTCTTCACTAATAAGTTGTAGTATTACACTCTTCTTTAGTTAGTTTATGTTTGCGAGTTTTGGTTATTTCAAAAGAATTGGTTTTAATATAAGTATTGCCTTTTTTCATCTATGCAATTTTAAGTATTTTAAATAGGTATGAAGATGATATCTCAATTTCAAGGGAACCGCGGTGCTAATGATTTGGTGTGGTTCTCAAAATTCGTAATCCGTAGGTAGTAAGTTTGGTTCTTGGTTTATAGTAAAACCGGAACAATCTAATTCATGCTCACTCTTAATTCCACGAAGGTCAAATTGTCCAAACTTTAGGTTTTCTCCATGGGTAACCTCAGGCCCCCGGGTAGATAAAAAAGAGAGAGAATTAGTCGAGGCGCACGCAAATTGAGTTGAACATTCGGTTATATAAAAAGGTAGAGTAAATTAATCATAAAAAATATCATAGTATCAGTAAATAGTATCATACTGATATGATAAAAATTGTAAAAGTTCTCATCATGTCGAACGACAAAAGGGGTGTATGATAAACCACTAGATTAACGAACTGGCACCTATAATGAGCCTCGTGGGGCCAAGTTGACCCTTCACATATAGATAAGTGGGAATTCTTTTCAGGAAAAAAAGTGGAATAGTTACAATACAGTCATTAAATGTGTGTACTATATATATCAATTGTATAGTCTACATTGTGCAACTTCATTGACAATCATAATATTTTTTTTTTTGTATTTCATAACTTTTCAGCAATATGATTCGTAACATTTTCTATGATTAATAATATTTGGTATGTTTTGTAACTTTTATACAAAAAAATTTGTACTCCTTAATAAGAGATAATCGATTCACAACTTGTATAAGGGCCGTGTATTGTAGCATTTCTCCAAAAAAAGAGAGAAATAAACTCTACGCAAGATTCTAGAAACACAAGTTTTGAATACAACTCCGGATACAACCATATTCGAAACCGTTAAATGTAAAGGAGCCCACATGCATCGAATGTCTTGTCGGATTGCTTTTCCACCATCTCTCCTAAAATCAATTGGTTGTAGGAAGGGCTTCAACATCACACCCGCAAGTCTTTTATGACATTTGACATCACACCTGCAAGTCTATTTTTAGAGCGGTCACAGGGAGTGACATTGTGTAACCAAATCCACAGGGGCACTCCGGGCCCAACAATCCCTCCCTCACGATGACGCTCCTGCAACTCGAACCATGACCTTCTGGCTTTGATACCACTTGTCGGACCACTTTTCCGCCATCTCTCCTAAAACCAATTGGTGGTAGGAAGGACTTCAATAAAAGTCTTTTATGACATTCGACATCGCACCCGCAAGTCTGTTTTTAGAGCGGTCACAGAGAGTGACATTGTGTAACCAAATCCATGGGAACACTCCGGATCCAACAGAATGATTTTGAATGTAGTTGTGTCTGGAGTTGTATTCCTCTCATTCATTGTTCCAAGTATAAAGCATGACATACTAGTGCCAGCGGAGGGTAGTCTAATGCAGAAGCATTTATATCAGGAGTTCATCATGACCAAAGCAAGCACAAGGAACTAAGGATATATCATGAAGGAAATTTGATATTTCCTAGTATTGTTTGTCAACACAAAAAGACACTGGAATAACAAGAAAAAAGTAAATCCAAAAATGAGGGGAAAAAAAAACTTCCCATGAAAGTTAAAGCCTGGCAAATAACACAAAAACAAAAAAAAAATTCGGGTTTTGTTAGTGAAGAAACCTTCTCTCCCACTCTTGGGAGTCATGTGACATGGGCTTGGGGTCCCATTTTTTGTCCCCCTAACTAACGAAGTTTGAATGGTGGTCTTCCATGGACCTTTTCAATATCATGAAACGTTTCCATCCATATCGCTGCAAGACTCCTTTACCGTTGCTGCTGAAAAGCTCAAGAATTTGCCGGTATCCAATCCCATGAATGAATCGTTCAATCAAACTCACTCCCAAGAATATCCATCTTCCAAAGGACTTGAGGATTCTTCAGATACCAAACCACATTCTAACACTAGAAGCATTAAAAACGTAATACTTGGGGATTGTAGTGCAGAGGTGCAACACTACAGGGGTGTAGTGCGCGATCCGAGCCAAGTGTAGGGTCACCACCCCTGGTTCCTAGAAACTTAGCCATAAAAATCTCCGCACACAGCTTAAAGTGAATGGACCACCAGTCCACTATACAGCTGGAACATGTTTTCTAGCTTGTAATAATAGAAGCAAAGAGTTTTTTTTTTTGGGAGCAAGAAGCAAAGATTTGGGGCTGATTCATTTCCCCATCTTTTGCACCTTCAACTCTTCTTTCGAAATTTAAAACCATAGAATGCCAGTAATAATTATGAAATTACAATTCAAGCAAAACCAAACAGCTAAGAAGAACTAAAAAGAGTTGCAAAAGCACGCCACATAAAAAGATGCATTTTCCATGCAAATCCCACCATTTAGATACTTTATAGTATGTACCTAGGATTAAATCTTGGTAATCACACATGGGTCAGTGGTCCACATAAAAAGAAGCGTTCTACAAAATTACACAAGCATGTGAAGCCGTGAAGGTATATGGAGGGACTTGGTGCATAATATCCTTCTAACCAAACAACTAGATAATTGAAGTAATAGCAGGTTGCATAGTGTCAAATCCTACAGGATGTTCTTCCTTTATTGACAACTTACCATCGTAAAAAGTTCAGCTCATGACTTGCTATAGTTTCTCAAGTCCCATGGGTTGATGACTAACCCATTTAGTGACTTTGGCACTGGAAATTCCCCAATGGGTACTCTCGGGTGGGGTGAATTCAATAACGGGCACCTATTGGCATTCCAGTCTTCCTTTTTCTTTCAGAGCCTATCCGAAAGAGTACCCAATACTTCTTGGCCGTGAATATCTGAAGTTTGCTGTTCAAAAATTCTTGCTTAGGCAATTCATACTAACCATAAATACCATGCCACTTTAAAAGTGGAAAACCCTAATAAAAGACCTTAAGGAGCTTGATTTTCCATTCTACCCTTGAAAGAGGAAGGGGAGTAAACCAAATGAAAAGACAGAATGTCCTTTTTGTGTACACCCTCCAACAATATGGGGACTATTTAATTTCTACACTCTGACGGTATTCAAATTCTTCGTACGTTTATAAATATAGAAAGAATTTCCAAGAATGATAACTCACTTTAAATAATCGTCTGTAGAGAAAAGATAAACATTACTTGGTCTCCAAAACAATTTCATTGACATCTAGGTCTACTAATGTCTGTTTCCCAAACAAGGCAAGTCCAACAGTTGCCTGCAAGAAGGCAATTTCAAACACTAATCAGTTCCTTGACATATCCTAATACAATAGATATATCGGCCCCAAAAAAAGTACTTGCGTAAATAAACGAAGAGAGGGATGTAGAACAATTACTTCAGTTACAAGGATTTGGTAGTTTACTTTTGAGCATTATATTCTGAACACTTTCAGATCATTTTGGATATATAATGCACATACGAAAATATATCATCTACTGAACTGCAAATGTTTAATGGGACAATGACGACTTACCCTTTCTGTCTTACGATCAAGTTTCTCAAGGACACCGGTAAATTCTGCAAATGAACCAGATAAAACTCTGACAGTCGAACCCGGTCTAAGCAGCTTATCCTGTTCCCTTATTAATTGATCACGTGTAGGCAGCCGTGAAGTTTTTCGAGATCGCCTTTTTGGCTTGGGATCTATAGTTGACTCTGTAAATTCTCCGGGTGTTAATCGAGAGTCTGTGTAAACTAAATTCATTTTCTCAGGGTTAATGGTTTCTTCCCTTTGCTGCTCTTCTTTGAAAGCTTCATCAGCTTTTTCCTGTTCTTCCTTTGCTTGTCGGAAAATTTCTTCCATATCATCAGTGGGTAATGGCTTGGGTCTGTTCATCTGTTTTTTCCTGTAGATACATGAATAACCGCTTCTGATGAGATAGACTATAATTTATGATTTTAGAAAAGTATAACCACTGATAGCAGTATTAGCCACAGGATAGCAGTAGAAACAGAAACAGTAGTAAATGAGCTACCTGAAACTGGGAAAAAGAAGAGTAATCAAATTCACTTAGGTTTCCCTTGTTCAAATTCAAATTAATAAACTCATACCTGCTGAGAAACCAATAATGACAATGCTGTATACACCCTCAAAGTCATGAAGAAAGGGATCAATTAGAAAGAATTCAACAAAAGGAACCGTTTACTTCCATTCTATGAAATTGGAGGAGAGGTACAGAAATGTTGTCCCAACCTTAAAATACAAACTATGTTCCTCCATATAGTTTTACAATCCTATAATCCACCCCCCATTTTTTGGTATTCATTATTCCCGTTGTGCCAAAAAATTTAGTCCATTATTCCATTTCCGGATGTCTCATAATCTTTGTCCATTTTGAACTTAGTTGCATGAAGCGGGAGCGGGGCACCTAGAAGTTCCCAAGGTTGGAAGCACTTAAGGAGCATATATAGATTATATTTAAATATGTTTATAAATATCTTTAAATACTTAATCATTGAAGGAAAAGTGATACTTATTGAGAATTTTCCCTATCATAAAGGGTAATTTTTTTGGGAAGTTAGATATTTTCAATTTGCAGAAATTCTTGACTCATATGATTCTCATGTTCTTATTTCCACACCCTTAAAAGTATGAGAATAATTGCTTTAATGGCCCGACAAGCTCCCATCCTTGTTAGGAGCAAGCTCCCATCCTAGTTAGGAGTGAGTTCCCATCTTGAGGGGAGTGAGCTTCCATCAAGCTCCCATCTTGGGAGTGCCGAATTCAAGGTCCCATCTTGGGAGTGCCGAATTCAAGGTCCCGTCTTGGGAGCACACCCATTTTAGAAGGATCCCGCAACTAAGATTTTGACTAGTCACGAAGAAAGATTAAGTTTTTTTTTCTTTTGCCATTCCTCCCCATATTGAAATTGAGTAACAAAAGTGTAGCGAAAAAATACACCAGAGTTCAAAAAGTAATAATTGCAATTAAAAAATGAGGGTAATTTTAGAAATTGCATTGGACAGGACAGCTAGTGGCATATAAAGGGGAAGGGGTGTGTAACTTGAACCACCACGTGAGCTGAGGCATTGTATTGGACAGGACAGCCAAATCACTGGACCAGCCCTGCAACTCTGCTAAAAAAACTTCCCCATGAGATTGGAGAAGCTTACAAAATAAAATGAACAATTTAAAACCAAGTAGTTCTAGTACAAAACCAAAGAATGCCACTGCAATGAGAGCAAATGCTTACGTATTTCCGACCTTGGTTGTAACAAAGCCTCCAATCCCGGCAGATTCACGAACAAAGTCATGTATGTCCTTGTTCATTATACACCTCAGAAACAAATTGCTAGGAAAAAGAGCTTTTGGTTTAACTGAGTAGGATCCATTTTTAAGTTTCCTTGTCACATTTACAACTGGATAATGGACCTGAGAATGAACAATAAGTTAGGTAAGAATAACCAAAGTTCTCAGAGTTCTAAAACTGCACTCCCATGTTCAGCATCATACATTTAAGTTTCTAACATACCATAGTGTACAAGAGACACATCGACCAGAAATTTATACGGTAAAGAAGAGAAATATCATCTCTACATAATCAACAAAAATGCTGTAGGAACCCAGTAAAATCTTAGTTATTAGCAACACAATTCTCTGATGTGATGCATTCTCGTAATGTACCATACTACCCTTATTCCTGACCGTTTAAAATTAAACTCCAACCAAATCAATTATCACTGTATCGTCATGAATAACCAATCTACCCCATGCCAAATGAGTCTTCTGCATTAACTGCTTCCCAACTGGATTGTGCATCAATCGCCTGGCCAAACAAAACAAAGTCATATCTCCCACTAATTGAAGTCGGCTACATGATATCCTTTGTCACCTAGTCAAGGGTCTTATGCTCAGTTAGATTCAATAGAATCATACATCTTGTTACTACAAAATGTCAAAATCCTTCGTTCAATTTAGTCTTTCCTCTCCCTAGCATTTTATCAACCATGATCACATGATTCACATCACTATTCTTATCGGTGCATCAGTTGGTCATCAGTGCCTGTGAATATACCATATTCATCAACTCTCTCTCTCTCTCTCTCTCTCTCTCTCTCTCTCTCTCTCTCTCTCTCTCTCTCAACATACTAATATTGGACAAGTATCATATGCTAGAACTTTATCTCATCTTGTTATATTATTGGTTTCTAATTTTCAGATTTAGGTTATGTGACTTATGTCAAATCTTCTATTCTTGTCAGATTTAGGTTATGTGACTTATCTCCTATTAATTTCCTTGATTAGCAAGGAATTACCATAATTAGATTTCTACTAGGATTAGAACTACCCTTTTTAATTGACAAATAAGGATGTAAGCCTACTCGCATATTATTCATCTTTTGTGTGTGTGTGTGCGTGTGAATAAACTCGAGAGATTTTCTATGGCGGAATGAGTGTTCTTCGTCTACTAGAACGATATCTAGCCTCTTTCCTTCTACTAGAAACAATATCTAGCGTCTGTGTACATACCACTACGGCAAAATATCTTCATCAAGTAACCCTCATACCACCTCACGGATGTATTCTTGATTCTCCTTTCCTCTTCTTACCACACATCCATCTAATTATCCTTATCAAAGCGACTATCGTCTTATAGTGGGACAAATGACCTACGGCGGTTCAGAATCATACTATTTCTAGCAAGCTAAAACCAGGTTCAGAATCATTCTATTTCTAACACACTAAAATCAGAATACATATAATAATACTACTAGGACTTCCTTCCCAAAAAGAACAGATGGTTTCAAAACCAACGAGGGGGTCCTCCCCAGTCCCGCACTGTCCAGTCCAAGTGCTGGCCATTCTCGGGCCCATTTTGATGATCATCGGAACTGTTGGCAACTTGTCTGGACCATCAACAACGCCAAAAAGCATATCATGTTGATTGCATATCAAATTTTCTATTTCAAGAACACAATGTGTACAAATTCAGTGTTTCAAACTTCAATTTTTTTATTTTGCAACACAAATATGTATCCAAGTCATACCTCTATCCTATAGAAAGAAAGAGCATCAATTGGTGTGAACAATTTTTTGAACTCGTGTCACAAAAGTGTAAATTCTAATATCACCCCAACAAAAAACTAAAAATTTACAACTAATTTACTATATCATAAATTCACTGTAAGAACAAAATGGAAAAATCATAAACCTTGAAATCCATATCAAGCAATTGAGCAATCCGATTACCTTGATATCCATATGAGGGAACTTCCGTTCGAGCGATTGAGCGAGACGTTCAGAAGTGTACTGCGCAGAAGACCTAGGAACCCTAAGGACCCACCATTGAGGACCCAATTGCGCAAGTCTATCCAGATTGAACTCTTCCTTCCACGGAATTTTTTTCACCTTGGGCTTCTTTATAAGCATCTCCTCCACTTCTTCTTTCCAGTTGTGACCGGTCTTGCTCTCTCTCTTCTCGTTCCTCAGCTGCCTCCTCTCTCTGGCTGTCAAGAGGGACTGTTCGTTGACGGAGGACTCTGCGGTGGCGGAGACTGAAACGAATCGCATGGTGGGAGGAGAGAGAGGTGTGGGTAGAGAGAGAAAGTGGAGGGAAGGATTCCATGTGAGAAGCCCTTGCTTCATCATCTTCGTTGGAGAAATGGAGACGGATATTTCTCTGCTTCGAATTGATTTGGAAGACGCAGTGGCCGTTAGTGAAATTTCTTGGGTTTCGGATAATTACAAGATTACCCATTAGCTAGTATAGTACTTCATTTTAATGGGCTTTGCTTTGTTCCAAAAATTTTGGGACCGGGTCTCAACTTAGAGAAATTTTTGTGAGTCAGACGGGTATGGACGCGTGGTATCCATTGGCGCATACGAACTCCACACTTTAGGATGGCTCGGATGCGTAGACGGATATCACGTGGCGGTATCTGTTCGGCATGTAAGTTTTTCTTCTCAACTTATGGTGATGAATTGCTTTTGATTTAGCAATGTTGATGGCATATATACCTTCGGTAGTGCCGCCTCATTAGTTTTGGAGGCCTGAAACGGATTCATTAGGTGAGGCCCTCCATATAGGTTGCATACTAATTTTTTTTAACACATCTTCATAAAATATCATTACAAAATATTTATCATTTCACAAATTTAAACATATAGTCATCAAAAAATAAACAACCATTACAATATATAGGAGGCTTACATGTTCAAAAAATGTATCTTTGAAAGAGAATACACCATCATAAGTCTCTCTTGTAATTGATTTGAATGAAACACTTACTATATCCAAACGATTCGATTTTTTTATGGATAATTTATTTTAAAATAAACTGCTCAAACGATTATCAAAATAAGTTATGGAACCTACGAAATTAAGTAATGTGTTTGAAATGGTGTGTACGTAGCACTCCCTCTCCATACCATCTTCTTTTCATGCTGCTCTTGTAGGTACTACGCTGTTTTTTTCCTTTCAAGTCATCCCCTGAAGCACAGCAATGCTACATGAAAGATACAATTTCTTTGCATAGGAAAGACATGTTTTTCATTTAAAACTAAAACTCACACATCATGTCTCTCTAATAAATGTTTTTATTTACATTCACGCCTTTCGGAAAGGATCAAGGCAGTGTATTGTGAATTCACCACGCGCGGGTTTGATTCGTGTCGCTTGCTCACTCTGAAAGAAAAAAGATTGGTTCAACCTCATCACATTATGAAATTTAAAAACTTGAAAAGTTCCAACAGGTAAGACCTTCACAAGCTTGATTTTCAATGAGTTTCAAAAACAAGGGAGGGTTAGCTGAAAAGAATGAAAAACATATAAGCCATAGTGGCAAGAATGGTCATATAGCCATAATGGCATGTTGTGTATACACTCCAGTGACTCCACCATTAGAAAAGGGAAAAAAATCATGCTATACCACAGAATAAGAATCCTAGGATCGGCTCAAGACTCTTCAGTGCAGGTACTTTTCCAATTTGTCCATTTCATCCGGGCTGCCGATGAAAATTGGGGTACGCTGGTGTATCTGCGAAAGGAACATTAGAAGTTGGATTATGGTCACTACCTGACATGTCATTGCTAGACTTGATCTTCGAAAACTGATCTCGAGTTGAGTTTACTCTGAATTGAAAATGGAGAGAAGTACCTGTTCTGGTTTGATTTCTAGTATTCGCTGATGGCCATCAGTTGCTTTCCCACCAGCTTGTTCTACTAAATAGCTCATTGGGGCGCACTCGTACAACAGCCTTAGATTCCCATTCTTGCTATTCTTGTTCTTGGGGTTTCCATAGATGCCACCATACATCAGCATTCGATGGATCTCACCGACAAGGCAGCCTATGTACCGGCCAGAATAAGGCTTCCCGTTAGCACCTGGCTGCTTTAGGTGGTTTAGGTATTTCTTCAGTTTCTCGTCCCACAAATCGTAATTCCCTTCATTGAAAGAGTAAATTTGCCTTGATTTGGGTATCTTCATATCATCATGCGTTAGAACGAATTCGCCGTATCCCGGGTCTAGGGTGAAGCCGAAAACTCCCCTCCCTATTGAGATGGTGAAGACCACTGCACTTGAGTACAAACAATATCCAGCAGCTAGTAAGTTGCTGCCTGGTTGACAAACGCTGATGATGCACTTCTGTTTCTCTTGATCAAGCTAGTGTACCGGTATCAAATAATTAAGCAGTGAAGCATTGAGTTGTTTTTTCGTTATATGAACCAGCCAGAGTATGTACATCGTGCTATCTACGGACTGTCAATTCTTAATTTTTTTTATCGGCAAAAAATTTATTAATCTTTGAAAATAAATTACAAAGATTAAATGGGTCTGAGACTAAGAACGCCAACGACTCAAAAGGGAAAAGCAAACAAGACACTACATGGACGGTAAGATACCAGCCAAAGCACAAAAAAAACACCCTAGACAATCAAAACCCATGATCCAGAAGCAAAACCAGCAGCATAAAAAAACCCCTGGCATCGGAATAGAGATCCTATGCAGCCTAAAGCAACAAATAAAGCAGAGAACCCAAAAACGGAAGCCAGAAAAACAAAGCACCAAACAAACTAGCACTCGGCAGAGAAAACCCAACCAAAGAAGCAATACCCAAAAAGCTGAAATATCCAAACAACAACGGGATTGGCATCAGATAGCTCCCACAAACAACGAAAACTTAATCAGAACTCCACAGAAATGGAGGCACCTTCCTCCAAATCATCAAGAGTTTCAATTTCCTGTTCAGAAATTTCAACTCCCTCCAATCCTAAATATTTCTTAATATTATAGTTATCCATTCCTTAATATTTTTACCCCAGACGAAACATCCAACTCCATATTCTTACAAACTTGCTTGATTAACCTCGAATTCTTATTGCGACTGTTGCTACTAACTTCCTCTTGCATTTTTCCGGCGGTTGTTGATTCTATAGTTTCTTCCTCCAACCTTCTCTCAATTCTTAATTTTCAACTATGTAACATACCACTAATTATAAACTCGTTTAATGATCAGGATATCTGCGGTCCACGATAAAAGGTTTTAGCAGTGGCCTCACAGGTTTGTATATAGGCTCATCCACTTTGTTTTAGATGGGTTGAAATTTAGTAATGTTTGGTTCGTTGGACCATCATTCACTTAAGTTGGTGAACGATGGTTCAGCGAACCAAACATTTAAGCTGTAAATATCTAGACTAAGTTGTTCATTTTGGATTGACTCGAGTTGATCTTATTATAGAATGACAAGGCATAAGAGAGTTACCGTGGAAGAATCGTGGTGGTCGACAAGGCATTGCTCGTCGGGGCCGTAGATGCCGAAGATGGATCCAGTAGTTAACGAAGTATCAATGTTGGCTGATCCGTCGATCGGGTCGAATACAACAACGTAGTTTCCAGAGTAAGTCTCTTCAACTGCTACAGGCACGTCTTCTTCCTCTGATGCTATAATCCCTGTCCGCCCACTCGATCTGAGACAGTTACAGAACACCTGCACATTTTGACATCAATATTTTTAATTGACCCATCGAGTGCGATTAATCGAAGTGCTCGTAAATTGGACCGGACAGTTGAGTTATAAAAAAAAAATCAACCGACCTCATTGGATATGACGTCGAGTTTTTTCTGATCTTCGCCTTGGACATTAATCGTGCCATGAGCTCCGGTGAGGTTAATTATACTAGACCTCTGAAGCAACGAAGCGATCTGTTTACAAGCCAACGATATGCTCGAGAGCACAATCGCCAAGTCAGCATCTATGTTCCCGGCCTGTTCTTGCTTCAGTAGCCAAGTGGTTAGGCTTTCGATTCCGAAAACGATCTTTTTCCTCTGTTTTTTGAGTTCTCTCTCTGTTGCTGCTGTTGATCCTGCCGTCACCGCGTTACAGCGGATTCTGAGGTTGACATTGGTGGTGGTGGTGTTGGTGGTGGAGTGGTGGAAGGGGTGGTGGGGGAAAGGAGAGAGAGGAGAGGTTGAGAAGAAAATATGTGAGGAAGAGGTTCGAATTGCTTCTACCATTTCTCTTCTTCTTCGTTCTTTTCCTGTCGAATGTGTTTTGATTGGAGGAGAAAATGCTTATCTTTCCCTGGGCAGACAATTGTGTGAACCTGATTCGCCATGGGTGTACTTATGTACTCCCTCACGTCCTATAATGTTTGGGCAATTACAAAATTACGATGTAAGTAATTTTTAGAACAGTTTTTCTAAAATAGGCCCAATAGGGAAATAATAAGAAAGAATAAAGTAAGCCTCTTAATTTAGAAAACAGCCACGTGTCCCTATTTCTCAGGGCCTATAAGTTAGCTTCTCATGGTACTGTTGCCACTAAGTTCTCTGACACGTCCTTTATTTATTTATTTTGCTCATTACTAAGATGACGTGTCTTAACCTTCTTTCTATACGCCCTTCTGTTTTGAAATCAACCAATTCTATGGGTACACTACATGTGCACCTTAAATACACACCACCCTGAGGTGGCAAATGAGGAGAGACCCATTTTTTAGGTGAGCCCTACATTGGGTTTCTCCTCATTTGCCATCTCAGGGTGGTGTGTATTTGAGATGCCCATGTGGTGTACCCATATCATTTTTCGTTTTGAAATCCCGCTCCTTTTTTATGGAAAAAATTATGGGTAGATCATTATGCACACCAAATGCATACCAAGCTGATGTGATGGATGAGAAAAAATTTAATTTTTTTTTAGTAGGCTCCACAATAGGTTTCTCCTCATCTGTTGTATTAGCTTGATGTACATGAGTGATGTATCATACCATTTCTTGTTTTCTATATCTATACAACAACTTCGAGTATTTGAAAATGTCCGACGGCTTGTTGCCAGACGCATTTTTGGGTCTCATATGAATAAGCCACATGGTACATTAATTTTAATATAATTTTTTGAATGACATTGTAAAAAAGTAGCTCAGTTTATGTGCGATTGATCTAAATTTTAAGGCCATGTTCCACTAACTTGTTTTTTGGTTTTTTTTTATCTGTAGTTTTACAAAAAAAAAAACCAACTAGTTCCACTAACTAGTTTTTTAGCTTTTTGGTTTTTTGAGTTGTGTTACCAAATTACCAAGCTACCCTTGTACCCAAAGGATAAGGGGTTTGAAGGGGGGCAGATTCGTAATTTTACATGATTAAAGTGGTTTGATTTTTTTTAGGTTAGTGGTTTTTTTGTGGGGTTTTTTTTAGTGGAATGTAGTAGTTTTTTAGTTAAAACAAAACTAGTTTTTTTTTAGTGGAACATGGCTTAAGTTTCATTCAGAGATAAGAGATTGGCAAAGTGGGCATAAGAAAACAACAAGTTTTTTTATTATGAAGTCGAATGTTCAAATCCTACTAAAAGACAAAAAATAGGTGGCTTATCCAAAAAATAGGCATCTCCTCATTTGCCACCTCAGGGTGGTGTGCATTTGAGATGCACATGTGGTGTACCCATAGTATTTGTTGATTTCAAAAACAGAAAGGCGTATAGAAAGAAGGTTAAGACATGTAGGCGACTAGGCGTATAGAAAGAAGGTTAAGACATGTCATGTCAGTAATGAGCAAAAATAAAATAAAATAAAAGACGTGTCAGAGAACTTAGCGGCAACAATACCATTTCAAGAGAAGCTAAATTAGGGCATCCACAGTGGGCTTTTAAAAAGCTCTTAGGTGAGACTCCTAAGATTTAACAATTCATTTGTTTAATTTTGGTCTTCAATGGACTCCCCATAGAAGCTCCTAAGGATGACTCCCTAGCATGTCTCCTAGTACACTAGCTAAGTTTAGGGAGGGAGTTGGGAGTGAGGAGAAGAGAGAGAAAGAAAGAAGGAGAAAAGGGAGGGGGATGGGGGGACCCACTTACATATTTATGTCTATAAATAATTTCAGAACATAGTCTAGAAACCAGTTTTAGAGAGTTTATTGAAGTGCTCTCATACTCATAAATTAGCGAGTTGTTAACAAACAAAATTGAACCTCACTTTTGCTTATGTGTCAACTTTAGGAGTCATTTTAGGAGCCAAATATAAAGAGCTCACTGTGGATGCCCTTATAGGCCATGAGGGCTAGGGACATGTGGCTGTTTTCTAAATTAAAAGGCTTACTTTATTCTTTCTTATTATTCGCCTATTGGGCGTATTTTAGAAAAACCGTTTTTAAAATAAAAAATAATGAACTTACGAAAATAATTTTTTAGCCAATAATGGATTTCGTACATATTAAGCTACAGCTTGAGGTACGGCTGTTTAGGGTCCTCAAAATTTACAAAGGTTAGTAGCCCCTCCTACTTGAGTATAACTTATAATAGTCCTTAAGCTTCGATTTATGTCTCGTAAAGTCGAGTAATCATTCAACGCTCTAGTAGCACCACATGACATTGCCTAAGTGGTATTCCTAATCATTTACGAAGCGACAAATCATTCGGTAGGAATATTTTATCATTCACTTTTGTTGGGTGATTGAGAGACAAGGGGTGACCCACATAGTGTGGTGTCGATATTTCATTTGTGAAAAATATCACATAGCATTGCAACATGGTATTCCGGGAATACCGAATAATTAGCCCGTAAAGTCAGGGTAGGCTTTGGACTTTCCCCTGCTCTTTACTTCTTAATTGGACTGGGTTGGGTTGATGGTAAGAAGTTCAAGCCCAATCTTGTTATGTAAAGAAGCAAATTGCTAGTAAATTTTCCTTTTGCGAAACTCTGGATCTTATGTAACGGCCCAAGTTCAGTTTGTAACTTGTGAGGTAGTTTGATGTTAAACAAAAAATGCCATCCCAAATTTTTTTCTCCATTTTCAAAAGTAGCATACAAAAAAAAGCCAAATTTAAATTTAGCCCGTAAAAAAGTTTGATTAGCCCAGGGTAGATAAGATTTCTGGTTCCGCCATTGATCACTATGAAATGGATCAATTGTTTACATCTATAAGTACGGGTTAAGGGCGCACGTGTGAGCGAGGGTTAAAATTTGTCTCACATTGGTTAATTATAACATTGTAATCATATGAGTTTGGATGACCTCTCATTCATTGACAATTTGTTTTGAGTTAGATGTTTTAGCATGGTTTCATTTATTTTTAAAAAGGATAATTGTTGAAATCTCAACAAGTTAAGGACTACGTAAAAGGTTGGAATCTTCGTACATGACAAACAAAATGAGATGAAATTGTTAAGAAAGCTCCTAAAGGATCACATAGCAGTGCTCTAAGAGCATTGGATAATCACTCTATTAGCAATTAGCCACACTGTTTTGTATACGTGATTTCATCGGATTTTTGATTTATGTAGTTGTGTGGAAGGGAGAGGATCCTCAGTAGTCCATGAAAATGGATTGGATTGTCTAGTTAGCCCATTTGCGGGCCCTTTGTGAACACATTTCGATGATCAAACCGTTCACGATTTAAAGCTTGTCAACGACATCAACCAAGCCAAAAATTAAGTTGATTGGATACTGATGAATATAATTTCGGAAATTCATTTATCTTGAGATAAATGAGTTCCGATTCAGAGTCATAATCATGCTATGTTATAAAACCTAATGTTTACTAAAATCATATCAAACGAAATCTGATTAACATGATTTTTTGATTTGAGTAGTTTTCTCGACAAACTCTAAAATACGAATTGTTTATATCATCAAAATAACTACAATAATTTCCAAGAACGACCTATAAATGGGCCCAACTAGTCGGTCTAAGTCCATTTTCGGTTTAGTCGTTTACTGTAGAAGAAACTCTAGGCAACGATGGGACGACGGAGAGACGACACAGACTTGACAAAACAAAATTTGTGACTTCTCTTTTACGTCGGGGTCAAACCGTGGAGAATTTGACACGTGGCAGTATTTGCCGTTTTTGATGTGAACGACGGAACAAACGCGGTGGCCAATACACACGTATATGACTTTCTGATTTTATGGACGTTGACGGTTGACACCTCACCTAGACGATTTGCATTTTATAGAAATAATTGGAAAAATGAATCATGAAAAATATACGGACATGAGTAAATTACGTAGATAGTCAAAGTATTTTCCTCGTGAAAAAAAATGGAGGGTTAAACATATCTGACTCCTAATTCTTTGGAGACATGACGTCGCTAATTTTTCACATGAATAACCTATTTGACATGCTCTATTAGATGAATGACTTAGCCCTATGATCAGCTCATTATTTGAAACTAAGGGAGTGTTTCACTAACTAGTTTTTTTTCAAAAATTAGTTTTTCCCAAAAATCGAGACATGTCATTCTCTCACAATACATCACATAAAAAAGTGTGAACAAAAAAACAAAGGCAGTTTTAAAACAAAACTCTCTTAGTGGAACACCCCCTAGACCTTGCAGTCCGAATTCAGGATGCCGAGCTAGCTGCGGAACATCTTTTTAACTCTTGAAATTCGGAGGAACAATTAATGCGATTAAGGATGAGTTTTCATTATTGTCTAAACGGTATTTTCCGTATTTTTACCAGTTGTTTACAGCGTGTGAATAAGTTATTCTACTTACATGCATGCATCACAAAAATACTATTTAGCGATCGAAAACTACGTACACATGTACTTTTGAGTTTGAGCTATAGTAGAAAGACGGTATCTTTAGTGGAAACACATCAAGTTTCTTAGGTTGTATGTGCAAGGATACACAATGAAGGATTTTATTCCCTCAATATCCTCCCACAAGCCAAACCGTTGGGGCCCGGCTGAGCTTAATTAATGATATGAAGTATCGAACAAGTTAAGGGAGACTTGTAAATTAAAGAAGGGGAAGAAGAAGCTTCCAAACGTTGGAAAATTCAACATCCTAAATTCAGCAGACATCCCAAACACGTCTTTTAGGCGTCAACCAGAAACCATATTTTGGCCAAGTAGAAACGCGTGGGTTCTACATAGACATCCATTGAAAAAGACCTAAACGAACCCCCACAAGATCTTTAATTTGTACTCTCAAAAATTATTTTTTGAAATTAGAAGCTTGAAATAGGCTTGCACAAGAAATTCAATATACGAAACACTTCCCTTTTTTTTTTTTGAACATTTATCATGTATTCAATGTTAATAATTTTATTTTGGGAAATGATTTTCACACCCCCTTTTATTCCCAAACACTTCCCTTTTTTTTTTTTTGTCTTTATTTACTTGAAAGTACCAAATTGCCCTTTATATGAGAAAAATGACTCATGAGGTAAGTGTAATTTGGTAATTTCAAGATGAATAAAGACAAAAGGGGAGTGTTTGTGGATAAAAGGGGGTGTGAAAATCATTTCTCTTTTTTTTTTTTTTTTTGGGGGTCTAAATTGGTCATTAAATTGCATAATAATGATTAACGAGTCCCGAATCTTCCATTGTCGCTTCAAACGGTGAAAAAGTCTATATTCCAACGAACAGGTCCCACAAAATTTAGAGAACGCGTGAGATTAGGGGGAGAATTGATTATCATTAGATTCATTACGAGTAATTATTCAATGATCTTTGGACACCGCCCCAGTGAAGCTCTTACCCCTTCAACATCATTATATTTATGTTAAGTTTGTACACATTGACGTGGGTATTGCAAAAATATGTGGTGTTGAAGGATGTTGGTTACTAACACGTAGTACTCCAAGATCACGCAATGATTTTTCCCGGGTTCTGCCAATCATCTCTCTCTCTCCTCTGTAATTCTCTCTCTATAAATACAGAAGGCACCTCCTCTATTCGCTCTCATACACAAACTTCTCAACCTCAAATTCTTCTCCAAATATCCAAACAAAACCCTATACATATCTCATTTTGTCCCTTCCAAAGAATCAACCATGGCTTCTTCTGCCAAATTTTCATTCATCCTCTTCTTTGCTTCCTCTCTCCTCCTCCTCCAAGGAACTTTAGGTACGCACATATACCCTCTCTCTCTCTCTCTAAATATGCAATATATTATATGTATGCGTACGTAGAAATGCATGCACGTATTTTTATAATTCCCATCTACGGTTTCAGGTTTTAAAAATACTATTTTTTGAGAATGCGTGTTATATTGATTCTTGATACGAATTAGCTAATTTCCGTTTTACCGAAATTTGATGTTTTTGAATATGTGAAAATTTCAGGCCGCGTTTGGACGGGGGATTTTCTGGTACAGAAAAGAGGTTATTATCCAAACATGTTCAAATTATTTATTTTCATCCAGAATTTGTAACCAAAAAACCTCTTCACATATTTATTTTCGTACGATGAACACGTAACTCAGGCACGTCTTTCTGTATTTTTTTGGCAAATTTTCAGGACATTATTCTTGTCGTGCAAAACTCATCAGTAAGATAAAATTTCGTTTTCGGGTAGGTAATTTAATTTACGTATTTTCTATTTTTTGTTGGTTTTCAGGTGAGATTATATGCGAGGACTTGCCAACAGACATCTGCTCATTTTCCATTGCATCATCCGGAAAAAGATGTTTGTTGGAAAACTACGCGGCGAAAGACGGAAAGGTGGAATACCAGTGCAGGACGTCGGAGGTGGTGGTGGAGAGGATGGCTGAATACATAGAGACCGATGAGTGCGTGAGTGCGTGCGGGGTTGATCGGAACTCCGTCGGTATCTCATCGGATTCTTTGCTTGAGCCACAATTCACTGCCAAGCTTTGCTCCCCAAATTGTTACCAGAATTGCCCAAACATTGTTGATCTCTACTTCAACTTGGCCGCCGGCGAAGGTAAAAAGAATATGTTCTGAAATTATTACATGGCTTTTATAAAACTATGAACTTGGAGCACCACATGGCAGTGTCACATGTTTCTAAAAACACCTTCCCCCTATTTTTAAAAAATTGTTCATGCACGATGATTTTGTTTTTTGTTGCATGGTAACTAAGGCTTGAGACTTATAAATTTACTTTACCCCAAGATCCCATGTACCAAACCTCTTAAGTGCCCCTCAGCTTTGGTACGACTAGTCCATACAAAATTTTATTCTGATTTTAACTTTATTCTCTGCTCGAGATTGATACTGTATAGATTATTCGAGATGGCTAAGCTCGGCCCAAAACAAATCCCTTTTTTTGGGGACAATTCTTGCATCTTTGCAGCAATTTAGAAATTGACCTTACTACCTTGTTCCAGAAACTGTCTTTAAGTCTGGAAATATCTTAAGTTGTCTTTTTGAGTTGAGTTAATGTACTGTGGGAAAACAATATGTCTCCTAAAACATAATAAATCAATTTTTAAGTCAGTTTGAGAAAGTCTGTTTATGGAATAGCCCCTTTTTGTTAAATAATCAACTCCTATTTACTCCCTCCGTCCCCAAATTTTGGTCCCTCGTCCTATTCAAACCGGATAAAAAATTAGTTATAACTTGAAATCGGTAATGAATTTTATATTCAATATTGATCTTGTTTGATAGATCTCAATTAGTTCTATAAAACAATGTTTTCGAAATCATGTAAAACAATATAAATTACGAGATATAATCAATTAAAAAGTGGCACGAACTCCCAGAAGGGACAAATAAATGGGGACAGAGGGAGTAATATGAAATTCATAAGTATTTTCACGATTTATTTTAATATGACACAAATTTTATGATCAAATCTTTGCTTTTGTGATGCTTCATATTATTTTTTCATTAACTTATGAAAATGACATTCCAATATACCTTTCTTGAAACTTAATTTCCTTCCACTTCAATCAAAGAATTTCCCTTTTAGTTAGTTAAAAAGACCACATCATGCATTCCTCATATGAAATTCCTTACAAATTTTTTTCAGTAATACTTATGATATTTTTTAATTACACGTGCAGGAGTATTTTTGCCGGATCTATGTGAGAAGCAGAGAACCAATCCCCGCCGCGCAATGATTCAACTTTTGAGCTCAGGGGTAGCACCTGGTCCTGTTTCCACTGAATTCAACCACCTCGCTCATTCCCCTGCTCCTTCCCCTGCTTCCTTCTAAATTATTGAGAAATGCGACAGATATAGACGTCCGTGGAAACGCATGTCTCACACGATAAATGTAGCGCCCACACGCTAAAGGGTTTCGAATACATCTGTGTCCTGATCTGTGAATGGACGTAGATGTCTTCGTATTTCCGAATCAGATTTAATTGATGTTGTAAATTTCGGAGAGAAACTTTGAATGTTTTTCAGATGGGGAGGTAAACATGGATTTGTATTGAGAGATTTGTAAGATTTATTTATGAATTCTAATAATACAAGAGCAATAAAATTGAGCATACATTTTCAACGAAATGTAATAAAATTCTAAAAGTAAATTCAATGTTGTTGGGCCAGAGTGTCCCATCTTTGTATCCCATCTTTGTAGCCCATAATACTTGGACCAGGATAAAGGCTGATTTCCAACCATAGACTCCAACGTTGATTGGCTATCTATGTTCTACGAAGCTTCTTTGAATTTTTTTTTTTTTGAACCATCCAACACGCAGCTAGACTCAACACACCGTGTCAACAAAATGAAAATTATGGATTTGTTTCCATGTGAGGTACTTGTGGAGCCCTCTTTCTCAGTTAGTCCTTCCTAATGATGATCGGTGAAGGAGATGATGCTCTTTCGCTCAGATGTTTCTAGACCTGCACACTCAACACACCATTAGCGTCGGACTGGACCGTAAAGTCCAGAACGGCACTCCGACGGTCAAGTTAATAGAGGAAGAAGATGAAGTGTAGATCTAAGGTTTTAGAGGAGAGTTCTGCGTACCTCAATCATCTAATGAAGATTACCTTTTATAGGTGAGCCTTGGCTTGCTTTCCAAGTATGATCATGCCCATCGCGTGACTTAACCGTTCGGTTGACGTCACGATGACGAGCCCGAGAGAATATTCTTCGAGCACATGCTTCTAGTAAAATCATGACACGTGTCGCAAGACTCGCAACCGTTTGGGTGACGTCACTTGTCATAATCATGGTTTGTTCGTAGCACATGCAGCATTGAAGCCTTTGCTGAGTCAGCACTCATAGTCTTCCGGAACTTCCCTGACATCAACCAGTCGGTTTGGGTGCTAACGAGCCCCTCGGCATCGAGCCGAGCCTTTTCAACATGAACCACGTAAGGTCGTTTAGCAAATACGGTTCAACGGGTCTCTCGGCATATATCCGAGCCACAGGACCGAAGCCTCCACTCCGCCCTTATCGGGCACATTTGATCACGTTTGAACAATTCATCCGAGAAGTCCCCCATGGGTTGCCTCTCGGCCATCACCTAAGAGGTGTCTCTTCGATGGTCAAGGTGCTCGGTATATCCGGACCCCTACAGTACTCATCTCGTATGCTCAAACGCTACGTGGGCGAGGTGGATACACTCCTATATAATCAAAAATCAAAAATTTTTGGTATATGAAGGTTGAAACTGAGTCTTCTCGGACTATGAAGAAGCCGTTAAGGCTGAGGAATGTGGGGCCAAAGGATGGTAAATCATGTAATTAGTATTGGGAAAAACACTTGGGTATGGGTGGATAATTTGCATCCTTTGGGCCCCTCTGTTAGACCCTTGGGGAGGAGGTTGCAATCTACAAGGAAAGTCAAGAGGCCATGAGGTAATAAAGTGTCATGGGCTCCTGTTGTTTGGTTTTCTGGGAGGGTTTCTAAATGCAAAAATGGGCATTTATATGTTGGTTGTACTAAGAGGCGGAGCTATATAGGGGCCGGGGTGCCCCCAATTTTCTGATTTGGAGTATATTTTGCATATTTTTTTTATAGATATTTTTATAAAAATTATAAAACTTCAATTATAAATTAAAAAATAAGAACAATTTTCATTTCGAGAACACTAAATTATGGTGAATGATACTGTGCGATAATCATACTGTGTTCGTCGAGTGATATGATAACAATAGCACTTGAGATTAATTTTTTTAATTTATCAAAACCATCCCATTAAAACTCGAATTACAGACCAAGGATTCTTCATCATCCGGCCTCCTCCGACTTCGATTCCTGACTCCGCCACTGATTGTACTGTCTGGAAAAGCTAGCGACAAAGGATAGAGTGAGGGCATGGGGAAGAATGTTTCTGGAGCGTGTGTGTTATGCCCACAGGGCCTTGAAAGTCATCATCACTTATTCTTATTCTTTGATTGCGCATACTCCAAGGAAATTCTTTGCTTCTGAAATGCTTGTGTTGTGGCCTATAAGGGCTGGGAGCTGGAATGTTGAGTTGGCTGGGCAATTGCTTTCCGAAGGAGGAAAATCCTTCCATGCTGATGTTTATAAACTTGTCATGGCTGCTGTAATTTATCATATTGGGTGTAAGTGCCTTATTTGTGATTGGCTAATTCCGTGACGTTTCCATGTAATTGAAATCCTATTTATATGGTAGTTAGTTGATTGATTGGTGAGAAGTCAAGGACAGCAATATGTGCCTCATTCTATGCTAGCAATCAGTGCTAGAAATCATTGAATTGAAGATTGTGACTCGGAAAGTATTATGGGAAGATTGTGACTCGTAACGAAATATAAAAAGATTGTGACTCGAAGAAATATGGACTTATTGCGTTTTGAAAAAGCTAGGATCATGGGGGAAAGGAAACTGAGAATAAGGAAACAACATAATTGGAGATGAGCATTTTGTTTAAGGAAACAAAATGATTGGAGATGTGCATTTCGCTTAAGGAAACAAAATAATTGGAGATGTGCAATTCGCCCAAGAAGCAACAGGTTCGCTTGAGCGAGTTCGTTGAGCGACTATTTGGATTGGTTCTGCTCGAGCGAGTTGGTCGAGCAACTATGACGTTTTTTCATTTGTCTATAAATACAACCTCATTAGGGTTCAAAAAATAAACTTTGCAGCCACAACGCGAATAGAGAGAGAAAAAGTTCTTTGATTACGCATACTCCAAGGAAATTCTTTGCTTCTGAAATGCTTGTGCTCTGGCCTATAAGGGCTGGGAACTGGAATGTTGAGCTTGGCTGGGCAATTGCTTTCCGAAGGAGGAAAATCCTTCCATGCTGATATTTATAAACTTGTCATGGCTACTGCAATTTATCATATTGGGGTTTTCCCCTTAGCCTATTGGGAAATCCTCTCGGTAGTTAGGAATGATTTTTTTCTTGGTTTTCTTTGTATGTTGGTTTTGCTGCTGGGGAATGGCTATAATACACATCGAGAATGGCTATAATACACACCTATTAAAGGGGTACCATATGCACCTATTGTATGACTCTTATTGTGCCACCTTGGCAATCATTATTGTGCCGAAACCAAAGTATGACAATATAAACGAATCAACAAAGAAATTATGAAACACAAGATTTACGTGGTTTCCCTCAAGCGCAAAGCAAGAAGGTATATACGTCCACGGGGAAAGAGCAAGAGGATTCACTATAAACAGAGAGAGAAACAAATAGCCGGCTATATCTCACAAATACGATAAAGACACACACACAAACCCTAATATCTAATCTCAAGAGCTCAAGACAAAACTATAGGAGGCCCCAAGGCTTCTATTTTTTAAAAAGTACAGAAATTAGGTCATAAATGCCTAAAAAATGCACAGCCACGTCAAAACTGTGTCAAAACAACTACTACAATTTCTCGACAAACTCTAGAATACGAACTATTTAGATCATCAAAACAACTACTATTATTTCCAAGAATGGCTTATAAACTGGGCAACTAGTCAGATGGGATCGGTTCCGCTAAGGTTTTTTTTTTTTTTGGCTTATTGGCTTTTTTTTTTTTTTTTTTTAGCGCCCACAACACTAAATGATTTCAAATACATCTGTGTCCTGGTCTGTGAATGGACGTAGGTGTTTTCATATTTCCGATATCAAATTTAGTTGATGTTGTTGTAAAGTTTGGAGAGAAACATTGAATATTTTTAGATGGGGAGGTAAACATTGATTTGTATTGATATATTTGTAAGTTTTATTCATGAATTCTACTAGTACAAGAGCAATAAAATAAAAGAGAAGAATTGTGAAAGAGAGAGTGTCTCCCTTCTCTCTAGAGTATTCTAGCCGCCACTATTAGGGTTTTGCTGGGGAGGTGGGGGGTCGCCTCCTCCACTGCCACCTCCCCCCTTCTCTTCCCGGACTCCCTCTACATATCCCTTCTTCCTTTTCGATCCCCTTTCCGCCGCCTCCATCTCCTCCTCGGTTCAGATCCGTTTTGCAACCACAGCCGCCGCATCTCCCGCAGCCGTTTCATCCCTCTTTCAGCCGCCTCCTCACCTCCATTTCCAGATCTACTCCCACCCACCTCCTTCTCTGCGGCGCTGTCTCTCCCGGATCTGAACTTTTCCGCTTATGTTGTGATTTTCTTATTTTATCAACTACTTTATCCCTTATTTTTTTTCTGGCGCGTTAGCCGTTTCTCCAACCACTTCTTGTGACTTTATTCTTCGTGGGGTACGAAAGGGAAAGAGATGATGTAGAGTTTAGTCCGGTTTCACTCACCGGCGAATAATATCACCCGGTTCGACGGCGACGGCGACGGTGTTTCTTTCCACAGCCGGTGCTTTTCTTGTCTGTTTTTTGGTTTGGGATGCTCCAGTGCTATTTTATGTTTATTTTGTTTTTACCTATTCCCTGTGTGGAATCTTTACTCCCTTTCAAGGGTAGTTGTTCTTCTATGTACTCGGTGTATTTCCATCCAAATCACATGGATAACCCGATTGTTGGGGTTTTTTACCCTTCGAGGGGCTCCGATTTGGGGTTTGTAGCCCTTTGGGCAGTTTTTGAGTAATAAAAAATTCTGAGTTCGTTCAAAAAAAAAAAGAAGATAAAGAGCAATAAAATTGAGCAGACATTTTCAACGAAGTAATAAAATTCTACAAGTAAATTCAATTTTGTTGGGCCAGAGTCTCCCATCTTTATTAGCCCATAAAGAGATGAACTTTCCACTTTTACTCGGCCCAGGATAAAGGCTGATTTCCAACCGTAGATGATAGGCGCGTGGAAACCTTGGTTTTGGGCGCCTAAGTAGGGTGGTTTAGCGCGTTAAACGCGCGGGTTAATGTTTATTTTCCGTTTAATGTGTGCGCAGTGGTGTTTTTGTTATTTCTATGAGTTTTCCAGGTATATTGGGTTTGGCTCGTGTGTGTGTGCATGGCTTGAAGTGGAAAGCGCGGGAAACAAGGCTTGGAAGTTGGGTTTTGAAGAATGCAGTCGAAGGATCTCGGTATCGATACCCCTATAGGCAGTATCGATACTAATTGCTTAAGAGGGAGCAAATTCTGTCCAGAATGTCTAGTATCGATACCTCTAAAACTAGTATCGATACCTTTTGCTTACGGGGTCAACGGTCAAAGATAGGGAATCGGTATCGATACCCTTTATTCCAGTATCGATACCGATAGGTTACGGCCAAGTGTAAACGATGCCGTTTGGTGGCGTCGTGGGTTGGGGGCTATATAAACGTTTTTCTACTCATTAATTAGGGTTCGAATCTCTTTGTAATTTTCTGCACTTTTGAGTTTGGCGGCTACGGTTCTCGGAGCATTCAACATTCAGCGTTTTCGGATTAAAGATTATTCTGTCAGAGTTTCGGCGTTTGGATTGATTTTAGCGTATTGATAATCAAGTTTGTTTTCCTTTGAAATCACGGTATCGATTTTTATTGTCTTTACATTTTATTCATCAAAAGCATGTTTAATTTGAGTTTCAATTCGATTTCTGCAATCTTCTTAAGCATGTGTGAGTAGTCGTATTGAGTGCGGCCGCGGGACGAAGGTGTCCCGTGGCTAGGCTAATTTATATTTCACCTCGGTGCCGAATTATTTTAATTAATGCGCAGTTTTTAAATACGGAAATTTTTCTAGCAAACAAACTCGGGCATCGCCCGTTCCAAAAGCGCGCAGGAATTGGTGACAAGTAGTGTGCACTTGTTGGAAACTATTTCCATATTTTTAAATCAATTAATTGAATCATTGTGGCCCGAGTGGACGTAAATTAGGCTAGCTGCGGGCACCGTAGTGCCCTCGGCTGTGCTCTCCTTTTTTAATTCAGAGTCCAGTAATTAAATTAGTTTAATTTAGATAATTAATTAAACCAATTGAGCAAGGGGTGGCTACCTGAGAGCCAGTTACAAACATAAAATCTAGCATTGTTTGGGTCAACACCGTAGACCGTCTCTGTGGTTCGACTCCGGTACTTCCGGATTTATTGTGCTGCACCGGTCGATAGTCCTACGCTTGGGACGAAATCTTAGTTAATTTTTAATCACCCGAACGGTCAAGCATTTTTGGCGCCGTTGCCGGGGACGGTGACGTGTGTTCAAACGGTGTTAGTTTAGGTTTGTTTTATTTTAGTTGAGTCATCATAGGTAGAGGTAAGCAAGTTGTACGTAAGCCTGATCCTCTTTATTACCGTGATCGTACTAATCGCTTGGTTAAGATAGAGAACAGGTCGAGTCAGTCAGAGTCTTCAAATTCTTCGTCAAAGTCAGTAGAGAGTCGGTCGGAGTCCATTCCCATTAGTGGACTCTACATAGATTTACCTTTCGAGTCAGTTAATTTTGATAATCCGCTTTATCAGTCAGAGTCAGAGTCAGTTTCCGCACCAGAATCTTTTGAGATGGGAGACCAGGAGGTAGTTCAACAACCATCGTTGAGGCAGCACTTGAATCCCGAGAGGACCACTCCTCCCGGGCCGATTGTGTTCCCTCGAGAGACACAGGAGGCACGCAATGCCTTTACTGTAAAACCCGGTGTCCTGAATAGCCTCCCTAACTTTTATGGGAGAGAGTCTGATGATCCGTACGAACATGTGCGGACGTTTGAGGGGTTAGTGCGCAACCTGGCGTCTACTACCCAATACGACAATGCCTGCCTCAAGCTGTTTGAGGCAACTTTAAAAGATGGCGCACTTAGATGGTTCAGAATGCAAAAGCCTCAGTCCTTCACCACATGGGCGCATGTGCGTGACGCGTTTTACAGGAAATATTTTTCTGAGGCTAAAACTAATAGTTTAAGGCGTCAAATTCAAGGTTTTAGGCAAGAGAGGGGAGAGTCTTTTGTGAAGGCATGGGAGCGTTTCAAAGATTTGCTCTTAAGAATGCCACACCCTGGTTTTGAGAAGATACAGTTGGTTGAATTTTTTCATCTGGGTCTCAACGCTGAGACAATCCAGCATATAGAGTATTCGTGTAAAGGGGACGACTTCTTGTCCAAAACTGCGGATGAGGGTTGGGATTTTCTGGATGACCTAGCAGATAGGCAGAGGGCGTTAGAACCCTTTGATTTTGATCGGTCCGGACCTTTTGGGTCCACTGTTATCCCCGTTACCATTCGTGACCAGCGACTCCAGGCCCAGGTTGAAAAAATGGCGCAAAAGCTAGAAGAATTAGAAGTTAGGCAGACTCGTCCAGTGCATGAGGTGAGTATAGAGGAAGTCTGTGTGTGGTGCGAGTGTAAGGGGCACATTGCCACTGCATGCCCCGGATTTTTAGCTGCTAAGGGAGCGGGTCAGAATAATCAGGAAGAGGTAAATGCGGTGAGGAATTGGGACACTTACTCTAATTCGTATAACCCGGGATGGAGAGATCATTCCAAAGACTGGTGGTCAGACCCTAGACCCGCAGGTGGAGGTCAAGCGCAACCCCTTGCGCCGCCTCCGCCGCAACAGTTTCATCAGTCCCAAGCACCCAGGCACCCGCAGGGCCAAGTCATTCCTTACAACTACCAGCCACAGCAAGGTAGGGGGGGAGGTCCATCCACTCGTGGGCCGCCCCCAGGTTATGCGCCACCCCGTTTTGAGGATTCCATGAATTCCCTAATGCAGTCTCAGCTGACATTTCAGACTGATACCAGGCAGCAAATTGGGGCCCTTACGGCCCAAATGACGCAACTCACAGCGGTGATCAGTCAAATGCAACAAGAGAAGGGTAGGTTTCCGGCCCAAGGTAGTCAAGCAGGTGCCCATTATGTGGGAAATCCTCCAGGTCCCAATGTTCAATGGAAAAATCAGGAAGAGGCTAAGGCAGTTACCATTCTGAGGAGTGGGAAAACCATTGATAAGACCATTCAGCCAACACTAAGACAGGCTCCACCCCAGGAGCCAGTTATTGAGCCTGAGGTCATTTTTGATACTGCTGAGGTGCCTCGAGAGGAAGTAGAAGAGAGAGAGGAGTCACCTGAAGTGGTGGTGCCTGCAACTGCGGCCCTCACGACTCCACCACCGCCAGCTGTGCCAGTAGCTCCATTTCCCCAAAGACTGGCGGTGAGACCTAAGCAAACCATGAACACTAAGATGATGGAGTTGTTTAAGAGAGTTCAATTCCCCATCACTCTGATGGAGGCAATTGAATCCTTTCCCCAGTGTGCTAAGGTTTTGAAGGACCTCTGCACACCTAAGCGCAAGAGTCAGAACAACGTGGTTCTGACGGAGCAAGTGAGCTCCATTCTGCAGACTGAGATTCCTGCCAAGTGCAAGGATCCAGGGTGTCCCACTATTCCCATAGCCATAGCAGGTCAGAACTTTGACAAGGCATTGTTGGATTTGGGAGCGAGTGTTAATTTGCTCCCTTATTCAGCATACTTGAGATTGGGCTTAGGCGACCTTAGTGAGACTCTAGTCACGCTACAGTTGGCTGACCGGAGTATTAGAGTGCCCAAGGGGATAGTAGAGGATGTATTGATTCGGGTAGGGGAGTTTCAATTCCCCGCTGATTTCATTGTTTTAGACATTAGTCCCGGTCGTGAGGCTTTAGAGAAGACTCCCATCATCTTAGGGCGTCCCTTCCTAGCCACCTCCAATGCTGTTATGAACTGCAAAACTGGCAAGGTCCAGTTATCTGTCGGTGAGGAGAGAATGGAGGTGGATGTGTTCAGTGTCAGTACGTTAGAGGATGAGGAGGAGTCTGAGGAGTTGTGTCTGATTGACACGTTAGTCCAGGAGCATATTGATACAGTCCTGTATAAGGACCCCTTGGAGGTTGCTCTTACCTCCGAGGAAACATCATTTTTGGACTCAGCAGAGGTGGTGAGCTTTTTAGAGTTGCTAGGTGTCGATGAGTCATGTGAGGAGATGTGTGGGGTCACTCATGACCCTATGTTTGAGCCATTGGGCGACCCTCCGCCCAAAGTTCTTCCGTCATCTGTCCAGCCGCCTAAACCAGAGTTGAAACCTCTACCGGACACGCTTAAGTATGCCTTTTTGAAAGGCAATGATACCTATCCGGTTGTGATCTCCTCATCCCTCGAGGAAGATCAAGAGAGGAAACTGCTTAGTTTGTTGAGAGAGCATATGGGCGCGATTGGCTGGACCATAGCGGATTTGCATGGTATAAGCCCAACGGTGTGTACACACCGCATTATTCTTGAGGAGAGTGTAAAGCCTTCCAGGCAACCTCAGCGGCGTCTTAACCCCAACATGAAAGACGTGGTTAGGGCTGAGGTGCTTAAGTTGTTGGATGCGGGGATCATATACCCAGTTGCTCATAGTGAGTGGGTGAGCCCAGTGCAAGTGGTGCCTAAGAAGGCAGGAGTGACCGTCGTGACCAATGATGAGGGAGTGTTAGTACCAACCCGAGTTCCCACAGGATGGAGAGTTTGCATAGATTACCGGAAGCTCAATGCGAGCACCCGGAAAGACCACTTCCCCCTTCCTTTTATTGAACAGATTTTAGAGAGGGTAGCGGGTCGGGCCTTTTATTGCTTTTTAGATGGTTACTCGGGGTATAACCAGATTGAGGTCGCATTAGAGGACCAGGAAAAGACCACTTTCACCTGTCCATATGGAACCTATGCTTACCGTCGCATGCCCTTTGGGTTGTGCAATGCGCCTGGTACCTTTTCCAGGTGCATGATGGGGATCTTTAGCGATATGGTGGAAAGGATTGTAGAGGTGTTCATGGATGATTTTTCGGTCTTCGGAGATTCATTCGATGGATGCCTCGAAAATTTGGGAAAAGTTTTGCAGAGGTGTGAGGAGAAGCACTTGGTGCTTAATTGGGAGAAGTGCCACTTCATGGTTACCCAAGGGATCGTGTTGGGACACATTGTGTCCTCTAAGGGTATCGAGGTGGACAAGGCCAAAATAGATTTAATCCGAAATCTCCCAACACCTAAGTCTGTTAAGGATGTGCGTTCATTTTTAGGACACGCTGGTTTTTACCGGCGGTTCATTAAAGACTTCAGTGCTATCTCCCGCCCGTTGTGTCAGTTGTTGGCAAAGGACACACCGTTTGTGTGGTCCGATGCTTGTGAGGGGGCATTTCAGATATTAAAGCGGAGTCTCACAACTCCGCCAATTGTGCAGTCCCCGGATTGGAGTCTTCCCTTTGAGCTGATGTGTGATGCTTCTGACTATGCAGTCGGAGCTGTTTTAGGGCAGAGGAGAGGGAAAGACCCGTGTGTGATATATTATGCCAGTAAGACTTTGAATGAGGCGCAGATGAACTACACCACCACCGAGAAGGAGTTGTTAGCGGTGGTGTTTGCGCTAGATAAGTTTCGGTCCTACCTAGTAGGTTCGCAGATCACGGTTTTTACCGATCATGCGGCCCTAAAGTACTTAATGACTAAGCAGGACGCGAAAGCTCGCCTCATTCGGTGGATTCTGTTGCTGCAGGAATTTCACCTGATTATCAAGGATAAAAAGGGGGTAGAGAATGTAGTGGCTGACCATCTGTCTCGTCTGGAATTCGAGGACCCCACCTCGAATCTTCCCATTAGAGATTCTTTTCCGGATGAGCAGTTGTTCGCCGCTAATGAGTACCCGTGGTACGCTGATATTGCCAATTATTTGGTAACTGGGCAGATTCCTCCCCATTGGTCTACCCAAGAGAAGCAGCGATTCTTGAGGAGTGTCCGACAGTATATATTCGATGACCCATATCTGTTTAAGTACTGTGCGGACCAGATTGTGCGCAGATGTGTCCCCGAGTCTGATCAAAAGGGGATTATAGAGTTCTGTCATAGCGAGGTGTGCGGTGGTCACTTCTCTGCGAAGAAGACCACCGCCAAGATTTTACAGTGTGGATTCTGGTGGCCTGATATGTTTAAGCTTGTTCATGCGTTCTGTAGGTCATGTGACCGTTGCCAAAGGCTTGGCAAATTGTCTTCACGTCAGGAGATGCCCCTCCGGCCCATTCTTGTGCTAGAGGTTTTCGATTGTTGGGGCATTGACTTTATGGGTCCATTACCTATGTCGCATGGTTACGAGTATATTTTGGTAGCGGTGGACTATGTGTCCAAGTGGGTGGAGGCGATACCCACTAAGTCTATGGAGTCGCGAGTCGTGCTAGAGTTCCTTAAGTCGAATATTTTGTCGAGGTTTGGCGTGCCACGCGCCATTATCTCTGATCAGGGCACGCACTTCACGAGTCGGCCGGTTGAAAAGCTAATGGGGGAGTATAGAGTCACTCACAAGGTGTCCACTTCGTACCACCCCCAAACTAATGGGCAGGCCGAATTAGCTAATAGAGAGATTAAGCGAATATTGGAGAAAACTGTAGGTGTGACTAGGAAGGATTGGTCCACCAGGTTGAATAATGCGTTGTGGGCCTATCGCACTGCTTATAAGACCGTGTTGGGTGCTTCACCCTATCGGCTTGTTTTCGGTAAGGCCTGCCACCTACCCGTTGAGTTAGAGAAGAAGGCCTATTGGGCCCTCCAGGAAATTAATTCGAGTCTAGATGTGGTGGGTGCGCATAGGAAATTGCAGTTATGTGAGCTCGAGGAGCTTAGGAATGACGCGTATGAGAATGCGAGTATTTATAAGGCTAAGGTTAAGGCGTATCACGATAGGAATATTCAGCGCAAAACCTTTAGAGTTGGTCAGAAAGTATTGCTCTATAATTCGCGTCTCCATCTTTTTCCCGGGAAGTTGAGGTCCCGTTGGGAAGGTCCCTATGTTGTGGTGCAAGTGCATCTAAATGGTTCAGTTGATGTCCGTGATTCTAAGGATGATCATGTGTTTAAAGTTAATGGGCAGCGTCTGAAACCGTTTTTGGAATTTTTAGAAGTGGGAGAACCTGATGAGGAGTTGGTCGATCCTGTGTATTCGGACGACCCAGTTACTTAGGCTTTTGCAGCCAGGTTTTGACGGGTAGCTTACGCGTACCATGCTCTTAATTGAGTGTGGACCCGGCCCCTAGCGATAGGGGTACCCATCATTGACTTGGGTTTCTCATAGCTTTGCACGCCGCTGTTTAAATAAGGATCGTGTACCCAGCTCCGGTTAGTAAGGGCAATTTTTATATTCGTGTTTGTTTTTCAGTTTTCCTTTCAAAAAAAAAAAAAACAAAAAGTTTTTAATGGTCCGGTATAGCCACCTAATTGCTATCCTTACATATGCATATCTGGGTTTCTAACAATCTTATTGCCGTGTCTCGGATAGTCATAAAAGACGATTGGCTCTGATTTCTTTAAGGAAAAACCTTGAGAAATTTAACCTGTTGAGTCATGACTTACCCGGGATTGTTATGATGACCTTCTCTATGCATATTTAAGTGAGCAAATTAGGGAGAACAGTAGTACCCGTATCTTTCACGTGACGGAAGTGGTGGTGTTTATTATTTCCTTTGTTTCATTTGTTCTGGCCCGGCTTTCATATGCGGGCACTACTGACATCATTTGTTGCCGAGTAGGTAGTTGGCTCTTGTTCTCTTGCAGGAATATATTATGGGCGCGATTCTGATGGCGAACAGCGGCAATGATGGCAAATTCCCCATACATCGGCCGGGGTCGCGATGGTTGGCTGCCATCTATCGGTCCATCTCTTTCCCTTTGTTCTTCTCTCTTTATGTTTTGTCTTCATGCTCTGAGGACAGAGCGAATTTCAAGTTGGGGGAAGGGGTGTACTTTGTACACGTTATTTTTGGGTTTTGAGCGTTGTTAGTAGTTTAGGGGTCAAAGGGGTCAAATTTTAATAAATTTTGGTTAATTATTGAGTCTGGGGATACGATTGTTATGCTTGTTTGTATGAGTTAGGTGAGCATGCTGAATTTTGTCTCAATTGTTTGCCTGTTAACTTGGTCACATGCATATATCTGACTTCCATGTCGAGTAGTCTCCACACCATAAACAAATTTGAGTAGGTGTTCCCACATTGTGCACAGTATGTCCTTAAGGCATCCCATGTTTCATTGTTCTTCAATTTCCGCATTCGCATAAAACAGTAGGCGCTTGTACCACAGATAATGATTTGAATGTTCATATGCATGTGGGAGAGTTGATGACGTGTTTAGGGGATGAAACAAGGCCATTTTTGCATGATTAGACCACTACATATGTCCAATTGATCCTTCGTTAAACCCATAGGTGTCAGTCCTGTGTCAAACTTAGGAAACCGGAGTTTGGGTGGTGTGTCGTTTTGGTGGTCCAACTCTATGTTCCATTTTAGGAGACCTAAATCAGGAGTATTGTTGTTACGGAGGAATTTGAAGGTTGCTTGTGGATGCCATGGTTTTGAAACCCAAACCCCCATAATAAAAAAAACCCTCAATCCTTTTTCCACCAACAAATTGCCCTTAAAGAGAGAGAGAAATGAATTTCTATTCAAAAAAAAAAAAAAAAAAAAAAAAAAAATTTTGGCGTTAGCAGTTCGGTATCGATACCCTTATAAGGGGTATCGATACCGGGTCGTTACGGATCAAAAAAAATATCAAGGGCCGATCGGCCTTCTTCCATCATCTTCTTCTTCTCTCTTTCTCTCTCTCTCTCTCTACTCCTCCATAACCACCTCAAACCCTACCCACAAAACTTCCTAAAACCTACCTAAATCACCACCATTCTCTACCAAAATTTTACCACAACCTCCTTTCTTCACCCTCTACCCAAATATCTTGTTCAAATTTCCTTAAACCTTACCAAATTTCCAGATCTGAAAATCCCAAACTCAACTTTTTAAACCCTTTAACCCCCCAAATCATGGCACCAAGGAAAGACACCGGGAAAGCTAAGGCTGGGACTTCTTCCAGCGCTGCGGGGGAAGTCTCAGAAGGTCCACCTTATCCGGGTCGGGCGACGAGGCGGAACCGGGAACAAATGGAGAGGGACGAACAGTTACAATGGAGGGATTCAATCGTGGGCAGGGGAGTGAAAAATGAGAGGCACATTGAGTTGGTTGGTGAGTGGCCGGAAAATCATCTGGCTATCGATGCGATTAGGCAGCAAGGTATGACTTTTTGGTTTGAGCCGAACCCTGGCTATAATAATGCTTTGGTAGAAGAGTTTTATAAATGCATGGTTGTGCCTGAGGCTGGAACTTTTATGCATCCGGAGGCTCGGATTACTTCTATGATAGGAAAACCCCCCGTGTTTATTAATGTTGATAAAATTGCTGCTGCTTTGAATTATGTGAGACCCGAGGGGGAGACGAATTTCCCTAGACCTGTTGAGAACCCCATTAATCAGGATTGGGTAAACCGAGAGATTTACACGAATAGGAGGGATGCGAGAATTCCTCATTGGCCGGGCAAGTTTAAGCCGGCGTACAGGTTTCTCAATCAGGTGGTTTGTTATAATATTTATCCGAGGGGGACTGAGAACAAACCGCAGGAGAAGGTGGGGAACATTATGTGGGCACTTACCGATGAGGAGACTGTGTGTGACTGGGGCTTTGTTTATATTTGGTGAGATGGTGGACTTTAGGGCTGTGTCGAAGAATGTTCGAATGCCTTTTCCGTGCCTAGTGACTTCGATCCTCCGGAGGGATGGTGTTCCAGGGACTCGATTTTATACGAATGATAGGTTGGATCCGGGGACGTTGGATTCCACCGTTCTTACTCGGAGTATTGCTCAGGCTAGGGGTGGTATTGCCCAGGCTAGGGGTACCAGAGAGTCATTGACCACTGCACCGTCATCGGAAGCATCTGTGAAAGAGTGGTTTAAGAAACTTTTCTGTCAGAATGTGGCTATCATTAAGAGCCAGAAGAAGTTGAAATTGGAGTTGAGGCAGCAGGCTAGGAGACAGGCGGAAGTGGATGATCAGTTGGGTTATGTGAGGCGTCAGATTGCAGGAGAGACTTCCGCGCCTTATGTCCCTCGCCGCTGGCCAGAGCTGGAGGTGAGTGATGACTTCGAGGATATGCCAGCGGAGGAGGAGCGTTCAGATGCTGAGTTCGGAGGAGGAGATGTTTGAGCATGAGTTGGACAATGGTTGGAATGGGGGCGTTGTGTTTATAGTAGTTATTTTTATGTGTTTTAGTGTTAAAAACTTTTCGTATGGTTGTTTATGTGGTGGTGTGACCGTGTGTATGGTCGGTGGTTGTGTCTAACTTAATTTGTGTTGTCTTGTTCTGTAGGATGTTAAACTCTAGTGTTATTATGTGATTTACGTGCTTGTGTTTATTTGTGTTGGTGATGGCCAGTCTGGGTAGTTTGACCATGAGCTTCTAAAGGCCGTCACCCGTTTGCATGTTGCCCTCTTTTTCTTGTTAACCGCGGTCATTACAAGCCTATCAAAGCCCTTAGTTGACCCGATGCACGTCATTTAACTCTCTTGCTTGCATGTGTTATATTTAAATTATGTGTGTGTGGTATCCTGTTTCGTGAGTTTCTTTGCATATCTTGGCGTTGTTTAGACTGGCACGTGGTGATTTTGTTCATGCCACGTTGATCGCCAGGCGCCACACATGGGATGTAGAGTGTTCGGTGAGTATGAGTGATTCTGTGTCACGTGGGGGTGCTCTATTTTAAACTCTGTTGGGGTAAGGAATTATTCGAATTTTGGTTGGAGCATGCATGTGCCCGAGTTGTGGGTAACAGCGGGATGATACTCGAATTGCTCATTCAAGTTTGTACAGGTCGCATAACCCTTGTATCCCTTATTGAGTCGTTGTGTTGTTCTTTTATCCGTTTCGTTTCGTTCGTTACTAGGGACTAGCAACGCTCAAGTTGGGGGATGTGATAGGCGCGTGGAAACCTTGGTTTTGGGCGCCTAAGTAGGGTGGTTTAGCGCGTTAAACGCGCGGGTTAATGTTTATTTTCCGTTTAATGCGTGCGCAGTGGTGTTTTTGTTATTTCTATGAGTTTTCCAGGTATATTGGGTTTGGCTCGTGTGTGTGTGCATGGCTTGAAGTGGAAAGCGCGGGAAACAAGGCTTGGAAGTTGGGTTTTGAAGAATGCAGTCGAAGGATCTCGGTATCGATACCCCTATAGGCAGTATCGATACTAATTGCTTAAGAGGGAGCAAATTCTGTCCAGAATGTCTAGTATCGATACCTCTAAAACTAGTATCGATACCTTTTGCTTACGGGGTCAACGGTCAAAGATAGGGAATCGGTATCGATACCCTTTATTCCAGTATCGATACCGATAGGTTACGGCCAAGTGTAAACGATGCCGTTTGGTGGCGTCGTGGGTTGGGGGCTATATAAACGTTTTTCTACTCATTAATTAGGGTTCGAATCTCTTTGTAATTTTCTGCACTTTTGAGTTTGGCGGCTACGGTTCTCGGAGCATTCAACATTCAGCGTTTTCGGATTAAAGATTATTCTGTCAGAGTTTCGGCGTTTGGATTGATTTTAGCGTATTGATAATCAAGTTTGTTTTCCTTTGAAATCACGGTATCGATTTTTATTGTCTTTACATTTTATTCATCAAAAGCATGTTTAATTTGAGTTTCAATTCGATTTCTGCAATCTTCTTAAGCATGTGTGAGTAGTCGTATTGAGTGCGGCCGCGGGACGAAGGTGTCCCGTGGCTAGGCTAATTTATATTTCACCTCGGTGCCGAATTATTTTAATTAATGCGCAGTTTTTAAATACGGAAATTTTTCTAGCAAACAAACTCGGGCATCGCCCGTTCCAAAAGCGCGCAGGAATTGGTGACAAGTAGTGTGCACTTGTTGGAAACTATTTCCATATTTTTAAATCAATTAATTGAATCATTGTGGCCCGAGTGGACGTAAATTAGGCTAGCTGCGGGCACCGTAGTGCCCTCGGCTGTGCTCTCCTTTTTTAATTCAGAGTCCAATAATTAAATTAGTTTAATTTAGATAATTAATTAAACCAATTGAGCAAGGGGTGGCTACCTGAGAGCCAGTTACAAACATAAAATCTAGCATTGTTTGGGTCAACACCGTAGACCGTCTCTGTGGTTCGACTCCGGTACTTCCGGATTTATTGTGCTGCACCGGTCGATAGTCCTACGCTTGGGACGAAATCTTAGTTAATTTTTAATCACCCGAACGGTCAAGCAGTAGACTCCAACGTTGATAGGCTATCTGTGTTCTACGAAGATTGTTTCTTTTTATTTTTTTATTTTTTTCAAACGGTTAGGGGTGTCCGGCCTATGGATGACAATATCGACCGAACCGACGGGCAACCAAACCGAAACCATTTTTTTTCCCGAACAGTAACCGATTTTTTCTCAGGGGTGCTGGTGTGGTTTAGATGGATGGGAAACCGAACAGGTTCGGTTCAGTACTTATGGGTTTACCTATAATCCGAACCGAACCGAACCTTGTTAATTACATAGGACCCCCTTATATTATATATACATATTACATAAACCCTTTATATATTTTAAAATTACACTTTACCCCTTTATATATATATATACATGTGTGGTTTTTAAGTTTTAATGTGTGGTATTTCAGCTATATTGTTTTAATGTGTGGTTTTTGAGCTCTATTAGATGTTAATGCAGTGTATTTGTTTTTTTTTTTTTTGAGCTCTCTATGTGCATGTGAATCTCGAAATTTCCTTCAATCTGGGTACCGGTTCGGTTCAGTTATGGAATAGATTTTCATAACTCGTTCGGTTATCGGTTCGGTTAGGGGTAGTGTTCTGGTGTCGCGGTTCGGTTTATACCCCAATCCGCCCCGTTGCCATCCCTATTCCGGCCACCTACAAAGCTTTTGAAGCCAAAAAAGGTTTGAAGAGGTGTCTTTACCGGGGTTTTATTTGAACTTTTTTCAACTTTGGTACATAGATTTATATATATTTTTGATTTATATATATATTTTATTCTAACTTAATTGGATGTGATTAATTTACTCGCTAAGGCCTTCGTGTCTGTGTGCGCTTTTCGCCCTACAATACAAGAGTATCGGGGTGATTGATAAATGTATGAAACTTTCACGACATTATCAAATGGTGTTCTCAACTCGATGTGGGCGAAGTGGTTACACTCCTATATAATCAAAAATCAAATTTTTTGGTATATGAAGGTTCAAACCGAGTCTTCTTGGACTATGAAGAAGCTGTTAAGGCTGAGGAATGTGTGCCAAAGGATGGTAAATCATGTAATTAGTATAGGGAAAAACAGTTGGGTATGGGTGGATAATTTGCATCCTTTGGGCCTCTCTATAAGAGCAAAAACAGTAGTTTGTGTAAAAATTTTGGCCAAAAAACTTGATGTACAGTGCATATAGCTATCCTGTCACTCTCAACACTCTAACAATTTATTCATTTTACTTTTTTTCTATTAAAAAAATATTATAAAAGAGAGGAGTGAGAGAGAAAGTGGACAGGTGGAAGCAAGGGGGGAGAGAGAGAGAGGGGAAAGAGCCAAGTAGCTCCGAAACAGTGGTTGGGTAGAAGTACCCAAGTCCTGTGGCTGTAGCAATTTTACCCAATCCAATACCCAAGCTGCTGCACCACAAAATCTCAGAATTTCGTAGCTATCGGTAGCTTAAATAGCTACCAAATAGGGTTTTGCCAACTTGCTGCTGATGCTCTAAGACCCTTGGGGAGGAGGTTGCAATCTACGTGGAAAGTCAGGAGGCCAGGATGTAATAAAGTGCCATGGGCTCCTGTTGTTTTATTTTCTGGGAGGGTTTCTTAATGGGCATTTATATGTTGGTTGTACTTGGGGGCGGAACTATACAGGGGCCGGGGTGCCCCAATTTCTTGATCTGGAGTATATTTTGCATAGGTTTTTTTATAGAAAGTCTTAGAAAAATTATAAAACTTGGAAAATAATTAAAAAGTAAGAACAATTTTCATTTCGAGAACACTAAATTATTGTTAACAATATTGCATTCGTGGAGTGGTATGATAACAATAATACCTGAGATTAATTTTGTAATTTATCAAAAGTATCCCATTAAGACTCGAATTATATAATTTAGTCTTGAAAAAATTATTGTACCAAGATTTCTTTCATAATCCGGCCCCTTCCGACTGTAATTCCTGGCTTCGCCACTGTTGTCCTATTTGGAAAAGCAAGCCACAAAGGATAGATTGAAAGCCATCAACACTTATTCTTTGATTGCGCATATTCAAAGGAAATTTGGGGTTCTTTGTTTCTGAAATGCTTGTGGCCTGGAACGGTTGGGAACTGGAATGTTGAGCTTGGCTGGGCAATTGCTTTCTGGGGGAGGAAAATCCTTCCAAGCTGATGTTTATAAACATGTCATGGCTGTTGCAATTTATCTTATTTGGTTGGAAAGAAATTCCAGGTTATTTGGTAAAGGAATTGTAATATCCCAAATTTTCAAAAAAATAAAATTTGTGATATTTGTAAATATTAATTTTCCTAATTTAATTTTACCCAATTTTGACTTTGGTTGACCATTTGCGGGTCTCTTATTTATTTATTTATTTAGTTATTTATTTTTTTCCCCTTTAGACGAGTTAGTGCTCGAGGTGCACAGAATGATTTCAACCGACTTGTCACCAGTGGACCCGGACGAACGGCCAGAATAATGTGCGTAATGCGGAGGATGATTTGGAGCTACACAGATGACACTAGCACGACTACTACAGTTGTGGGACCCGAGTCAACCAGATACGCTCACCTGACGAGCGCATCGTAATGCGTGTTCTACTTTCAAGATTTTTCCAAACGATTCTGAGCACACGGTAACGTTGCCCACGATTTTCCAAGTTCGCACGAATATTTTGGTAATTTTCTGAGACCGAAACCCGGACAGTTCGAACACTGCTCGGAGTAAATTGTACTGCATTGTGCCGCATCGCGCGTCCCATGCTTCCACCGGCCCCCCAAATTACTCCAACACTCCACCCATCACTTCCACACTCCACCTCCTACCACACTTCACTCCACCTCTCCCATCACACCAAACCAACACTCCACCACCAACCCCATTTCCCCTACATAAACCCACCACCCCATTCCCCTCATTATTTTCGGCAGAGGAAGAGGGAGAGATTGAGAAATTCTGGAAAAGAAGAAGAAAGGAGGAGAAGAAGAGAAAGAGGAGAGAGATCACCGCCACGTTTTCCAATTCTCGTCCATAACACGCATCCATTTTCATGGCCAATTTCCTCCTAGGTAAAGTCGTTTTTAGGCTTAAGTTTCTAAACAAAAGTTGTAGAGGGCGTCGAGTACTTCGATTTCGACACAAGAATCATCCAAATCGGTTGAGTTTTGAGTGAGTTATAGCCATCCAAAGTTCAGTTATTTTCTCGGGTACATTTTCCAGACAGCTCTCTGCCCCTCTGTAAATCTTCATTTTACTTCTTGTTCCAATCGTTTTTGAGTTTACATTTCTTCACCAACATTGTAGAGGGTTTGAAGCTCTTGAATTTAGACACAAGAATAACCCAAATAGGTTGAGTTTTGAGTGAGATATAGCCATCCAAAGTCCAGTAAAAATCTCGGGTAAATTTTCCTGACAGCTCACTAACCTTTCACAAATCTTCATTTTTCTCCTCGTTAAAGTGGATTTCGGGTTTAGATTCCTTCACGAAGATTGTAGATCACTTCAAGCCCTTCGTTTTAGGTTCAAGAATCACTCAAAACGGTTGAGAAATGACCACGTTATTGCGGCCCGAAGTTTCTGGTCTAGTCAAACCGAGCAGCTCACTGAACCTTTACAAATCTTCATTTTTCTCATTGTTGGAGTGCGTTTTAGGCTTAGACTTCTTCATCAACGTTGTAGAAAACTTCGAGAGCTTCGTTTTAGATGCAAGAATCGCTGGAAACGGACGAGGTTTGAACCCGATATCGCAGCCGAAAGATTCTGTTCGCAATGGAGTTCTTCATTGCCACTCGAAATGTCACCGGACTTTACCGTCGAGCTTTTCGTCCGGACCAAAGGTAGAAACTCGTACCCAACCTATTCCAAGCTTTTGAATGAGTTAGAATAGTCTAGGAGTAGTTTATAGTTGATGGGTTAAAGCCCCAAGTCAAGGATTTCACGAAACCCGAACAAAACACATGTTGCTTTGTTTTTCGGTGACGATAGTCCGGACCACCCTTATCCCCGTCCGGACTACGGGTACAGAATGTTCCCTCCAGTTTTGACTTAAATTCTGTAATTACAGTTTAGCCCCTTGTGTTCCTAGTTTCGACGGTTTTGACCCTAAACCATGTTTTTCATGCATATTAAGCCCTAGATTCATTTTGGTTCATGTGTTTAACTTCTCAAGCATGATTATGACTTATTCAAAGTGTTTATGTGAGATTTAATGTGTTCATGTTATGTTTAACCTTGTTCTTGTTCTTAGTTTTAAACTTAAGGGTTAAAAGTGTAGTTTTATAAAGTATGTGGCTTAATCTACAAAGATATTTATGTCCCTACTTTTTATCAATTAAATTTCATTAGTGAAAGTTTATGAGCGTATCAAAATTTCTAAAATACCCTTCGTGGTGTAAAATGGCCGATTTGCCCTTGTGTGTGTAAATTGCATAATGTGTAGTTTTGTACTTAGTAAAAATCAAGGAATTGCGTTTTGTGAAAAGTTAGGACTTTATTAACTAAAATAAAGTATTTTTACGTATTTACCCTTGTCGGTGGCAAAATTACCATTTTGCCCTTGTACTATGTTTATTTACAAAAAGGCCCCCAAAGTTTGTAAATTACGCTAAGGACCCTAGAGTCGTGAAATTATGTTGGACACCCTTGTACTTATTTAAAATGACGTTGGTGACCCTTACTTTCTTTAAATTACGTTTTGACCCCAATAGTTTAGTAAATTACGTTTTGGTCCCTGTAGTTTGAATTTATTACGCTTAGACCCCTGGTTTTCGATTACTTGAATTTCGTGAACTTATGAATTGAGACATTCGGTTGTGACCCTTGAGATATCGTTATCACTTTGCTTCTACTCTTAAATGCACTTTTCATAAACGTGTTGAATGCTAGAATGGACAACTAGGTACCCGGGTTGGGTGATCGTACGCGGATATCACATAGACGATGAGGATAATGGAAAAGTGAATTGGAATTGATCATGGGGAGTCACCCCGAGATTTGTTGAATGGCAGTCAGCCAAGTGATGAATTGATCATGGGGAGTCACCCCGAGATTTGTTGAATGGCAATCAGCCAAGTGATTTCGTTTTGGAGGAATATTTGGCAGCCTGCCAGGATTTCAAAACCCTACGATATGACACTCTGTGATTTGCTTCATTTGAATTCTGAGGCGTTAAAAGGGTGGATGTATTATAGACCGAGTCACGGCTATATACCTACAGGAGCTGACAGTTGTCACTCGTAGCCCAGTTGTACAGTCAGTCCCTGGGAAATTCATCCTTGCGAGGCGGCTGACGGCTGGATTTAGTACGTAACTTATACCTTTCGTCGGGGGCTCCCAGTCAGGGCAAGCAAGGGGGGAGTTTAAATCACGGTTTGGTCATATTCCTTAGTGGTTAACCGGAAGGAAAGTTCTCTAGGTTGAGAACTTAGATGAATATGTAAGTTAATGGCTAGTAATGAAATCAGCTATGTGTTTAATTTCTGCTTTACGATTTATTTCCTGTTTATTCCTTTAATTACTGCTTTTCAATCATATATGTTGTACGTGCATGTTAAGCAAGGGTTGGGAGGGTTAGAGTAGCTATTGAGTGATTTATCGCTCACGGTGTTACACTTCGTGTGACCCTGGCATAATACCATGATGTTGCTTTGCGACTTGGACGTATTATGTCAGATTGTGATCAAGCAGGTACCGTTGGTGCCGCATGAGACGATTATTTCGGAGCCGAGAGTTTTTCCGGCAGAACAAGCTCAGGAGGAGCCGTGGAATCCAGAGTTAAACCTTAATCTGTAGAACCCACCCCCTTTTATTTTAATGTTGGATCTGTAATATTAATTTCTCAAACCGTACTAAGTATTTTGTGATGGGCTGCACTTCACGTTTTCCAACGTGCACTCTGATGGAAACTCTTTTTATTAAATTAATCCTTATTAGTTATCTTAATTAATGCTTCCGAAAATCCGGGTCGTTACAGGAATGAAGGATGAGAAGGCAGTGCCAGACTCTATTATTGGGACCCGGGGTTGTTGGTGTCCGGCCTTAGTGTGCACATCTGAGTCGTTGATCTTGGCAATTAACGTCTCGGATTTTATCTTGGCAATAGGCGGCTCGGATCTTCAAAGTGCTAAGATGAAATCAGGACCGTTAAAACACATCCGACGGCTCAGATTCCTCACATTAGGGCCGCACACCAGGTGCTCACACCAAGGTCCTATTTCCCTATTATTATTTTTTGAATGAAATGGGATGATTTTGAATCGAGCTCATAAGGCCGTCCGATTGCATCGATTCCCGCATAGGCCCACTTGGATTTTGAGATGGATGAACGGCTAGGATTGACCGTTTGGGACCCACAAGTGAGTCCTTGAGGACCCGGACGCTGTCTATACATGATCGGTACAGGGGTTGTCGGTGCCCCTTGGATTTCCGCAACTTTATTCCATCACATGCAACGACTCTGAGTCACGTATCATTATTTTTAATGATTAAATAGAGGGAAAGTTGATTCGTTTTCCAAGATGTAATAAATGAAACACATTAATAGTACATTATTGTGCACGACATAGTACCATATAATTTGAATAATTGAGATCTAACTATTCAGTCCTCCCGCCGGAACACCCAGCACCTACATTTTTGTGGGGCTTAAAATTAAATGTGCGGTGCTAGAGAAATTCGGAACACTACGTGACATTGGTTTTGGATTGAATAATTACTCAGCAATTGAGGATCTAATTATATTATATTAGGAATGTGAACATTATACATCATAAATGAAACAATAGTACATATTTATTCCAAGTGGTTAACAAGCAAAAAGAATACAATGACAATGAAAATGTGAGAAAACAACCAATAGAAAACAAATGAAAATGTGAGAAAACAATGATAACAAATGTACATTGCAACTTCCTTTCAGCTAATAAATTTACAATGCAACTCCTAACATTTGGGTAGATCAGCTGGAGGGGGAGGCAATGTTGTCGAAGGCGTGGGCCCATTCTCAACAACAAATGCGGTTGCTAAACCCAACGGCAAGTGTGTATCCAAGTGACAATGCATCAACCATACACCTGCATTTTCAATCATTTGTTTAGAAACCGTAAATAATTATCCATTCCCAGCCTATATCCACCAATAATATATTTCGGCTCATTTCGTAAATTGGAAACAGTTAAAATTGAGGATAATCAACATCGTTTGGCCAGTTCAAAAAAAAACATCGTTTGGCTATAAATATTTTATTACTGGTTGCTAATCTTATTAATCAGAAAATTGTTTATATTTAGGAAAAAATAACTGAATAAACAAAGAAACCAATATAGAAAATTAAAAGCGTATCAGTTATTTGGCTTATTAAGGAACGCACTATACTATAAAAATAAAAGATTGGAATATACCCAAACAGTTTTATTTACTTGGTTGTTTGATTATATATAGAGAAAATTAGTAAATGATTATTAAAATAAATATCGACACCAAACCGGCCCTAAAACTAATGACGACACCAAATGGTACAAATAACTGAATAAACACAGAAACCAATATAATATAGAAAACATACCAGGATTATTAGCTGTAAATCTAATGACGGCCCACCCTCCAACGGGTACTCCAATGGTATTACGAATTTGTGGGTTGACGAGATTGAACTGTTTGGGCGCATTTACGGCATCGTAATTGCCAAAACCTTGGGCCAACACATGGAAGTTAAACCCATGCAAATGAATCGGGTGATTTTCTAAAGTTATCAATGCCGTGTTCTGAAACACAATCTGGACCGTTGAGTTGAACTTGAGCTTCTTTACTTTAGTAGACTTCAACGTTGTCAAGATCGACGTGTTGAAACCATTGTTCGAGTTCGTGTAGTCAAACACCAGCGGCGGATTATCAGGAAAATCGGTTGTGTAGATCCCACCAACATTGTTGAAAAAGGCTTGTAACATCGATAGTTTAGTGGGGAACTGGAACGACGCATTGTTCATATTCGCAGAAAAACTCATCCCTGATGGGCCCAAACAAGTAGCATTTGCTGCGCAAGGGGACAAGCCCAAGCCCACTGTCACAAACATGTGTTCGTCGATTTTGAGTGGGACTGGGATCCAATGAGGCCCATTCACAAGCCCAGTAAGATTGGAATTGAACTTGAAAGCCGTTGGAGTGTCGTTGAAAGCCGGTAGGGCAGGCATCACTGGTGTTGATGGTTTGGAATTTTTGTAAACAATAACACCGGTGGTGGTTGTGTTATCAAACGCTGCGCCTGGAGCGCTAGCATAGGCGTGTGCCGCCATGTAATAGGAAGCTGGTGGTTGGTTGGCAGTAATAAGTACATCGGTGGTCTGGCCGGGGGAGACGACAACGACGTCGGTGACCATTTGGGCGGTGTAACTGGCATCAACGGCAACAACTGTCATGTTGTGGTTGGCTATCTTGAAGAAGAGTTGGGTATTGAGTGCAGCGTTGATGATACGCAAGAGATACGTTTTCCCTTGTTCAACAGTAAGATTGTATGCGCCTAATAAGAGAAAAATACACGTATGTTCAAAATACATAGGTACAACTTAAGATTGAATCTAGCAAAACCATAATTTGTCATAGACACAGAACACTTTTTTTTTTTTTTTAGCGATTCAATAATGTTATATCATCCTATCATTCTGAATAAAATTTGTGTTGGGACACTCACCACTTGATGAGCATGGATACAGGGCACCAGGCTGACCGTTAATGGTGAAGGCATCGGAATTGTTAGGCAGCAATCCATTAGCAAATCCTTGGTTATAGACGTCATTAATATTAGAATTCCACCATTCTCCTGCAACCACAATTTAATTTAATGAATGAACACTGTTAGACTTCAAGCAATCTATACCTAGCTTAAGTATCAATTTTGAGGTGGAAAAATTTATATAAATGGTGTCGTGCTTACCCAAAAGAATTGGAAATTCTCCGTCGGGTTTTTGGAACCGGTAGCCGTTACCCTTTTTGGGGCGAATGATTAGAGCTCCATGGACAGTTGCGCGAAGCCAGTGGACGTGAGCGTGCCACCAGAGCGTACCTTCCTGTCCGGTAATGTTGAATGTGTATGTATAACTAGTTCCGGGTAGTATGGGACATTGAGTTGCATATTCTGGGCCATCTGCCCACCCGCTCAGAATCTGGAAAATTCCGTGCCTACATAAATATCATGACATCCACTTAGATAACAGGGTGATGCTATTGATTAAGAAAAAGAAAATAATCTCAAAGCCGAAGAATTTTTGGATTCATAAGGTCTCAGGTTTAAATCTCTCTAATCTTATTATTTACTTTTAGCGTCATATAGTATATGTCTTGATGACGAATAGTGCTACAAACACAACATCAAGACATAACACCAGACACAACATTCTGCAAGACAGTACATTATTCGTGATTGTAAAGTAATTTTAAAGTTTTTGTTTTTTCATTACAAATCATGCAGTGCCAGGAATATATGTATCTTCTAAAGGTTGGATAATTTCCACAAAAATGATTGAGGGATGACAGGGTACATGAAAACTTTCCTCAAACATCCAGGAAAGGAAAATAAACGGTTCAGATTCACAGAAAAGAGAATCTGAACCTTTCATTTCTATTTCCTGAACGTTTTGGAGATACTTTTCTTGTATCCTAATATTTTTGAAAATGATTTAGCATCGCTAATCTGCAGATGTTATTGATATAATAAGTACAAATCGTCTCTGATGTGACTACAAAATTAAATTATAACCTACTGTAGAAGACTAAATTAAGCGTGATTTAGATCTCTACTGAACTTGGACATTCTGGGGTCTTATTTTTTAGTGATATCCTCTTGTTATGTTCACTACGTGGGAATCGTTTGAAACATTAATGGGGCCTAAGGCAAAGTCAGGTCACTTAAAAAAAATGGTAATAGTAATAATACCAATGAATGGAAATGTTGTAGGGAGATTTATTGAAGACGTGAACTACGAGCGTGTCACCCTCGTGAACCTCTATTAATGGGCCAGGAAGTCCTCCATTCACGGCGGTGATGACATGCTGGTTGCACAACCGCTTGATGGTCAAATTTTGCACCTGACAAAAACCAAAATATGATAAGACACACACTATATATGTCAAAATTTACAATTCTGAGCTTGAGAAAACTTGCATGAAGGCGTAATGTTTATACTTTGATGCAAGAAAAATTTAGCAGGGATAAGAAAAGCACTACAAATATGTGTAGGAATTAATTTCTATGATAATAATGATGGTAACTGTAATAAAAACCATATGCTATCTCAATGATATCTCAAGATTTGAGTTTCAAGGTTTGCACTCTACTAGACTACTACTCATAATACGTTGAATAGAATAACAAAGATATTTGAAGATAGAAGATTCCTAGCCACGTAATTATACGGATCTAACCGAACCGAGCTATTTGCGAGCAGCTCGTGGCTCTGCTCGTTAAGACTCGGCTCAGCTCGGCTTACGTGTTTAGTAATTGAGTAGAGCTCGAGTTTGAGTTTTAGGCTCGTTTAGGAAACAAGCTCGGTAAAACTCGGCTGGGCTCGCAAAAGGTCGGCTTGTTTAAGAAGGCTCGTTATACTGGCTCGGCTCGTTTACACTCGAGCCGAGCTCGAGCTCGATTTTTGGCTCGTTTACTAAACAAGCTAACATCGAGCTTTACAAAGCTCGGCTCGTTTGTACCCCTACAAATAAAAGAACACTTCAAATAATGTGTTTCCGTACGGAAGTGTGAAAAGATGATTTTAGCCCGGACGACCATCCATGCAACTACTTCCCATCTCCCAAAAGAATGAAGTTGAAGAATGAGGGAACGAAAATCACAAAAATAAAAACTAAATGATTCAAACAGCATTGGAAAAAGATTTACATCAAAAGTATGCTCCACAATTCTAGCAGAGGCCACAGAAGAACAAGCCAAGAGAGCTAAAGCAAATGCCAAAAACAACACTGGACGTGCCATAGTACAAAGAAACAAAGAGAAGAGGCTCTATCTCTTTTAAGCTAATACTAGGTTGTTTTTTGTGTGCAGTTCCTCAAGGTTTACAACATGTTTATATAGGCGTTTTGTAGTTATTTAATTGATAAAAAAAGCCCAAGTCTTGACACGATTGCGTGAGAAGATCAAGCACCAATGGGGTTGACAAGTATTTGCATGAATTTGTCATTAGTGGCAAATTTTTTCCCTAGTTATGTAACAGCTCGAGTTGGCCAGCAAATAGTTAATCAATTAATTAATTATGTAAGGGCCAAATTCCGGAGTCGTCTTGTTTTGGCAATTTCATATGACAAAACACATATTTCTATCAAATTGTAATTTTATTGTTTTTCCTTAATTTTCTAAGTAGCGAGTATGTATATGATTAGAGTGGAAAGAATCTCTTTATTATGTAATTTGAGAGTGAGTGTCTTAGTCGTTTTGTTGCGGATCAATTTGGGGCATTTTTAACAGGACGATCGATTATGGGATCCATCGGTTTATTAGTCGGGTATCTCCAATATTGGCACAGGCTCCAGGTTGCACAGGGCGTGCGTTTTTCAAAGCATAGTGATTGATAAGAGGTTCAATCGGGTTGTTAATCGGCATTGCCAAAAATTCCGGATCTACAATGGTCCGATCAATCGGCTTGCAATGCGATTGATCGGAATGGCAACTCTATAAATATTTGACGGTTCTAGATCTAGGGTTATGCAGTCGGCTGAAAAAGAATATTAGAGCCGCTTGTTTTCAAAGCCACAAAACCCTAGAGTATTGAGTGTGAATCTTGAAGCACAAGATCGATGGAACTTTAATCAAAGCTTTAAGAGGTTTCTACATCAATCAATAATCAAGTTCAAGTTGTTTTCCGGTGGATTTCCGGAAGAACGTTTGGAAGGCTCGAGGATTCGAGGCAGCGGCAATCAAATACTGGGTGTGGTGTACGAGGATTCAACAAGTACATCTTAGAGCGATTGTGAGTGATTCAAATCGTAGGGTAAAATTACTTGTAACTACACAATGATTTTATAGTGTTTGATTCCTTCCCGTGGTTTTTGCCCATTTAGGGTTTTTCCACGTATATCTGGTGTTCTTCGATTATCTACTTTCGTTTGATTGATTAATTAATATTATTAATTATCAAATATTCAATTGGAGTTTCATAAATAAAGATAAAACCTGGCAAATTATTAAACCTATGTAGGATTTTTCAAATTAATTAACCTGTGAAACAGTCATGGAATCTTGGTTGGTTTGGCCAACTTTCAGCCTTATGAAAATCTGGTAACCTTAGACTTTGCCTATATCCAATCCTAATGTTCATGCAAATCACCCCATTTTTCTTCGTTGTTATCTTTTTCTTAATATGTAAGTGTTTGAACCAATTTACATGTACTTTGATTAAGCAAAGGCCTTAAAGTTAATGACCAAAGAAAACTTCCAATTGTGCGATGAACGTTTTGCTGGCTTTGAGATTCTAATTAGTGACTTTGAGAAGTAAGTCCTTTAATTGCTGTCATGTTCTCACTCGGGCCACCTTTTAAATTTGAGGGATCAACTATTGAATATACGCTCCATCAAATTCTTCAAAGATCACATAATTTGAAGTCACCTCTCAAACTCTCTCTCTCTCTCTCCAAATTTATAGATTGTCCCTTACTCCTCAAATACAAAAATATTGTTATTTTATTAGTTCGTTGGATCCATCTGATGCCCAGATGGATGGCCCAGATTTGATCTCCGCTCATTTGCATCCTATCTATTCATTGGCGCGCGCAGCGCGATCAAATCTGGACCGTCCATCTGGACATCAGACGGCCTGTAGTGCACAGCATGGTGCCCGGCACCCACCCCGGTTCCTAGTTCCTTGTACTTATGTTGCCCCAACAATGCACAAATAATTTTTTTTATTTTATTTTGCCCAACTTACTTATAAATTTATATGTAAATGTATCTTCCACTGTTTCATTAAAAAAAAAAAAAAAAAAAAACCTCATCTCAGCTCGTGTCTTTCTTTCTTTTAGTTTGTTCTTTTATCAATTTAAACACTCTCTCTGTCTAGATTGTCATTTTTCACTATTCACCTCTCATAAATTTCTTTGTTCATTTATCAATTTAAAGTAAACTTATTCGAGTTTACAGAATTTACGGAAAATTTACCGCACCTTCCAAAGTAAATGTTTTTCTTTTTCATGAATTTTTTTGGATCTGTTTTTCGTTTATTTGCCCGGAAAGAACTCTGTGGTTAACACGCTTAGGCCACTAATTAAGTGCACGATTAGACTACTTAATTAAGAGCAATTGGGTTTTTGTTTATATCCTCATTATTAGATAAGGCCTGCATGCGTGTTTTTTATTAGCAAATAGTTGTCAAAATCTTCACCTTTTGTCCTAATCCAAGTGGGTCAACTGAAAGAGAGGGACACAATTAATTACTGTAATAGAGACACGGCATATCATATAATGAAGAAATTTTAGATTTAATCCAAATATGAAACAATTGACTCCCGTGTGGATATTTTTGAGGTCTGTCATTCGTAGGTACTTTTAGATCTGATACGTCGCCGTGTGTCACTTTCGATTTGTTTCTTACTGTGGTTGTGGAGTTTTATTTGGAGGATGAGAGATGAAATGAGCCTAATTATTGGGAATCGATGTCTAAAACTTAAACCCTCTCACATCGTTTATGAAATTTCCTGCTTCACTTTCATATTTTGAATTTCAAGCCATTTGATTTTTTCTTCTAGAGTTCGAAACAGAATAGGATTGCAAATCCAATTCTAATTTGTACGATAACGACTCATTTCAGAGTTTCAGCATCTAGAATACAGAGTCTATGATTTAGCACCCCAAGTGAAACGGATGCTTGCATTAATTGAGGAAATGTTCATGGAAAAGCAATTTTTGTTTATCATGCATGTATTATCTCATATTTTATTTTACGAGTGTGCTATTAATACGTCTAACAATTGCTGACTTCGAACCCAGTTTCACATAAAAAAAATTCGATTTATGATTGTGCCCGCTAAACACACAAGAGAATGAAGGGATGAGATTATTATCCCATCTCGAAGATAAGGAATTTTTGAAATCCTATAGAAACTGCAAAAGAAAAAACAATGGGCCTCTATATTTTGAATTGTTGAATTGTGGAAAGAGTACCTTGATAACTTTTTGACTGTGATATTTTACCTTTGTCTATGATAACTTTTTGACTATGAATAATCAGCAGTCTCTATTGTAAAAGGTTGAATAATCACCAATAATGGTACATACCACGTGCACGTGGAAAGGTCGCTAGTAATAAAATAGAGGGGAAGGTGATTCATTAGGTACTCCCTCCGTCCCATAAAGTTAGATCACTACGAAACTACGTGCAATTCTCAAACTAAAAAATAATGTATTTACCAAAATAACTTTTGAATTTTTTTTGCACCGTATAAAAGTTCTCGATGAGATCTATCAAACAAGATCCATATTGACTAAAAAATTATTTTCATAAGCACGTTATTTTTTAGCTTGAAAATTGCACGTAGTTTCGTAGTGATCTAACTTTATGGGACGGAGGGAGTAATAAATGAAACACATTACTGTGCACAACATGTATAATTTGAATGATTGAGATCTAATTATTCAGTGCTTCCACCGGAACACCGAGCACATATATATTTCAGGGATCAAAATAAAATGTATTGATCCAACGTGAATGTGTGGTGGTAGAGAAATTCGAAACACTACGTGAATGTGGCTCTGGACTGAATAATTACTCAGTAAATGAGGATCTAATTATTTCATGACTATTAGGAATGTGAACATTATACATCTAACTGAAACATCACATATTTATTATAAAGTGGTTAACAAGGAAAAAGAATACAATGACAATTAAAGGAGAAAGAAATGTGAGAAAACAATGATAATAAATTTACAATGCAACTCCTAGCATTTGGGTAGATCAGCAGGAGGGGGAGGCAAGGTTGTCGAAGGCGTGGGCCCATTCTCAACAACAAATGCAGTCGCTAAACCCAACGGCAAGTGTATATCCAAGTGACAATGCATCAACCATACACCTGCATTTTCCATCATTTGTTCAAAAACCGTAAATAATTATCCATTCCTAGTCTACATCCACTAATAATATATTTCGGCTGATTTCGTAAATTGGAAACAATTAAAATTAACTATAATCAAAATCGTTTCGCTACGAATATTTTATTACTGGTTGCTAGTCAAAATCAGAAAATTGTTTGTATTTAGGAAAAAATAGACTCTTTAGCAACAGCCGGACAAGTTTATGTATTTATCACTATAAAAATAAAAGATTGGAATATAGCCAAACAACTTTAGTTACTTGGGAGTATTTGATTATGTATTGAGAAAATTAGTAAATAATAAAATAAATATCGACACCAAACGGGCCCTAAACTAATTAATGACGACACCCAGGCCAATGGTATAACTACTTGAATAAATAAAGAAACCGATATGGAAAACGTACCAGGATTATTAGCTGTAAATCTAATGACGGCCCACCCTCCAACGGGTACTCCAATCGTATTACGAACTTGTGGGTTGACGAGATTGAATTGTTTGGGCGCATTTACGGCATCGTAATTGCCAAACCCTTGGGCCAACACATGGAAGTTAAACCCATGCAAATGAATCGGGTGATTTTCTATACTTAACAATGCTGTGTTCTGAAACACAATCTGGACCGTTGAGTTGAACTTGAGCTTCTTTACTTTTGTAGACTTCAACGTTGTCAAGATCGACGTGTTCAAACTATTGTTCGAGTTCGTGTAGTCGAACACCTGCGGTGGATTATCAGGAAAATCAGTTGTGTAGATCCCAGCAACGTTGCTGAAAAAGGCTTGTAACATCGATAGCTTAGTGGGGAACTGGAACGACGCATTGTTCATATTCGCAGCAAAACTCATCCCTAATGGGCCTACGCAAGTAGCATTTGCTGCGCAAGGGGACAAGCCCAAGCCCACTGTCACAAACATGTTTTCGTCGATTTTGGTTGGGACTGGGATCCAATGAGGCCCATTCACAAGCCCAGTAAGATTGGAACTGAACTTGAAAGCCGTTGGAGTGTCGTTGAAAGCCGGTAGGGCAGGCATCACTGGTGTTGATGGTTTGGAATTTTTGTAAACAATAATACCGGTGGTGGTTGTGTTATCAAATGCTAAGCCTGGAGCGCTAGCATAGGCGTGTGCCGCCATGTAATAGGAAGCTGGTGGTTGGTTGGCGGTAATAAGTACATCTGTGGTCTGGCCAGGGGAGACGACAACGACGTCTGTGACCATTTGGGCGGTGTAAGTGGCGTCGACGGCAACAACTGTCATGTTGTGGTTGGCTATCTTGAAGAAGAGTTGGGTATTGAGTGCAGCGTTGATGATACGCAAGAGATACGTTTTCCCTTGTTGAACCGTCAGATTATACGTGTCTGATAAGAGAAAAATACACATATGTTCAAAACACATATACGCGAGTTACATCTTAAGATTGAATATCTAGCAAAACCATAAATTGTCATAGACATAGAGCACTTAGAGATTCGATACTGTTATACTCTCTCTGTCTCAAATTGTTTGTCATGTTCGAATTCCAATGCAATTTTTAATTGTTCATATCTTTCAATACATAATATTTTAGCGATTTTAAAATTTTTGTATAATAGAACTAAGTGAGATCTATCAAATAAGATCCATATTGCACATAAAATACATTATAGATTGAAAGATATGAACAATTAAAAAATTGTATTGGAATTCGACATGATCAACAATTTGAGACGGAACGAATATCATCGATCCTGTCATTTTGAATAAAATTTGCGTTGGGACACTCACCACTTGATGAGCACGGATACAGGGCACCAGGCTGACCGTTAATGGTGAAGGCATCAGAATTGTTAGGCACTCCTCCGTTAGCAAATCCTTGGTTATAGACGGTATTAATATCAGAATTCCACCATTCTCCTGCAACCACAATTTAATTTAATGAATGAACACTGTTCGACTTCAAGTAATCTATTCCAAGCTTAATGGTATTAATAAATAGAAGGGAGTCGAGCGTACCTAAAAGAATTGGAAATTCTTTGTGGGGTTTTGGGAACGGGTAAGCCGTTTTGGGGCGAATGATTAGAGCTCCATGGACAGTTGCGCGAAACCAGTGGACGTGAGCGTGCCACCAGAGCGTACCTTCCTGTCCGGTGATGGTGAATATGTACGTATAACTAGTTCCAGGTAATATGGGACATTGAGTTGCGTATTCCGGGCCATCTGCCCACCCGCTCAAAATCTGGAAAATTCCGTGCCTACATAAATATCATGACATTAACTTTGTTAAATCAAGAAAATAATTTCAGAGCCGTAGAATTTTTCGATGCATATCTTCTTACATTTCATTACAATATCTCATATTTTTTTAGCAAATTACACTCAACTTTTTTAACCTTACTGACAATCTAGTTCGAAGTTAATAGCATGTCCTTTCGGTAATAATATTGCACTAGTAGCCATAGTCGTAAGTGGTAACTAGCACTAGCAGCCATGTGTTTGGTTGTGGTTTTCTATCCTCGATGTACCATTTGTCGAGTTTTTAATAAAATCATTTGCCGATAAAAAAAAAAAAAAATAGCAGTAGTTCTAATTAACTTGAAGAGATTCCGCAACCTGGTGAACAAGTGTTTTGGATTTTGCTCTCTTTTAAGATCTCATGTTCGAAACCTTGCTCTCCCGTGTTATCAACTCCCGGGACTTATCTTATTATTCGGTTTTATTGTTATACATGTCTTGATGAATACATCGATCTTCTAAAGGTTGGATATTTTAAAAAAAAAAAAAAAACGATTTAGCATCACTAACCAGATGTTTATTGATATAACAAGTACGAGTTGTCTTGGATGTAACTACAATTAAAACTAAACTATAACTTAATTGATAAAGTCAACACTTGATTTCATCAAATCCCGATTTTATCAATTGGAAAACTAGGCCTTTAGCACTATTATAAAAGACTAAATTAAGCGTATTTACATCTCGGCTGAACTTTGACACTATGGGATCTTAATTTTTAGTGATATCCTCTTGTTATGTTCACTACATGGGATTATATTAGTATTAATCTGAAACATTGGGGCCTAATTAGGCAAAGTAAGTTTACTTAAAAAATGGTAATAGTAATAATACCAATGAATGGTGATGTTGTAGGGAGACATATTGACGACTTTAACTTCAAGTGTGTCACCCTCGTGAACCTTTATTATTGGGCCAGGAAGTTTATCATTCACGGCCGTGATAACGTGCTGTTTGCAAAGCCGCTGGACTGTCACATTTTTAATCTGAAAAAACACCACAATATGATAAGAAACACACTATATGTATATGTCAAAATTCACAGTTCTAAGCTAGAGAAAACATGCATGACTGCGTAACGTATGAAAGTCAGAAAAAATAAAAACCAAGTGATTCAAACAGCATTGAGAAAGATTTACGTGAAAAGAATGCTTCACAGTATCAGCAGAGGCCACTGAAGAACAAGCCAAGAGAGCTAAAGCACAAGCCAAAAACAACATTGGACGTGCCATTCTGGAATGTTTTGTCTGCAGTAACCTCAAGGTTACAGAACATGTTTATATAGGCGTTTTGTAGTTAGAAAAAGCCCAAGTTTTTGGCACGATTGCGTGAGAATTAGACCAAGCTCCAATGGGGTTTCACTAGTAATTATTATTTGAATTTGTTATTAGTGGAGACTTGATTATTAGTTATGTAACAGCTTGATCGAGTTGGCCAACAAATAGTTAATCCATTAATTAATTAACCTGTGAAACAGTCGTGGAATCTTGGTTTGTTTTGTCAACTTTCAGCCTTCTGATAACCTTTGACTTTGCCTCCAATCCTAATGGCCATGCCAAGAAAACCCAATTTCACATCCCCGCAAGTCAGACTAAATTGGTAATCTTGCGTCCGCCACCGGCTAGTATGTAGCGATTTTTTTCCCTTCGATACTGCTGCACCCTGCTGTATCATGCATATCGGCCAATTCCCGATTTAGCCTGCTTCTTGGCTGCTACGTGACCACTACGGCAACTACACATGCTACACCCGATTTTCACTATGTGTTATTCGATACTTCAACTACCGTTATTTAAAACCTTGGAATGGATACAGTAGGGAATAAAACCTATTATGTAGTTCCGTTTAAATTAAGCTTGCGTTCACTGACAAAGATTAGTATATCACGAGTAAGCTATCTCACAACTCTCGTGGAAAACCGTACAGCTTCAAAATCATCTCTCACACATATATTTAATCAATAGTTTTGAAATAAAAAGAACCGTTCTCCATAACTCTTCTGTACATTTTTCTATTTAAATCTTATTTCACCATAAAAAGGTAGGGGAGAAAAATACAAAAGCAAATCTGGAATTTTTCTTTCTGGGATTTTCGTTGAATCGCAGTCCATAAGCCGAAGCAGGGATAAATATTTCTGCTCTTCAACCAATACATTTTTTTTTTTGATCTGCAAATTTTTTTGTTAACTCGAATAACACCAAGTACAACAAGTCAAACAGATTAAAGGAGAAACGACAATGATGGAAGGGGCCAACAAAAAACCCAACAACGAATTAACGAAGCGAAAATCCGCAATTCGGAAAGGCAAAAGGATGGTAAGATACCAATAAAATATAGTCACAAAATATGTTTCCTCAAATGATCTAGCATCATGTTATATTATATTGTTTATCATTCCACCAACTTTTAGTATGTTTTGTTTAATTACATTCCCTTTCTCTTTTTTTTATTTAATTTCTGATCCAATCTGCTTATTGGCTTCCGTTTGATGTGTAAGTCCTAACTATATATCGATATGGAAGATTGATCTGGTGAGGGTTTTGTGTGTTAGTCCATGGGGTTAGCAATTGTTTAATAAAGTAGCTGGTGGGGTGGGATCGTGATCATGTGGGGGTGAGATTTATTTTGTGTTGTTTGTATTTAAAAAAAAATAAAAAATGCTTAGTAACTCCGAATTCTACAACAAATTCCTCAATTTTTTTGACATTTACACTTTGAGACATTAGCCATATATGAAATACGTGCTCCATCAAATTCCTCAAACACCAAATAATTTGAAGTCATCCTTCAAATTCGCTCTCCCTCGTTTAGAGAACAGCTACATATACTTACATTTGTACTAATTATTGCAAAAACTCTCACATGAGATATGTGGGACCTATCACTCATATATGGGTCCCGCATATTCCATAAATGAGAGTTTATGCCATTGTTGGACTAAGGGTTAGTGCCTTTATCTTTCTCTTTAGAGAAAGTCCCTTGCTCCACAAATACCAAAATGTTTCTATTGGTTTCTTGTACGTATACCCATGTTGCCCCAAACAGTGTGTACAAATAAGGTTTTTTTTTTTTTTTTTTTGGGTTTATTATGCCCAACTTGCTTGTAAAATACAATCACTACAAGAAAAAACACATTTGGCCACAGCTAAAAAAGTCACCAAAAGATGGAATTTTGTCGCCTATACTCTTTGGCTACAAGGGCTAAAGCAGTCACTAAATCCGTGTCACTAAAAGTCAACGGCCACAAGATAACAAGCTTGTCGCCGAAAGGTGTGTACAGCGACAAGAAAACTTGTCACAGAAAGGGAGTTTTCGGCGACAAGCATGTCGCCCAAGGCATTGAACACAGCCACCTACTTTGAAACATGTCGCCGAAAGTTCATTTTTGGCCACAAGCATGTCGCCGAATGTTTGTTTTGGCCACAACTGGTAGTCACTAAAAGAAGTTATATATATTGTTACTACAAATACCTTGTCACCAAAAATAACCTTCTGCCACATCTAGCATGTGACACCAAATCAAAGCAGCATGATATATAATGCTTGAAAATTTTGTAAAATCATTGCACCTAAAATTTTATTGACACTTAACATCATTCATATAAAAACCAATCCACATACTTTAACCATAAGGGAAACTTCATATCAACCGATCCAACAGTCATCATTAATTCATTCACATAAATCCTCAAAAATCATCAAATCCAGTGTTCAAAACTAGTAGAAATTGTCATACTATGTTATCTACTAACGACAATATCCCAAAATAAAAGTAGAGGAAATCAAATCTTCGAATGCCCAAAGTCAAGTCTACACACACATCCATTGCATCGATCACCTGTTAAAAAGAGCACAAACATTTCGTCAATATCGATAATCGTATATGTAGCAATTGAAGATAAAGATCAAATCTTCGAGTGCTAGGCTATTTCACACACAAACGGGTACGGCTATCGGACACAAGATTTCTACAAAAAAATAAAACGTGGATATGGCAGGGGACACGGTAGCTCAAAGGTTTTGTAAATGTTTTTTCTGTATGTTTTATATATATAAAAAATCTAATCTCAGCATGCGTGTTTCTTTCTTTTACTTCGTTCTTTTATCAATTTAAATACTCCCCCTGCATGTCCAACAGGGGTGCTGTGCAGCATGCTGTGCGGTACATTTCGGTGCCGCGCCAGCATCTTTTCAACGATAGGAGACGTCCATCACGTAGAACTTGTCGAGTACTTTAAGTGTTCCAAAAATCAACTCCATCCGATATCGTTAAGTGCCTCATCGGAACACAAATAACTTGAAAAAAATGCGTTCAATAGCTTCCATCCAGTGTTTCAAGTTATTTGTGTTCCGATTTTTTTCAAGTTATATGTGTTCCGATGAGACCTTTAGCGATATCCGATTGAGTTGAATTTTGGTACACTCGTAATACTCGACGAGCTCTACGCGGTGGACGTCTCAGATTGTCGAAATGATGCCGGCGAGGCGCGGGAAAAGGCCGCACAGCATGCTGCGCAGCACCTCCTCTCTGTCCCCCCTGTGTAGGTAGTCCATTTTCACTATTCACGTCTCTCATAAGTTTTTTATTCTTTTATCAATTTAAAGTAAACTTATTCGAGTTTCCAGGATTTATTGAAAATTTACCGCACCTTCCAATATTGTATATGTTTATTTTTTGATCCGTTTTTCATGTATTTGCTTGTACAAATAAAATAACCTGGCCAACCGAAATAAGATTGCCAAGAACTCTGTAGTTAACACGATTAGGCGACTAATTAATCTCACGATTATAGTGTAATTAAGAGCAATTGGGTTTTTGTTTATGCCTCATCATTAGATAAGCCCTGCATGCATGCTTGTTATTCCTGGCAAACAGTTGTCATAATCTTCAACCTTTGTGCTAATCAGTGGTCAACTGAAAGAGAGGGAGACATATAATTAATAGAGGCCCTGCATATCACAGAAGTGTAGAAATTTTAGATTTTAGCCAAATATGGCCCTTATGATTAATATGGATAACTTACATCATGAAACATCTTGATCCGATCCCGTATAGCCAGTTTTGAGATCTGTCATGTGAAGGTTCTTTTAGTTCTACCATTGTGCGTCTTTTTTGGTTTGTTTGTTACCTTGGCTCGGCTGTGGACTTGTATTTTGTAGAATGTGATAGGAAATGAGCCTCACTCTAATATGGAAACTTTATATCCACCTCAAAACTAATTGGCAATGAGTGGAGAGGTCCCAGCATATATTAAGTGATCACCCATTCTACTCCTAAGTAATGTGGGACATTTGTTACTTAACATCCCCCTCACGTGCAGCCGCATTTGAGGTCTGTCACGTGTGGCCACTTTTTGGGTCCTATCATCGTGCAACCTTTTTGCTAGTCTGTCATCGTGGATTGTGATTTTTTTTTTTTAAATGTGGAGTGGAATGGGTCCCGCTCTGATACCATGTGGAAACTTTATATCCATCTCAAAACCAATTGGCAATGAGTGGAGAGGTCCCAACATATATTAAGTGATCACCCATTCTACTCCTAAGCAATGTGAGACATTTGTTACTTAACATCTAATACCATATGGAAACTTTGAATTCAAGTTTCTGGGTTGGACCAAAAATTTCGAAAAAACCAGAAAGAAAATGAAACATGAGTTTGCACAAACACGTGTAAAATCCCCATGCATAATGCAATTTTTATCATTTTTAAACATATATCGTGTTTTCAACAAAATTGCGAGAAAGACGCTTTAGAGAGAGAGAGAGAGAGTGGAGGGCTATAGGAGAAGCCTCCCCCGGGATTAACGACCGGAAGTTGGCTCAAACACCATGGACCGCCAAACCAAAAAAAAAAAAAAAGTTTTTTTAACAATATATATATATATATATATATACTATATACTTTGGATTCGATCATGCTACGTTTGCGGTTCGCTAGATGTTACTCCTGGATAATTCATAAATAGCACGATCGATCACAACATGCATTATGGCAAAAAAATTATATTATTAAAAGCCTACTTCCAGTTTTAAAATAAAAAATTATACTTTTAAACAATACCGTAGAGAGAGAGAGAGATCAGTGGATAAGAGCTGGCGAGGATTAGGAAATTAATCAGCCCGATCTGTATAACCAGAGGCTATAACCGATGAAGAAAATTGCAGAGGGTTGACCAATTAAAACTATTGGGAGTACTAATCAAAAGCTCTTAACAGTTTAACAGTTTATCTAAGTCAAAAGCTCTAAGTTGACATATTCCAGGTGTATTTTTAGGATTCAAATTCGTTCTTTTGGCAGATTAATTATTAATGCACTGGCCATCCCCAGGTCCTAACCTCCTACCAAAAAGTCACAGTTTCGCTTCATAAGCTCCTACCATTTTTAATGGCTATTGCTTAAAATAGATTGAGGTGGCTTGAACATATTTATCGTAGACCTCCAGACGTAATATTCAAGAAGAGTGATATGATAATAGTGGATAGTAGGACTAGGGAAGAGGTCGCCCTAGACAAAGATCAATGGAAAAACAGAATTCATGTAGACGACCCCATTGATTCGGATATAAAGCTCGGTTTACCTTGGTTTGGCTAGATGATTAACTTACGGAAACATGTAGTACTTTTTTTAGGTATTAAATACCCTCTCTGCCCCACAAGATTGCTTGCTCCACAAAAAGAGAATTTACAAAAATGTACTTTTGTTAAAACATTTTCTCACTTTTTCTCGGGAGATACTAGCTAGATAACAAGAAGTTCTTTGTAAGTAGTGGCTAGCTCATACGATAGAGCTCTTGGATACCTCACACTTTATCCTGGGATCGAGTCTGGTTCCTCCGCTCCCCCATGTAATAGATTAGAAATGACAAATGACCACACAAAAAAAAAAGAATTTATTTTAATCTTTGGAAAATAATTTGAATTTGTTCGAAAAAAATATTAGTAAGTCATGAAAATAAATCTGGGCCGTAGTTTCCCTTATTAATAGCCCAGGGTAAAAGTTGATTTCCAACCGTGGACTTTAACGTTGATGGGCTGTCTGTGTTCTACGGACGAACAAGCAGCAGGGTTAGCTTTTTGGTAGTTACTCAATCGTAAGGCGCCGGGCCAGTTGGTTAATATTCAGAAATCCTCTATTTTTTTTAGTGCAAATACCACGGCGGGAAATAAGCAGGATTGTTTGTCGATTTTGGGTTTCACGAACAGTGGTCTGGGGAGCAAATATCTGAGACTTCCCTAGATTATAGGGCGGTCGAAGAAGGCTGCTTTAGCCTATCTAAAGGATAATGTGGAATCTAGGGTGAAAAGCTTGGAGGGGCAGATTATTAATCAAGTAGGTAAAGAAGTTTTTGCCAATTCAGGGCTCCTTACAATGCCAATTTTTGTTATGTCATGTGCTAAAATTCCATTAGGATTATGTAAAACACTATGCTCTATGATTGCCAAATTTTTTTGGAATGGGGTGGATGAGAAGAGGAAGATCCATGATGAAATGGGGAAAGTTATTAGAGGTGAAAGGGAAAGGGGGGCTGGGATTCCGTGACTTAGAAGCGTTCAACCTGGCTATATGCTTGCAAAGCTTGGGTGGAGGTTGCTGAATGGGGAAGACTCTCTCTTTTTTCGAGTTTTCAAAACCAAATATTTTCCGGACACATCATTTTTAGAAGCACAACCCAAACCAACTTCTTCATTGGCGTGGCAAAGTATTATAGCTAGTAAGGAGGTGGTGGCGATGGGATGGAAATGGAAGGTAGCTTGCGGTGATAAAGCTAAAATTTGGGAAGATCCGTGGTTGTTGGACCCATTGTGCTCAAGAATTTTATCCCCAAATCCTCATGACGAACGGTGGACTAAGGTTGGGGATTTAATTGATAAGGAGAGGAATATGTGGAAAGAGGATCTTCTTCCGCTATTGTTCATTCCAAGGGATGTTGAGCAGATTTTGGGTATCCCTTTAAGTTCGACTGGGCTCACGGATGTGTGAATCTGAAAATGTACAAGTAATGGCAAGTTCTCGGTAAAGTCGGCATATGTGTTAGCTAAGGAAATTCTGAATCGGCAGCAGAGCCGAGTGGGAGGAGGTGCTGGCATGAACAGCAGTTTTTTCACAGCTGACTGGGTCACGGTTTTTGGTCGATTTCTCCTTCATAAACTGCTAATTAGGTTTTGATCCCTTCTTATGATTTAAAGTTAACTCAAATCCGTTTCTTTTGCCGTTGGAATAACCCAAATCCATTGAGAATTCGATTTACTATGAATTTTTGAAATCGGGTCTGCAAATCTGTAAATTTGCTCTAAGACAGATTCGTGTAGCCTCTGCATTTGCTTATTTTCTCATCTTTGAAGTGCGAATTAGACTTTGGTCCCTTCTGGAACTTTGAATTTCATTTCACTACGAAACTTTTGGCACAAGAATCACTCAAAAACATTAAGATCTCGATTTATGGTGATTTTTCAAAGTCAGGATGTTCGGTTTCATCCAAATTCCTACAGATCTCTGTTTTGGCCGATTTTTTTTGATATTTTTCCAGAACTGGTAAATTTACAAAAATTTTACTGTAGATACTCATACGTGTCTACCATGTTTTGGTAAAGTTTTAGAAGTTAATTTGAAGTATAGAAAATATGAAAAATGTTTGATCAGACTGTGGTACTGAAATTCACTGTGTTAACAACCACTTGTTGGGCCTCCATTGTTTTGCTTGGAGCTTGAGTTTCGGGAGTTAGAGTTTTGCTCAAAACCCAGTCAAGTAGGGATTTCTCTCCTCTATCCATATATTTATGTATTTAGATCATGAATCTCCAATTTCTAAACTCGATTTTCGGATATATTGATGTGTTGCGAAATTTTTAGCCTTTGCTCATGAATTCGGAATTTTTGGTAAAATTTCTGAGTAAGGGTTGAATGTTTGATTGCTCTAGAATGTTTATCCATATAAATCATGTTTATATGTTAAATTTCTTTCCTAGTAATGAAATTGGGATATTTATGAGTGTATTTGAGGTATGGATTGATGGAGATACTTTTGGGTTTGATCCGTAGTGAAATAACGAAAATGCCCTTGACCGAATGAGTTTGGGGAGGCTTGACATTTTGAGTTCTTGGTAAGTGATACTGTTTGCGGGATGTTTTGAATGTCTAATTCTTCAGTCTCTTGCATTCCTTAATTGAATCGCTAGTTCGTGGAGTTGGATATGTTGTGTTATTTGTTGTGTGTTGTTGTGGCGTGTTGTTTGTTATGTGTGATTTGTTGCGTGTTGTTCTTTACATTCCTTGATTGTTTTGATTATGTTCGTGGAGCTGGGAGTTGTGTGATATTCTTTGTTCATTTTATGAGAGATATCTCGATGTGGAGGAAATGTCTAACGAAGAAATCAAAATGTGTGGTTATGTTGTGAGACTAGAGTGTTTGTGTGTGTTGATAAGTACAAGAGTTGATTGTTAGAGAAAAGATTAGGACAAACCCGTGGTGATACTAAGGGTGGTGTTGAAATAAAATTAAATGATAAAGAGTACTTCCGATCAGTTTGAGACTTTCAAGTGTAGTTGTGTATATGTGGTGTCGTGTGTGGGCGAGGGTGAATATGTGTGTGTGTATGTGTATGTATGTGTGTGACGAGACGTGCACATAAAGGAAGAATGACTTTTAAAATCAGTCTTACGTATTCTAAATTCACTCACTTGCATTGTGCGCTTCATACATATATAGAGTTTGTGTAAGAGATTTTTCCTACTGGCTAATGTAGCTCAACCTATCAATTTTCAGGTATTCGATGAGGAGCATGGCGTGAAATGCATTGGGAGTGCATGGAATCTTTTGGAGGCATCATTGATCATTATTTCTTATTGAAAACTTAGTATGTACTCATTTGTGAGATGATCATGTATTTTTATTAAAACTAAGATGGATTTGTAACCTTATTTAAAAAATATATATATATATTCCTTTTGTTTGGAAGGATGTAACCAAATTATCTTTTCTATTCATGTCTTTCCAAAGGGATACAGGTACTTTTTTTTTTTTTTATAGAAGAAGCATTGTGGTGAGATAAAAGAAGAAAATGTATGAAGTATGCACTTTTTATTTCTAAAAATGTTTACTTTTTATTGTTGAAAAATCGAGGGCCGTGACAACCAGCCCAGCAAGGAATACAAAAGGAGAATAGAAATCGAAATCAAACTATGCAAAGAGAGAGTCCATCCTCTGTTCCAAAAGAAAAAGAAGCTGGGCCAAGCAATATTGATGCAGGGAAATATATAAGAAATACAGCCCAAGGCAAGGTGAACGTTAGGCCCAACGTGGTCAGGTCAAGAAACAATAGCACGACAGCCCACCAGAGGAAAGGTACCATGGCCCAAACCGACTATAAATTCGAATTCAACCCTCTCCTAAAACAAAATACCCAAGCCCAAAATACACAGCCCACATTCAAGCCCACTAACACTATAGTAATAGATCTAAACCCTATCAAGGCATCGGATACTTCTCTCCATACCGCCCCCAATTCACTTGGGTCTGAGAACCCTGCGTCTTCCTCAAACAATCACACACCCAAAGTTTCCCCAGACATAAATCTCCTACCAACACAGACGTACCATGAGTATGCCTGAATTGCAAATGTCAATGATCAGTTATCACAAAGTGATGATGTGGCTAGACAAAGAGATAGAAGCAAGTCACCTGATTGGGATCAACTGGCGACCAGAGGAAGTCAGATTGAAGATCAAAAACAAGAATCAATTCGCCGGGAACTTGACACAGCACCAGATATCACTGAAGCCGCACACGAAGAGGAAACCAATTTTGGTCGACTTGAGGAATGAGCTCAACCCCCCAGGTTTACCTCCTATCGATCACAATTTCTTAATGGATAGCTTCAAAATCATTGTCTGGAATTGTAGAGGAGCAGGAAATGATCGTTTTAAACAGAACTTTGGTGACATGGTCCGAAATCATACACCCGATATTGTGGCTTTGTTGGAAACTAAAGTTAGTCTGCAAACCATGGATCTTTTCTTTAAAACCCTGGGCTATGCTAGGGATATTTTCTTGGACCCTAATGGGAGATCAGGTGGAATATGGAAGGTAGCGTGCAGTGATAAAGCTAAAATTTGGGAAGATTCGTGGTTGTTGGACCCATTGTGCCCAAGAATTTTATCCCCAAATCCTCATGACAAACGGTGGACTAAAGTTGGGGATTTAATTGATAAGGAGAGGAATATGTGGAAAGGGGATCTTCTTCCGATATTGTTCATTCCAAGGGATGTTGAGCAGATTTTTGGTATCCCTTTAAGTTCAACTGGGCTCACGGATGTGTGAATATGGAAATGTACAAGTAATGGCAAGTTCTCGGTAAAGTCGGCATATGTGTTAGCTAAGGAAATTCTGAATCTGCAGCAGAGCCGAGTGGGAGGAGGTGCTGAGTCTAGTAATGGTAGTCAAGATGAAGGGAAATGGAAGCGGATTTGGCATATGAAAGCACCCGGGAAGGTAAGAACTTTTATTTGGAAATGCTTGCACGATATTGTGTCTGTTAATAATAACCTTGTCAAAAAGAAAGTCCCAGTGGATTGTTTGTGCCCTATTTGTGGACTGTGGCCCGAAACGGTTTTGCATATGTTATTTAATTGTGACAGAACCAAAAGAGTTTGGTTGCTCTCTCCCTTTCGCTTTAGACCTAAGGTTATGGATTCCGCTCAAATAGATGAGGTCTGTGGTGCTATTGGGAAGCTAAGAGGTGATTGGGACAAATGGGATAAGCTAGGATTGTTTTCTTCAATCTGTTGGCAGGTTTGGAAAGCACGAAATGAATGGGTCTTTAAAAGGGAGAGGATGAACAAAGTGCAAATTAATGCCAGAGGGGTGGAGGATTTTCATGAGCACTTTCAAGCTACTAGGAGTTCGGAGGCTACACTGAGAGAGCAAACTGGGGCGAATGATCAGCGATGGGTACCACCAAGTCCAAGATTTTGAAGGTTAATGTTGATGGAGCTTTTGATGCTAATTCAGGGCGAGGGGGTGCAGGTATTGTTATTCGAGACGAGAAAGGGCAGCTTAAAGGAGTGACTGCAATTTCCTTACTTCATGTTGCTTCAGCAAAAATGGCAGAGGCTTTGGGATTTTGCGGAGCACTGGAAATTATTAATTCAGAGGATGGGCAGAAATATCTAGTGGAAGGGGATGCTCAAGGAATTATCAACATGTTGAAAGAAGTCAGTGCTACTAAATCTAGTTTGGATATCCGCATTAGAGATTCTATTTTTTTAGCTCAACGTTTATTGTTTTGTTCTTTTAATTATGTTTCTCGTACTTGTAATAGGGCGACTCATGTCACGGCCAAATACGCCTTATCTATTGATCATGAGATGTCCTGGAGTGTAGATTTTCCATCCTGGATATAGTGTGAGATTTGTTTGGACTCTCCTTTATTGCAATAAAACTATCGATCGATTGGTAAAAATAAAAAATAAAAAATTAGTATTAGGTTTTTCATCAAACAGTAGTCTAGAACGGAAAATTAACAAGTACATATAATTTTTTTTTTTTGATATTTGTTTTAGCTTTAAGCTAGCATGCCCGTCCCTGAGGGAGGCAATCAAGGCTTGCGCTTTGGGTACCCAAAATAATTTTAAAATTAGGGGTCCCGAAAATTTTATATTGTGCTATACGAGGAATAACAGATACGCTCATTATGCTATAGCATAATTACAATTTTCAGTTTGGGGCTCGAGTGGCTTTATTGTCTGCTCCGTTATGTCATTGTTCTTGTTCCTTTCACTCTTTGTATCCTTTTTTTTTGATCGGCAAAGAAATTTATTAATCCTTGAAAGAGGAACAAAGATTAAAAGGACCAAGGACATAACGGCAAAAAGCCAAAACATCCGAGACGCAAGAGCAACAAGGGAAGGCAAGAAGCCAACCAAACCCAAAAGCAAAACCCTAACTCTCAAGCAAACACCAAGACTAACCCTCAAGCAAACACCAAAACCCAAAAAACCTAGCCAAACACACCACAAAGATGGACCCTAAAAAACAGCCAAGAGCACAAAGCTAAACCCAACCCACAAACCAAACAACCTAAGCACCAAAGATCCACCAAAAGCGGAACACAACTAACACAGCCTCGACAAGGGAAACCAAGAAGCTCAAAACTCCAAAGAAAGAGAGCCACCTTCCTCCATATCAGCTAGGGCTGCTCAAAAAAACCGGTGAACCGTGAATCCGGTCCGGACCGAACCGATCCGTACCTTTTGGATTTTAACCGTGGATTAATGGTCCGGACACGGATTCAAAAAATAAAAAACCGTGACTTTTGGATAGGACACGGATTTTGATTTTGAAACCGTGGATTAACCGATCCGGACCGTGAGATTTTTATTATATATATATTTTTTAAATATACATACACACATATATATAGTTATATAGATATTGTTAATTATATATAATTATATTCGCACCATAACTCCTACAATAGTATTCGCACCATAACTCCTACAACAGTACAATTGAACTGTAAGTCTGCTAAATTAACAATATATATATATAACAATATTCACTTCATAACTCCTACAACAGTACAACCAAACCGTAAGTCTGCTAAATTAACAATATCTATATAACTATAATTATAAAAGTGATAAAATTATACTCCCTCCGTTCCATATTATTGGTCCCTTTTCGGCAGTCGTGCCACTTAACAAATTATCTATATTTCACAATCTATAATGTTTTTTATAATTGCAAAAATTTTGTTCTATAAAACAAATCGAGATCTATCAAATAAGATCCATATTGGATATAAAAAGAACTATAGATTGAAAGTTATAGACAATTCTTTGAGAGATGCCAAATAGTGAAAAGAGACCAATAATATGGAACGGAGGGAGTATATAATTATAGTTAACAATATCTATATAACTATCTGCCTTACTGACTTTGTTGTTTTTTTATTGGGATTTCCAACTTTGAACTTTCTATTTAGTGCATTTGCCACTTGCTAGTGCCTTACTGCCTTTGTTTATTGTTTTTTCCGAATAAGTTGAAAATCCGCGGATTAATCCGGAACCGATCCATGACTCACGGTTCGGATTGGAACCGAACCGTGAGACTTTTGGATCGGACACGTATTGTATTTTCAAAAAACCGTGACTCGCGGATTAGGATTGGATTCATGCCAATCCGGACCGATCCGGACCGTGAGCACCCCTAATATCAGCAAATTCCCCATCCTCCACATCAACAAAGACTTCTTTCTTTTTCTCAGCAATATTATCGGCCGCCAACTCCATATATTTTCCCAAGATAAAATTCTTGTTTCCATAAAATTTTACTCCAAGAGTGGCACCAATATCCATCGCATTCTCATCTTGTTGAAGTAAAATAGAATTTCTGTTACGAAAATCAAAGGAGGATAGAGAAGAAGAGGAAGAAACCTTCCTATCAAGGCTTCTTGACTTGGCGCTTTTATCCCAATCTCAGTAAGCATTTTCTTTTTTCGAATTTTCCTTTTAGATCTATTCAACCTCCTTTCCAATTTGAGAATAGCTCCATGAAAAGATCGCTGATCTTGGAAGCAAGGCTTTTCCTTTGAAACATTAACAACCGAATTTGACAACACATTCTTTAGACCAACCCCCTGCCCGAAAGAAAAAGGGGAGGAAATAGAATGGCTCACTTCAGGGACAACCTCAACCAAAAGTTCCTTAGCCCTCTCAGAATGCACATCACCATTGAAGTCTCCACCCAAGCACGAAGCATTAGAACATCCAAATCTTCCTTTCCTAATCCTCCATCGCCCGAAAGACTAGAGGAAATCCCCAAATTAACCTCCTTAGTAGGGATAACCTTGCCATCATCCACAACAAGCCCAACTTCCTTCTCTAAATCACTGTCCGATTCCCCGTCTGTCCTTGGACAAGAAAGCACATTAGCGTTACCATGACCTATGCATTTGCAAGTTGCCTTCCTGAGATCATTAACAACAAAATGCTCCTCAATCACTCTAACAGGGTACGAATTACCATTGAAATCCAAACAGATCGTCTGATTGAAAGCTTCAAACACATTGGTAAGAATTTTCACCCTTCCTACAGTAAATGAAGAACCATTAAGAATTTTCACCCTTCCTTTACAATTGATTAATAAAGTTTTTTTGCTGCCAAAAAAAAAAAAACATCCATGTGCCAACAATATAGCATCTGAAAATTCGTAATATCATTTCACCACAAGGAATCTGGACCAAATACTTCAAAGTTGAAAGACCACATTTATTCCAACATTGTTCGAACAACAAAAGGGAAATATACTAATTAATTAAATTGACAATAATATTAGGCAATCAATAGAAATAGGAAGGAAATGTGACAAAAGAGCAACTAATATTTCAAAGTAGCTCTTAACAATGGGGTAGATCTGCTGGAGGAGGAGGCAGAGAAGTCGAAGGAGTGGGCCCGTCCTCAACAACAAAAGTAGTCGCTAGGCCCACTGGCAAGTGTGAATCCAAGTGACAATGCATAATCCATACACCTGCAATTTCCAGTTTCCATGAAATTTTTAGAACTTATGGATAAATATCCATTTAAAATGCGGTGCAAGAAAAAACTCAACAAGAACTAAAAGCATCTCCAATGGTTCTGACCATTTTTTAAATAGGCTGTTGGAATTGTGCCTTGAATTTTCCTTTTTTGGGAAAATTCCAATTGTGTTTAGGATTTCCTATTGTGTTTAGGATTTGCTTTTGCATTTAGGATTTCCAATTGTGTTTAGGATTTCCTATTGATTGTGCTTCTTATAAATAGAGGCTTTTAGGGATCCTTTGGCTATCTCTCATATTGTGGCCTCTCCAGAGTTATGGATCATAGCCGGCTCTTTGTATCTCTTCTTCACCATTGATAGTGAACTCTCTCTCTCTCCTCACCTGTGGACGTACCTCAATCTTGGGGGAACCAAGTATATCTTTCTGTCGTGTGATTGCTTGTTGTTTTGTTTATTTTCTCCCAACTTAGTCGCATTCATAGCGTTCGTTACAACAAACTGGTATCAGAGCTTATAGTTGAAAAACTAGGGTTACGTTTCCGATTGTGGCTATGGCGGCTAAGTTTGAGATTGCGAAGTTTGATGGGCAGAGCAGCAGCTTCAGTCTTTGGAGGGTTAAGATGAAGGCTTTGCTAGTTCAACAGGGATTACACAAGACCTTGCAGGGGCAGAAAAAATCCGGCATCAGCCCGGAAAATTGGGAAGACATGGATGTTAAAGCTCTGAGTTCGATTCAATTGAGTCTAGCAGACGATGTTCTTCGCGAGGTGGAAGAAGAAACTTCAGCATCAGGTATTTGGCTGAAGTTGGAAGGCATCTATATGACGAAATCGCTAACAAACAGTTATATCTGAAATAGCGGTTGTATACTTTTCGTATGCGTGAAGGTATGCCAATTAAGGATCATTTAGACGAGTTTAATCGTATTTTGATGGACCTGAAAAATATTGATTGTAAAATTGAGGAGGACAAAGCCCTAATTTTGTTATGTTCTTTACCGCCATCCTATGAACATTTTGTTACAAGCTTATTGTATGGGCAAGACACCATATCCATGGAGGATGTTAAGGCCAGTCTTCATTCGAAAGAGTTGAGGAAAAAGGTGTCAGGAGAGGTTGATGATCATGCGGAGGGATTGTTTGTTAGGGGAAGAACGACAGAAAAGGGTGGTACGAGTAATAGGGAAAGATCCAAATCAGCAGTTAAAAATAAAGAAAAGGGAAAGTGCAATTATTGCAAGAAACCGGGGCACTGGGCAAGAGACTGTTTAAAACTCAAGGAGAAGGAAAAAGAGGACCAGAAAGGGGGTAAAAATATTGCCGGGGTTGCCGAAAGTTCGGATGAGTTAGATACTATTTTATCAGTTACAGTGGGAGATTCTCGCTGTGATACCGAGTGGATTTTGGATTCTGGGTGTTCATATCACATGTGTCCGCATAAGGAGTGGTTCGCCACTTATGAGACAGTCAATGGTGGCACAGTTTTAATGGGCAACAACATGCCCTGCAAAATTGTTGGTTGTGGAACGATCTAACTCAACATGCACGACGGTATTGTGAGGACTTTATCGGATGTTCGGCATGTTGCGGAGTTGAAGAAAAATCTTATCTCTTTGGGTGCTCTAGATTCCATTAGTTGTGCTTTCACTGGTGAAGGTGGAGTTTTGAAGGTCTCAAGAGGTGCTTTGATGCTGATGAAGGGTTAGAAGCGTAACAATCTCTATTCACTCATGGGCAATACAGTTACGGGTTCTGCAGCAGCGGTCGCTTCTTTAAAGGTTTCGGGTTCGGATTTGACTCGATTGTGGCATATGCGTCTTGGGCATATGAGCGAGAGAGGGATGACAGTTTTGAGCAATCAGGGTTTACTTTGTGGGCAGAAAACTGAGAAGCTGGATTTTTGCGAGCATTGTGTCTACGGCAAGCAGTGCAGGGTCAAATTCAGTACAACTGTTCATCGCAGCAAAGGCACGGTGGATTATTTTCACTCGGATCTTTGGGGTCCCGCTGAGGTAACTTCTAAAGGTGATTTTCGATATTTTATGAGTATTATCAATGATTTCTCTCGTAAGGTTTTGGTGTATATGCTAAAACATAAAAGTGATGCTCTAAGTACATTCAAACAGTTTAAAATTTTGATAGAGAATCAGACGGGTAAGAAAATAAAACGTTTGAGAACTGACAATGGTATGGAGTTTTGTCTTGGCGAATTTGATAAGTTTTGCAGTGATGAGGGCATTGTGAGACATCACACAGTTAGGAAAACCCCCCAGCAGAACGGTGTGGCTGAACGAATGAACAAGACTCTTTTGGAGAAGGCACGTTGTATGTTGTCCAATGCCAGGTTGGGCAAAGAGTTTTGGGCTGAAGCCGTTTCCACAGAATGCTATTTGGTGAACAGGTCTCCGTCGACTGCTATTGAGTGTAAGACTCCATTTGAGGTATGGTCGAGTCATAAGGCTGATTATTCCGTACTGCGTGTGTTTGGGTGTCCAGCTTATGCTCATGTGAATGTGGGTAAGTTGGAGCCACGTGCCAAGAAGTGTATTTTCTTGGGTTATCAGGCAGGTGTGAAAAGGTACAGATTATGGTGTCCGGAAACCTCTAAGTTTTTAATTAGTAGAGATGTTACTTTTGCTTAAAACTTTATGGTTAAGGGGTCTAAGCAGGTTAAAGATGTAGTTGAGGAACCGAGGGTTCCAAAGCAGGTGGAGTTGTTATGTGAATCTTCTGGCTCAGGGAAGAATAACAATAATCAGCCAATTGAAGAGGAGTTCAAGAGTTCAGACACAGATGATGATGTACCAGCAGAACAACCACGCACTATTGCTAAAGATAGGCCAAGGAGGGAGATTCGGCCTCCTGAAAGATATTCGGCTTATTCTGAGATTGTGGCCTATGCTTTATTAGTTACTGAAACAGTGGAGTATGATGAGCCTTCTAGCTATACGGAAGCTATTTCGAGCAATGAGTGTGCACAGTGGTGTGTTGCTATGAATGAGGAGATTGAGTCTCTTCAGAAGAACCAGACATGGGCGTTGGTGGAACCGCTGAAAAATAAGAGGATTGTTGGGTGCAAGTGGGTCTTCAAGCGCAAGCCAGGTATTCCAGGGGTTGAAGAGGCACGGTTCAAAGCTCGGCTAGTGGCAAAAGGATTCAGTCAAAAGGAAGGTGTTGACTACAATGAGGTATTTTCACCAGTTGTAAAGCACAGTTCCATTCGCACTTTACTTGCTATTGTTGCTTGTTATGACCTTGAGTTAGAGCAACTTGATGTCAAAACGGCATTTTTGCATGGGGAGCTTGAGGAACAAATTTATATGCGTCAACCAGAGGGATTTGTTGTTTCTGGGAAGAAAGATCACGTATGCTTGCTTCGTAAGTCTTTATATGGCTTAAAACAGTCTCTTAGGCAGTGGTATAAGCGGTTTGATACATTCATGATAAGCCAATCATATTCTAGGAGTGAATATAACAGTTGTGTGTATTTTCGGAGACTTCCAGATGGTTCATTTATTTTTCTACTGTTGTATGTTGATGATATGCTTATTGCTGCCAAAGGTGTATCAGAAATCAACAGGTTGAAGCAGCAGTTGAGTGGTGAATTCGAGATGAAGGATTTGGGTGCAGCAAAACGGATTTTGGGTATGGAGATTAGCAGAAATCGAGTAGATGGCAAGTTGTTCTTGAATCAGAAGTCATATGTTCTCAAAGTGCTTGAGCGCTTTGCCATGCAGAACTCGAAGCCAGTCAGTACCCCTTTGGCAGCACACTTTCGACTTTCAGCAGAATTGTCACCTCAGTCGGAGGATGAGGAGAAATATATGTCTCAGGTTCCATATTCGAGCGCAGTTGGGAGCCTTATGTACGCCATGGTATGTACTCGTCCTGATATTTCACATGCAGTTAGTGTCGTAAGTCGCTATATGGGGCGACCAGGAAAGGCATATTGGGAGGCTGTGAAGTGGATACTTCGATATTTGAAAGGGACTACAGATGTGGGTCTTTTGTATGGGGTTTCTAATCCCGGTAATCAAGTTGTTGGTTATGTTGATTCGGATTTTGCTGGTGACCATGATAAGAGGAGGTCTCTGACAGGTTATGTGTTCACTCTATCCGGAAGTGCCATTAGTTGGAAAGTAACTTTGCAGGCTACGGTCGCGCTGTCTACAACAGAAGCAGAGTATATGGCCATTGCCAAAGCTGTAAAGGAGGCATTGTGGATGAGGGGAATTCTTTGCGAGCTTGGTATTGCACAAGGGGTTACTTCAGTATTTTATGACTCTCAGAGTGCTATACATCTGACTAAAAATCTGATGTATCATGAACGGACCAAGCATATTGATGTCAGGCATCACTTCGTTCGAGAGATCATCTCACAGAAGCAAGTTGAGGTGAAGAAAGTGGGAATGGCGGATAACCTAGCAGACATGTTGACTAAATCGGTTTCGGTTGCCAAGTTCAAGCATTGCTTGGGCTTGGTTGGTATTTGCAGTTGATCGCCCCTTGGGGGCATTGTGGCGAGGTAGAGGCAGAAGAGGGTTGCTATAATTAGTGATTGGGTTCAATGGAATTCAAGTCAAGGTGGAGAATTGTTGGAATTGTGCCTTGAATTTCCCTTTTTTGGGAGAATTCCAATTGTGTTTAGGATTTCTTATTGTGTTTAGGATTTCCTATTGCATTTAGGATTTCCAATTGTGTTTAGGATTTCCTATTGTGTTTAGGATTTCCTATTGATTGTGCTTCCTATAAAAGAGGCTTTTAGGGATCCTTTGGCTATCTCTCATATTGTGGCCTCTCCAGAGTTACGGATCATAGCCGGCTCTTTGTATCTCTTCTTCACCATTGATAGTGAACTCTTTCTCTCTCCTCGCCCGTGGACGTACCTCAATCTTGGGGGAACCACGTATATCTTTGTGTCGTGTGATTGCTTGTTGTTTTGTTTGTTTTCTCCCAACTTAGTCGCATTCATAGCGTTCGTTACAACAGAGGCAAAGTCATTTTTTGGCTTGCAATAGTTTTATAAAGTGTCCCAGTGGTGCTAAAGTCATTGTTAGGCCGCAACCATCTCTAGTCGTTGGATCACACACACATTATATTCATTGGATTGCTCCCAAGAACCAATATATCATAATATTTGCAAGAAATGGCCCATACCAATTCATATCAGATTTGGTCAAATTATTGGCCAAGCCATTTTTTGGCTTCCAAAATAGCTCCCCAGAGAGAATTTTGGTCTTAAAAGCCTCCAAAATGGTTGTCCATTTTAATCAAGTAACCAAGTGTTATATAGCCAAACGGATTAATTTGCTTATTTCTTCAATAACTATTTAACAGAAAAAATATTAGTAGTTTAATGTCATACTGAAACTAAATTGGTCTAAAGATCCAATAGAGAAAACGTACCAGGATTATCTGCCGTAAATCTAATGACGGCCCAGCCTCCAACGGGCACTCCGATAGTATTGCGCTTTTGTGGATTGACGAGATTGAACATTTTGGGCGCAGTTACGGCATCGTAGTTGCCAAACCCTTGGGCCAAAACATGAAAGTCAAACCCATGCAAATGTATCGGGTGGTTCTCTATCCCCACTAATGCCGTGTTTTGAAGCACAATTTGAACCGTAGAATTAAACTTCAATTCTGTGGCCTTTGTTGACTTTGTCGTAAACACAAGCGATGTGTTGAAACTGTTGCTTGAATTCGTGTAGTCGAACACCAATGGCGGATTTTCAGGAAAATCGGTGGTGTAGATCCCGCTGACATTGAAGAAAAACGCTTGTAACATTGACAATTTGGTAGGGAGCTCGAAAGATGCGTTGTTAATGCTCGCAGCAAATGTTTGGTTTAATGGGCCCTCACATGTCTGGTTTGTTCCGCAAGCGACAAGGCCCAAGCCTACCGTCACAAACATGTGCTTGTTGATCTTGAGTGGGACGGGGGTCCAAAAAGGCCCATTCACAAGACCCGTTAGATTGGAATAGAATTTGAAGGCCGTAGGAGTGTCGTTGAAGGCAGGTAGGGTTGGCATAATTGGGGTGGATGATGTGGCATTTTCATACATAATGATTGCGGTAGTGGTTGTGTTATTGAAAGCTACACCTGCCACGCTAACATAGGGATGCGCCGCCATGTAATAGGAGGCTAGCGGTTGGTCGGCAGTGAGTAGTGCATCGACGGTCTGGCCGGGAGCTATGACAATGACGTCAGTGACCATTGGGTTGGTGTAACTGGCATCAACGGCGACGACTGTCATTGTGTGGTTGGCTATCTTGAAGAAGAGTTGGTTATTGAGTGCAGCATTGATAATACGCAAGAGATACGTTTTTCCTTGCACAACCTTCAACTTGTATATGCCTAACCAGAGAAAAATGTCATTTAGGTTCCAAATGTGAGGTATTTTTAATCCAACAAGATGACTGCCAAGCAATTTACAAATGCTATATGTACTACTACAAAGATTACTAGGTTTCGTGTACAACTTAGGCTCCATTTGTTTCGACATAAAATATTTTTGAGCAAAACGTTTTACCCAATTTTTGGTGTTTGGTGGGATAAATATCAAGTAAAGCATTTTTAAGGGTAAAATGACTTACATGATCGGGTGAAAAATGTTTTACTGCTGACTATCGTCCCATAAGTCATTTTTGTCCAATGACTTCCGTAAGCGACCATACCCTACTTTTTCGATCAAACTTTCATGATCCGAATCGTCCAACGTGTTTACATGTCGGCTTGTCACTCCTAAAGCTTCCATCTAGAATATTTTTTACCCCTTCCACACATGATATGCCCATTTCACTGGAAAAAATGGGAACTCGAACCAACGCACTCAATCGAGATTCTCAACTTCGTTGTTTTCTGTACAATTGGCTGTGAATCGAGCTTGAAAAATACGTATATTTTTATATGTAATTGCAGGGGGAAAGTGTTGCTCAAAATATTTTACGTCGAAACAAACGGAGCCTTAATTTGTCCCCTATGGAGGATTTTCTCATTTTAACCAAAGTAGTCACTAGACCACTTTGCAACTTCAAAAATATCATTATCATATCATTGTGAATAAAATTTTTGTTTGTAAATCCTTGTTTTGTTAATTAATATTACTCACCATTTGAGGAGCAATTATATAGAGCACCAGCCCGACCGTTGATGGTGAAAGCATTGGAATTGTTTGGGGCAGCCCCGACTGCTAGTGCTGCGTTCTCGACATCAATGACATTGGCATTCCACCACTCTCCTACAAGTGAATTTCTTGTTATTTTTTGGCGTCACGTACATCGAACAATCACAAATACATACATCTGTATCTAAATCTATAGTCACAAATCTGTGCAGGTTGATATTCCCATTTTTGTTTTTAAAAACATGAGTTACATCATAAGTACTTAATAGACTAGTTAATCAGTATGTATCATTATCATGATTGCATAAACTTTGAAGCTTGGTAAAATTTTCCTGGGTACGTATTAGAAGGGTTTGAAATGTACCCAAAACAATTCGCACTCCTTTGTAAGGTTTTGGGAATGGGTACGAGTGACCCTTTCTCGGGCGGATGATTAGTGCCCCATGTACAGTTGCGCGAAGCCATTGGACATGAGCGTGCCACCAGAGGGTTCCTTCTTGTCTGGTGATGGTGAATCTGTATGTGTAGTGATTTCCTGGGAGTATCGGGCATTGAGTTATATATGCAGGCCCATCCGCCCAACCGCTTCGTAGTTGAAAAATTCCGTGCCTACAGCAAAATCATGAGTCATGACATTGAACTTGTGAATAGGCTAATGCGATTGAGCTTTGGACTGTTAATAAAAAATAGATAAATAATGAAATTTCGATAACCATCTCATATGTTTCGGTATACTTTACAAACTTTTATAATTACAAGTCAATACTGTTTTAATCTTATGAGCAGTTTGACGGTTTACTTTTAATATTTTTCTGTCCTGATAATTGTAAACAACTCTTTTTTTAATAACTCGGATTGTCTAGGGCCAGTTTACGCTCTCTTGAACTATTTCCAAGTCAATCAAAATGACACCAGGTTACGCTCTCTTAGACTATTTCCTAGTCAATCAAAAGCCGACCGTCCCTGAAACGGGGCCGCTCTATTAACCCGAAACTAGGTATCGTATAGACTGCAACTACTACAAGAGTTGATTGCACCATATTTTTTTCTTTTCCAATTCTTCTTGAAGTGGTTGGACAATTATAAAATACTGTTAAAAAGTTTACTAGTTCAACATCCAGGGCAAGTCTTGACATGTCGGAGGCTTAATACTAATTTCAAAAATTAGGCCCTTATAAATTTTGTAAAAAGAAAATAGCAAAAAATTCACTTTGACCCCCTGTGGTTTCGGTCGGGTGCGGTTACACCCCCTCACTTTCAAATATCTGCACATAACCACCATGTGGTTTGTGGACCAATGTGCACATTTACATTTTCCATCCGAATTGACAGAGTTTGAACCACACTCTCCAATTTTGAGAGTGTGGAAGAGTAACTCAAAGAGAAAGTACATTTTTACCCTTTATCTCCATCTTCTTCTTTTAACATAACACAAACCCTAACCTTTATTCAACACCAGTGACCACCTCCACCATAATCTCTTTCCTAGTTGCTTCATTCCAATCTCACCTTGAAGAGCAGCACAAAACTAATCAGTGATTCAATCCTCATTCTGCTCATTTCGAGACCTGTTATGTGTGATCCCCATTATTTGAATATACAAACACACACATATATACTGGGTCAAAATAGGTCCAAAGGAAGTCGAAACAAGCGCCCAAGGCTTGAAATCTACTGGGTCAGGTTCGAACCCATTGTATTGTTGCCGAAATCAACTGGGTGGAAGTCGATTGTGCTTCTCTCTCACAATTTTAATTGGTAGAAGGTTTAATTGGATTTGAATTAAACCCACTTGTTGAATTCAAGCATTTCTGAGCAAAAATTCATTTTTAATTCAAGCCATTAAAGAACCCACTTTGGAACCCAATTACAGAGTTTACATTTCACCCAATATTTTTCACCTTTGGAATTGGGTACAACACATATATATGTGCAACGAGATTGGTTTATATATGTATATTAAGAGAGAGAGAGAGAGAGAGAGAGAGATACCGAGAGCCACGGTTTTGATCCCATTTTCATTCGTTTTTGTAAAAACTCAGTAGCCATGGAGCATCATTCTCTCTCTGCTTTATTATACACATTTACACATATACATAGGCCTATATCTATATAAATATTGATACAGGAAGACATAATGGAGCCCAAAAGGGCTCATGGTCATGTTCGGCTGTAACTTGTGAAATGGAGGAGGGAGATGCAAACAAAGGGCCTAGATTTAAGGTCATATAATAGAAGATAAAATGCTGGGTTTTATGCGGGATTGGATGATTTGAGTTGGGTTTTTAGATTTGGGGGATTGAGTTGGGATTTAGGTTGTAACTGATAGAGAGAGAGAGAGAGAGAGAGAGAGAGAGAGAGAGAGAGAGAGATTACCAGAGACGGAGAGGAAGAAGGGTGAGAGGAAGAAGACAAGGGCATTAGAGTCATTTTACTCGTTCTGTTAACGGAGTCAGGTGTGCACATTGGTCCACAAAACACATGGTGGTTATGTGCAGATATTTGAAAGTGAGGGGGTGTAACCGCACCCGACCCAAACCACAGGGGGTCAAAGTGAATTTTTCCCAAAGAAAATATAAAATAGATTAATGACATTTAAATACAGCTAATATATATATATATATATATATATATATATATATATATATATACATATATAGGAGCCCCTTCCAATAAGGGTCCCTTATTGTAAAATAAAATGCGGACCTACCCCTTTTTGTGTTTCCGGACCAAATTTTGACGATCCGAACCGTTCAATGTTTTTATATAGCGTTTTTAACAAAAACCGATCGGATGAAGCCCTTCCGGGTATTTTTTTTGGACGAATCTTCGCAGGGGCCCTTAAAAATGCATTTTAAAAACATTGAACGGTTCGGATCGTCAAAATTTGGCTCGGAAAGGTGAGGTCCGCATTTTAACTTCAATAAGGGACTCTTATTGGAAGTTAATCCTATATATATATATATATATATATATATATATTTTTTTTTGGGGTAAATAATCTTCGGGTTCTTTTTTTTTCTTCCCTTTCTTTATTTCCTCCAAGTCCAAAAAAAAAGGCAATGAGTGTTTTCTTTTTATCGAAACGGTTGAGGATGAGGTTTTGTAACTCCCTTTTTTTTTTAAGGAAAGGAAGGGACGGGATGTATCAATGCACCCAACACACTTAATAATCTTTCAAGGTCCCATGCTTGGGAAGTCTGCCAGTCTCTAACGTTACCTTTTTCCTCCATAGTTGTTTGTTAAGTTGGGTTGTAAAATGGTCTGTTTGGGTTTTAGAGTAGGCCTTTGTACAAAAAAATTATGCGCTTATATAATGGGTGCTAAAAATAATTAGGGGCCCAAAATTTTAGACATTTTTGGGGGCCAAGACACCGGCCTCTTGGGCTAAGGCCCAGGCCGGTCCTGCGTTTATCATTACATGTGTGTGTGTGTGAGTGAATGAATTTGGCGACAGTCAATCGTAAATTACTACTACAAAATGACATGAAAATCACTGTGTGAGATCTTTCACTTTTAATCTCGGTCTAAAAATTGTAAATTTTATGTAGTCAAGGTCGTTCTAGTAATTTTTATTAAAAAAAATCGTGGTAGTGGTATATAGTTGAAGACTCATAATACGTACCAATGAATGGTAAGATTGTAGGGAGATTTATTGAAAACATGAACGACCAGTGTGTCACCCTCATGAACATGTATAGTTGGGCCGGGAAGGGTTCCATTCACGGCGGTGATGACTCGCTCTTGGCATAGCCGGTTGGTGGTTAAATTTTTCACCTGAAAACAAAAACAATTTTTGTAAGAAACATACTGTATTTAGCATTGCATTTCCATGTTCGAGAAAACATGCATAAATGCATAATATACATTTATGTATGTAATTTTGTGTGGGTGTTTAATATGTTTGCATAAAACAAAAGTACTACTCGCTTAGGGCATCCACAGTGGGCTAGCAAAAAATGGCTCCTAACTTGTATCCTAAGGTGTACACATAAGCATAATTGGGGTCCACTTTTCACTCCTAGAGTTTGTTAAATTTGGAGAGGATGTGTGCACTCAATGGGCTAGCAATATCCTTCTCTATTTGTAAAAAAAAAAAAATTAATATGTGGGACCTGTACGTTGATAATCCTAACTGCTACAATATGGACTTGTTACCGTTTTGAATTTCTCATTACTTTGATTAATATTCGTTTGTTACTATTTCTCTAAGGCAAAACATGATAGTCTAATGCAAAACATAGTATTTTTGCTAACTAAATAGTGCAATTTGAAGCTGTCATTGTAATGTCTCTTGTGAAATAAAAATGCTTCTCCTCTATTCTTTTGTTCCATTTCACTTCACAAAAAAAAAAAAAAATGGCATAAAGGAACTAGTGATAAACAACCACATCAAAGATTTTACCTTCAGTTGCATGATTTTTGAGAGATTTTTCCAACGGCAACTTTTTCAAATATTTTATATTAAAAAAGGAATTAAAGACTTTGGCCCCACTTAGAGTTAGCTAGAAGGCTACCTAAATTTAGCTATTGTGCTAGGAGCCAATTTTAGGAGCCACCCTTAGGAGCTTGTTTGGGGAGCCCATTGAAGGCAATATTTGAGGACATGACTAGGTAAATGTTAGGAGCCAAGCTTAGGAGTTATATTGCTAGCCCACTGTGGATGCCCTTAGTTCCTTATTTCTTGCTATTTGTCATAAAACATAGTATTATTTTTTGGAATAAAAATGCTTGTTCCGTGGCTATTTTTTTTTTTTTAAATTCGAATGAGGCAACGAGTTCAATTAATTTATTCAATTTCATGGAAAAAAGTAAAAAAGATATTCAAGAAAAATATTAGCCACAAACCCCCAAAAGGCTCAAGGGCTTAGTAGCGAATTGACATTTAACAAGTTGACATTTGAGACTCTTTGACAAATTTAAGAGAGTAAAACTGAATAAAAGGAAAAAAAAGAATGAAAGAAAAGGTGCAATTAACTTTGGGAGTTATGCCCGGTCGTTATCTCCAGGACCCGGAATTAGTAGAAATGCACGCAAGTTAGCCTGGATATCCGATTATCCAAAAAATAAAAAAATTGTATTGTATGCAGGGATCAGCTATTTCCAACATTCGTGTCTTCGAATCCAGTACTACATTTCTAGCCGCACAATCATATCTCGAGATTCATGTTTTCAAGACTCTCACTATCCACTATTCCAACTGTAAATATATATTCTTGAATGGAATTTAGGGTGATAAAATCTGAGATTTTATCTCCATCCTCTACCAATAGATAAAATGAAGGAATGATTTTATCTCCATTTTTTTTTAAACCCATTGTGGTCTCCGTGTGGCCCACCCACAAATGGCATGTAAAATTACCATTTTAACCTTTACATAAAATAGGACAACTAGTAGATGAAACAAAAATGAGGGTAAATTGGTAAAAATGGCATTAGTAGAGATTTTATCACAACTACATTTTATCTATTGGGAAAACAACATGATTTTATCACCCCTCTATAAAACACCAACTTAAATGAGATTTTCTATTTTATCTCATAAAATCATTGGAGAACCATGCCTTGAATTAGAAACAAAAGATTTCTTACAATGCAAAGAACAAGTTACTTCAAATAATATTCTGCACGGAGGTGCAATAGACGTATTTACCTAGGCCCGGCCCTGAGATTTCCGGGGCCCTAAGTTAGGTATGCAAATGGTAACAAGATGCGCTAGTGATGTAGTGGCAGACTACCTGTAAGGTATTGGTTCACGAAGTTTTGAGTTCAAATCTCAACAAAAGAATTTTTGTAAAAGTTCAAAAATATTTACCTAACTCATGCATGCACTCCAATAATTCGATACTTTTCCTAACTCATGCACAAAAGACTAACTAAAAACGAAAAATGCGAGAATGAGAAATTACAAAAATATAAAAACCAAATAACTCAAACAACATTAAGAAAGATTTACTTCGAAAGTATGCTCCACGATTGCAGCAAAGGCCACTGAAGAATAAGCCAAGAGGGCAAAAGTAAATGCCAAGAAAAACTTAGGACGGGCCATATATGGCAACCCAATTTTTGAAACAAGGAAAAGAACAATCTTCTGTGTCAAAATCAAACCAAGAGAGGTGCTTATATAGAGGTCGAAGCTAGCTAGAAAAAGCCTAAGTTTTTTGCCACGATTGCTTGGTGAATAAGAACCACTGGAGCTTGAAAAGGTATTTAGGTCAGGGTTTGAATTTGTTAATGGAAACTTCATTAGTTATCTAACAGCACGGGTTCGAACTGGGGAGCCTGATGTGATTGGAGGATAATAACTTCTCATTCTCACATTGAGAAAGACATTTCCCGGTGGATCTTGCCGAATTCACGGCCCCTCCTGAAAGGGGCTGTTTACTACAGTCCCACTTTGGGGGCCACTGACACCTCAACGCAATAATCTGAACCAGTCATCTTGTAGGATCCGCAGAGTAGTGTGTCTATGAAAAAAATCAGCTTGACCCGACATCGATAGGTATGTCAAAAAATGAATTTAGGTGCAAAAAAATAACGGCCTGGATCATTTCAGAAGTTAAATTTCTAGAATGATCCATGCTGTTGTTTGACATATGCAACCGGAGGAGTTAACAAATGTTATAACGAAGGCGACCAGTAAAAAAACAAGATACGCCTAGAATACGCAAGGCTCTATTTGTTTCGATGTCAAATATTTTAAACTTAAAAAAATATTTTCTACATTATATGATTTTACAAAAATTATATTTTCACTTTTATTTTCCTTCCATTTGGTCGAGCCCACTTGGAGAATTGTTGCTAAGCCGAAGCCAATCAATAGAATTACTTCACCAGTCATAGCTCGAAATCTCTTAGGTGCTATCAACCCTTTTAGCGCCAGTTCATATAGAACTTTGGTCCGGCTTTAATTGGACTTCCTACAAGTTGACGGTGAGGTTGACCCCAGCATTAATCACGATGGGCGAACTCTCGCGTGCACAAAAAATATTATTCCACCTAATTATTAACATTGACTTTGGAGGTATTTTAATGAATAGCTTCCGATTCGTTGCTCTTGTCGGCGAATTGAAAACTATCCAAATATTTAAATGGTTCTCTTTTCTCCTCATTTATTGGAAAGATGTGTATTACTAATAACAAAAAGCAAATGCCAATGCTCTACAGGCTTGACTGAGAGTTCTACTACAATACGAAAATGATTTTGTGAAAAATATTTTACGTCTAAACAAATTTCTAGAGGCGGAGCCACAATATATGGATATTGGGGGTCAAATAATTCGAATTTTACTTATGTTGCAATATAAATGAATTTTTGCAAATTTTGTTGCAATTTGCTTATCTTTTATAAAAATGTCCCTATGGGAGACTGTGCGTAATAATCCATCTATGGGACCATTTACTACTCCCTCCGTCCTAATTTAAATGTCCCTATGAGAGACCGTGCAAGTTTAACCTTAAAAAATAAAATACTGTCAGAATTACTTTTTAAATTTTTTTGTACCGTTCAAAAGATCTCACTGAGTACTTTTGAATGGTGTAAAAAAAAAAAAATCTAGAAATATGTTTTCTTTTAAAGTTTAAATGGCACGAGTTTATGTCGGGAACATTTAAAATGAGATAGATGGAGTAATATATAAGGGTTTTATGTAAATTACCGATAAACAAAAAAATGTATTTATTGATTGAAGATTTCGTAACTCCATTGGCGCCACGTGCCATATCCCTCTGTCCATCCCTTTAACTGTGTTTGGATGGCAGACATCTTTAGGGGGAATGGGAATGTGATTCCATAACTCTAAGATTCTCATGTTTGGGTATGGATGGAATGGGAATAGGATCCCTTATCTTCCAATCCAGGAGCAATCAGATTCCTAAATAGAGGGGGAATCTTATAGAACAGGGGATATCATGTGTCGGCTATGTCTCATGGAAAATAAAAGGTCTTATATAACCCCTTTTTTTTTTTTTAGAAATTTAGCTTTTAGTACTGTTATGAAAAATTAGCTTTTAATAATTTGTGTGAAAAACGGAAAACTCGGCTATCGGTAATTGTTTGTTTAACTACAATTAGTGGTTTACGCAATGTCAACTGCTGTCAATATCTTAATTTTGTCATGCATGTCCCGTGCAAATAATTATTGAAAGAGAAGGAAATATTAAAATAGAGACCGTGGATCTCTAAAGATACGTACGAGGGTGGTTGGGAGCCTTCTTTTTTTGGTTTTTCGAATTCTACATTTTACCTTTTGGTATTTTAGATTATGATTAGAATGTATAATTGAATCTATAGAGTGTTTGGAAGAAACATGCAGAATTTATTTTACAGCATAAGTAGTGTTTGAAAGTATAATCATCAAAAATAGATTATTGATTGATTTTTTACTATGTTTCCCTTGGTTATTTATTGTTCTAATGTGTGTGAATAATGTATTTAGACATTCTTATAAAGATATAGTGTTAAGTTCTTTTGCTTAACAAATGCCTGTGCCGCGTATTTGAAAGTCTGCACTAATTTTTACCCGTTGGAAATAACCTTAGCAATACAAAAACACGAAGCTCGCATCGCATAGGCAAATCTGAGGTTGCCCTTGTAATGTTTTGAAAAGGGTAGGGGTGGTTTAGTCTTTTTGCCCTAAGAGCATCTCCAATGCATTGTTCTTCCTTCAAAATGAAGAACCGAAGTGACATATCAAGGGAAAATTTTGTAATTTATGTCATCTTTTGCTCAAAAAGTTGTACTTTTTGGAGGGACTCATCCTCCTTTTTGAAGAATTGGTTCTTCAAATCTATTTTGGATCTTCAAATTTGAAGAACCAAAAGTAGATTTGAAGAATGGATGTGATGAGGATGGGTCCCTCCAAAAAGAGGGTATAAATTACAAAATCTCTCTTTGATATGTCACTTCCGTTCTTCATTTTGAAAATTTGGAAATTGGTAGGAGATGCTCTAAGTAAAAAATAAGAATGGAAAATGAGAATGTGAAAAGGTTCTCCCACCCTCTTTTTAACTTTTATGCTCTAAACTCAAAAATGATAATTTTGTGAGAATAAGTTTTGAGTTGGATGCCAAACACCCAAAATGGGAAAATGAAATAACCAAAAGCCATAAATGAGTTTTCCAAACACCCCGTGATTTGGTCCTGTGCTCCCCACTGGAATATAGGGAGAAATAATATAGACTGGCAGAGTTAGCATGCACGAGTCTTGCATTTTTGGATCTTTAAGTAAAACTTTTTGAGATGATTGTATTTTTTATCTAAACTTCTTTTCCCATTTCAAAAAATACTTAACATTTTTTAAGAGGGAGTTTTGAACTGTAGATCATGTGAAAAATCCGATAGCATGATTGCATACGAGAGAGTAGATAGTTTTTAAAAACATTAGTAGAAACATGCAAAATTGGGCATGCTCTAGGGTAGAAACTAACATTTGTTGCTTTAGTGAAAAATTGGGCATGCTCTAGTGAAAAATGGAAGTTTGGATCGAGCATTTTCACATATTGGATAGAGCTCGTTTCTCATGGACCCACTCAAAACGTGATTTGATTTGCTGCGCTAAACTAAAAAATGATAATTTTGATTGCGAAAATGATAATTTATCAAAGAAAATTCCTAAGAATTTGATTGCGGGTGATTAATCGTATTATTATTTTTTACCTAAGATTCCGGCCATCCAAATGTAGCCTACTAAAGAAGTCGATTAGATAATCACTGGTATTCGAAAACCATGATTTCTCAACACAAATTATAAAAAGAGTGATTTAAATAATGAACGGTTTGGTTCATAAAGTGATATCTTTATAATTACTGAAGTTAGTCTTTATTGGTTTGGGAAAGTGATATTGGCATTGCTCTTTTCTCTATTGGCACTCCCACTTTTTGTATTTATTAGGTATTACTAAAACACACTTGTTTTCCGACAATATAATTTCCTAAGGGGCCAATTGGATGAAGGATTATTTTCAGAGAGATAAGTTATTGAGGGGGATAAGATAAGAGAGGGTATTATTTTTGGAGGGTTGGCTTAAATTGATGTGATGTTTATGGAGGGGAAATAAAAAGTAGTTGGTTTGGACGTGGTGTTAAAAAAATGGAGATAAAATAGTACTTGATTTGGATGAAGGATTAAATGAGTGGATAAGGTTGTTTTGTAGTTGAAACAAGAGAGATGGGGTATTATTCTTGGCTAATACCCGGGGATAACTTTTGGGCAGGGGGAGGGGTGCTAAAAACTAGGGCCTGGGGCCTGCTGTGCAGGTGCCGCATGGCACCGTGCCATGCGGCACCCGCACAGCAGGGCCCCCGGGTCCTAAAAACTAATACCCCTAACCATTCTAAGCCGGATTATTTTTGAAGGGTCGAAAATTTATTCCCATGCATTTTTGGATCATACCCAAACCATACTAAATGTATCACATCAAGCCTTATATCCCCTCTAAAAATTTTACCCCTTCCTTATACCCCATCCAAGCAAGGCTTAATAGTGACAAAGGAAAGGGGAATACCAATATAAACTCCTCTTGTTTTTAACAAAAAAAGAACAAAACTCAAAACAAACCTGACTTTACAGTTAACATTTCTCCGAATGATCAGGTTTATTAAATTAAGACCACAAAATAGTTGAGGTAAGCATTATTCTTTTTTTTAAAAGAAGAAAAAATTCAAGACAAGGCTTAACTTTATAGTAATCCGTTCTCTGGGCATTGTTGACGAACAACATGCAATAAAAACTAATGAACTCTCATTTTGACTCCTTCATTGTGCGTAAGCTGTCGGAAACACCTTTGAGTTATTAAAAAAGTACTCCCTCCGTCCCAATTTAATAGTCCCTTTTGGGAGTTCGTGCCACTTTTCAATTGATTATATCTCGTAATTTACATTACTTTACGTGATTTTGAAAATATTATCTTATAGAATTAATTGAGATCTATCAAACAAGATCCATATTGAATATGAAATTCATTACCGATTTCAAGTTATAAGTAATTTTTTATCCGGTTAGAATAGAACGAGGGACTATTAAATTGGGACAGAGGGGAGTATATGTATTTTCAAATTGTCTAAAAGTTGTTATAGGTGTTTGGTAGCCCATTAAATTACTTTAACTTTTGCTCAACGATAACGAGATGCCATCAAGAGAAAACTCCCTTGACATTGTTAGAGAGACTAATTCTCACTCCCTCTCTCATCTGATTATTTTGCAAGTCCACGGCCGGGCGGCTATTTTTTCTCCATTAAAAAATTGTGCGTCTGTCACTGTATTTAAGAGCAAGCAAATCGTCATCTGACAAGGTAATATTATCATTTGTTTGTTTATCAGGGTTAACTCTGCATGTTCGACTTTTTGTTTTTCCTAATTAGAAAATGACTTCTATTAACAGGTGTCGATTTTTTGTGTTTAAAAACATGTCTTAGTTGCTAGTGACCTTTATCTTAATTAATTGGGTTCAGGTTTCGCTTCTAAAGTCATAAAATCAGACATCCGAAATAAGAAACGCAAGTCAAAAATTGCAGATTATGAAAAATTATTCAGAAAAATACTGCATAGATGTTAATGGTGCATAGGTTGAGACACGTACCACCGATGGGGCGAAGACCATTTGATGCATATGGAGCCCCTATTATTCTTTTTTAGTCATTCCACATAAATATATCAAATATATTGTTTAAATATATAGTTATATGGGTAAGGGGATCGCTGGACTTCCCTTCGATATGTTGCTGCCAATGCATGGGTCCAAGAATTCACATTTCTTACTAGAAGCAATGGTCCCAGTTGGATTGAGCATTATAGGAACAAGAACCGCGCGATTTCAATTCACACGTGAGAAGTTATGGCAAAGTTCAACTGGTTTGCCCACTATTAACTGCGATTGCGTGAAAATAGCCCTGTACTTTTTTCTGTTGGACCTTTTCGGGAGTTTCCAAGTCTGTGGGCTTGGAATAACATCAACCTATGTGATAAACATAATGGTACAATGAGCACTTTTGAGTCTGTGGGCTTGGAATAGCATTTCCTCGCCTATTCTGAACAATTGGCGAGGAAACTAGCATTTCCTCGCCAAATCTTAGCTTTTTGCGAGGAAAGATATTTTCGTCGCCAAATCTTAGATTTTTTGGCGAGGAAAGATAATTTCGTTGCCATTTTTTGATGTTTAGCGAGGAAATTCAAATTTCGTCGCCAAATGGTAGCCTTTTAGCGAGGAAACGTTCATTTCCTCGCCAAATCTTAGTTTTTGGGCGAGGAAAGATAATTTCGTCGACATAGTGTACTCTTTGTCGACGAAATCGATTTCCTCGCCATAAAGACCCATTTGGCGAGGAAATTTGAATTTCCTCGCCAGCTTTCTTCGCCATAGTTACTTTTTGTTGTAGTGTGTATAATCATGTAAATATTTGATGTGGCACCTTCTATGTACATGAACAGACATATAATTGATTGAGAACTTTTATATAATGTGGTTTGCGTTATGTCAAGTGTAACTAGTGTATAAGGTGGTATCGTATGTGATAATAATGCTTGATCACTGGTCTAGCATCGTTATTATATTTTTATTTTTATTTTTTTGCAATTGAACTATGAACTGCAGATAGAGTCAGTATCTGGACCAACTTTTATTCATCTGAACTAATATTGCAGCTATGAATTTAAATGAACTAAAAACCTCCAAGAACCCACACATTTGTTTAGTGGCGTTGAAGGTGTGAGCTTGGAGGGAAAACTTACTTTAATTACTTTTTACTTGAGAATAAGTTATTTTCGCTGGCGGTGAAAACAAATGTTTTGTCCAAATCAATCATAGCGGTCCGCGTGATTGTGTACTACTCCCTCCGTCCCTTTTTAAGTGATCCATACGGAAATACGTGCAATTTCAAACCCCTAAAAAACATATTTCTCTATATTACTTTTTAATTTGTTTTATACCAAATTAAAGTGCTCATTGAGTACATTAATTTGGTGCAAAAAAAAATTATAAACGATATACGAAAGTACATTTTTAAACGTCTGCAAAAATACACGTTTTCCAAGTGGATCACTTAAAAAGGGACGGAGGGAGTATTACACTGGATTGTTGTGATTAATTTGGAGGAAATATTTGTTTCGGCCGGCGATAGAAAAAATATTTTCTCTTTTTAGTTATTGTCATGCTTTCAATGACTCACCTCGCGGTTTAACAATTAATAGTATCGGTCAAATCAATTTAGTGAGCTTGGAGGGAAAACTTTAATTACTTGTTGTCATGCTTTCACACTCTCAGCTCCGTTTAATAATTAATAGTATCGGTCAAATCATTTTAGTCAGTCCCATTTACCATGTCAATGAGGACTTGGTACAACGATGATGTACTGTAGTACAAAATAGTAATTACTCTCTCCGTCCCTTTTTAAGTGATCCATACGGGAATACGTGCAATTTCAAACCCCTAAAAAACATATTTCTTTTTATAACTTTTTAATTTGTTTATACCAAATTAAAGTGCTCATTGAGTACTTTAATTTGGTGCAAAAAAAATTTAAAAACGATATGCGAAAATACATTTTTAAACGTCCGCAAAAATACACGTTTTCCAAGTGGATCACTTAAAAAGGGACGGAGGGAGTAATAGTTCTTCTAATTGGGAAAGTAAATCAAAATTCTGACAAAATTAATAAAAAAAAATTCTGACAAAATGGATTAAAAAAATCCACCTCTCTCTCTCTCTCCCCACCATTTCTTTTTGAATCAGGAAATATAACATGCATTAATCTAAAACTAGGTTACAAAGATGACGCCGCGCAAGATTATGAACGAAATTATAAAGATTAAACGGAACAAGAGAGATGACATCAAAACGATGAACAACATCCCAATAACGTAAACAAGGTTGGCACCCTGCACAATGAAAGTCATTTGCCTCTCTCTTCACCATATCAGTTATATCAACCACACCTTAAGTTATGTGGATGCATGGTTTGGTGGTTTACAGGTATTTTGAAGAAAATTAAAACATTAACAGGTTTGAACTTTGAAAAGGACTGGTTTTAAAAATTGTACACCCTTAAGACATTTTCAAGTGCACAAAAGCTCGATAATGTATTTTAGCCGGTCTACACATATAATCAACACGATTGAATAATTATGTTCTCCCGTCATGCATCCACCTTAAAATATTTCAAAATTTGAAATTCAAATTGAATCAGTTCAAAAATTTCGTAGTTGTGGAACTACTCCCTCCGTCCCCAACATTGGTCTTTTCGAGAGTCATGTTATTTTTCGGATAGAAAACTAACACACTATAGAAAATTTTGTGTTTTTTGAATTTAACACCATGTAATATTTTTAAATAGAGATCTTTTAAACATTGTAATTATTTTTGAATATACAGCAATTTTATATTCAAATTTTGACATAACTCAAAGGACCAACATTTAGGGACGGTAGAAGTATATGTAAACACGGGAAATGCTACAATACACACCCGCTATATGGCATAACGGTTATGCCTCTTGGTGGTTCAAGGTTATGCCACTCAGTGGTTTGGTTATGCCTCTTAGTAGTTCTAGGTTATGCCGTTAAGGGGTTAAGGGTGCATATGGTACACACCCTTTATAGGTCAACGTAGGTCAATGCCTATAGGGGCGTAACTAGTTATGCCTCTTAGTGGTTATTAGCATAACTGGTTATGCCGCTTAGTGGTTTTGTTATGCCGGTGCATACCGTATGCACCCAAAAAAGGGGTGTGTACCGTAGCATTCCCCTGTAAGCTAATTAGCAAGTATACCAAGCTAAAATCCATTGAAGCTAACATTTGATACACAGATAAAACTAGGTGTATCACATTGGTCGGGTACCATTTGTCGTCAAGTAAAAAAAGCTTCCATGCAAAAAAAAGAAGAGTCTGCTCCAAAAAATAATTTATAAGAAAAATTAATTTATTGCATTTTACGAGATAGATGATTCTTTCACATTAGGTCAATCCAAACTTATTAAAAATAAGCCCACAATCCAAATATGTAAATCTCATAAAATCACCTCCCCACTTCATTTGCTAAAATCAACCTCATTTTATCACCTCCACCTCATTTTATCTTTTGGCAAACTAAGCCTAAGTCAAAAATTGAAACAAGCCCTAAAATAAGCTAGGATTTGCGTGCATATAAAGTTGTAAACGATTGTTCTTGCCGATACAAATGGGTAATTACTAAATTAATTACATTTGTAAAAATATATGAGAGCAAGTACTAAAATATGCAGCATATTCTCTTGTTTTAAAGTAAATCAGGCTAAGGCTTCCGTGCATACAATAATAAATTAATTAATTTTTTAGTGTTCTTGTCGGTAGCATGGGGTAATAAATTAATTTTTTCGAATTTGTGAAAATAGTAGTGCAAGAAAGTGATTGTGGGGATCGCATGTACGTTGTTTATCACACATATGGTGATGGAATGACCAGTTAATATTTTTACACCACTTAATATTTTTAATTGATATCTTTTAAACAGAGTAATTATTTACGAATATGAAGTATTTTTTTATTCAAATTTCGGCATGACTCAAACGACCAACCATTAGGGACTGTGAAAGTATATATAAACGAGCAAGCAAGTAAATAAAAGGGGCAATCAAATTTCGCCATTTGAAATATATGAAAATCTATATTCTCTTGTTGTAAAGTAAAATAAGATAAGATTTCCGTGCATACAATATTTTTCGTAAGAACAAAGATAGGTACACATCCTCTCAACCAGTCCCCACCACACCCTCTCTCACATGTCCCACCACACATGTGAGAGAGGGTGTGGTGGGGAGTGGTTGAAAGGTGTGTACCTATCATTTTTGTTTTCGTAACCGTAAAAAAGGGGCAATCAATCGGAATGATTAGTTTAGCACTGAAGGGTTGCGATCATATCTGGATACCATATATCGAATACCGTGTCGTGTTGGTAAAAAATTATACTAGTATTGATAGAAAATACTTATTTTATCATTTATGAAAGATATAATAGATAGAGTAGAATCAGTGCTTTGATTATATACTCCCTCCGTCCCAATTTCTTGGCCCCTTTTGGGGAAGTGGGTTTTTAATGGGTGTGAAAACTTTGTATTGACTTTTCTATTTTGCCCCTAAATCCAGTCAATACAAAGTTTATTATATGAAAGTCAAAACATATTCAATATGGATCTTGTTTGATAGATATCAATTAGTTTTATTATACAAAATTTTCAAAATCATAAAAACCTTTATAAGATAAAAGATAATAGACTAGCCAATTAAGATGGGAAAAGTACTTTTTAAGGGTAAAATTGGAAAGTGACCCAGTTTTGATGGATGTTTTTAAAAGTGGGACAAATATTTTGGGACATCCCAAAATGGAAAAAAGGACCAAGAAATTGGGACGGAGGGAGTACATATCAATTGCATACGTTGGCATGTAGCCTCAAGCCAATCATGTATTCTTCTCTTTTTATTTTTTTTTGTACTTCGGAAATATATTAAAACTAAATTAGAGAAACAACATAGTTATGCCCCATAGTTATCGAGGCAGACCATAAAACAAACCTACATGAACTTAGTCCAGGAATTGTCCAAGGTTTAGGCAATCTCTAATGAGAAACTCTCTGATCGAGAGAGGGCTAGTGGGTAGAATCTTGAACTCCTCCTCTTGCTCTGCTCCAATTCTAGCTAAGTGATCTGCACATTCGTTGGCTCCTCGGTACACGATTAGACAGAATACGTTAATGCAGATATATCGTCTTCGTCTTCAGTCCTAGGTAGGATAGTCGGACAAGAAAACAATAAGGCTAGCTCAATCTAATTAGTTAGAAGGACGGGGATGAAGTCAACTTGCTACTGATTGATAATGAAGAGTCCTGGTGAAATTAAAAGAGGTGAGAGAGTGTTGAATTTGTTCCAGTCATGATCGTCTTAGCATCATTGATGATTGTACTCAAAGGGTGGTGGTGGTTGTTGGGGCCTTCATTGATGAGATTGACTGCCGCCAACGCATCAGATTCAATATTCACATTTGACCAACCCTTCTCTAGAATAATAGTGACTAGGCCTTTGTAGATACCCCACACTTCGGTTTCAAGACTTGATTCGGCAGTGAATTTTCCATAGTATCCCAGGCACCAATTTCCTTTATCATCTCTGAATAGTCCTCCAAAGCCAGCTCTATTGCTGTGATACCAGCACCCGTCTGTATTTAGCTTGAGTTCACCTGCAATAGGTGGAGTCCACAAAGTAAATCTCTGATTCCATAAGACATTTGATAGATTTGATTTAAAGGCCTCATCAATCTCATGAGCATAGCTCCAAATTGCTTTGGTGCTAACTAATGGATTGACATCAAAATCCACAAAGTAAATCATGTGTTCTCCCAAACGCAAAAGTACCCTCAAAAGTTGGAAAGATATAATAAACTACAAACGATCTGAATAACATATATTACAAAGCTGATACCATTTCAACAGCAAAAACCAGGAACCATCAACCAAACAGTGCTAGAAAACAGCATGGGCAACAAACAGCAGCACCAAACAGTAGTAGAAAGATTGCAAAAACATCCTGAACAACAGATACACACACGCCTAACCGCACTTCATAAGACTATTAGCATCTCCAATTACTTCTGACCATTTTTTAATACCCAAATCCTTTTTTGTCTTGCTACACTGTTATTTGGTCAAAATTGGACAAAAATGCTCCAATGGTGCTAAAACCATTATTTTACTGCTACCACTCGTAAATTGGATCAAATAGACCCAGGCCTGACCTTGAAATTTTCGGCCCTAAACAAAATGTGATAAAGGGGCCTCTAATTTGTTTATATATATATATACAAGAAGTTTCCTATGAGGGCTCCCTCACATAAAAAAGTGCGGGAAAACAGTTGTGAGCCATTGGATCGTGTGAAGGGCATAAGATCCAACGGCCCACAACTGTTTTCCCACACTTATTGGTGAGAGAGCCCTCATAGGAAACTTCTTGTATATATATATATATATGGAAATCTTCTTATCCACACCTCCTGGAAATAAGAAAAAAATGGTTTTTTTTTAGTTGCAAATTTTTTTTGGAAAATCCGATCCGTCCAATGTGTTCAGAAGGTGTTTTCAAGGGTCTACATGAAAAATCTTCAAAAAAAAAATACCGGGAAGGGCTTGATCCAAGCAGTTTTCGCAAAAACTGTATTTATATATTTTTGTGAAAACTGCTTGGATCAAGCCCTTCCCGGTATTTTTTTTTGAAGATTTTCCGCGAGGACCCTTGAAAACACCTTCTGAACACATTGGACGAATCGGATCATCAAAAAAAAAATTGGATCAAAAGTCCGGATAAGAGGCGGACCTATATATATATATATATATAGTCCTTTGGTTCAGTGGTTGTTTCCTTGGAACATGGGACTTGTACCCTAATGTTGTGAGCCCTTGAGCAGTCAGCTTGAAGCCTATTTTTTGCAAAAGTTGAAAAAAAAAAATGCATGAATCTATGGTAGGCGGGAATCAAACCCGTGTTGTCGTTTATAAACAACACGCATCAAACCATCGGAGCTGACTAACATATTTGTAAGACCTTTGACATACATAATATTTACTATGATCTAATTAATATTTGGGGATCTTTTTATTAGGCCGAAAACTGGGGGCCCTAGGCAACCCCTTTGTCGGCCTATGCCTAGGGCCGGTCCTGATTAGGCCCACATATAATAAGATGGTTTCTCTTATCTTATTTTATTTTATTTTTTGATTAATGGTACATAAAGATGGGGCGAGAGGGGAGGGGACTCCAACCAAGGGTTGAATAAATTAAAACACCCGATGAGTCCATAAACACCCAAAGGGCCAAGCCCTGAACACCTAAAGGCCTAGGCCCGAACTGGCAAAACTGGATATTACAAATAAGCCCAAAATCGAAGATGTGAGCCCAGTTCAACTAGTGCGATCTTTCTTCCTCCCTCTCTGGTTTCCATCCACCAAAAGTCATTCCAAATGGCCGGACCTAGGATGAGCCCGTTCAATGAGAGAGCTCTGCGGCGATGGCGTGACCGATCTCCACTACCCTCATCATCTGCCTCCGGTGAGAATGGTGGAGGCCCCATTTATCGACAACACCAATCGTGGATCTGCAACCGTAAGTACACCTCAAACCTTATTGTTTGAAGCCCACAACAATAACCTAAACCTATGTTCCTGGCGGCAGCACAACGATTAAAGATTCATGTGATTTGTTTGTTTAAGAGGCAACCAAGGCCAAAGCCTCTTAGGTAGATCTGTACTCACATTGTTCAATAATCCTTTTAGGGTTTGTGTTTGGATTTGGGAATTTTTTCATATCCCTGCTTTGTTTTTTCATTGTGCACATGTTTTTTGTTTGCTAGACTCAGATACAAATATGTCATGAAATCCGTTATGAAATGGATTTCCCCTTTTGCTTAGCCAATTCTTTTTGAGTTTTGTGTGTTATCAGATCTGTAATGTAAATGTCAAGACTGGTGATGGTCGTATTGCTTATGCCTGGATTTTCTGACTATTTTGCTTAATTTGCGGTATGCGCCGTGAAGGTCCAAATAGCAACACAAGAGGGGGGGTGAATTGGGTTTCTCAAATAATAATGCGGAATTAAAAAATTACTAAATGCAATACCCAATAAAATTAAATTGATTCAAGCACACATGCAATAATAAATAACAGCAAATAAAGAGTATAGAGAGGAGAGAATCAAACACAGAGATTTATCGTGGTTCGGTCCGCAACTTCACGGCCTAGTCCACTCCCCAAGTGTCCAACTTGGGATTTGCTGCACTATCTCCAATAGTAACACTTTCTAGCTTCGCGGGTGCTAGAGAAACCTTTACAACGAGCAATTTATCCCCAATTGCTCCAACTATTTTTGACTCCGGTGTTAGTCACACCTAACCCAACTAGTTTTCACCCCGGTGCTAGTCACACCTAACCAAGTGATTTTCTCTCCAAAATCACTCACAAAAAGATAAATTCTTACAAGGGGTCACACTCCCTTTTACAATGAAATCTCACAAATCAAACACTCTCAAAAGTGTGATAAACAAAAATTAAGCTCTAATTTTTCCTCCCAAAAAGTAAACAACTTTGAAGCTCAAATAATGGTCCTTTCTTTTCCAATTTACTGCCCGACTTTCTCTTCAACTTGGTCCCTCTTATACTTCAAAAATATGAACGTTGCTGCCACTTTATATATATGGAAATAACCAATCAATTATGGCCTCAATTGATGCTAAGTAAAATCCATCATTTTTCTTGCACTAGCCGTTGGACCAATTAATGCAGCCAATAAATGTTTTCTTCTTCTAGTCGTTGGAGACATCAGCTGCATCCTCCTTAGTCAATCTTTCCATTCTTGCCTCCTTCCAAGCAACATGCTTATTACCTTATTAGATATAGCCGTTTGAACCAAGGTAGAATAATTCTCAATTTGCATTTAAACTTCATTGAAGCAACAATCAATTCCTTTCATGTACTAGCCGTTTGGATCAAATAGGAATAAGATTTGTCCTTAATCTTCTCCCCTTTAAATTCAAATCTTAGCTATTGGAGATAGGATTTGATGTGGAAGCTATCCATGTGTAACTCAATCAAATCCTACAAAATAAATAAATAATCAAATGAGTACCACATATCACAATATCAATTATATTTCTCATTTTATAAAATATATTTTGTTATCATCAAAATCACTAAGGTTCTATATAAACCTTTGGGCTAACAATCTCCCCCTTTTTGATGATGACAAAACATTAATGATTTTATTCAAATAAAATTCAGAAATATAATTAAAACAAAAGAAATAAGACACTCCCCCTTAATTGGTGCATCCATTGCTTGAGCTTTTTCTCCCCCTCTAGCTTTCACAATATTTCTCCCCCTTTGTCATCAACAAAAAGTAGGGGCCTATTTTATCAAGATATTCCATAAGCTCCTTTCCAACTTTGCATGTTCGGATTGCGTTGCGGATTCTACCCAATAAGGCACACGTGCCAATTCCACATCTTTTATCGCAGTACTAAACATCAAGCTTCACAAAGAATTTGTAAATTTCCTTCACTCAAAAAGCTCGTTAGACATATGGGCATAATACCAATACTTCAATAAAGTCATGGAACAATAACAATGTCAAGTTTACTGGAAGCATTTATCCATATGGAATCAATAACTTAGAAAAGACATATCGCAAAAGCTTTGAGCACTTTGTTAGTTAATAAAACTTTGGCAAGTTAAAAAACTTTTCACAAAAAGTTTTGAGCAAAATTTTTATTTTTATTTTTAAAAATTTTGTACACATATGCAAGAATAAGTAGACAAAATTTCAGGCAATTCATCAAAATCAAACTTTTAAACAAATCAGAACCTTTGTGCAAATAAATTAATATTTTTTTTTTAAAAAAAAAATACCACACAAATCTGAACTTTACCAATTATTGAACTTACTCCATTGTAGAAAGTTAACTTTCTTGTTGCCGAGAAATTATATCTCAACATTTACCTTTGAGCACATCCACCTACAAAAAAAATAACTCATGTGCAATTCTTTGGTACCCAAATTTTCATGGGTCCGAGAGGATTAGTAACAAGATGCTTTGGAATCCACATTTTTCTAGCTCCAACATAAATATTTCTTCGAATAGGACAAGAATATGATAAATGACCTTTCATGCCACAATAATTGCAAGTAGTTTGAGGATGACTAGAAGAACTTGATTTCATAAACAAATTTTGGTAAAACTTTTGCTTTTTGCTAGGATTAAAACCAATGCCCGCTTTGTCAAAAACACATCTTTGTTTTCCAAGAATCATATCTAAATTATCTTTTCCTTGAACAAGCTTAGAAAGAAATGTTTTCAAATCCTCAACCTCCTTTTTTAAAACATCATTTTCAAGTCTCAAGTCATTGACAATATCTTTTGGAAAAGAAACTTCTTTAATTTTTTCTTTTAATACTTCATTTTCTCCTTTCAAAAATTCATTTTCAGCAAGCAGTGAAGAGTTACTCTTTTTGAGAAAACTGTTTTTAGAACCTAATTTCTTAAACTCAGCATGCAATTCATGAAACGCATCTAATAGTTCATCGTAAGTAAACTGATCATCCGAATCATCAAAGGAGTTTACCTCGCTATTTTCATGAGCCATTAAGCATAGGTTGGCTTGGTTGCTGTCCTCTTCGGAACTACTGTCATCACTGCTGTTACCCCATGCTGCAAGCATTGCTCTTCTTTTTGCCTTCTTGCTAGATTCTTTGGCTTGGGGGCATTCGTACTTAACATGGCCTGGTTTTTTACACTCATAGCAAATTATAGAATTTCTCTTGTTCTCATTTTTTTCTCCATCCCTCTTAAAAAATCTTTTGCCATTTTCTTTTTTCTTTCTCATAAATCTTTTGAATTTTCTAGTAAAAATAGCTATTTCCTCATCGCTGTCACTTGACTCTGAATCATCTCTATCATCTTTTGAACTCGAAGTGAAACTTTTGAGAGCTAAATCCTTCTTTTTCTGGCCTTGATTTTCTTCCAAGTTCATCGTGATTTCATGTGTCATTAGTGAACCCAAAAGCTCATCCAAGCTATAATTTGTGAGATCTTGCTTGGCTTCAATAATTGCCGTCACTTTTGGCTCCCATTGCTTTGGTAATGACCTGAGAATCTTCCTCACAAGATCAACATTAGAATATGATTTTCCAAGAGATTTCAAGCCATTAACAATATCAGTAAAGCGCGTAAACATGCTTGAAATTGATTCACCAGGCATCATTTTAAACAACTCATATTTATGCACAAGCATATTGATTTTCGATTCCTTCACTTGACTAGTTCCTTCATGCGTGACTTCTAACTTATCCCAAATCTCTTTAGCAGAATCACATGCAGATATTCTATTAAATTCATTTGGGTCTAATGCACAATATAAGAGGTTCATGGCCTTGGCATTCATTTGAACGCCTCTCAAATCATTCTCATCCCATTCATTTTCCTCCTTAGGAACTACAACCTTATTCACAGTTTTAGTAGGACAGTGCGGCCCATCAACAATAATTTTCCACAACTCGTAATTTGATGCTTGAATATAAATACGCATTCTAGCCTTCCAATAATTATAGTTAGACCCGCTAAACAAAGGAGGTCTATTGGTCGATTGGCCTTCGGGAAGGAAAGTGCCAAAATGGGTTGCCATAGATCTTACCCTAAGACGATTAAGTCAAAAAAAATACTAGAGCCGTAGCTCTGATACCAATTGAAGGTCCAAATAGCAACACAAGAGGGGGGGTGAATTGGGTTTCTCAAATAATAATGCGGAATTAAAAAATTACTAAATGCAATACCCAATAAAATTAAATTGATTCAAGCACACATGCAATAATAAATAACAGCAAATAAAGAGTATAGAGAGGAGAGAATCAAACACAGAGATTTATCGTGGTTCGGTCCGCAACTTCACGGCCTAGTCCACTCCCCAAGTGTCCAACTTGGGATTTGCTGCACTATCTCCAATAGTAACACTTTCTAGCTTCGCGGGTGCTAGAGAAACCTTTACAACGAGCAATTTATCCCCAATTGCTCCAACTATTTTTGACTCCGGTGTTAGTCACACCTAACCCAACTAGTTTTCACCCCGGTGCTAGTCACACCTAACCAAGTGATTTTCTCTCCAAAATCACTCACAAAAAGATAAATTCTTACAAGGGGTCACACTCCCTTTTACAATGAAATCTCACAAATCAAACACTCTCAAAAGTGTGATAAACAAAAATTAAGCTCTAATTTTTCCTCCCAAAAAGTAAACAACTTTGAAGCTCAAATAATGGTCCTTTCTTTTCCAATTTACTGCCCGACTTTCTCTTCAACTTGGTCCCTCTTATACTTCAAAAATATGAACGTTGCTGCCACTTTATATATATGGAAATAACCAATCAATTATGGCCTCAATTGATGCTAAGTAAAATCCATCATTTTTCTTGCACTAGCCGTTGGACCAATTAATGCAGCCAATAAATGTTTTCTTCTTCTAGTCGTTGGAGACATCAGCTGCATCCTCCTTAGTCAATCTTTCCATTCTTGCCTCCTTCCAAGCAACATGCTTATTACCTTATTAGATATAGCCGTTTGAACCAAGGTAGAATAATTCTCAATTTGCATTTAAACTTCATTGAAGCAACAATCAATTCCTTTCATGTACTAGCCGTTTGGATCAAATAGGAATAAGATTTGTCCTTAATCTTCTCCCCTTTAAATTCAAATCTTAGCTATTGGAGATAGGATTTGATGTGGAAGCTATCCATGTGTAACTCAATCAAATCCTACAAAATAAATAAATAATCAAATGAGTACCACATATCACAATATCAATTATATTTCTCATTTTATAAAATATATTTTGTTATCATCAAAATCACTAAGGTTCTATATAAACCTTTGGGCTAACACGCCGTGCTACTGACGACTTATGTTCGTTATTTGTCAAGTTAAATGATTTGCTTTTGTTTGCTCTGACAGTTCCTAATGGTGCTATTTGCAGGGAAACCACGCATTGGTGTAAGCTTTATTTTGTGTGCTAAAATCATTTGCTTGTGATATTGCTTTTTTTACTATGATAAAACCATATTAAGTTGAAGACAAGATAGTCTTGTGAGCGGTTATAGACTCTTAGAGTTGTCTAATCTGTGTAACATACGAAAGCTAAAGAGGATACTAGCTAAATAGGCATATCCCAGTTTTGGTGCTCAAACATGCATCACACTCCTAAAGAGGAGAGCTGCAGTTTTGTTCATTGCAATTAATTTATTTTTGTTATTAATTGTTGAGTGTTTTGAGATTTTTAGTGTGAGCAGTGCTTTAAGAACTTTTTCCTTGCCACGGAAACACGAGGAGAGCTGCAGTTTGAACGTTGTGGAGGACTGGAGGTATTGAACTTTTCTGTTTTTCTTGTTTTTAAGCATCTTGCTGATTGTTTTTTATAGCGTCTATAGTCACAAATGCTTATATGTAATGCCCGAGACAACCCACGAACGTCAAACGTGCAATATGGCTCATTGGCTCTTAAGCAATTGGGTTAATAGAAGATTTGATAGCTTGGTCAGTGTTGCTTTTCCTTGCTAACGTACAAAATTGCTTAAGATAACTCTATTTGACAATATTTGTTGCAGCAGAAAGATGGACTCAACGTGAACGAGTAACGGATTCAGGAGATATTTCTTTTAGGGGTCACTGTAAGGGCTTCCTTTTCATAACTTATGAATATTCATTTTGAGAACAAGGGAAAAAATTTACATTACCGAAGTTTGGTGCTTAATGAGTAAACATTTAGATCGTCGGACGGTCCATTACATCATATGGTAGAACCCCTTTGCATGTTTTGCTACATATACATGTATGCACACATTATTCAGCATATGTACGTAAAATTTTATTTCCAAAATACATACTACTGCAGAATGGATACAATAACTATTAGGCCTTGTCCATTCTCTACTTCAGGTTCTTCAAATGTTAGATTTTTAAATGGTGATTGTGACTCGTGAATTAGTTTTTCTGCTAAAAGGGTGTGGTACGAAATTTGAGTCTATTAACATTGCCATTTAGCAAAGCGAATAGGCTTTTACCTAATTGAGTCTCTTCTATTTCATGGTAGATAAGATTAGTGTCCTTAAAGAGACACAACCTTTGTTGAGTTCATGAATTGTGACCTTAACTATGACATAGATGGTCAACCTTATCAACATTCCTGGTTTTAGTTTTATATTGTTGTAAGATGAGCTTATTGTTGAATGTAAGAAGATAGTTTTACCAATACAATGCTACAATGGTATTTTGGATATGTGCTTGGCATTTTTGTTTATTTGCCTTACCTTAGTTAGTTATTTTGCATTGCCTTTTTTGTAGCAGGTAATAAGACAATATAAAAGAATCTAGTGGCGGATATCTATTTTGGAGGTCTTTATTAAAGGGGAACTTATGGCATTTTTGTGACTTTTTTCTGGATAAGTCTTAGGAAAAGGTATAACTTGTGGATGATTTTTGTTATGCTAAGTATGAAGGGAGATTTGATGTACTCTTTACTTTTGACAAGCTCATGTAATGGTTGTTTGAATTATGGTATTAAGGTTTATTTTTTAATGAAATTGCAATTCCTAGACTTTTAGCATTATGGCCGGACATGTTATTTGATAACAGGTTTTTAGGTATAATATAAAAACAAATGGCATATATATGGCTGCTATTTTATTTTATTTTTTAAAAAAAGGGGTCTATAGCAACGGTTTTAAGTGTTGTTGTAGCTGCTGTTTAAAAAAAAAAATGGGTCTATAGCAACGGTTTCAAGTATTGCTATAGCTGCTATTTAAAAAAAAAAAAGAGAAAGGTCTCTAGTAACGGTTTGAAGTGTTGCTAAAGTCCAACAATGGCATGTGTCAGAATTGTGGTGTTGCGACGGTTGTAAGCGTTACTAAAGCAACCGTTACTAAAAAGAATGGTGGTACCAACGGTTGCCAAAAGTGTTACTAGAACCCTATAGTGACGGATATATTGTAACACTTCATGCGACAGTTGAACAAGCGTTGGTATAGGTCATCTGGACCTTTAGTAACAGTTTTAGCCATCTTCTGCAACGTTTTCAACCGTTGCAGAGAAGTCAAAAATTCTTGTAGTGCCTCATTAGAGATTCTATTTTTTTAGCTCAACGTTTATTGTTTTGTTCTTTTCAGTATGTTTCTCGTACTTGTAATAGGGCGGTTCATGTCACGGCCAAATATGCCCTATCTATTGATCATGTGATGTCCTGGAGTGGAGATTTTCCATCCTGGATACAGCGTTAGATTTGTTTGGACTCTCCTTTATTGCAATAAAACTATCGATCGATTGGTAAAAAAAAAAAAATTAGTATTATCTTTTTCGTCAAACAATAGTCTAGAATGGAAAATTAACAAGTACATATAAAATTATAGACTGAAATTAAGAAAATTTAGAAAACACAAGTAATAAGACCCGGAAACTCTTTTTTTTTTTTTTTTTGATATTTGTTTTAGCTTTAAGCTAGCATGCCCGTCCCTGAGGGAGGCAATCAAGGCTTGCACTTTGGGTACCCAAAGTAATTTTAAAATTAGGGGTCCCGAAAATTTTATATTGTGTTATACGAGGAATAACAGATACGCTCATTATGCTAGCATAATTACAATTTTCAATTTGGGGCTCGAGTGGCTTTATTGTCTGCTCCGTTATGTCATTGTTCTTGTTCCTTTCACTCTTTCTATCCTTTACAATTGATTAATAAAGTCTTTTTGTTGCCAAAAAAAAAAAAACATCCACGTGCCATCAATATAGTATCTGAAAATTCGTAATATCATTTCACCACAAGGAATCTGGACCAAATACTTCAAAGTTGAAAGACCACATTTATTCCAACGTTGTTCGAACAACAAAAGGGAAAAATACTAATTAATTAAATTGCCAATAATATAAGGCAATCAATAGAAATAGGAAGGAAATGTGACAAATGAGCAACTAATATTTCAAAATAGCTCTTAACAATGGGGTAGATCTGCTGGAGGAGGAGGCAGAGAAGTCGAACGAGTGGGCCCGTCCTCAACAACAAAAGTAGTCGCTAGGCCCACTGGCAAGTGTGAATCCAAGTGACAATGCATAATCCATACACCTGCAATTTCCAGTTTCCATGAAATTTTTAGAACTTATGGATAAATATCCATTTAAGCTGCGGTGCAAGAAAAAACTTAACAAGAACTAAAAGCATCTCCAATGGTTTTGACCATTTTTTAAAGAGGCAAAGTCATTTTTTGGCTTGTAATAGTTTTATAAAATGTCCCAGTGGTTCTATAAAGTCATTATTAGGCCGCAACCATCTGTAGTTGTTGGATCACTCACACATCATATTCATTGGATTGCTCCCAATTAAGAACCAATATATCATAATATTTGCAAGAAATGGCCCATACCAATTTCTGACCACCAAATTTGGTCAAATTATTGGCCAAGCCATTTTTTGGCTTCCAAAATAGCTCCCCAGAGAGAATTTTGGTCTTAAAAGCCTCCAAAGTGGTTGTCCATTGGAAATGCTCTAATCAAGTAACCAAGTATTATATAGCCAAACGGTTTAATTTGCTTATTTCTTCAGTAACTATTTAACAGAAAAAAAATAGTAGTTTAATGTTACACTGAAACTAAATTGGTCTAAAGATCCAATAGAGAAAACGTACCAGGATTATCTGCAGTAAATCTAATGACGGCCCAGCCTCCAACGGGCACTCCGATAGTATTGCGCTTTTGTGGATTGACGAGATTGAACATTCTGTGCGCAGTTACGGCATCGTAGTTGCCAAACCCTTGGGCCAAAACATGAAAGTTAAACCCATGCAAGTGTATCGGGTGATTCTCTATCCCCACTAATGCCGTGTTTTGAAACACAATTTGAACCGTAGAATTAAACTTCAATTTTGTGGCCTTTGTTGACTTTGTCGTAAACACAAGCGACGTGTTGAGACTGTTGCTTGTATTCGTGTAGTCGAACACCAACGGCGGATTTTCAGGAAAATCGGTGGTGTAGATACCGCTAACATTGAAGAAAAATGCTTGTAACATTGACAATTTGGTAGGGAGCTCGAAAGATGCGTTGTTCATGCTCGCAGCAAATGTCTGGTTTAATGGGCCTTCACATGTCTGGTTTGTTCCGCAACGAACAAGGCCCAAGCCTTCCGTCACAAACAGGTGCTTGTTGATCTTGAGTGGGACGGGGGTCCAAAAAGGCCCATTCACAAGACCCGTCAAATTGGAATAGAATTTGAAGGCCGTAGGAGTGTCGTTGAAGGCAGGTAGGGTTGGCATAATTGGGGTGGATGATGTGGCATTTTCATACATAATGATTGCGGTGGTGGTTGTGTTATCGAAAGCTACACCTGCCGCGCTAGCATAGGGATGCGCCGCCATGTAATAGGAGGCTAGCGGTTGGTCGGCGGTGAGTAGTGCATCGACGGTCTGGCCGGGAGCTATGACAATGACGTCAGTGACCATTGGGTTGGTGTAACTGGCATCAACGGCGACGACTGTCATTGTGTGGTTGGCTATCTTGAAGAAGAGTTGGTTATTGAGTGCAGCATTGATAATACGCAAGAGATACGTTTTTCCTTGCACAACCTTCAACTTGTATATGCCTAACCAGAGAAAAATGCCATTTAGGTTCCAAATGTGAGGGATTTTAATCCAGCAAGATGACTGCCAAGCAATTTACAAATGCTATATGTACTGCTACAAAGATTACTAGGTTTTGTTTACAACTTAGGCTCCGTTTGTTTCGACATAAAATATTTTTGAGGAAAACATTTTACCCAATTTTTGGTGTTTGGTGGGATAAATATCAAGTACAACATTTTTAAGGGTAAAATGATTTACATGATTGGGTGATAAATGTTTTACTGCCGACTATCCCATAAGTCATTTTTGTCCAATGACTTCCGTAAGCGACTATACCCTACTTTCCATATCAAACTTTCATGATTTGAATCGTCCAATGTGTTTACATGTCGGTTTGTCACTCCTAAAGCTTCCATCTAGAGTTTTTTTTTATCCCTTCCACACATGATAGGCCCATTTCACTGGGAAAAATGGGAACTCGATCCAATGCACTCAATTGAGATTCTCAACTTTGTTGTTTTCTGTATAATTGGCAGTGAATCGAGCTTGAAAAATACGTATATTTCTATCTGTAATTGCTTGGGGGAAAGTGTTGCTCAAAATATTTTACGTCGAAACAAACGGAGTCTTAATTTGTCCCCTATGGAGGATTTTCCCATTTTAACCAAAGTACTCACTATGCCACTTTGCGACTTCAAAAATATCATTATCATATCATCGTGAATAAAATTTTTGTTTGTAAATCCTTGTTTTGTTAATTAATATTACTCACCAGTTGAGGAGCAATTATATAGAGCACCAGCCCGACCGTTGATGGTGAAAGCATTGGAATTGTTTGGGGCAGCCCCGACTGCTAGTGCTGCGTTCTCGACATCAATAACATTGGCATTCCACCACTCTCCTGCAAGTGAATTTCTTGTTATTTTTTGGCGTCACGTACATCGAATGATCACAAATACATACATTTGTATCTGAATCTATAGACACAAATCTATGCAGGTTGATATTCCCATTTTTGTTTTCAAAAACATGAGTTACATCATAAGTACTTAATAGACTAGTTGATCATGATTGCATAAACTTTGAAGCTCGGTAAAATTTGCCTGGGTACGTGTTAGAAGGGTTTGAAATGTACCCAAAATAATTCGCACTCCTTTGTAAGGTTTTGGGAACGGGTACGAGTGACCCTTTCTCGGGCGGATGATTAGTGCCCCATGTACAGTTGCGCGAAGCCATTGGACATGAGCGTGCCACCAGAGGGTTCCTTCTTGTCCAGTGATGGTGAATCTGTATGTGTAGTGATTTCCTGGGAGTATCGGGCATTGAGTTATATATGCAGGCCCATCCGCCCAACCACTTCGTAGCTGAAAAATTCCGTGCCTACAGCAAAATCATGACATTGAACTTGTGAATAGGCTAATGCGATTGAGCTTTGGACTGTTAATAAAAAATAGATAAATAATGAAATCTCGATAACCATCTCATATGTTTTGGTATATTTTACAAACTTTATAATTACATGTCAATACTGTTTAATCTTATGAGCAGTTTGACGGTTTACTTTTAGAATTTTTCTGTCCAGATAATTGTAAGCAACACTTTTTTTTAATAACTCGGATTGTTTACGGTCAATTTACGCTCTCTTGGACTATTTCTTAGTCAATCAAAAGGACATTGTCCCCGAAATGGGGCCCGCTTTATTAATCTGAAACTAAGTATCATATAGACTGCAAGTACCACAAGAGTTGATTTCACCATTTTTTTTCTTTCCCAATTCATCTTGGAGAGATAGGAACAAGAATGTACGATTATGATTGTAAGCTAGAAAAAAGTTTACTAAAAACTAAAAAAATCCATAACAGACAGCTATTTAGAGTAATCTCGTCTCTATTGGCAATTTTCAATTTCTATCAATTTTTTGTTTACTTTTCTGATGTCTAGGTTCTCGTTGAGATTAGTCAAGAAATTAAATCAGAAAAACAGTCCAAAAAAAAGGCAACGAGTGTTTTTTTTTTGTTATTTTTGTATTTTAACAGAAGGGAAGGGACGAGATGTATCAATGCACCCAACACACCTAATAATCTTTCAAGGTCCCATGCTTGGGAAGTCTGCCGGTCTCTAACGTTACCTTTTTATTTGTTTTTCCTCTGTAGTTGTTTGTTAAGTTGGGTTGTAAAATGGGCTGTTTGGGTTTTAGAATAGGCCTTTGTACAAAAAAATAATAATAATAATAAATAAAATTATGAGCTTATATGATGTGTACTTGTAAAAATAATTAGGGGCCCTAAATTTTAGATGGTTTTTGGGCCTAAGACGCCTGCTCTTGGGCCTTACCCCAAGGTCAGCCCTGCGTATAACATTACGTATATTAAATATAGTGTGTGTGAGTTTGGCAATAGTCCATTGTAAATTACTACTACGAAATGGCCTACAAATCACGGTGCGTGATCTTTCACTTTTAATCTTGGTCTAAAAACCATGATTTTTATGTAGGCAAGGTCGGTCAGTAATTTTTATTAAAAAAACGTGGTAGTGTATATAGTAGAAGACTCTTAATACATACCAATGAATGGTAAGATTGTAGGGAGATTTATTGAAAACATGAACAACCAGTGTGTCACCCTCATGAACATGTATAGTTGGGCCGGGTAGGGTTCCATTCACGGCAGTGATGACTCGCTCTTGGCATAGCCGGTTGGTAGTTAAATTTTTCACCTGAAAACAAAAACAATTTTTGTAAGAAACATACTGTATTTAGCATTGCATTTCCATGTTCGAGAAAACATGCATAAATGCATAATATGAATATATGTATGTAATTGTGTGTTGGTGTTTAATATGTTTGCATAAAACAAAAGTACTACTCGCTTAGTTCCTTGTTCTTGCTTTTTTTTTTGGGTCTAAACCACCAGTATCCGGAAGCCCCCTGGACCCCGACTAAATCCAGTTCGAGACGGGTCGGCCCACGAAGGGGTAAAGCTCTCCCAGCGCAAGTTTCCTCCATTCACAAGACTCGAACTCGAGACCTTGCATAGGGGAACAAGTGTCGAACCACTTAACCAACCTGCGTTGGTGTTCCTTGTTTCTTGCTATTTGTCATAAAACATATATTTTTGGAATAAAATGTTTGTTCCGTGGATAATTTATTTTTAAAAAATTCGAACGAGACAACGATTTCAATTAATTTATTCAATTTCATGGAAAAAAAAGTAAGATAGATATTCAAGAAAATATATTAGCCACAAACCACCAGAAGGTTTTAATAATACACATAGGCTCAAGGGCTTAGTAGCGAATTGACATTTAAAAAGTTGACATTTGAGACTCTGTGCCAAATTTTAAGAGAGCAAAACTGAATAAAAGAAAAATAAAGAATATATAAAAAAAAATGCTACTATCACATATACTCAGTCACATAACTCTCACATACATACACATGAGTGAGTGGGGCCCACTGAGTGGAGCCCACCCCATGTGTGTGTATGTGAGAGTTATGTAACCGGGTGTATGTGATAGTATCATTACTCGAATATATATATAAAATCAAAGAAAATGTGCAATTAACTCCTGGGATTATGTCTGGTTGTCATCTCCAGCCTCCGGAATTAGTTGAAATGCACACAAGCTAGCACGGACATTCGGTTATCCAAAAAAATAAAAAAAAAATGTATTGTATGCAGGGATCAGCTCTGTTTCCAAACATTATGTCTTCTATACATTGCTAGCCGCACAATCATACCTCGAGATTCGTGTTTTCAAGACTTTCACTATCCAACCGTAAATATATTGAGTTAGAAACACAAGATTTCTTAGAATGCCAAGAACAAGTTACTTCAAATAATATTTTTGGTGTTTTTTTTTTGTGCTTGTTACTTCAAATAATATGCCCTTTGCACGGAGGTGCAATCGATGTATTTACCCAGGCATGGCCCTGAGACTTCCGACGCCCTAAATTAGGTATGTAAATGGTAACAAGATGCGTTGGTGATGCAGTGGAAGACTACCTGTAAGGTATTGCTTCACGAAGTTTTGAGTTCAAATCTCAACATAAGCAGTTGAAGCCCAATTTTTGTAAAACTTCAAAAATATTTTCCCTAAAGGTTGTAGATGACTTCTTAATTAGTAGACCGCCTGAACTCCACTCGCTTACTCGCTAATTGAGAGAGATATATAATATTTATTATATGTCGTAATTTGAGGGGGCCTGTTTTTTGCCCAATAACTGGGGGCCCTAGGCGGCCACCTTGTCGGCCTACCCCAGGGCCGGCCCTGATTTACCCAAAAAGCATGCATGCACTCCAACAATTTGATATTTTCCTATCTCACAAAAGACTAATTAAAAACGAAGAATGCCGGAATGAGAAATTAAAAAAATATAGTTAAAACCAAATAACTCAAACAGCATTGAGAAAGGATTTACTTCGAAAGTATGCTTCACGATTGCAGCAGAAGCCACTGAAGAATAAGCCAAGAGGGCAAAAGCAAATGCCAAGAAAAACTTAGGACGGGCCATATATGGCAAACCAATTTTTGAAACAAGGAAAAGAACAATCTTCTGTGTCAAAATCAAACCAAGAGAGGTGCTTATATAGAGGTCGAAGCTAGCTAGAAAAAGCCTAAGTTTTTGCCACGATAGCTTGGTGAATTAGGTCAGGGTTTGAATTTGTTAATGGAAACTTCATTAGTTATCTAACAGCACGGGTTCGAACTGGGGAGCCTGATGTGATTGGAGGATAATAACTTCTCATTCTCACATTGAGAAAGACATTTCCCGGTGGATCTTGCCGAATTCACGGCCCCTCCTGAAAGGGGTTGTTTACTAAAGTCCCACTTTGGGGGCCACTGACACCTCAACACAATAATCTGAATCAGTTATCTTGTAGGATCCGCAGAGTAGTGTGTCTATGGAAAAATCAGATTGACCCGACATCGATAGGTATGTCAAAAAATGAATTTAGGTGCAAAAAAATAACGGCCTGGATCATTTCAGAAGTTAAATTTCTAGAATGATCCATGCCGTTGTTCTTTTGCACTGAAATTTAATTTTTGACATACCTATCGATTTTGGGTCAAGCTGATTTTTGCATATACACGCTACTCTGCGGGTTCTACAAGATGATCGGTTCAGATTATTGTGATGAGGTGTCAGTAGAGCCTCTTTTGGAGTTTCCTTAACCAACCAATTTCAAGAGGGGCCGTTAATAAGTTTTTTTCTCTTTCTCGATGCTTCAAAATAGATTTGATATGAACGCATTTTATTTTATACATATAGCAGAAGAGTGCGGGGTACAATTTTCGGATTATGACTTTTGGTTTGAGATGAATGAGCAAGTTAATATTGTGTTATGATTCTCATACAGATGCATAAAGTGTGTACATTTCAATTACGTGCTGTATTTTTGTAATTGTTTAATTGATAAAAAAGATGTATGATCTAACTTTTTTAGTCGCATTTTTGCGAATTGTATTGATCGATAGAAATTGATATCGCTTTTTATATGTTACTCCCTCCGTCCCATATTTGTTGTCCCTTTCTTGGGAATTGAGTTTTTTTTATGTTAAAATTATTGTGCTCCAAAAACTGTAACTTTCCAAAATTGCCCCTATAATTCATAAAAATCTTTGACTTTTTTTAGCAAAAATAACTACTGTAGTAGCATTACGCAGTACCACTGTTTGAAATTGAATTGGGAAAACTTTGAGCGGGTATATATACAGTAACTCCAAAAGGTGGGTTTTTTAAATTTTGAATTCCCTTTTTGGCACATGCAAGGCAAAAGGGTAAAAATGGAATTTCATACCATATTGTACATTGACTTTTCAAATTGGACAAAAAAATTGGGACATCAAAAGGTGGAGAAAGTGGACAATAAATTCGGAACGGAGGGAGTACAAATTTTCCCATAATATTTATCTCAGGAACAGTGGAAGTATATTTGACTTTCAACTGGTGGAGTTAACATATGCAACTGGTGGAGTTAACAAATGTTATAACGAAGGCGACCAGTAAACAAATAAGATACGCCTAGAATACGCAAGGCTAAAAAAAAATGTTTTCTACATGATATGATTTTACGAAAATTATATTTTCACTTTTATTTTCCTTCCATTTGGTCGAGCCCACTTGGAGAATTGTTGCTAAGCCGAAGCCAATCAATAGAATTAGTTCACCAGTCATAGCTCGAAATCTCTTAGGTACTATCAACTTCTTTACGGTCAGTTAATACAGAACTTTGGTCCGGCTTTAATTAGGCTTCTTACAAGTGGACGGTGGGATTGACCCCAGCATTAATCACGGTATATGGGCGAAATCTCGCGTGCACAAAAATTATTCTTCCACCTATTTATTAACATTGACTTTGGAGGTATTTTAATGAATAGCTTCCGATTCGTTGCTCTTGTCGGCGAATTGAAAACAATCCAAATATTTAAATGGTTCTCTTTTCTCCTAATTTATTGGAAAGATGTGTATTACTAATAACAAAAAGCAAATGCCAATGCTCTACAGGCTTGACTGAGAGTTCTACTACAACACGAAAATGATTTTGTGAAAAATATTTTACGTCTAAACAAATTTTTAGAGGCGGAGATTGAAAGGGAAACCTCAAAATGTCAAGGCGGAGCCACAATATATGGATATTCGGGGTCAAATAATTCGAATTTTACTTATGTTGCAATATAAATGAATTTTTGCAAATTTTGTTGCAATTTGCTGTTCTTTTATAAAATGTCCCTATGGGAGACTGTGCGTAATAATCCATCTATGGGACCATTTACTACTCCCTCCGTCCTAATTTAAATGTCCCTATGAGAGACCGTGCAAGTTTAACCTTAAAAAATAAAATACTGTCAGAATTACTTTTTAAATTTTTTTGTACCGTTCAAAAGATCTTAGTGAGTACTTTTGAATGGTGTAAAAAAAAAAATCCTCGGTAATTGTTTCTTTAACTACAAGTAGTGGTTTATGCAATGTCAACTGCTGTCAATATCTTAATTTTGGGTTTATTTACCTTTTTGGTCCCCAATGTATAGGCGAGTGGCTGATTTGGTTCCCAATGTATTAAATTGTCCAATTTAATCCCCCAATGTTTAAAATGTGGGTCGATTTAATCCCCGGCCCTAACTCCGTCCACCCCCTCCGTCAAAATAGAGGGCACTTTGGGTATTTTACAAGAATTTCCCAATCCCTTAACCCTATTATCCGCCAGGTTTTTTTTTTTTTTTTTTTTTTTCCAACTCTGCCTCTCTATCTCTCTCAAAACTTCTTCTTCCATTTGATCAAAACCTAGCCACACACTTCAGAGAAGGGGGGCCCGTGAGCCTCACGCCGGTATCTACAAATCCAGCCTCTCCTCCTCCCTTTCCCGATCCATCATCCCTCCCCTCCTCATCCGCCATCGACCGGTTGATCCACTCGCCCTCAACCTCCCCTCTGTCGCCTCACTATCGAACTGCTCAGCCTGCATCCCCACCCCCGCAATTTCCTCTGGTTCAATCGATCTGTGTCATGGAATCGGATTGCATGCATTAGTCGTAGTGCTTTGGAGACGTTTCGGGATCATTTGCTCGATGTGTTATCTCCGTATGTTCTTGTGTTCACTGCCGTTGCCTGAATTCAATTTTCTGGGTGTTGGACTTGTGGGCTAGAGTTAGAAGTCAGAGGTAAGCTTCACACGACTGGCTTATGAAATGACGGGGTCTTGTTGTGGGCACCCAAGCCCCACTCAAAGGCTGGCCCAATCTTGTGTGCACTGCCATCGCATGAATTCAATTTTTTGGAACAATTTTAAGGAGCCCCGATGTGCTGTCTTTAGCCCCCATTATAATATTATATACTTCTTGCCCAGATCTAATCCTTCTGTTTGATACTCTATGGATTAGATATAGTCTGCGATTGATTGGTAGGAAGTAGGAGAGCTGATGAGTGCTTGCTGAGGACATGATTTAGTTGCTTGCTTGCTTGATTGATTTTCTGGGTTTGTTGATCTTGACATCGGTGAGGGTGATACCACCAAACCGAACGGTGGAAGAGGTGATTCGTGAAATTGATCTTGTAAAAAGTTCTTGAGTTTGTTTCCAAAATAATTTTTGTTTTAAAGGAATACAAAAAAGAGAGGGGCGTCTTCCTGGGGTTTTTTTTTTTTTTTTTTCAATTTTAGGCTAAGCTGGGAGTATTTTAAGGGGTAGGTGAGGGGGTGAGGGTAAAATACCCAAGGTACCCTCCATTTTGACGGAGGAAGTGGACGGAGTTAGGCATGGGGATTAAATTGACCCACCTTTTAAACATTGAGGATTAAATTGGACAATTTTATACATTGGGGACCAAATTGGCCACTCGCCCATACATTGGGGATCAAAAAGGTAAATAAGCCCTTAATTTTGTCCAATATAATCAATTTGAGTGGTCAATACTAATTTGTTATTTTGTCATGCATGTCCCGTGCAAATAATTATTGAACGAGAAGGAAATATTAAGATAGAGACCGCGGATCTCTAAAGATACGTACGAGGGTGGTTGGGAGCCTTCTATTTTTGGTTTTTCGAATTCTACATTTTACTTTTTGGCATTTTATATTATGATTAGAATGTATAATTGAATCTATAGAGTGTTTGGAAGAAACATGCAGAATTTATTTTACAGCATGAGTACTGTTTGAAAGTATGATCATCAAAAATAGATTATTGATTGATTTTTTACTATGTTGCCCTTGGTTATTTATTGTTCTAATGTGTGTGAATAATGTATTTAGACATTCTTATAAAGATATAGTGTTAAGTTCTTTTGCTTAACAAATGCCTGTGCCGCGTATTTGAAAGTCTCCACTAATTTTTACCCGTTGGAAATAACCTTAGGAATACAAAAACACGAAGCTCGCATCGCATGGGCAAATCTGAGGTTGCCCTTGTAATTTTTTGAAAAGGGTAAGGGTGGTTTAGTCTTTTTGCCCTAAGAGCATCTCCAATGCATTGTTCTTCCTTCAAAATGAAGAACCGAAGTGACATATCAATGGAAGATTTTGTAATTTATGTCATCTTTGCTCAAAAAGTTGTACTTTTTGGAGGGACCCATCCTCCTTTTTGAAGAATTAGTTCTTCAAATCTATTTTGGTTCTTCAAATTTGAGGAACCAATAAAAGTAGATTTGAAGAATGGATGTGATAAAAAGGAGGATGTTTCCCTCCAAAAATTACAACTTTTTTTGAAGAAAAGAGGGTATAAATTACAAAATCTCCCCTTGATATGTCACTTCCGTTCTTCATTTTGAAGATTTGAAAATTGGTAGGAGATGCTCTAAGTAAAAAATAAGAATGGAAAATGGGAATGTGAAAAGGTTCTCCCACCCTCTTTTTAACTTTTATTATGCTCTAAACTAAAAAATGATAATTTTGTGAGGATAAGTTTTGAGTTGGATGCCAAACACCCAAAATGGGAAAATGAAATAACCAAAAGCCATAAATGAGTTTTCCAAACACCCCGTGATTTGGTCCTGTGCTCCCCACTGGAATATAGGGAGAAATAATATAGACTGGCAGAGTTAGCATGCACGAGTCTTGCATTTTTGGATCTTTAAGTAAAACTTTTTGAGATGATTGTATTTTTTATCTAAACTTCTTTTCCCATTTCAAAAAATACTTAAACATTTTTTAAGAGGGAGTTTTGAACTGTAAATCAGGTGAAAAATCCGATAGCATGATTGCATACGAGAGAGTAGATAGTTTTTAAAAACATTAGTAGAAACATGCAAAATTGGGCATGCTCTTGGGTAGAAACTGACATTTGTAGCTTTAGTGAAAAAAATGGGCATGCTCTAGTGAAAAATGGAAGTTTGGATCGAGCGCCTTCACATATTGGATGGAGCTGGTTTCTCATGGACCCACTCAAAACGTGATTTTAAAATTTTTGAGCGGCTCGGATCAGCCATTCAGGACCCGTAATGGGTCCCACAGGGCCTTCCCTGCACATTTCATTTTTGTATTTTGAAACTCTCTAAAGTGTGAGCAATGCATTCTGATCATAATCTAACACTGGCTCGAAATTAATGTGGGGAGAGAAAGAGAAGTGAGTAATGACGTCGTAATAAAATCAAGGTATCATGTTGCATTGATTAAAGAATTAATGTCAAGTATAATCTCTAAAATTAATGTTATATAACAAATTAAAATTATACAATGTACGGCAACTTTTCCTACAACAAACTTTACATTCTTTACATTGTCGGTCAACTAATCTCATACTACCAAATTATACATGTTGCATTTGATTGCATTTAAAAATTTGGGCCAGTATATTATGAAGCCGATCTCATCCTTATATCTCTCTTCATTCCAAAAAATATTGTAGAGAGAGAGAGAGAGGATCAGAGCTGGAAAGGATTAGGATCATCAGCCTAGCTGTAAAACCACAGGCAGAAAGAAAAAGTGTGCTGATGTTTGACAATAACACATGTTATAGGATCGATCTAATGTCGTGATTTGCTTGACGATTAGATTGTCTTTTAATAATTTTAGTGCAATTTCTATATTCGAGAGCTCAACTTAACATAGTCCACGTCATGGTTTTTTGGATTCAGGTGGTTCTTTAGCCGGGGCGCGGACCCAAGAAGAGGTAAGAGGGGTCAATTGACCTTGCTAGATTAAAATTTCTTATCTGGATATTTTGGTAATTTTGCCCCAAGACCCTATATTCGATTCACTAGATCTTGCCCCAAGACATAAAATGTGTACAATCTTTGTAAATTCTTAACCCCACTAATAGAAAATCATTTGTTCGCCCCTGTTCTTTTGGCCTTTTGGGCATTCCAATGGGCACGGTTGGATGACTGGGACATAGTAATTTCATATCTCCGAAGTTTTAGATTTGGAACTTCATAGATGCCTATCAATGTGAGCTAATTTTTATGAAGTTTTTTCCTAGGCTTTAATTAAGCCTCTACGCTGGTGGACGTGGGATTGGTTATCAGGAATTAATCAAGATGTTCTGGACCGGAGATGTGTGTGGGGGTGTGTGTGGCACATACCAACTATGGTTCCTAGGAAAAAATGGATTAACGCTAAAGTTCAGTTTGGATGATGGGAATCTTGAGGAGAATGAGAATATGATACTTTTTTTTTGCATGATTCTGACATTTAGAAGAGACATGAATAGAAATGTGATGCCATATTTTCATAATTCTAATGTTTGGAAGAGGCAAAAATATGAATGTCATTTTTCCAGATGACATTCAACTAGGAATCACATTCCAGATTGGAACTTTGCTCTCTGCCTTACCCCATCGTAGCTTTAGATCCCTGACTTAATCATTAAAAAAAAGAAATGTTAATTTTGATACATTTCCAAAATATTATTTTCGACATAGGATTACTCAATTGATTCAAACATCATAAGGAAATAATTTCTGATATTAAATTCATAAGAATTTGATTCCCAATAACCATATTCATATTCTTACCAAAGAAAATTTCTATGAATTTGATTCCCGATAACTATATTCATATCTTATCAAAGAAAATTCCTAAGAATTTGATTGCGGGCGATTAATCGTATTCTTATTTTTTACCTAAGATTCTGGCCATCCAAATGTAACCTACTAGAGAAGTCGATTAGATAATCACTGGTATTCGAAAACCATGATTTCTCAACACAAATTATAAAAAGAGTGATTTAAATAATGAACGGTTTGGTTCATAAAGTGATATCTTTATAATTACTGAAGTTAGTCTTTATTGGTTTTGGGAAAGTGATATTGGCATTGCTCTTTTCTCTATTGACACTCCCTCTTTTGTATTTATTAGGTATTACTAAAACACACTTGTTTTCCAACAATATAATTTCCTAAGGGGCCAATTGGATGAAGGATGATTTTTAGAGGGATAGGGGCATAAGATAAGAGAGGGTATTATTTTTGGAGGGTTGGCTTACATTGATGTGATGTTTATAGAGGGGAAATAAAAAGCAGTTGGTTTGGACGTGGTGTTAAAAAAAATGGAGATAAAATAGTACTTGGTTTGGATGAGGATTAAATGAGTGGATAAGATTGTTTTGTAGTTGAAACAAGGGAGATGGGTTATTATTCTTGGCTAATACCCAGGGGATAACTTTTGGGCAGGGGGAGGGGTGCTAAAAACTAATACCCCTCTATCATTCTAAGCCGGATTATTTTTGAAGGGTCGAAAATTTATTTCCATGCATTTTTGGATCACACCCAAACCATGCTAAATGTATCACATCAAGCCTTATACCCCCTCTAAAAAAAATTCCCCTTCCTTATACCCCATCCAAGCAAGGCCTAATGGTGACAAAGGAAAGGGGAATACCAATATAAACTCCTCTTGTTTTTAACAAAAAAAGAACAAAACTCAAAACAAACCTGACTTTACAGTTAACATTTCTCCGAATGATCAGGTTTATTAAATTAAGACCACAAAATAGTTGAGGTAAGCATTATTCTTTTTTTTAAAAGAAGAAAAAATTCAAGACAAAGCTTAACTTTACACTAATCCGTTCTCTGCGCATTGTTGACGAACAACATGCAATAAAAACTATATGAGGCATTTATATGACGCTGCTGCTTGGCTCTATTTTGGAAGATTATGCTGGTTCAAATTCCTTTGGGGGTGATGTTGCTGCTTCCATGGTCATTGAAACTGTCAAGTCTGCTACCTAAAAGGCCAAGATATTTCTTCTAAGTTTAGGCATTGATGCAGATAATTCTTCTAAGTTTAGGCTTGATGCATTCACAAAGCTATACCTTCCTTTGTTAATGCTGTTGTCGACACTCATTTTATCTTTTTTTCTTCTCTTTTGACTTTACATTCAGCTTCTCGCTTGATGTATTGTCCTCCATATCCTTGCGTGCTTGCTTGGGTATGGTTTTCCTCGATGTACCCTCTGTCGAGTTTTTAATAAAATCTTATTGCCGATAAAAAAAGAAAAAAAAAACATGCAATAAAAACTAATGAACTCTCATTTTGACTCCTTCACTGTGCGTAAGCTGTCGGAAACATCTTTGAGTTATTAAAAAAGTACACGTATTTTCAAATTGTCTAAACATTGTTATAGGTGTTAGGTAGCCCATTAAGTTACTTTAACTTTTGCTCAACGATATCGAGATATAGGTTAAGGCTAGTCTACCTTGGCCTTCAAGAGAAATACCGTTGACATTGCCAAAGAGACTAATTCTCACACCCTCTCTCAGTTGATTACTTCATCCGTCCCCAAATTTTGGTCCCTCGTCCAATTCTAACGGGATAAAAAACTAGTTATAACTTTAAATCGGTAATGAATTTTATATTCAATATTGATCTTGTTTGATAGATCTCGCTTAAATCTATAAGACAATGTTTTTAAAACCACGTAAAACAACATAAATTACGAGATATAACCAATTGAAAAGTGGCACGAACTTCCAAAATGGACAAATAAATGGGGACGGAGGGAGTATATTGCAAGTCCACGGGGGCTATTTTTTCGGCAATCAAAAATTCTGCGTCCGTCACTGTTTTTAAGAGCAACCAAATCATCATCTGACAAGGCAATATTATCATTTGTTTGTTTATCAGGGTTAACTCTGGATGTTCGACTTTTTTTTTTTCCCTAATTAGAAAATGACTTCTATTAACAGGTGTCGATTTTTTGTGTTAAAAAACTTGTCTTAGTTGTGTCTTTTCTGAGCTAGTGACCTTTATCTTAATTAATTGGGTTCAGGTTTCGCTTCTAAAGTCATAAAATCAGACATCCGAAATAAGAAACGCAAGTAAAAAATTGTAGATTATGAAAAATTATTCTGAAAAGTACTGCATAGATGTTAATGGTGCATAGGTTGAGACACGTACCCCCGATGGGGCGAAGACCATTTGATGCACATGGAACCCCTGTTATTATTTTTTCAGTAATACAAACATATTACCAAAACATTATCCTGTATATTTTTAGTCATTCTACATAAATATATCAAATATATTGTGTAAAAATATAGTTATATGGGTAAGGCGATTGCTCGAGTTCCCTTCGATATGTTGCTGCCAATGCATGGGTCTAAGCAGGGGCGGAGCCAGGATTTTGGTTCAGGGGGGGCAAGAATTAGACGCATTCAGGGAGTGCAAGGATTTTGGTTCGGGGGGGGGGCAAAAAAAAAAAAACAAAGAGGGGTCAATTAGCAATTTTGTGAGGTATACTAGTAAAATCCCTATAGAAATTTGGATCGAGCATTATAGGAACAAGAACCGCGCAATTTCAATTCACACGTGAGAAGTTATGGCAAAGTTCAACCGGTTTGCCCTCTATTAGCTGCAATTGCGTGAAACTAGCCCTATATTTTTTTCAGTTGGACCTTTCCGGGAGTTTCCAAGTATGTGAGCTTGGAGGGAAAACTTACTTTAATTACTTTTTACTTGAGGATAAGTTATTTTCGCCGGCGGTGGAAACAAATGTTTTCTCCAAATCAAGCACAGCGGTCCGTGTGATTGTGTACCATTACACTAAATTGCTGTGATTGATTTGGAGGAAACATTTGTTTTCGCCGGCGGTGGAAAGATTGTTTTCTCTTTTTAGTTATTGTCATGCTTTCAATGACTCACCTCGCGGTTTAACAATTAAGGGGGAGTTCTTGAATGAATTTTATGAGATAAAATGAGAAAATTGATTTTAGTTGTTGTTTTATGGAGGGGTGATAGATAAAATCACCTTGTTTTCCCAATAGATAAAATCTAGGTGATAAAATAGTTGTGGACCACTATGAGGCCTTGTTCTCCTATAGATTTTAGGTGCATTTTATGAAAATCTCATAAAATGAACAATTTATAGAGGGGTGATAAAATGAAGCTGTTTTTCCAACTGATAAAATGTAGTGGTTTTCCTATAGATTTTAGAAGGATTTTATGAAAATCTCATAAAATCACTTTTATATTTTATGTGTTGAGATTGGAGTGTCATAAAATGTGAGATTTTATGTTCCAAAAATTTGTTGAAGAACACACACTGAGTTTCAAAAATGGTTAATAAAATCTAGTGTGATAAAATCTATTCGTAAAAGATGATAATAAAATCAAAGATGATAAAATCAAATAATCCATTCAAGAACTCCCCTTAATAATATCGGTCAAATCATTTTATTGAGCTTGGAGGGAAAACTTTAATTACTTGTTGTCATGCATTCACTGTCTCACCTCCGTTTAATAATTAATAGAGACAGTCAAATCATTTGTCAGTCCCATTTACCCTGTCAATGAGGACTTGAAGGTTGTGTTTGGTTTGGTTTTGAGTTTTGGTTTTTGTAATGATTAGAGGGAGAAATAGGTATAATAATTAAAAAATAGGTATTAATGATTGGAGAGAGATAGAGAGAAAAATAAAAATAATATTTAAAAATAGGGATAATAATTGAATAATAATTGAGAAAACCGGTTTTTGGAAACCAAACCAAACAAGGCAGAAAGATGATGTGCTGTAGTACAAAAAATAATTAATAGTTCTTATAAATTTAAAGTAAATCAAAATTCTGACAAAATTAATAAAATCTCTTTTCGCTGTTCAATAAATTTTTTTTCTGACAAATTGGATTAAAGAAAATCCACCTCTCTCACCCTCTTTCTCCAGTCCTCTATCCACTCTCTCTCTCTCCACCATTTCTTTTTGAACCAGGAAATATAACGACGCCCCGCAAGATTATGAACGACAAATTTTTTTAATAATCAATGTAGAGTATACAAAAATTAAACGGGATAAAAGAAAGGACATCAAAACGATGAACAACATCCCAATAAGGTAAACAAGGTTGGCATCTGCACAATGAAAGTCATTTGCCTCGCTCTCTTCATCATATAAGTTATATATCAACCACACTTAAGTTATGTGGATTCATGGTTTGGTCGTTTACAGGTATTTTGAAGATTAAAACATTAATAGGTTTGAACTTTGAAATGGACTAGTTTTCAAAATTGTACACGCTTATGACATTTTCAAGTGCACAAAAGTTCGATAATGTATTTTAGCCAGTCTACACGATTGAATAATTATCTTCTCCCATGCATACACCTTAAAATATTTCAAAATTTGAAATTCAAATTCAATCAGTTCAAAAATTTCGTAGTTGTGGAACTACTCCCTCCGTCCCCAACATTGGTCTTTTCGAGAGTCATATTATTTTTCGGATAGAAAACTAACGCACTATAGAAAATTTTGTGTTTTTTGAATTTAACACCATGTAATATTTTTAATAGAGATCTTTTAAACATTGTAATTATTTTGGAATATACAGAAATTTTATATTCAAATTTTGACATAACTCAAAGGACCAACATTTAGGGACGGTAGGAGTATATGTAAACTAATTAGCAAGTATATATACCTAGCTAAAATCCATTGAAGCTAACATTTGGTACACAGATAAAACTAGGTGTATCACATTGGTCGGGTACCATTTGTTGTCAAGTAAAAAATGCTTCCATGCAAAAAAAAAAGAGTAAGAGTCTGCTCCAAAAAAAATTTATAAGAAAGATTAATTTATTGCACTTTACGGGACAGATGATTCTCTCACATTTGGTCAATCCAAACTTATCAAAAATAAGCCCATAGCCAAATAAGTCAAAAATTGAAACAAACCCTAAAATAATCTAGGATTTGCGTGCATATAAAGTTATAAACAATTGTTCTTGCCGACATAATGGGTAATTACTAGATTTTTAAAAATTTATGAGAGCAAGTACTAAAATATATCTTGTTATAAAGTAAATCAGGCTAAGGCTTCTGTGCATACAATAATAAATAAATTAATTTTACTGTTCTTGTCGGTAGCATGGGGTAATAAATTAATTTTTCGAATTCGTGGGGATCGCATCACATATATGGTGATGGGATGACCAGTTAATATTTTTACACCAGTTAATATTTTTAATTGATATATTTTAAACAGACTAATTATTTACGAATATGAAGTATTTTTTTATTCAAATTTTGGCATGACTCAAATAACCAACAATTAGGGACTGTGAAAGTATATATAAACGAACAAGCAAGTAAATGAAAGCTACACTGTGGGTGAATACGACAGTTGTTCTTGCCGATACATTTGAAATATATGAAAATCTATATTCTCTTGTTGTAAAGTAAAATAAGATAAGATTTCCGTGCATACAATATTTTTCGTAACCGTAAAAAAGGGGCAATCAATCGGACTGATTAGTTTAGCACTAAAACGTTGCGATCATATCTGGATACTACATATCGAATACCGTGTCGTGTTGGTAAAAATTTATACTAGTATCGATAGAAAATAATTATTTTATCATTTATGAAAGAGATAATAGATAGAGTAGAATTAGTGCTTTGAGTACATACATATCAATTGCACACGTTGGCATGTAGCCTCAAGCCAATCATGTATTCTTCTCTTTTTATTTTTTTGGTACTTCGGAAATATATTAAAACTAAACTAGAGAAACAACATAGTTATGCCCCATAGTTATCGAGGCAGACCATAAAACAAACACACATGAACTTAGTCCAGGAATTGTCCAAGGTTTAGGCAATCTCTAATGAGAAACTCTCTGATCGAGAGAGGGCTAACGGGTAGAATCTTGAACTCCTCCTCTTGCTCTGCTCCAATTCTAGCTAGGTGATCTGCACATTCGTTGGCTCCTCGGTACACGATAAGACAGAATACGTTAATGCAGATATATCGTCTTCGTCTTCAATCCTAGGTAGGATAGTCGGACAAGAAAACAATAAGGCTAGCTCGATCTAATTAGTTAGAAGGACGGGGATGAAGTCAACTTGCTACTGATTGATAATGAAGTCCTGGCGAAAATAGGTGAGAGAGTGTTGAATTTGTTCCAGTCATGATCGTCTTAGCATCATTGATGATTGTGCTCAAAGGGTGGTGGTGGTTGTTGGGGCCTTCATTGATGAGATTGACTGCCACCAATGCATCAGATTCAATATTCACATTTGACCAATGTGAGGCCTTTGTAGATACCCCACACTTCGGTTTCAAGACTTGATTCGGCAGTGAATTTTTCATAGTATCCCAGGCACCAATTTCCTTTATCATCTCTGAATAGTCCTTCAAAGCCAGCCCTATTGTTGTCATACCAGCAGCCGTCTGTATTTAGTTTGAGTTCCCCTGCAATAGGTGGAGTCCACAAAGTAAATCTCTGATTCCATAAGACATTTGATAGATTTGGTTTAAAGGGCCTCATCAATCTCATGAGCATAGCTCCAAATTGCTTGGTGCTAACTAATGGATTGACATCAAAGTCCACAAAGTAAATCATGTATTCTCCCAAACGCAAAAGTTCCCTCAAAAGTTGGAAACATATAATAAACTACAAAGGATCTTAATAACATATACTCCCTCTGTCCGGATTTGTTGGTCCGTTTTGGGGATTCCAACTTTTTTTCCATTACTTTTTGTGTTGGTTGTTTTCACATCATCAAAAATAATTTTCCCCTACTTTACCCTTTAACTTTTGAAAATGGACAAACATTTTCGGACTTGAAAAAGTATGTTTGTGGACCAACAAATCCGGACGGAGGGAGTATATATTACAAAGCTGATACCATTTCAATAGCAAAAACCAGGAACCATCAACCAACCAGCACTAGAAAACAGCATGGGCAACAAACAGCAACACCAAACAGTAGCAGAAAGATTGCAAAAACACCCCGAACAACAGACACACACATCCCTAACCGCACTTCATAAGACTTAGCATCTCCAATTAGTTCTGACCATTTTTTAATACCCAAATCGTTTTTTGTCTTGCTACACTGTTACTTGGTCAAAATTCGACAAAAATGCTCCAATGGTACTAAAACCATTATTTACCGCTACCACTTGTAGCAATTGGATCAAATAGACCCAGGCCAGGCCATGAAATTTTTAGGGCCCTAAGCAAAATGTGATAAAGGGGCCTCTAATTTGTTTCTATAGATATCAGTTGTTCCATACGAAACACAAGATAGTCCTTTGGTTCAGTGGTTGTTTGCTTGGAACATGGGACTCGTACCCTAATGTTGTGAGTTTGAGCCCTTGAGCAGTCAGCTTAAAGCCTATTTTTTGCAAAAGTTGAAAAAAAAATTGCATGAAAACTATAGTAGGCGAGAATCGAACCTACATATCGTGGATAAACAATGCACATCGAACCACCAGAGCTGACTAACCTATTTGTAAGACTTAATTTCGACATACATAATATTTATTATGATCTAATATTTGGGGCTCTTTTATTGGGCCGAAAACTGGGGGCCCTAGGCGACCACCAAGCCGGCCCTTGCCCAAGCCGGCCCTGAATAGACCCACATATCATAAGATAGTTTATTTTATTTTATTTTTGGATTAAGGGTATAGAAAGATGGGGCGAGAGGGAGAGGACTCCAACCAAGGGTTGAATAAATTAGAACACCCGATGTAGCCACCGAGAAACAGCTATATCGGTTCTCACAAACGGCTAGGAGAGGTGACAACCGAGATCCCGTAACGTCTCTGCAAGCCTACAACAGCAACCACCACGATAATACCCGACCACATGTGCAAAAACAAAAAGAAAAGAGAGAAGGAGAAAGGGAAAGAGAGGGAGGAAGGGAGAGAGAAAAAAGAGGAGGGAGGGAGAGGGAAGGGGAGGGGGCAGTGCCGCAGCTCCCCCCTCGCGGCGAAACCCTAACCGGTTGAACGTTTCGAGAAAGGCTCAAGGTTAATTTAGAGAGAGTCATGCATATCATAAGATAGCTGAACCAATCATTTATTCTCTTTTAATAAAGAAAAAAAAGGAGAAAACATTCTTTACACCGGCGGTATAAATAAAAGTTTTCTCCAAGTTGATTGGATTGCGCCATGTGTCATTATTCTACCTTTTGAGACCACTATTTGGACACATAGCTCAATATAATAGATTGGGAGGAAACTTTAGTTTACACTGCCGATGTAATTAATGTTCTCCGAAAAAAAAGTCTAGGACAAAGCTTGACTTTACAGTTAACTATTCTCTTTGCATTTTTATATACTCCGGACAACATGCAACAAATATTAATAGACTCTCGTGTAATAGCGTCACCCCTTACCCAAATTATGATTCCACCGCCATAAGTTGATGTGAACACCTTGGGTTTATTAAAACAATGCATGCATTCTCAAGTTTTAAAAGTTGTTATGTGTTTGGTAGCTCGTTAATTTACTTTAATTTGTCCTCAACCACAACGAGATATACGTTAAGGCTGGTCTAAAACTACCTTGACTTTGTCGAAAGCTATTTCTCTCTCTCTCTCTCTCTCTCTGACAATGTTTCTTATTTAAGCTAGCTACCCAATCACTATCTGACAATGTTTCTTAATCATTTTTTTCACCAAAAAAAAAAACAAGATGTCTTAATTAATTGGGTTCAAGTTTCGCTTATAATTGAAGTCATACAACCAATATAAAATTGGACTTCTGAAACAAGGAACGCTAGTAAGTAAAAAGATCAATAAATCTATAAACACAACAACCAACCACAGAACTAATCACAACTCTTCACATATATGTAAGTCCCACACACGTTAAGTTATTTCGGAAAGTATGTGTGCATCCATATTGATGCTCGAAAGTCGATGGATATGGTGGCCACATTTGACATTAAACTTAGCGGAGGGTGAAGCTATAATTTAAAGAAATCGGTTGAAATAAAGGAGGCTAAAATAGTAGAAAGGATCGATGTTCTTGATGACTTGGAAGATTTTGATGGATTGGAGAAAGACAGTGATTTCAAGAATGGTGCCTTTCTTTAGAATTTAATTACGAGGTTTTGCGGTTTTTGGATTTGTCCTTTCAATTTGTTCTTTGGGTTTAGGTTTGTTTTCTTTTTTGTTTTGTTAGGAGGTTGTTTGGGTTTTTTCTCTTTTGCAGTTTGCGGCTTTCGATTGATGTGGTGTTTGGGTTGGCTTCCTGCCTACCTCTGGGATTGGTTCTCGGGTGGCTTTTTGCCGATGTGTGGCCGTGATCCTTTTAACCTTTGTTTTTGTTTCAAAATTATGATTAATAAAATCTTTTTTACCGATAAAAAAAAATGGTAACCTAATGTTTTCTCACTCTCTCTATCTCTCTCGTCTGATTATATTTTAATACCAAATCCACGTGGGGCAATTTTTTCACATCTCTTGTACGTAATAACGGGAAATGTAAATGGTAGACCTTGTTTAAGAGCTAGCTACCCAATCGCTTTCTGACAATGTAATCTTATCAATATATTTCTTAATGAGGGTTAATACTCCACGTTCAATTTTTATGTTACAATCGGCAAATCATTGACTTCTATACGAGTTAATTTTTTTTCGTTACACAAAAATAATAAGTACACCACCATTCAACCACAACCCAATCCACAATCCTTCACATACACGGGGAGGGAGCCCATCTCATAATTGTGAGTGGGCCTGACGTGTATGTGAGGGATTGTGAATTGAGTTATGGTTGGATGGTTGTGTATTTAGCATGTTTCTTCGTTAAAATACATGTCCTAATCAATTGGGTTCAAGTCTCTCTTCTAATTGAAGTCATACAACCCATAAATCGCACTTCTGAAACAAGAAATGCATGGGACAACATCAATCACAGCACCACACACGCATGTAAGTCCCACACGCATTTATTAATGTGGGCCCCACGTGTATGTGAGAAGTTGTGGTTGGTTGTTGTGTATATAACAGTGCTGAAAAATTGGAGATTTTGTTATTTAATGAAGTATGTGTGCATACATATTAATGGTGCTCATGTCTAGACACGAAAACAGTCTACAATCCACATAGAGCCCCTTTTATAATTTTTTTTCAGTAATACAAACATACTACCAAAATAATTATCCTATATATCGTAGTCATCCTACAAAACATAGTTGGTCACCGAAATTGGTCACTAAAAGTGTAATTACTTGTAGTGCTCTATATCTAATTATCTATTTCAAAAGGAAAAATTCATGATTTTTGTAGATGTACAATCTAAGGATGATGGGTCTCAAAATCTTTCAAAACAAATCTTAGACAGGCATGAGTTAATTAGAATGGTTTTTTTTTTTTTAGAGATTCAAAGTCATAACCATTTTTATTAAAATAATAGATTTAAAGGATCAAATTACAGATATCAGGTTTGAAAAACATTAATTGGGCAGTCGAGAAAATATAATGTTAATCCCAGATAGCACTATTACTTTTTTTTGTTTTTTTCATTTGAACTATATCTAACCTATACATAATAAGAGGGAAGGGCGGTTAGAAATCCGGGCACCTTCGTCTGCCTATTTTGTGCTTGGCAGCCCAGGAAGGGAACTCAGAAAAGAGGAAAGAGGAAAGAGAGATGCAAGCCCTTCGATCTGTGCCTTTTATCGCCGTAGCAACAGTTCTTGAAGGATAGTCCGGCGCCGTTGGAACAGTACCTGAAGGACAGTCAGACGACTGTATCGCGCTCAGACACTGCAGTCCGGCGCCGTTGGAACAGTACTTGAAGGATAGTCGGACGACTGTATCGCGTTCAGACACTGTGGGAACGGCGCTTCACTGTCGAAGCGGGTATAAAAGGCAGTCAGATTCGGATTTACCGGTATTATCTATATATATATATATATATATTTATATATAACACGAATTATCCTATCAAGGATCCCGGATTGAAGCGTTTTGATGCTTTTCCCGATATTTTTTTGACGATCTGAGCCGTCCAATGTGTTCAAAAGGTGTTTTCCAAGGCCCTAGCGGGAAATCTTCGAAAAAAAATACCGGGAAGGGCTTGATCCAAGCAGTTTTTCGCAAAAATTGCATATTTACAGTTTTGCGAAAACCGCTTGGATCAAGCCCTTCCCCGTGTTTTTTTTTGAAGATTTCCCGCGTGGGCCTTGGAAAACACCTTTTGAACACATTGGACGGTTTGGATCGTCAAAAAAATATCGGGAAGGTGGAGTCCCGGATCCGGGACTCCCGGACTAGATCGGGCCTCTTATATATAAATATGTGTATATATATATATGTTAAAATTGAAATTTTTTCACATATCATCTAATTAATCATAAAATAACTTATTAATTAGACAAAAACTTTCATGAAATAGACTTTAAACTAACAAAAAAAAAATGTTCAATTAGTCTGTTTTATATCAGGGATATAATAGAAGGTGATATGTATATGTAGGGTTAATAACATAAATGTTATAAATGTTTAGGGCTAAATTGTAATAAAACCCCCCTTCTAATCTAACACTACTTTTTCGTTCAAAACAAGAAAACAACTGTTCATCTGATGAACGACAACTTTCGTTCAAAACAACTGTTCATCTTCTTCCCACCCCTCCGTCGTTCCAGTGGCTCCGGCAGCGGCACCAATCGACTAACTCCGGCAGCGGCACTCCTCTCTCTCTCTCTCTCTCTCTCAGTAGTCTTCTCTCTCGGCTCTCTCTTGGTACTCCGGCAGGCGGCAGTGCAACCTCGTCGTTTTTCAGATCTGCAATATTTCGGACGAAATCGCCGGTAAGGGAGTACCGGCCGGTATTTTCCGGATCTACCGGAACCTACCGGTATCCGGAATTGAGGACGGGACGGAATCATAGGGTGATGTTACCGTTTTTATGCAAATCCGGTACGTACCGGCCGGTACGTACCGGCCGGTACGGTACGAGATCAACAACCTTGAGTCAGATGCTGAAATTTGAGCTTCGCAAGGGTTCCGCTTCCTCAATCCCTCATCAGGTATCTCTCTCTCTCTCTCTCCCTCCATGTCTCTCTCTGGATCGCTATTTTACCCAGCTTTGAAGTTAACCCATATACATCTCCGGGTGATGATGTGTATAATAATGTGCAAAGCGATAGCGATTTGGGGTACTTTGATAGGGGTTTTGGGGACAATGGGAACTGTGGCAAGTTCATGCATGGTGGTTTTGGGGAGTCACCTGAGAGTAAGGTTAATGGGTTTGATGAGTATCTGAGAATGAAGGCGATTCAACAGCAGATATTTGCAGCATCTTCACAGCTTATGGGTGGAGGTCCTTTTCTCTACAACAAACGCATGAACTTTATGAATGACGGCCCAAGGTTTGTTTCAGGGAGATTGCAACCCATTTTGCCTAGAGTGTTGACTGGACTTTATGGGTTTTTGAGTTTGATTTCTTGTTCTGGGTATTTGGTGATAGTGCTTTTAATGTCTTGATGCCTATATTCTATGAATATTCTTTATCCGAAGTAAAGATGTTTTGGTGAAGGATACACTTTTGTCTACATGCCTGTCTGGAACCAAGTAATTTTTTAGTCAAGATTCGGTTTTTAACTGGGATTTTGGCTTTGGAGTTGATCTTTGGTCCATGAATGACTCTCCAAGATATATTTTAGTGAGATTAGCACTCATTTTGGCTTGATTGTTGAACCTATTTTTATGGATTTTGAGTTTGATTTTGTTCTGTGTGTTTGATGATAGTGCTTTTAATTTTGATGGCATTGTACTATGCATATTCTCTATCCTGAGAAAAATTATGTTAATCTAGGGTACACTGTTGTCTATGCATGTTGGAAATAAACAATTTTTACCCAATATTTGCTTTTGAAGTGGGATTTCAGCTTTGGAGTTAGATGTTGGGATTATTATGGTGTTGGAGTTCATCTCTGGTCTATTCTTTTATGGCATTCCTGATTTAGAGTTTGATTTGTTTCTGAGACTTTTTTATGTAGTTCTTTTAATGGCTTCAACCTTGATGACGCGGCAAATATATTTGTTGTATACATTGTTTATCGGAGTGAAGGTGTTTTATTGAAGGTTCTAAATGGCTGTTTGGCTCCAAATGATATTTTAGCTAAGAATTTATTTTGCTATTAGGATTTTGGTTTGTAGTTGATTGATAGTGTTTCTTTTTCTATGGCACTGTGCTATATTAGATCTGCGTCTGCAGCATTGGTGATGGGTGAAGACTTGCAACAACTTCAGTCGTAGCGGAGTGATTTTTCAGTCACGGGATTGAAGGAAGTACTGATTCTGTTTCTAGGCAGATTTACTTGACGTTTCCAGCCGATAGTACTTTTTTGGAAGAAGACGTTTCGAATTACTTTAGGTAATTGGTTCATGGTTGCTTGAATCATTTGAAATTTTGCATTTGACAATTTTTGGTAAGATAATTGTCTATTCGTTTGAATTTTTGAAGCAAGTTTGGACCATTGCAAGATGTAAAGATTCCATACCAGCAGAAGCGAATGTTTGGGTTCGTGTCGTTTGTTTATCCAGAGACTGTCAATATCATTTTGGCCAAAGGCAACCCTCATTTCGTTTGTGATTCTTGCGTGCTTATTAAGCCTTACAAGGAGAAGGGAAAAGTCCTAGACAAGTATAGACACTCTAATTTTTTCTTTCGTTCAGTTTCTAATGTTTACTTTATTGTGCGGAGCTTGAATTATTGATCGAATTGTTAATAGGAACTATCGCCAGCGACAGTTAGAGAGAGGAGGGTCCTTTGACTCTTTGGAGCCCTATGACCTCCCCGTTGGTAACCAAACAAGCTAACTATCTTCTCTTCCCTGCTCATAATGTTTACTGATGTGGAATGGAAACATAGAATTGTGCACTATGCTAGGGAGAAAAAGATTATGTTTGGATATGGAAAACCTGTAATTTCATTTATAAAATTCCTTCACAGATTCCTCTTATCCAAACATAATATTTTCTTATGAAGATAGCAATTTTTACTACAAAGCATTGTCCGTTATTCTATCTTCCCGTTCAACATTTGTTACCTGTGTTCAAGCTCCTGTTTTTATTTAGGAGTATTTCTTTTTATACAGGACCAAGAATGTTTTTGAATTCTCGAGAGATGTTGCGAAGGAAATCAGAGCAGGTTGAATTGCAGCAAGCCATAGAACTCCAAGGAAGAAGAATGATGAATTTCCAACTTTCCGAATTGAAGAATCATCACCACGGGCATCAATTCCAGCCAAACCAAATCCCTGGAATTCCCTTTCCTTCTCCTGCTCCACCTCACCTTGGTATCAATCAGAGTCATTTGCTTCGTTCCAACAGCGTTAATCAGGAAACTTTAGAAGGTTAACAATAAACTATCTGTGGATGGCAGTTCAAGATGAAAATTGATTGTTTTTAGGTGGTTGATCTTTGTTTTCTATTCTCTGTTGCAGGGAATAACAGTATCTCAGCTGCAGCCAATTCTCCCACTGTTACCGCTGATCAGAAGCAAGAAATAGAAGAAGCTTGTGACGACAGCAACAACAATGACGATGGCGACAACAACGATAGCTATGAAATTTTCGTTGAGATGAAAATGCAAGGTTATCCACCGAAAATAGTTCATTTTTCTCAAGTTCTATGCGATTTTTGCTCTTCTTTTGTGCTGGTATTTTAGGCTGCTGATCTTTGGATTGCTTTGATTTAGTACCTGTGTAGTTTAGTTTCTTTTTCAATTTCTAACTTAGATTTTGTCTTGAGAGCAGTTTAGAGCACATCCTCCCTGATAGCTTCTTCGCTTCGCCTACCAAATCAGGCGGTGATCACCCATCTGTGTTCTCTACTTCTTCGGCAGAAGCTGAAGATAGCACCTCAGCAACTACTACTTCTTCACCTAACAACAGCCCGACGGTGCCAGACACTTCTACCCTCAACATGGCTTCTCAGAATTCATGCTACTTCTAATTACAGTGGTACTCTCTCTCTCTCTCTCTCTCTCTCTCCATAAAAACTTGATTAAATTTCGGCATTGTTGTTTACAAAGTTCTCATATGGGCTAGAGGCCTTTGAAATATTGCATTTCTTGACTCATCCTTGGGCGTGCAGCTCTCTCCATAAAAACTTGATTAAATTTCGGCATTGTTGTTTACAAAGTTCTCATATGGGCTAGAGGCCTTTGAAATATTGCATTTCTTGACTCATCCTTGGGCGTGCAGCTCTCTCCATAAAAACTTGATTAAATTTCGGCATTGTTGTTTACAAAGTTCTCATATGGGCTAGAGGCCTTTGAAATATTGCATTTCTTGACTCATCCTTGGGTGTGCAGCTAGAATTTTTATTGGAGGCAAAACTTAAACTAAAATCATATGCGAAAAGTTTTTTTTTATTTTTTATTTACACTATTACATTCCAAACAATTTCAATTCACGTCAAAGTGGATTAACAAAGAGAAAAGAGGAGAGACAGGAAACCAAGGATGTGGTAAAATTGTATATCAACCAGACAGATGGAAATTCAGAAAATGAGTGGAACTTTTCAAGGGGGGGAAAAAAATCTGAGAGGAAATGCAAAGTATTTTTAATGCATGAAAACCAAAGTACTACTATCTTTTAAACAGCTATTTGGAAAATAGGAAACAATTTTTAAACCACAAGTACAAATACTTATTATCAGTGGCCCTATTGTAGCCCCTCCCTTGATCATGCAACTTTGTTTTGTATTTTGGACGTGATAGGGGAGAGAAACAAACCAAGGCATTATTACTGAAATACTGAATGTATATTTCTGAATATTCAAGCCTACGTTATTACAAGTGTTTAAATAGGAGATCATAAAACAAGGAAACCCTAAGATTCTTCTAAATCATTCTTTATTCCTCAGATTCTGCTAATCATTCCTTATTCTTCACAGTCTCTGGTTGAATAGATAATTTTGTAGTAACTTTTCCGTTTTGGTTCATCTATGCAGAAAGGTTGAGTAGCATATATGCAAGGGAAAAAAATCTTCTAGCTGTACAGCCAAACCATAACCACAACAACTGAAGAAAAAATCTGTAAGGAAGATCTGTCAAGATTATTGTCATCATCAATACCATAATAGTTACAGCAGTACATATAATGTATACAGAAAGGAAGGTTGGACTTATTTATGGGAGTGGGGTTTCTCCCTCTCTCTCTCTCTCTCTCTCTCTCTCTCTCTCTCTCTCTCTCTCTCTCTCTCTCTCTCTCTCTCTCTGTTTACCTTTGCACCTAGCTGTTGCATTTTGCTGGACCACACATGACAATAGTACTATCATAAAAGCTAGAAGTAAATTTTGTTATATTCCTGATTTACCTTGTTTACCACCCTATTTTTGAGGTAAAAGAGAAGGAAAACTTGTGGAAAAAAGGTGGGAGAAGAGAAAGAGTTGATGTCTCTGTGGAGGAGGAATGGAAAATACTGGTACTCAGAAAACAGAAAGTAAAAAAAACAGCTAGATATTCAAACCTACTCCATAAAGGGTAAGGATGGGAATATTGATTTTTAGTTTGAAAAGGCTGGTGCTCTGTCTCTCCTTTATGTTTTCAATGTTCTTGACAGAGCATATCATCACTCAAAAGAACCAGAAAAGGGGGGAAATGATGGGTGAGAAAGAAAAGGGTGTTCTTTTTAGTAATTAAAGGCTACTTTAGAGGTCTCTTTGGTCACATTATTATGGGGTTCTTTTAGGTGGGACATGAAGGGAGCAATGACGCACTTACTCACATGGATACTGACACCATTTGAATTGAAGTATTGTAATCAGAGTACCACAAAACTCCTTTCACTTTCACTCCCTAACCAAATCAGTAGTGTTTGGATGGTTGTTTTTTTCATTTTTATTTTTACATTTTTCTATTGGAAAAAAAATATGGGTACACCCCATTGAGGCACTCCAAATGCACGTCAAGACTCCAAATGCATGTCAAGTTGATGTGGTGGACGAGGAGAAATTTATTTTTTGATTGAGTCCCACAGTGGGTTTCTCCTCATCTGCCACATCAGTTTGGTGTGCATGTGTACCGATAGCATTTCTCGCTTTCATTTTGGGTATTTGGGTGGAAGTACCAAAAATGAATTTTAGTTTTTGAGTATAGAGAAGAAGTGAGAAGTAGGCGTGGAAAGCTACTACTCTTGTTATTAAATGTATTTTGCACATGTCTCCCAGACACTTTACAGATTCAGTAAGATATGTTTACATTGGATTTTGCTCTTTTATTTGCAGAAGAAGACTCACGAGAGTATCAACAATAGCCTCGTTCTCGTCATGAAGAGCGGCAAATTCACCTTGGGCTACAAAACAGGACTCAAGACCCTCAGAAACTCCAAATGTCCATCATTATCATTTTCTCTCCACTTTTTTCTCGCCTTTTATCCTTTTTTTGTTTATTTTCCAGTGGTTGAATTTTGGTGTGTAATAATTGCAGGGCTGATAATAGTATCGAACAATTGCCCGCCTTTGCAGTCCTTTCTGCTAGACTACGCGTGGTCCGGTGAGTAACAACCACTGAAGTTTTGTTTGTTCTTCTCTCTTCACTTGCTTTGGATTTCTTCCTGTTCTTACTAATCTTATCAGAAGCCTAATCAAGAATGGTTTCTTCCGCCGTCAACTCGAACGGCGACACTAATCCGTGTTTTGGTTGCAAATCTGCCATCAGTTTTGCAATTAGCCAAGTCCAAGGACTGATGAGAGTTTTAGAAAAAGACAGACGGGGTGAAGCTGAGAGTGTGTGATCAGATATAGTTAGATTTTTGTTGCTTCTTTTTTGTTTTGTGATATAGAAACTGAATTGTGCCTGTTCACAATTTTCGACAGATACATCTGAAGAGCTTTCGAAAGGATTTGATAGCGGTTTGCTTAGTTTTTTGTTGGAGATTTGTAAGAGATCAGAGAGGAGACGATTGTTTAGAGATCTGTAGTCGGTAAGAGAGTTCAATTTTGGCTCTTTTTTTTTTTTGACAATCTGTATGATTAACTTTGTTTATGGATGAATCCATATTGGACAGGTGCATTTCTCAAAGACTTTTGAAGCAGTTTTTCAGACGAATCTTTGTTTATCTGGACTATAGAGATCAGTTTCGGTGGTTGATAATCATAATTCAGTTCGTATTCCACTGTCAACTCGCACGGTGACACTAATCCGTGTTTTGGTTGCAAATCTTCCATCGATTTTCTGATTGGCCAAGTCCAAGGACTGATGAAGAGACAGAGAAAGATTGTTTTATCGACAATCAAAGTGTACAAAGGTGGGAAATTGGGTTAACTTTGAGGAAAACGATGTTTGGGCTTTGCCATTTCAGTTTCACAGATTGTTTTGGCCAAACCATTTTCGCCTATTACATATGTTTCGATTGAGCCATTGGGCTTGAAGCTGACCTGATTGATTTTGATTTTTCAGCAGTCTAGAATAATCGGTTGTGGTTCCGATTTGGTCAAGAGCATCAGAGTTTATCTGAAGTGAAGTTGAAAAGATTTCAGGTAATGTGAGGTTGATCCTTCAGCCGCTTCCGATAAAATGCATAATAATACATCTGAAAGATTTCCACAACTCTTAAGTGGTTGTTGTATACCAGCGGTTTGAGTTTTATTGTGATTGAAGAAAATGTTGACGAAATTCAAGACAAAGAGTATTAGAGTGAAATCAATCGATTTGTGGTTTGCTTATGTTGTGATCTGGATTGAGCCTTTTTCAGTATTGTTCTTTTGTGGAGAATTGTGTGGACTGTAATTAAAATTGACTGTTGTGTGCAGAGATTTATTATGATTGGAGAAAATGTTGACGAAATTCGAGACAGAGTAATAAAGTGAAAGGACTGAGCTTTCACAGTAAGAGACCGTGGATCCTCGCGAGTCTCCATAGTGGTGTGATCCAGCTATGGGATTACGGGATAGGGACTCTCATAGACAGATTCGATGAGAACAATACCCCTGTTTGTGACTTTCACTTTCACAAATCTCATCCACTTTTTGTGTCTGGAGGTATCAAATTCCCTCCCATCATCGTACACAATCTTTATATTCACTAACTAATTTGTTTTGATTGTGCCCGCATTATTTGGAATCATCTAAAATGCATTTTATCAGATTAGTTGTTATTGATCTTGCATAGATCTACCTTGAAGGCCCTATCATCCATACATACTGCTCGTATGATTTTAGTGGAGTATAGGTGGCTATGGAACCTATTGTCTAGAGATTCTCGATCTGAATAGTGTTAATAGTTTTTTTTTTTTTGGGGGGGCGGGGGCATGAGTACAATAAATAGGTTTCTATCAGTACAATTTAGTTCGAGATTATTTCAAAACGCGTGTTAGAGTGTCAAGAATTCAGTATGGCTGGCTAACGATAAATGCCATAAATTGGAATTATTGGACCTTTTGCTATATTCAATACTCATGTTGAGCACCGTGTTTTTCTTGTGTACTTTATCTTCACGTGTTTGGGACCTAATGCTATCTCCTCTTTTTCCTCTAAATTTCTTATCCCAGTTTAATGTTCTTGGTTAGGTTCAGACAGAATTGTGTGGGTTTTCATGGAAGGGCTAAATCTTTTCAGAAATTTATTTAATTGATTGGAAAAAGTTGAACATTCGCAAGTTGTTGAAAAAAAAACCTTTATTACATGATTTGTAAGTTTGTCAAGCAACATTTTCGGACACTCGAGTACGTGCACCTGTAAGTTAGAATCTAGGAAGCACGGGTACCGGTACACGGTACGGGTACGGGTACGCGATACGGCAAAAACCTAAAAAAGTAGGGTACGGGTACGGTTGGGTACGTAAGTGTAATTTTTTTTTTCCCCCTATTTTACTATGCCATTGCACAAAGGCACAAAGGCACAAACTAAATAAAACACTCATTTTACCAACAAAAAGAAGCATAAATAAGAGTTAAAGAGTTCATAAGTGCATAGATGAAACAAGTGCAATGTCAAACAAGTACAATGTCGTTTTAGAGTTAATACTTAATACTTAATACTGAAAAAAAATTAATCATCTTCAATTTACAGTAAACTAATTTTCCATACAATACAGTCAACTAATTTTTTAATTTACAGTATAAAAAAATTAAAAAATTAATCATCTTCAACATCAGTCCAGTACCATCATTTACAGTATAAAATACAGTCAAGTTGTGAAAAAAAAACCGAGATTCACAGAGAGAATGCGAGAGAGAGAGAGAGAGAGAGAGAGAGAGCGAGAGACTTACCAGATTCGCAGAGGAGCTCTCAGAGCTCTGAGTATGGCTGCTGCTGCTGTTGTAAAAGATTTGAAGCCCTAAATCTAAACAATACATCTGTTTGTGTGTTAAAAGGCATGAGAATTTCACATTAACCCCTTAACTTTTGAGTTTTTTCATTCGGACCCCCAAAAGTTTTTAAAAAATTACATTTTCACCCAAACGTACCCAGATCTGTACCCAATCGAAGTACCCAGGTGTACCCAGCCGTACCAGGAATAGTGCAAAAGTACCCGGTACGTTTTTGCCGTACCTGGTACGTATTTTGCCGTACCCAGCCGTACCCGTACCCGTACCCGGTACTCGTACGGCAACATTTTCAGAGTACCCGTGCTTCATAGGTTAGAATAAAGAGCTGGAGTCTACCTGTATACCTGTCCAGAAGACTTCCACCTCATGCATAACATGCTCTATATTAGTTTGTGAAAGTTGGTTTACTGTGAGCAATGGAACAATACAAGAAATTTGAATTATAGTGCTCTCAACTACCAAGTAATGCTTGGAGGCCCTATCATCCATACATACAGCTCATATGATTTTAGTGGAGTATAGGTAGCTATGGAGCCTATTGTCTACAGATTCTCGATCTGAATAGTATTAATAGTTTTTTATTTTGGGGCATAAGTACAATAAATAGTTTTCTATCAGTACAATTGGTTCGAGATTATTTCAAAACGCGTGTCAAGGTGTCAAGAATTTAGTATGGCTGGCTAACGATAAATGCCATAAATTGAAGTTATTGGACCTTTTGCTATGTTCAATACTCATGTTGAGCACAGTGTTTTTCTTGTGGTACATGCACCTGTAAGTAAGAATAAAGAGCTAGAGTCTACCTGTATACCTGTGCAGAAGACTTCCACCTCATGCGTAACATGCTCTATATTAGTTTGTGAAAGTTGGTTTACCTTGAGCAATGGAACAATACAAGAAATTTCAATTATAGTGCTCTCAACTACCAAGTAATCCTTGGACATCCAAGTTGGGTGATTCCAAAACTTAAGAGACGGACTTGGATACCAGGGTGATAAGGCTAGATGTACTATAGTTGCTTATTTTGCAGGAGGTTCGTGTCTTTTACGACTTTGTTTCTTATAGGTGATGATTACAAGATTAAGGTTTGGAACTACAGGTTGCATGGGTGTCTTTTTACTCTTCTTCGACACTTGGATTACATCCGGACTGTGCAGTTTCACCACAAGAATCCTTGCATCGTGAGTGCAATTGATGATCAGACTATCATTTTGGAATTGGCAATCTCGTGCATGTATTTCTGTATTGACTGGCCACAATTACTATTGTAATGTGTGCTTCATTCCACCCTAAGGAAGACCTTGTCGTGTCAGCTTCACTAGATCAGATAGTCCATGTTTGGGGTGTTGGTGCCCTGAAGAAGAAGACTGCTGCCCCAGCTGATGACATTCTGTGGTTGAGTCAGATGAACACGGATCTTTTTGGTGGGGTGGATGCTATAGTCAAGCATGTATTGGAAGATCATGAGCGTGGAGTTAACTGGGCTTCATTTCACCCAACCTTGCCGTTAATTGTGTCGGGTGCAGATGATCGTCAAGTGAAACTATGGCACATAAATGGTAAGTTGTCGAAGATTTTCTGTAGGCTCTGTCTTCTCTATTCCATGAGGTAGTTATGAGGTTCATTTCTTTACGGATTAAATATCTTAGCTCGTCTGTAAATGTGATTGTAGTTAAGGTGTCAAATTCTTTTGTAAATAGCAGTATTATAAAGTTTAGAGATAATTCTTCAAACATTGGTTAGGGCACAGAATGGGTTTTGTTAGGTTTGAAATCATCAGGCTGAGCTGGTTTACAATGTATACCAATTCACAGAACTTCTGGACAAACTCTCGTGTAAAAATCAATTTATAGTGGCTAGAATAATTACATTTGTTGAGATACGCTACTCTCCTCGTTTTGACCCCAGATACGAAAGCATGGGAAGTGGACACGTTGAGAGGGCGCATGAATAACGTGTCATGTTTCATGCCAAGCAGGACATAATTGTTTCCGACTCTTGAGGATAAGAGCATTCGTGTTTGGGATGTAACTAAACGGACTGTTGTTGAAACTTTCCGCCGGAAGCACGATAGCTTTTGGATTCTCTCATACCACCCTGAGATGAATCTCACGATAGGGGTATGCTTGTGTATAAGTTGGAACAAGAGAGGCCTGCATTCTCCCAAGTTCTGTATTTTTGTTAGTATTATTTCATTTGATGCTGGAATTTACATTTTCCCGTACTGTACCTTTAGTTTTGTGAGAAATAGTTACTGATTTAGTTCTCAGGTCTTGGTCGATAGCCTATCTAGAGAAATGCTTCTCTGGAAGCTGCAGATGATTGGGTCAGCTTCTGCATACACGAATTCACACCTCCACGGTGTCAAAGCAGAGACATTAATATTTGCCAGGTTTTCAGTCTTCGACTTTTTTCATTTCAACCTAACCCAGTTATCTGATTCAAGGAATTTGACCTGGATTCACTGGAATGCAAATGTTGCTCCTTAACTCTCTTAAATACGTAACCATAACGATTCTACAGACATTGGTATATTTGCCTAACTGATACTCCTCTAGAAAATTTTTGCATGAGAAGTGAATCTTGTCTGTTTCACCGTGAAGTTTTATGAGGCAGCTTGTGATAAGATTGCCAAACATGCTGCACGGTTCATTGCGCTTGCTGGAGGATTTCAATGAAGCAAAAGAAGAATGAAAGGGAAAAACTAAGAGATTCATCCAAGAGAACACATCACAATTCACAACCTGCTAAGGATTGCTGGTGGAAACCACCTTAGAGTTCTTTTCTTTTTTTTTTTACATTTCGTTCTTGACTTAGCAATAAATATTTGAAAATGCAGTTTACCATTTGTCCACTTTCTTCTTTTCAGGTCTCATGCACAAGTTAATTTTCATTTACTTGACTCATGTCAGCCCTACCCACGTGGGAGGTGATGTGTTTCTTTGTCCTACAAGGGGTGTGCACGGCGGCAGAGGTAGTGGCGAAGAAGGTCGTGGCCAGCTGATGGTGGTTGCATAGAATGGTTTTGGGGCCGTTGACGCTGGCGTTTGTGGCGGTGACAGGTGTTTGGTGTTCTTCCCACAGCTCACAAGGAATGGGGTGGATCTAAAGGCCATTGGACAGAGCTCAATTCTGATGGATTTTTTCACGGTCAACATCCAGACAATTATTTGACTTCTCAGAATCCTTTGGTAGATTCCACCTTGGTAGTTCCTATGGTTAGAACTATATTGCATCTTGTAGTTCCTATGGTTCATGTTGCCTGTACTTCGAGGATATTGAGGTTGTATTTTTGTTTTGGTTTTACTAGAATTTGCTGTACAGTTAGCAGGTTATCACCTAATAACTAGAGCATCTACATTGAATGCAATACAATACAATATTGGTATATATATATATATATATATATATATATATATATATATATATAGGTTCCACTTCCTATCCGGACTTTTCATTTCCGGACTTTTTATCCAAATTTTTTTTTGACGATCCGATCCGTCAAATGTGTTCAGAAGGTGTTTTCAAGGGTCCTCGCGGAAAATCTTCAAAAAAAAACACCGGGAAGGGCTTGATCCAAGCAGTTTTCGCAAAAATATATAAATACAGTTTTTGCGAAAAACTGCTTGATCAAGCCCTTCCCGGTATTTTTTTTTGAAGATTTTCCGCGTGGACCCTTGAAAACACCTTCTGAACACATTGGACGGCTCGGATCGTCAAAAAAATGCTCGGATCATGGAGGTCCGGAAGTCCGGATCCCGCACTAGAAGTGAGCCCTATATATATATATTAACAATGCATGGTGTCTGATTTTCTCACATCTGTTTTCTATAATTTGGTGATGAGTCCCTCGGTGCTAGAATGGCATACAATACAAGTCAAAAAGTGCTTTCTGACAGAGAATCGAAACAAATCGATCACATATATTTTGAGTATTTTTTGTTTTCTCTGGTTTGAGTTTTGATAGCTACGATTAAGTAAATTTGATTAATTATTTCTGGGATTTTTTATGAACCTAATCTACTCTTCAATATTTTCTTATATCATCTAGAAGAAGGTGAAACACAAACGTCAAATAAATCATCAGAAAACAATGAAGTAAAATAAAGCATTGAAAAAGGAAGAAATCAGTGTTCACATTATGGGAAAATTGTTCATCTGAAGGGCTTATACCATTTTGGTGGGGAAAACGTTTCATAGATAATATGTGATTAGGGTTTCGTATAAATTACCCAAATTTGAGCAAAATTTTAAGTAAAAACTTGATCTAATATGCAACATACAAAAGCAAATGTAGCCATAAATTTAAGAAAAGACTTCATTAATGACATAACGTCAACCTTCGAAATCGTCTAGCAGAAATCTTTAGAATTTAGATTGCCAACCTCCTTACACCTGAAAGGTACTTTACAAAATGAGCTTGTCCGAAGTTTATGTGCAATTGCCCAATTGTCGGAGTTTATGTAAATACTCATGTTAATGTCCCAAGATCGGGTGAATTCTGCTAATTTCAAGACAACATCAGGTGCATTTTCGTGAGCCGCTCGCATATTTGAGCTCCATCACTGAACAAAATTCCAAGAATGAAACGCTACAAAATGAAACCAAAACTGATACAACTTGAGTCCCATATGATGCTCTTCAAAAGACACTACAAAATTTTAAATACGTATCTATCTCCGAGTCCAAGTTAAAAAAACCTATATCTAAAAACAAAACTTTCATTGAAAGAAGTGACCAAGAACACAAAAGACGTACTTAAAAACTACACTTAGTTCTGATAGGCATAGCAATGCGACTGAACAAAACAACAAAATGTATGGAACTTCAAAAACATTAACAATCGAAAAACACATTTCAGCACTGAACAATCCTTAACCACTGAGCACGTCGGACTAAACTAGTGAAGTAATAAAGTCAATAATCAACTGGCTGGACTAGCTTCTATATATTAATCTGCTAATATCGCAACTTTAAAGTTAAATGACATGAAAATCTCCAACAGCCCACAATTTTTTTTTTTTAACTGGAGATAGGAGTCAAATATGTGAGCTTGGAGGAAATACTCTTATTAATTACTTGTTGTCATGCTTCCGCTGACTTACCTCGGGTTAACAAATAGAGTCAGTTGAATCATTTAGTCACTCCCATTTTACAATGTCAATGACAACTTTGTCCCAAGATGGGGTGTGGGGCCCTGTAGTCCCAAAGCACTACAAGGTTGTTGTCCCCCAATCATAGCTGTTCGTTTGTCAATCAACGGCCCGGATTATTCTACAGGTAAATATTTATCTTTACGTGAAGATATAGTGAAGATAATCCGGGCCATTGATTGGCAAACAAACGGCTGTGATTGTGGGACTACAACCCTGTAGTGCCCAGGGTCCCCAGAGCCCCATGATGGTGTGCTATATAAAACAATTATAGACAATATTGAATTTAGAAAAATTCTAAGAAAAATGGATTAAAGAAAAATCAATTCTCTTACCTGTCTCTCTCCCTCTTTCTTCAATCCTCATTATTCCTCTCTGCCTCTCTCATCACTATATCATTTAGAGTATACAACTAAACTTGAGTTATGTCGGTTTATGGTTTGGTGGTTTACAGGCATTTTGAAGAAAATTAAAAAGATAAGCTTTGAACTTTGAAAAGGATTAGTTTTCAAATTGAACACGTTTAAGGCATTTTTTAGTGCTTTAAATCTGGTGAAATTTCATTCAGTGTACCCAGCGTTGGTCTTTTCGATAGTCATGTTATATTTCAGATAAAAAAAAAAGTAGCGTACGTTTGAAAATAATATGTTCTCTAAATTTTTTACGCCCATTAATTTTTTTATTTGAGATCTTTTAATATTGTAATTATTTACGGATATGAATTATCTTTTATCCAAAATTTGGCACGACTCAAAAGAGCAATAACTAGGGACGGTGGAAGTATATATCAAGTGAAAATCTATTGCACCTTATATTTGGTATACCAAAAAAACAAGGTGCATTGTATATTTTAAGTTTCATATTTTCAGGACTTTCCGGTACCATCTGCCGGTGTTATTTGCCCTAAGAATCCATTGTGGTGGCATCATCCAAACGGGTCTCCTGATTAACCCTTTCTTCACTCTGAATTGGATCGTCTGACTGCTTGAGTAACTTTGCACTAGTGGCACCCGACGTTAGTGCCAAACCCGGCCGAAAATTGGCCGGGGAAGGCACTCCGATGGTCTAATGAGTGACTCGAGAGAAAAGTATAGAGCTCAAGTAGAAGTAGAGAGTTCTGTGTACCTCTTAGGGCTCCCGTCACTGCACTTATATTGGCACTCCTGACTTGGGCTCCAAGTTCAATCGTAGCTCGTATACGTGGCTCGGCTGATGTCATATTATGTGTAGCCTGCCGAGTCCATTATCATTGCATGCACATGTTACGCATCTCTGAACGACACATGTCATAACCACTCGGCCAACGTCACTATGAAGTAAGAAGGGTGCGGTTTCATGCGCATGGCTCATTACAAGCCAAATGCGCGCGATTGATAACTATCTCGGATGACATCATCCGTTACGCGTCACTTGAACTACTTCCCATATTCCTCGCAAGTCTTTTCGAGTTTACCTGTCTTAGATGACCCATCCTGATCAATCTTGTTTCGGGCGAAAACCGCCTATCGCCTCTTCCGTCCGAGACAGATCTTCTCGGTTGAATCTTCTGGGGCTCAGTACTTTAACCGGCCCATATTTCGGCCCACTACATTCGTGATTTCCTATGATAGCTTGTTGTCAAGTAGAACAAGCTTCTGTTAAAAAAAAAAAACAATAAAACAAGCTATTTTTCCGTGCATATAACTGTTGTTCTTGTCAATACAAATTGGTAATTACTTAGTTAATTATATGAGACTAATACAATACTCTATATTCTAGATGAGAATAATACAATCCTCTATATTCTCTTACTAATACAGTAAAACAAGCGATGGCTTCCGTGCATACAATGCTTTTCGCACCGGTAAAAAAGGGTATTAGATTGTTAACAAACAATTCATCTAAACGCTTAAATTTTTAGAAATAGGAACAACTTTATTATTTATATATATAGCTCGATCGTCCTTAGGAAAAAATGACACTATGTGCTTAATTTAGTGTTCGACTAGTATTTAGGATGTAGACACACGCAACTGCGTAGCAATTAATGCTACTTGACCACCGATATTGTAAAATTAAAAACGAAGCTGGTTCATTCATGCGGTTAATTAATTAATTAGCGAATGTAGGAGAGGTTCTTTGTTGCAATCCAATAAAGTTGATTTGGAGAGGCAAACAATAGCTAATGGTCAATCAAGGAATAAGAGAGTGTGTGTAGGGGCGAAGGATTAATCCAAATAAACAGAAAGAAAAGGCAGCAGTGTTCAATCCATTCACGTTTTAGATCATCATCATCTTTAAATCACAGTCCTAGAAGGGAAGAGAGGCTCGCGAGAGCTAGCAAGAACAATGTTCTTAATTCCAGAGCTTTGGGCCACTTCCTTCTCCTAGGATTTTCGTGCCTTAGGAATGAATCAATCTCTCTTTTTGTTTGTGAAGGAATGCCCCATATTTATAGGGATCTGCACCCAATCATTGAACTGCAGACATTTCCCCAATAATATGGTGACACGTGCTCTCTCCGTATACCCGGGCGACGTGGGTGATGTCACTGTCTGTTAGGAAGCTTCCTTTAGGTCATTCCAGTGCATCATTTCCCTTGCAGCGATCCTTAATCCTTTAAAGCCACCAAGCCACTTGTATCTCCCCTATTCCCGCTATGGTAGGCATGGTCGTGAGCCCTTTGGCTGGCGCCAAACCCTTGCTCGAGACTCGTATCGACTTCCCTACCCCTGCCTTTTGGTCAGGTGCAGTCGCGAGCTCAATTCGCGTTTCGCGTAGGTATTCATTCATTTCCGTCGCGCCCATCCTCTTCGCTGAAGACGTCGCGAGGGGTGGACTTCTAGTAGGTGGTTCCTCCCTTCCAGCTCTGTTATATTCTTCCGCGAGGTTATAGCCCTCGCGGTGGGGTTTTGCTTAGCCATTATTAGCTACTGAATTATGACGTGTCCTTTGGGACTTTTTCGAGCCACGTGGCCATTTATTATAGGTTGGTCAACCGCCCTGTCATCCGACGCGCTGACCTTTCCTACAGCGAAATATCAACCTTTTTTTTTCCAAGGCAAAATAAATTTCTAGTCATATCGATAGAATATTATACTTCACAGATTACGAAAGAGAAATATTTATAATAGCATCATTGCTTTGAGTATATACATCAATTACTATATATGTTAGCACGTAAACTCAACTCAATCATGTATTCTACCGAACGCAAAAGCATTCTCAAAAGTGCGAAAAACTTGGGTGTTGGATGGGTACCACGTGGTGGTAGCGTTGCGCGTCTGGAACTCTTACTGGTAATATATATAGGATTAACTTCCAATGAGGGTCCCTTATTGAAGTTAAAATGCGGACCTCACCTTTCCGAGCCAAATTTTGACGATCCGAACCGTTCAATGTTTTTAAAATGCATTTTTAAGGGCCCCCGCGAAGATTCGTCCAAAAAAATACCCGTAAGGGCTTCATCCGATCGGTTTTTGTTAAAAACGTTATATATAGCGTTTTTAACAAAAACCGATCGGATGAAGCCCTTACGGGTATTTTTTTGGGACGAATCTTCGCGGGGGCCCTTAAAAATGCATTTTAAAAACATTGAACGGTTCGGATCGTCAAAATTTGGTCCGGAAACACAAAAAAGGCTAGGTCCGCATTTTATTTTTCAATAAGGGACCCTTATTGGAAGGGGCTCCTATATATATATATATATATATATATATATATAGAGAGAGAGAGAGAGAGAGAGAGAGAGAGAGAGAGGAACTCTCTAGTCCGGGACTAGAGAGTCCGGAACTCATAGTTCCGGATCAAATTTTCATGATCCGAACCGTCCAATGTGTTCAAAAAGTGTTTTCCAAGGCCCACGCGGGAAATCTTCAAAAAAAAAATACCGGGAAGGGCTTGATCCACGCAATTTTGTAAATATGCAGTTTTTGCGAAAAATTGCGTGGATCAAGCCCTTCCCGGTATTTTTTTTTGAAGATTTCCCGCGTGGGCCTTGGAAAACACCTTTTGAACACATTGGACGGCTCGGATCGTCAAAAAAATATCGGGAAGGGCTTCAAAACGCTTCAATCCGGGATTTCCGGGATCCTGGACTGGAGCCTCCCCGTATATATATATATTGATCGACAACAAAAGTTTTATTAAAGAAACTCGACAAAGGTTACATCGAGCGAAAGAACAAGATCGAACCAAAAGTTGGAGCACCCAAAGGGCAAAATCCGTACACCCGTGGGCCTGAAAGCCCTCGTAAAACATTGAAAATTACACTTGATGGCCTCAAAGCCCAAATACAACAAAGCACAAAAAAACCTAGCCCAAACAAGTGGGCTAGGCCCAACCCCTAGAAGACCCTAAACCTAACCCTAAAATTCGGACCATCCAAAATACTTTTGAACTGCTATGATGGGGAGTTGCGAGTACAACGTAAGCCGCCACGTGGTACCTTTTTTTTTTTTTTTTTTTGAACTGCCAAAAGGGCGGGAAGGAGCAACCAGCGTAGTATCCCCTCATTGGCCTGACCATTGGGGCTTACAACCCACTGTGGAATGTCCAGTTGAGCCATAACTATTGTCCGAGAGGATAGGCTGTCACCATAACTTAAGAGGTCCATGCACGGGAAGGAGAGGAGAATGTTATCTCACTCACTTTGTCCAACTAAGCTACCACCTCACTCTGGTCACGTGATATCTTGTTTACATCCAAAAATTTTCTCCTCAAAAGTTGGCCGGATATAAAAACGATCTTAATCTCACGAGAATAAAGAGTAGTCGAAATGAATTTTTTTTTTCACCTTCCGCTAATACTAGTATTTTCCTAGCAAAAACCCGTGCAGGAATAATAACGCACACCTTGCTTAATGTAAAAACTTGTACATCTTAGCCTCGATGTCATAAATTTTTTTATGCTAATGCTATGAATTTTTCTGTAAATATTACAAAGTTAAGGCAATTCAAGGCGGTGTATGGATCCACCCAAAAAGGGGTATATCTACGCTTAGTTTTTGAACTAAAAGAATAATATCAATTGTATTAATCTCAAATTTAAGCTAAAATCCAAAGATTATATCGATGGTTTAGATTTATTTTGCTCATTTAAAAATTGTAAAATGATTTTTTATCATTTGTAGTACCACTAAATTCGGCATAATGAATTACTATCATATAGTGAGGCTTTTAACAAAAAAAAAAAACTACCATATACAAACAACGAACGGCTCGGATTTTCATCCAAACAACGAAAAGCTCGGATCATTTGGATTAAATCCGAGTCGTCGATGCCGAGATGGACGGCCTGATGGGGCTCACTAAAACTCTGTAGTGAGTTACCTCACTACAAGGCCCCGCTTCCAACAAAAGAGACCCAAACGTGAAAATTTTGTTGGTAATTTTTCACCTCAAAAAGATAAAAAATAAATTTTTTACATAATCAAATTTCTAAAACTTGATCATATATATCAAACTTCGTGTTAAATTATTTTTGAGATAGAAATTTGATCATATATATCAAACTTCGTGTTAAATTATTTTTGATAATTTTGAATTTTACATAATTAAATTTCTAAAACTTTGAGCATACAGTACAAATCAAACTTCGTGTTAAATTATTTTGGGTCTCAAAATTATCTTGGGCCGAAGGCTTGTTTTGCGATTAGAGATCTTTAACAGCCTAGCAACTTTTTTTATTTTTTCTTTTTATCGGAACCGTCCACCACCTTAACATACTCCTATTACTTATGAATTACTGTTACTGGGCTTTCTGTAACGTACACAGATGGGCCAGAGATATTAGAATCGAAAAACTGCTACAGGAGCTTAAGCTTATTGGAGTGGAATGGGTTGAAGTGGTTTTTTTCTAATGGGCTGGGTTGTGGTTGGACATGGAAGATCTATCCTGATGACCAAAGCGGAGCATTTCCATTGAGTCTAAAAAAATTCAATATTTTTTTTTTTGACAAAACCGAGTCTAAAAAAAAGTCCAATAACAAAAAAAATATTAAGTAAATGCATCTGTTATATGACAATCAGGGCCGGCCCTGGGCATTGGCAAACCAGGCGGCCGCCAAGGGCCCCCGGTTTTTGGTCCAAGAAAAGGGCCCCCCAAATAGAGAAAAGGGCCCCCAAATAGAGGAAAATATTAAATATAATATATGTCAACCATTGCAACAGCCGGCGATTGTAGCATGGTGGAAACGTTTCCACCTCTTAAGACAGAGGTCGCGAGTTCAATCCCTGCTTGCTGCGACAATTTTTCGATGTTTTACAAAAATTTGCTTTAAAATGAAGGCACTGGGACTCGAAATCGGGACCTTCATCATGGAACCCAGTAATCTTTCCACTGAACTGCAAGGTAAACTTACTAGACTTTACACAAAGAATATATATATATAGTAAAATTGAAGGCCCCATTTGAAAATCCCGCTTAGGGCCCCGAAAAACTCAGGGCCGGGCCTGATGACAATCAGCACACAAAATCTTGTATGAATAGGCACCCATCATGATTCAGTATTGTACTACGAGTAGTTTTAGTCATGTAAAACATTTACATTAATGAATATTAGAAAAAGAATAAAATATAGATGGGAGGGTTTTGTTTCAAAGTGATAGAATGTAAATCACAGGATATGAAATTGTGTAATTTCACTTGACAATAATTGACCTGAAAATTCACAAAAAAAAAAAAAAAAAAAATTACCGATTTTCTTCACAAAATTATTTCACCCCAAGGAATATGACCCTATGAAGCACAGATAGGATACAGATACGTTTTTAAAAAATAATACATCTTTATAGTTAATTTTTGATGATTGGTTGTTTGGGCCAGCTTGCGCGCACTTCAATTAATTTTGGGGCCTTGAAGTTAACGACCGGACAAACCTCCAGTGACTTCAAGGTTTGAAATGTTTGGCCTCCGTGGAAATGGTGTTGAGAGTCCAACCCATGTGGGCCATTGGGCTTAGGTCCAGATGGGAGGGGGTTTTAGGGTTTTTTTATGTAACTCTATATATTTGTTGTTAGTCTCTTAATTTTGTGTGATCAAAAGAGAGAGAGGCAGTGAGTTTGAGAGAGATACACGAGAGATCATTGGTGAGGTTTCAACTATTGTGAGAGTGAGTGTGAGTGTGTAACACAACATCACGGTTTTCTCCGGATTATAGTGAAATCCCCCTCCCCGTGGAAGTAGGTCCGATTTGGCCGAACCACGTAAATTCGTGTCATTGTGGCGGGAATGATGGCAAAAATCTAAAGGTGTAAAACTTTCACTGATCGGTGGATATTAACTTAGTGATTTGTTATTCGTGTAAAACTTTCACTGATCGGTGGAAATTAACTTTTAGTGATTTGTTATTTTTGTGGGGCGAATGACGATAAACCGAAACGGAATCATCGTCGACGAATGAAGATTTTTTCTGCCAGAGAGCGGGAGGTGTATCTGAATCTCACGAAATCCAGAAGCAATTGGTTTTGGCGATTTTCGTGGGACAGTTGCGTGGGTTTTTTGAGAGCCACTAATGTGTCAGCAGTGGACATGAATTGTAATTAGTCAAGATAGAGCAGTTCGTACTAGTAGTTTGCAGGGACTGAAGGGATCGGAGGAAGGTAGATTGAAGGAATTTCTCCGGTTAATTTACAGTTGACGAAGGAGAGAAAGGTATCGAAGGATCACAAACAAGAATGGAGTAAAGTACAGAAGTTGTAGTCCTAATCGTCTCACAAGGCTTCAGGTGGGAGGGTAAAATTGTACATCAACATAACTTTGTCCTGGCTCTAACAAAATGCATAGTGGCATTAGCACCACCCTTTGATTTATAACAATTAGTAGATTAGGCCGTGATTTTATACTTAGGGTTTTTAGACTCTAAGTAATTTCCACGAATGTCCTTTTGTTTGAGTTCTTTAGATTTTTAGCTTATCGCTTATTTTGATTGATTGCGTGCTTGTCATAGGGAAATGATTAATTGGTTTAAAATTGATTTTAGTCAATTTTTGAGTGGTAGTCCTACTCACCCCTCCTCTAGAACTTGTAGTGTTTCGCGTAATTTCAATACTTATGTTTCAAATTTTGTGTATGTATTTATAGATAGATAGATATTGCATATATTTCTGTATACATATATATTGCATACATTTATATATGTATATATATTTAATTATACACGTATATATACATTGCACAAACTATATTTGCAGTTTGCCAGTTAAAATAATTTCAGTCGTATTCTAAAAGAATCCCTATGTATCCTCGCGTATCCAAAAAAAAGTACTCGAAATTTAAATCATTTAATTCAAATATAAGATATTATTTTCCGTATCCAATACATATCTAGGCGTATCGGTATCCGATACCCATATGCGACTAACTTTGGAGTATCCGTGCTTTATAGTATGGACCTAATACATCAAAGTCCAAAGAAAAAAAAAGAATTCCAAGATTGCTGTAAAAACCAAAAGGAAGAATACAAATAAAATGATAATGAAAATCAAGCTAAAAGGCAAACCACACAGAAATCATTGTAACTTTTTTTTTTTTATTGATTAATAGAAGGAAAATACTAATATTGAAATTGTTTTTGTTAATGGAAAAATTTTAGCCCCAAAAAGTATTGTACTCTACCCATAGTACAGGAAAACCACACAAATACAATAAAACAAGGTACAAGAAAAGCAGGCCAAGAGACAAACCGCAAAAATACAAGCATTTTATGTGCGGAAGATATGGCATTACCAAAAATCGATTTGGTGTTATCACCGCCCTTATTAGAAGATCTTATTTGCTTAGAAGAAAATGAACAAATGGGTAGATCTGGTGGAGGAGGCGGCAAGGAAGTCGACGGTGTGGGCCCGTCCTCAACAACAAAAGCAGTCGCTAGGCCCCACGCCAAGTGTGTATCGACGTGACAATGCATTAACCATACACCTGCACTTGCCATCAAAATTGTCAAAACCTATGAATAAGTAGTATCCATTTTGCAATCCATACATGTTATTCTCATAAGTTTAACTCCCAATTTGTTTCACTTTACTTATTTTCTTGTAACTGATAAAGTAAAAATAAGTGAAATTTATTATGAATAATTGAAATAGTTTTGAATGTGAATTAGTTATTAGTATTAGATAGTCCCACACGGGGTGGCTGTTGTGCACCCATCCGAGCCGTCCGTTGCTCGGATGGACGGCCCAGATTTCATCTTACATGCGCGGCAACGAACGGTGAAGCTACTGCTTCACCTTCAGCTACGGTGAATTAGTTGTTAGTATTAGTATGAGTGTGTTTTTTTTCGATTAGCAAAAAAGATTTCATAGAATCGGTTCAAGAGTGAGTTAATTAATGGAACGCGCGGAGGGATTATTTTATTAAATAGTAAATTAATATGTATGGAAACTAAACGGGTGTAAAGATCCAAAAGGGAAAACGTACCTGGATTATTTGCCGTAAATCTAATGACGGCCCACCCTCCAACGGGCACTCCAAAGGTATTGCGTTTTTGTGGATTGATAAGATTGAACATTGTTGGCCCAATTACATCGTCGTAATTGCCATACCCTTGGGCTAAAACATAAAAGTTATAACCGTGCAAATGTATTGGGTGGTTCTCAACACCCACCAATGCCGTGTTCTGAAACACAATCTGAACCGTTGAATTAAACTTCAATTTTGTAACCCTTGTTGACCTTGACGGAGTCACGAGCGAGGTATTCAAACTGTTGCTTTTATCCGTGTAGTTAAACACCAAGGGTGGATAATCAGGAAAATCGGTTGTGTAGATCCCACTCGTCATATTGTAGAAAGATGCTTCTAACATTGATAACTTGGTAGGGAGCTCGAAGGATTCATTGTTCATGCTTGCAGCAAATTGCATCCCTAAAAAAGCCGTACAAGTATTGTTTGCTCCGCAAGGGACCAGGCCCAAGCCTTCCGTCACAAACATGTGTTTGTCGATTTTAAGAGGGACTGGGGCCCAAAAAGGCCCATTCACAAGACTCGTAAGATTGGAATAGAATTTGAAGGCTGTAGCAGTGTCGTTGAAGACAGGTAGAATTGGCATAAGTGGGGTTGATGATGTGGCATTTTCATATATAATGATTCCGGTGGTGGTTGTTTTATCATATTCAAATCCCAAGCTATCATAGGGATGTGCTGCCATGTAATAGGAGGCCAGTGGTTGGTCCGCGGTGAGTAGTACATCGACGGTCTGGCCTGGAGCTATGACGACGATGTCGCTGACCATTGGGTTGGTGTAACAGGCATCAACGGCGACAACTGTCATGGTGTGGTTCGCTATCTTAAAAAAGAGCTGGTTATTGAGCGCAGCATTGATGATACGCAAGAGGTATGTTTCTCCTTGTAGAACCTTCAGCCTATATGTGCCTGAACAGAGAAAAATCCCCGTATATTTAAAATGTGAGGGGTTCTTAATCCAGCTAGATGATCACTAAGAAATTTAATTCCCTTCTTTGAGGATAAATGTCACATGTACTGGTACATATCACATTTTTACATCTTTGATTATTTTCTCATTCTAAGGTTCCATTTGTTTCTATGTAAAATATTTTTACGTGTAAAATGTTTTTCATGTAAACTATTTTCGATAAAAAGAAACTTCTCGTTTCAATTTTACGGTATTTAGCTGATGATGAAAAATATCTACCACACGTTAAGCAATCATCTCTCCACGGCTCTAATTAATTTCATTAGTTTTTTTGCCGAGGGAAGAAGTGGATCTTGATACCAATTACTGAGAGTGGAAGGTGATGCACTGATGCACCCCACAAAACTGCTTACCGCAATTCCATGGGTAAGTTGTTTTTCCCCATTTTTTGTAAAATGTTTTTGCCCAAGTTTTGTCTACCAAACACCAAAAAATAGCAACGAAAATGTTTCACGTCGAAACAAACGGATCCTGAACCAAAGTAGTCACTAATCACTTTGCAATTTTTCAAACTTGAATAAAGTACCACTTACCATCTGATGAGCAATCATATAGATCACCAGGCTGACCGTTGATGGTGAAAGCATTGGAAATATTAGGCCCATGCCCGTCGGATAGTGCTTGGTTCTCAATTTGAATAATACTAGAATTCCACCACTCTCCTGCAATCGCAATCTTATTAATCAATACTGTTAAATTTACAAATATTTTCTTGCAATCTGAAGGTGTTTATTTGAGGTAGAAACCTTTTCTTTAGTTAATACAAGACTCGTTAATTTCGGGCGCATTGCCACAACGACTTGTGTGAGCACGGATAATTAAGTTCACGTGAACCAGCAATTTTTTTGTAGGCCCCACGTATGCCGAACGGTTAGGGACACAATAGTGTCTGAATTTATAAACACAAATCAATGTGTGTAGGCCCCACGTGTACAACTGCTTAATAGACTAGTTAATTATTATGTGACAACAATCATGGATTTATAAGCTATGAAGCTTGATAAAATTTGACTGGGAATAAATAGAAGGGCTTGGAATGTACCCAAAAGAATTTGGAATTCTTCTAAGGGTTTTGGGAACGAGTATGAGTGACCATTTCTTGGTCGAATGATTAGCGCTCCATGTACAGTTGCGCGAAGCCATTGGGAGTGGGCATGCCACCAAAGTGTCCCTTCTTGGCCTGTGATGTCAAATTTGTATGTGTATTTATTTCCAGGGAGTATCGAGCATTGAGTTACATATTCAGGCCCATCCGCCCATCCACTCCGTAGCTGGAAAACCCCGTGCCTACAAGAATATCAAGACATTAAGTGAATCTGTATGTGTATATTGGTGTGTAATTATACATTACTTTATTTGTTAGAACACACACTTTTTTTAACCTGAGATGATAAAAACAAACAAAAACGGTTCACAAACAAAAACGGTTTTGGCATTAATTTAATCACATTTTCCTACAAGTGTGATAAAATATGTTTATTTTTACCATGCTTTGTTACAAGTGTGATAAAATGTGTTTATTTTTACCACGCTTTGTTACAACTGTGATAAAATGTAGTATTTATTTTTACCACATTGTGTTACAACCGTGCTAAAAACTTTTTTATCACATTTTTTCCAACCGTGATAAAATATTTTTCGCATATTTTAACCACACTTCGATTACAAGTGTGATGAAATGTATTATTTTCACCACACTTTGTTACAAACCTTAATAAAATGTGTTTATTTTAATCACGCTTTGTTACAACCATAATAAATAAAAAAATTTATCACAGTTTTTCCGACCTTGATAAAATGTATTTGCGTATTTTAATCATACTTTGATTACAAGTGTGATGGACTAGTAAATACTTTATTGTTTACTTTAGGTTTTTTAATTTTGTTGCCTTATGCATCACTTTTGGCGACGAAACAAATGTTTGTCGTCTTATGCAATGCCTTTGTCGACCAAAATATGAGGTTATCGCTAAAGTAGAATATAGTAGACATAATGGCGACAGAAAATGTTAGTCGCCAAAAAGAAAACATGTCACTAACTTAGTTTTTGTTAGTGTCTACTAAATTACTAGGTGTCGCCAAAGGTTAGTCTACGGCGACCAAATTTAAGTCGTCGATTGTATAATTTCTATAAATTAAAATATTATAATGTAATGTAATATAATATATTATGATATATTATGATATAATGCAATATATATCTTACGTAAAATATATTACATATTTGTTGTAATATAATAGGGAATAAAAGAAAAGATAATACATATATATTCTTTGAAACTTGTGAGGACTAAATTGCTCAATAACATGGAAGATGAGAAATTTCAACAATTTTTTTAATCACATGCATTGGGAAAGATGTTGGTAGAGGTTTTAATGTTGATTATATCGCTAATGCTTTTAACAACATGAAGAGCCGAGCACAATTCAAGATGCTTCATTTTAGTAGACAGATTAAGCATAACTATTTTTTCGTACTCTACGGGCATATAAAAAATCATTTATTATGTAATTTTAGCATATTATTTTGACTTTTTAATCGAATACTCATAGTGTAGTTAATCTTTATTTTTAGTATGCATGTTCGCCACCACTAGGTAAAAATTCTGGCTCCACGTGCCACCAATTTTTGTATGAGTAACCTTACCCTAACTTTAATTAGACTCCCGTAGCTAGTGGAAGACGGAATTTTGCCCTCAATATTGATCCGGTTGTGCATGCATAAGGCCCAACACAGAGAAATAATGTAGAGTCCTCACCACATTAAGGCATCGTTTGGATGCAGTAGTAGGAAGAGGGATGAAGGAACCCGGCCGGATTAGGGGGTGATGGGATGTTTAGCCCATGGTTTGGGAACAAAACACCCACCCCGACTAAATAGCCGCTGGCTAAATAATCCGAGAGATGGTGGACTAAATACAAGCAGGGGGAGGGGTGCTTGTATTTAATCATGGGGGATAAGGGTGGCCAAATTACTTGGTTACCCCAGAATTTTTAGATCTAGAAAATTTCTAAAATTACAAACAATCAGGGGGGGGGGGGGGGGGGGGGGGGGAAACGTATCTGGGTCGCCATTGATTTTGTCAGATTTCCGCCATTGATTTCTGGGTCGTCTAGTTCGGTGGGTTCTGGAACAGGAAGAAAGAAGAACAAAGAAAGAAGAACAAAGAAAGAAGAAGAAGAAAGAAAAAGAAAAACTGACGTGTCTCTCTCCCAAGTGGGGTTTTTAAGTGTAAATATTACACTTCACCACCCTATATTAGATTGGGTAATTCACTCAAGCCCTCAACTATCACCCCATATGATAAAACCAGTTTTTCATTACATTTTTATCTTTAAAACTAATAAAACTATTTTTTGTTTATTAGAAAAAAAAAATACTTTTAATATTAAATATTCCAAATATATGAAAACATATTAAAACGAAGTATTATTACTTGATTGGTGAGAAATATAGCAAAATAGTTCATTTTCATACTTATATAATTATTTAAATGCGATAATCTAATATGGACATTCACAAGGGTAAAATAGTCATTTGACTGATTTTTACATCATCTACCCTCTTTATCCCTCCTTTTTAATCCCTCATCCAAACCATGGACTATTTAATCCCCCATTCTTAACTATCACATCAATGTTGGTCCATCATTCTTATTTAATCACCCCTACTATTTTATCCTCCTTGACTATTTAATCCCTCTCAATATAATACGGCATCCAAACGGGCCGTAAGTGAGCTAATAGTACATAGTGAATTCAGACTCATGAATGGTAAGTCATTTAATATGGGAGATATTAAGATCAACTTTTTGACTCTTTCTATCCTATATCAGATCCAATGTTTGTATAGGTCCCAACAAAATTGGACCCCGAATTAGTCGTTCTAATGCTTCAGATACCAAAATATAAAGCAAGTGATTCTCACACCCTTTACTTTGATAACCGAACCCCCGTTTTTTCCCCTATAGTAAAAATTTTATGTGTTAAAATTACACTACAAAAAAAAAAAGGGGGCTGAAATTATCAAAATAGGGGGTGTGAAAATTATTTTTAAGATATAATACAATTTGTATTGTTCATAGATTAATGATAACCATCCCGGAACAAAACTGATAAACAAAAACAATCAAATTGATTTGCTTGAATAAAATATGGGTACACTATTAGATATACACCACTTTATGTGGGACCCATTTTGGGGTCCCCTCGCAAATTACTTGATTCTTTTAGTTTATTTAAAACATATTTGTAAGAGTCCTTGTAAGCAGTGGCGGAGACCGAGTTGTAATGGAAAAAAAAAAAAAATCAAAGTGCAACCCGACATGTTCTCAAATCTTGAAAATCATCTACGATTGACTATAAACTTTTCTACTGGTATGATATGGTACCGGTACCGGCCTATACCATACTATGCCGTTTCAAATTTAGCGGTACTATCTACAGGGCCGGCCCTGAAATTCTTGGGACCTAAGACGAACTTGTAAATTTGGGCCCTATGTTTTCTTTTTTTTAAATAAAAATAAAACTAACCTCTCAAAATGATAGTTACTTGGTACTATACCTTTTTTTTTTTTCATGATTCATCTGGTTGTTTCGAATAAAACTAGTTTTTGGTCATATTATTTTTTGCATCAATAAAAAAAATATCCCTTTGAAAATGTGAGTTTGTGAGAGGGGAAAAAAAATACTATTATGGAGAAGGGATATGAGAGGCCCAAGAATTGAACCATGTACCTCTTGGATAGAAAAATTAAGCTTTTCCACTAGGCTAGCTAGCTCATTGATTATAGTAGTGATAGATTAAGTATATATTTTATACCTAAGTGTACCTATCCGGGGCCCTAATTTTGGGCCAAAGTTCGAGGGCCTAAGGCAGTGGCCTTACACGCCTTAGCTCAGGGCCGGCCCTGACTATCTATATACAAAATACATATGTGTGTGTAAGTATAAATATATAAATATAAAATGTGCAAGTCACAAATTGTCGCAAAAGCAATCACTTTGTTCACTTCATATTTCCAAAAAAAAATTCAAAAAGATTCTTTCCCTATCTCTCATCTCTCCAATCATTAATCACATTTCTCTCTCTACTCAACCCCACTCTCCAATCATTAATCTCATTTTTCTCTCTATCTCTCTCAAATTATTACACGTCTCTAAAATTATTACTTTTTCCAAAAACTCATCCAAACACTATCAATATCATTTTTTGTGTGTAGTCTTTTTGTACTTCTGTACAAAGGTCAAGACTCTATGCCTACCGTTGTACTAATTACTACTCCTACACTAGTATCTTTTGTTCATAAAAGAAAAAAAACACCTACCCTGTCATTAGTGCTATCCAGTTGTAGCTTACTTCTCTTTCCTACAGCTACAATCTCATTTTCCATAGATAAACGAAGGAGAGCAAAGTTCCATGGCGATTGAGTAAAGCTTGGTGTCCGGCGACGGAATGGTTCATATTTTTTCTCTTCGACTAACATCCATCCTCTCTCCTTTTAACCATTCTCTTCATTCTTCGGTGCAGTTTGGTGAAAAAAACAGTACTGGGAGCTAGCTTGGGAGATCTGGCTGACATTTTCTTTTTTTTTTTGAAAAAGTGCGGGGAGGTCCACCCCAGCCCTACACTGGCTCCGCCCCTAAGTTATTAATCCACTAATTCGGATATCGGTAAGAGAGCTTGATCAATTTTCCCTAAATTTGTCAAGATATAACTTAATGAATCGACCAAACATTCACCGAACTCCAAATGAGCTGAATTTGAACAGTTCCGATCATTATTTTGCTACCCCTAAACGGATCCCATACAAACTGGAGTTCATGTGAATCAACCATGCAGGTGTCATACGAAATAAACACATAGTTATGGGAAAGAATAATGATTGTGACACAAACTTTGTGGCACAACCAACCACAACCCCACTCACATGGGGTGTGGGGCTCGCACGTGGGGCCCATGTGGAACCCACACCCCATGTGAGTGGGGTTGTGGTTGGTTGTGCCACAAAGTTTGTGTCACAATCATTTTTGTATGGGAAAACCAAGTGGCTGTGGTGCGGAGGTATTCTAGCATTCCATGGTACGTGGTTGACCACGAACCAATATTCTTAGAGAAAACAAGTGGCTGAAACATTATTAATACATGTGAAGAAAGATAGATGGGGGAATTCCTGGCCGGTCCAGGAAAAGCTACTTAATTCCCTTTCCCACAGCATATGCACTGCCAAGGTAAAACACGGGGAATCCCATTTGGCAACTCTTGTCACATTCTCTATCTCTCTCTCTTTATCCACTGCACTCCACTCCACGTGGACATAATCTCTCTCTCTCTCTCCTCAACTCCCACAGCATATGCACCACCAGGGGTTGATTTTCCCATAACCCAGCAACGAGACCCTCTCTCTCTCTCTCTCTCTCTCTCTCTAATCACAGCCACTCCATCCACCGCCACCTTCATCTCCGATCAACCACTCCATCTCCATCTTGAGACCAACCCCTCTGCCCCTCTTGCTCTCTACAAACCCACACTAGACGACGACGGTCCGACGGCGACGAACTCGGCGAGAACCCGGCGTATGTTAGTTTTCATTTTTTCATCTCCATTGTATGTTAATTTTCATTTTTTCTAAACATGCATGAACCCGGCGTCGGAGAAGAATGGCCTAAATTGTTCAATTTTCAATTATGTTAATTTTCATGTTTTCCTAGATCTGATCTAATTCTGTCCGGCGTTGGACAAGAACGGTGACCGCTGGTGAGACAAGAAGTCGTGGGGGTAGGGAGGTAATTTGGGCCGGATATGAAGCCCTGACTAAATATAAGCACCCCCATCTAAATTTAGTCCAGGAGAAGAAAGATGAGGAAGGAAGCCGGATGAATCATCAGGGTGGGTTTTGTTTCTGCCAAACAAGGGATGTGGCTGAGAAGAGGGATGAGGGGAACAAGGATTAAATAGTCAGGGGCGTAAAACACCATCCAAACGGGCCCTAAACGACCTGATTCATAACTAGACCAGCACCTCTCCATACCCATACCTTCATATCCTTTTGTACTCTCGATTTTCATCTATGTATCAGGCTCAAAACTATGATCCAGACCGTTTAGCTTGTAGAACATGGAAAAAACTCTAAGTCTACAAAAATATTTATGTAGGGTCGAGAATCCCTAGATATGTGAATAAGTTACACTTCCTTCTGAAAATTGTAACGTTTAATAGTAATATATATTTACCGTTCATTTTGAATAACAATTTGCATCGTGTTCACGTATCTATCAATATTCCAACCATACTGATATTTTGAAGAATTATTGTTCTTCACCTGATCTCTCGATTCATATGAGAGTTTTGCGCCTGAAACAAGGACAAAAATTGTAAGTATATAAGGCCTCGTTTGATTCGCGGATTGAAATAGGTGGGATTAATAATCCTGGGATGGGTAGACCCAGATTATTTATCCTGGTATTAGTTTCGTCCCTAAGCTACCCAATCCCATGTTTGATTCGCGTGGGGTTATTTCTAGGATAAATTTTTTTAATAAATTTTTTTTTTTGAAAAAAAAGAGTTAAAAAAGTTTTTTTTTAAATTATTATTTTTTTAAAAAAATAAAAAAATATTTAAAAAAAATTATTTGTGGAAATTTTTTTTGAAAAACATTTATTTTGAAACAAATTTAAAAAATCATTTTTAAAAAAAAATAATTTATTTTAAAAATTTATTATTTCCAAAATAATTTACTAAAAAGTTTTTTTATAAAATATTATTTCCAATTTTTTTTTAGATATATTTATTTTTTTGAATTTTTTTTTGTATAAATAGAGTTTTTTTAGACAAATAATTATTTTCAAAAAAAGGAAAACATTTTTTAAATAATTTTTTTAAAAATAATTTTTTTATAGAAAATATTATTTTAAATTTTGAAGATACATTTATAATTTTTTTAATTTTTTTGTAAATCATTTTTTTTTTTAAATTTTGAAAATACTTTTTAGAACAATTCGAATATCATCCGAATGATTTCGTAAACAATTCCATCTTTGTCAATCCCACCTCCCCCCGGGATTATTTAGTACCCCGTATATAGGGATAAAAATAATACTGAGATTAACAATCTTGAGCATCATTTGGGAACCAAACATAGGATAAACCAAGAAGTGGTACAGTTAGTCTTATCCCAGACAGTTAATCCACGAATCAAACGAGGCCTTAAGGTATAGAGGGATGGGGTATGGAAATGTAATACCCGTTCCGGATATTTAGGTTTTAATTCGCATTTTCTAAAATTGATTATGGGCTTATATGCATGTATTTGTTTTGAAAAGGGGTTAGAGTGTGGGTGGTGTGTGACATTAATTTGTGAGATTAGAGCACATAGCTCATGGGACACACACACACACAATCATTTTACTTTAAGAGCCCAATAATAGAGCTTAAGGGGATATTTTCCCCTTCACATCTGATTTCTACGTTGGAGAGGGAGAGAGAGAGAGAGAGAGAGAGACCGTAGGAAGAGGAAGAAGAATAAGAAGGAGAAGAAGAAAGAGAAAGGAAGAATTAAGGGGGGAAAACCTAATTCAAGGTAAGGTTCTTGATTTTTTTTGATTAACAGGTAAGGTTCTTGATTATGATCTTAATTTGTTAGTCTTTGTAGCTTTTGGGTAGTAGAACTGGTATCTTACAATTGGGAGGAAAGTTTTACGGCTTTCTTTTACAAAAATTCGTGATTAAGCTTGTTAAATTGTGGTTGTTCGTTGTTAAACTTGAATCTGCCCTGATTTTCGGTGAATTTTTAGACAGGGTTCCTCTATACGTAATTTTCTGAAATTTTTACTGTAGCTACCCATACAAGTCGTTTATGCTGTGTTAAATTTTCAGAATTTTACGTGAAGTACAGAAAATATGAAAATTCGTGAATCAATCTGTTGTCAGGTTCGTGTTTGAGTAGACTGCACTGTCACATCTTAAGGGAATGGCTATAACTTGGTCTAGGAAGCTTGGAATTTCAATCCGCTTGTTGCGTTAGAAAGTAGACTCGTAAGGCTTTCAGAATTGATAGGCCGTGTAGCCTGATTAGTTTCCAGTGATAGCAGTTTTTGACTTGAAGTTGACCGTGAATTTGTTTGACAGGTTTTTGTTGTGTGTTTGGGTTCATTTGATAATTGGTTAAAAATAGTTATCGGGTACAGAAAATTCTGAGTTTTTCGCATGTTGTTTCTGCTTGTGTTTACAGTCTACAGTGAAAATATTAGGACTTTCGGATGGGTAGATTAATTCTATAAATTCGTGGACCGCAAGGTGTCGGGTTGTGTCAAGCATGATTATGCACTTTTTATGCACATGAGCGCGGAGGAATTGCTATCTTTTGGACTTAATTGATGTTTTACTATAAACATGAATGATGGTTGTGCTAATTGAGAGTACTTATTACAGAGATCGGATCGGGCACATCCGAAGCGCCGAAACCATAGTTGTGTCGTTCTCTCTGGAAACCGAGGTGAGTGTTGATTCATAGATGGAATTTATTTAGAGATGACATGTGATATTGAATTGTGGCATACGTGCCGATAATGGGGCCATGGGCCGGTGGCATAAGTGCCGATAAATGTGGCTTAGAGCCGATCTATTGAATTTGATGTTGAATAGTCAATTGTTAGTGTTTGAGTTGTGGATTGGAATTTTACTCTTGTAAGTTTTATCTATGTCTCACACACTCCTGAAACCCGTTTTGGGTTTCAGTTTGCAGGTTGTTTTTGTTAGGTGGTGTCCACTGCTAGTCCCGTGGTGCAGTTGTGCTCTCGTTCAGGGACCCTTGTTGGGACTTGGTTGTGATGTTTTGGGGGCTGGAGGGGTATGGCTTTTGGTCAAAGTTAGTTGTTGTATGGACTGCTTAACTTAGTAGGTGTTGTTTCTTTAAGACTTTCGTTGTAATTCACGTGACGAGTTTATATTTCTGAGTTGTAAATTAAGTGGTTTGAGTTTCTTTTGGATCTATAATTCTTAATTGTTGAGTTGGGAGTCAGGTGATTGCACACCGGGTCGGGTTTGACCCGGTATAGTGCCAAATCGAGGACGGGTCGTTACAGGAAAGGTGTTCATCCCATTCGGAACGTAATATATTATAGAATTAGGCGCTGACGATAGAATTAATTTAAATCACGTTCAGCTTAATTATCAACCTTATAATTATCCTCCTGATCTTGACTTTGGAATGCTATTTTGTTGTGGATTGAAAAATGCTATGAAAATGCTACCATAGATACCCCACATGTGGATGTGATTAATGAGGCACCCTTGAATTCTTATAGGAAATTATATACATCTTATGTTAACTACTCCCTCCGATTTGTTAATTCATTTTGGGAGTTTATGCCGTTTTTCAAATTATTATAGTATCTTGTAATTTATAATGTTTTATGTAATTTTAAAAACATTGTCTTATAGAACTAATTGAGATTTATCAAACAAGATCATATTGGACATATATCTAATTACTTACAAATTCAAGGATATGACTAATTTTTTATCCAGTTGCAATAGAACGAGGGACAAACAAATCCGGACGGAGGGACTATTTTTTAACCGAAGTTCACAATATTTGCTAATGAATTATTTAACCGCGATTTTATGAATATGAATTTTTAAACAAATTTTATCAAGTTAAGGCAATTCAATGAGATGTATACAGTACACACTCAAATAGAAAGTTAAGAATCCCGTGCAAAGCACAAGTTTACGCTTTATACGTATATAGACGACATGTATATATTTAAATATATGGACACTAATATAATACTTACCAGTGAATGGTAATGTTGTAGGGAGATTCATTGAAGACATGAATGACCACTGTGTCACCTTCATAAACCTCTATAGTCGGGCCGGGAAATTCTCCATTCACAGTAGTGATGAATTGCTCATGGCACAGCCGGTTGATAGTTACATTTTTTACCTGTCAAAAAAAATTTATAAGAAACATATTGTGTTGAACACTACATTTCCAAACATGCATAATATGCATGAATGTGTTGCATGTGTGTTTAATATGTTTGGAGAAAACAAAAGTACTACTTGCTCCGTTTCATTTTTGTTGTTTTATTTTTAAACGTGTATTTTCGGGGTTAATTAGTTTATTCCGTGCCATAAACCCCAAAAAATAGCTTTAATAAAAGAAAAAAAGGATGTAAATGCTTTGTATTCTATTATTAACTAATTATAACACCAAATAAGAACACATGAGATACATGGATCACGTGTTTCCAAGTATCATGTCTTCCACTTCAATACATTGCTAGTCGCATAATCATATCTTGAGATTCGTATTAGAAATTAACCTAGAATAAAGGAATGAGAAATTACAAAAAACAAGTGATTCAAATTCCTTTAAAAAAAAGATTTACATGAAAATGATGCTCCACGATTTCAGCAGAGGCCACTGAAGAATAAGCCAAAAGGGCTAGAGCAAATGCCGAAGCCAACGTAGGATAAGCCATATATCGCAACATGAAACACTCAAAAGATCGAACGGGTTTCTTCAAATTTCGGGTACTAAAAAAAAAGAAGGAAAAAAAAAACGTGATTTCTCAAATTCGGGTACTCCACATTGTGGCAACGTATCTTCTAATTTGTGTGGAGGAGGTAAAAGTTATTCACACACTCTCAGCCCCAAGGCTCCCACTCTCTCTCACTAAGTGCTCATGGATTTTTCTGGTGCTTTACAAAGGAGCTGCCAGAGAGAGAGAGAGAGAGAACAAAGTGTGAGGCTCTCAATTCCAGAGGCTCAATTATAGACTTGTTCAAGTAGCAATGCGTTAGGCAGCTCGTGTATTTCCGAGTTTTCCTTAACAAACAACGAGATTGTTGACTGGTTGTCATGACTGTTGGATGGGTGTTTCAATCTAGGAAAACATCAACAACAACATGGGAAAACATCAACAACAACATATTCCAACGTGGGCAATGCAAGGGAAAATTGCAACCAAAGAAGTCAATTAATATCGATATTAGTCAAGACAACTAGTTTTCTGATTTTTCTATTCGATAATCTGGTGCCGTCACGAACTTTCATTCATCGGACTGATCATTTGGGTTTGAAGTTTAAAGTTAGACGTAGTTTTCCAAAATAAGTTAATTGGCTTTTCGGGTTTTTTTTCGGGCTAAAAATGTTAATAGTTAGATATTTCCAAAAAAAAATTGGGTAAAAGCAAAACCCAAATGACACTTGTAGTCAAGTGACTTATTTTGAGAAATTACCCGTAAATTGAAAACTGTAGTGTTTCTGGATCATACACGCACAAAAAATCTCCCTTGAATATATTTACACAATACACAAGATGAAAACCTTTTCCGGGGAGCCACAACCGGCTCCCGCTCCGGGGAAGCCACAACCGGCTCCCGCTCTCACTCTCAACTTGTCTCACTCACATTATGCGCTACCACACACAAAATAAAAGAGACTACAAGAGTATTATAATCCTAGGGTTATTCTAAGGAAACTCTTGTCAATCTTGGGTCTAAGCTCATCCAGTCCACACAGGATGAATACCAACAAAAACTTTTAAATTTAATGCCCGCAAATTTTTTTTACCGGTGATCGGAGTCGAACCTGCGAGCATGCAGGAAAAGCCACTTACTACTCACTGTCATGATTCTACTTACTCACCTCGGGTCAACAGGTTTTGTTAATATTATAGTAGTAATAAATCATAAGTTCAGTCCCAAAAACTCTGACAAGATTGATTAAGAAAGGGACCCGATTTTTTGGTAATAATAATGATAGTTCACTCCCCCGGAGACACCCCATCCACACCCCAGCCACTGTTCACGTGGGCCCCCACGTGGGGCCCACCCACTTCACCCCAGGGAAAAAAAAAATCCCAAAATTTTCAAAATCCCCAAATCTTTTGCACCACTCTCATTTTCGCGGGCCAAGAGAGAGAGAAGAGAGAAGAGAGAAGAGAGAGAGAGAGAGAGAAGAGAGAGAGAGAGGAGAGAGATTGCGACCCAGATCCACCGTCCGACGATCGACTGCCCTTCACCGGTGAGTCCAACTCTGGCGTCACTCCCCCAGCACAACCACCACCAGTTCACCACGACTCAAGCCCAACCCGTCCACCACCCCGACAACGGCAAATCGAAGAAGACGTACGGCAAGGCTTGCGACGCCAGGTCTCTCTCTCTCTCTCTCTCTCTCTCTCTCTCTCTCTCTGCTTGTTTCAACTAGGTTCCAACGATCGACTAGGGTAATTGAACAGGTGAAGTTCTTGTACTTACCGATTTTAGGGTTTTGAAATTGAAGTTCTTTGAACCCGGTTTTGGTTTGATACTGTGCTTGTACTTACCAATTTTAGGTTGATACTGTGCTTGTGTTAGGTTTGTTTCATGGCATTGAGGCACCCATGAATGATACTAATGGCTGCCATTATGCAGAAGTTCCATTTATATTGTCCCAATGTGTTTATGTTATACTAAAAGCTGCCCTACTCCTTGCGTCATCCCAGAATACATTCCTTAATCAACCCTCCTCATTCAAATCAATTGCATAAAAGAAGTCTCCGTTGTCAGCTTGCATTCTCATGAAATATTGATTCATTGCCTCAGCATCTCCTTCCGTAAGTTGTAAACGCCAAACCTTATCCAAATAATTCCGGCAATCCCTCGGCAAATATGGAACCTTATCAGGTCCACCTGCTTCAATTTGAAGCGAGTCAATACTCTTATTCAACCTGATCCCAGCTTTGTCATTCATCACAAGAATCATTTTCACATTTGAATCAAGTACCCTATTGCTCTTAAAAAATCTAGGCTTTCCCGGACTTTGTTCATGATTGTGCTCCAAAATAACCCGACTTACCCTCCACTTTCCCTCCTGGGTTAAACACATATTAAGGTGAGCCGGACATTCTGTTTTTGCCTGTGGACGTGGATTGGTAAGGTTGCTTCCTTTAGGCCTTGCCTTTCCACGTTTATTGCATTCAAACATTACATGCCTCAAGACTCCATCTTTTCCTTTTTTCGAAGATCTTTTAGCCACTGCAAACCCCTTTTCTTTCGCAAATTTTGAGTAATAAAAATACGCATCACTGGGGCTGTCGAATACCATTCACAGTGGTCAATGCTTCAATTTTTTTCACAATAACAACTCAAACAATCATTCCTTCCAACAATTTTTGAAGACTTGGCAAGTACCCGGGGACTAGTTCGGAAGAGTTTTGAGCCAGTTTCCTTTTGGAGTTTTTAGTTCCAAAAGATTAAACTCCAATGTAGCTGCAGAGTTTTGGCTTTAGGTTTAACATAAGGGATACGAAAACATCCTTGCATAAATAGAGTCCGTACAAGAAGGAATGCAATGAGATGATGCTCAATCATTTGTTGCAGAGGTCCCTGTGACAATGTGTGTGTGTGTGTGTGAGAGAGAGAGAGAGAGAGACCGACCTTGGTTGAGTCGCCCGATTTCTAGGCGTCGTCATCGTGGCTCAATCGGACAGGTTGGGCTTGAGTCAGAAAGGGAGACCGCCGATTCAGTCGCCGGTGAAGGCCAGTGGTGAAGGTCAGTCGAGCCTCGGAGGGTGGGTCGTGGTTCATGATCTTCTTCCTCTCTACCATCTTCTTCCTCTCTTCTCTATCTCTCAAGGGTGCCGCGAAAATGGCTGGTGAAACCCAGGATTGGGGATTTTAAAAATTTCAGGATTTGATTTTTTGTTTTTTCCTGGGGGTGAGGTGGGTGGGCCCCACGTGGGGGGTCCACGTGAACAGTGGCTGGGGTGTGGATGGGGGTGTCTCCGGGGGAGTGAACGTATCATTATTCTTTTGGTAAGGCGTTTTTGGAATTGTCGTTTTTACCAAGGTTGAAATAGGTGTTGTTGTTAAATGCTTAGGTCGCACATGAGCGGCTTTACTAAGGGTTTAGGATGGCCACTTAAACACCCAAAAAAATCTTGAACACCTTATTCATATTTGAACACCTGACCCAAAAAAGTTTGTGTGGACATCGCCACCGGAATGAAAAATATGTTGTTTGTTTTGAAAAGGAGTCGTCACCCGGGTTTTTATTTTGGAAAATGATTTAACCAAAGAAACCGTTTTGAAAATAATGGCGCTCGCACCATTGATTTTGGAAAAAGAATTTAATTTGAAAAACCAGAGATTTTGGATTCGGGAGCCAGGTTACGAACGAGGAAGGTTTTGAAGGCACCCCGATCACCCGATTAACAATCGGTCTTTACTAAATATTTGTGGGATTTTAGAAAACATTTTATGGCTAAACTTTATCCAAGTAAACAAATAATCATGCAAGACAAGCAATAATTAATGAAAATGACAATAAATAATGAACGGAAAATTATAATTTCAAATTGTTTTAAAAGAAAATGAATTTTAAAATCTATTTTTAGAAAGTATGCCGTGTAGCACTCTTATGTGTACTGTGCGGTACAGATAGAGTGTTGTGCGGCACAGTTTATTCGACAAACAGTTAAAAACTTTGATTTTCGGTGGAAACTGAAAGTGAACATATTTATGCTGCATAACCCAATCAAAACTCAATCATTTTTGGAATGAAAAACTCATGTTTTTGGATTGAAAATGTTCCTCCTCAATTGATTATGTTGTATAGTATGACGATTTCACTATACGGCAAAATTATGGAGGCTTTTGATCAATAGGAGACTCCTGATTATCAAGCTCCATTGGAACCAGGCCCAAGGGAGGTAGACCATCTTCGACCCAATTTCACCCCTCAGAATACTGAAACGATGGATTTCAGTCAAGAAACCGAGATATTACCTTCGCGATCAAAACTTCTAGAATGAATACCCTTCTTGAACTTCTAATCCAAGTCTTCAACTTAATTCCTCTGACCATGCTCCGATATAGCAATGGTGCTTTTGATTCTTGGATTAACGAAGAAAGGGATGGCCGAGATATGGTTTTGGACCGAAACAGAGCACCGAGAAATCGAGTTTCAACTGGGGTTTACTTGGGAGAATTTAGGAATAGTTTCTGGAGATGATGGGTAATGGAAATAGGTGAGTTGCAATATAGGTAGAGTTTAACAGAGCTTATAGAGAGAGACTTTCATGACATTTTTCACTGTTGGTTTCCTCTGAACGTTGCTCGGTATATATAGCCGTAGGAAACCGATTGAACCTCACGTATACTTGATGCCCACTCCAAGCAACCATGGCTATAGTGTAGCCTTTCTCTTCTCCAAGCAAAGATGATTACACCAGGTTACAAATCGTCAACGAAGGGAGCTGCTCGGCATTCTGCAAAAGTGAGTTTGACACATGACAGTGTCGTGCGGCACCGGAAGAGTAGCGTGCGGTATAGTCAACTGTGCCGTGCGGTAGAATTGTGTGGATAACTTGGTTTTTCAGCAAAAAGGAGCATCGTACCTGATAGTTAGGTACCGTGCAGTATTGTTGACCATGTTGACTTCCAAAACTTGAAGGGTGCTCATTCCAAAAGGTTTCCTGGGCGTTTCTTTTCATCATCGGGGATTTAAAGCATGAAGGTTAAATTTGGGGTGTCTACAGTTTGAACAACTAGCCTCAAAAAATCAGCTCACAAACCAATCCAATGCAAACAACTCAAATTAAAAGCCATAGGCGGCTCAATAACTTCCTACAGATAGTCAAATGAATAACCTAAACTATTTTGTATTTTCTAATATAGGTAATAAGATTTAATTATTTGAGCACTTAATCATTTACCATGACCATCCATTAATCCATGCAATTCATAATGAAAGACCTAATATATTCTCTCACAAAAATACACTCTTAATGATAATTTTTTTAAAAATAGATAGAGAAAAAGTGTCTATTGGTATCGATTTTTTGCTCTAACTTTTTTGGACAAGAATCAACTCTATATCTACAAAATAAGAGCATATGTGAAAAAAATAAATAAATAAAATAAAATAACAATGCATACCTATTCACCACAATTTTCTATAATAAAAACTAATGTTTATGTGCCCATAAAATTTTGTTTTGCCTAAAATATAGAATTCGTCTAGAAAATACAATTGTGACTCTTATGTATTCTCTTATTATTTGTGCATATAAAGCTCTGTTCAAAATTCTTGAAGCCGCCACTGAGATTGCTGATGTTGTGTGGACGACCCACCGAGATTGCCCAAAAAGGATTGTGATTTGTTAGAGTCGCTACCCGGATTTGAGGTCCGAACCCGAGAAACCGATAAAAATATGACTCGTTGCCCACTGAAAAAGATTTCACTAGTCCTGACGGAACCAAAGATTTCTCGGATTCGGGGGTTTGGTTACGAGAGGGGAAGGGTTTTACGGCACCCCTCTCGCCCGATCCGTGAACCGGTCTCTACTCAACATTTTGTGGGATTTTGGAAATGTTTAAAATTTGATTTATTCACATAAACAGGAATCGGGGACGAGAATCACATAATAACAAAACATGCAAGAGATGCGATTTTACTGTGGATGCTTGTGCGCGCGATCTACATGGATGATGAACGTGAAACTACAAATGTTCACAGAAATAAATTACAACAAAAATCGTGTAGTAACTCAAGAAATTATGAACATGAGACTTATTAAACTGTTTGCAATCTGGATTCCAGAATGGGGATTGAGCGCTCAAGGGCAGTGACTTGAGCGCTCAACCCTCATTCCACCCGAACATTTTTCTTGCTGGTTTTCAATGTTTGATGCTGCTTTAAGACTTAAATACACCACAGAAACATCACACAATCATCACCTCCCTTTAGAAATCACCAGAAAATGCTTAAAACAAACTTGCTTTAGAACCAGTTTGAGCGCTCAAGGCTCATGGGTTGAGCGCTCAAACCAATTCTGCAAGAGAGAGGGATCCAGATCACAAACACTATACTGACAACTTATATACACTAACAAAGGATTAAACCATAAGCCATCATCAGAATTGCTGGAAAACTGCAAATAGGCCACGAACAGCTTGAGCGCTCAAAGATCTGACCTTGAGCGCTCAAGCCATAACATGGCTTTCTACTGTTTAACCTTTAAACTGATTTTACTACTTCCTCAGGACCACCAAAGGCATAAAATAAAGTTTCAAAAGGACAGACAGTCTCTGTTTTGCACTCAAATATGAGAAATTCAAAGTTTTTGATGTTTAATCATTATGAAATGGTTAATTTATATTCATGCATGTAATTCTGGTGTGAAAATAAACTGTTTTGAAAGCTACATGAACACAATTAACTTCTAGACAATGATCAAAACCAAAAATAGGCTCAGAAATTAGCAAAACAGTGGCCTGCTCAAAATTGGGCTTGAGCGCTCAAGGCCAGAGGCTTGAGCGCTCAAACCTGCTGTAACAGCAAATTTGAAAAAGGTTTTTAAGCAACTTTCAGGCCTTTGTGAGTTCAATGCAAGTACAGAGAACTTGCTTAAACTCACTAACCTTCCTCAGAAAGATCAAAACAGTGAGTTTATCACATTTTTTTACTACCTTTTGGAAGAGGTTTGTGATTTGAGCTTGATTCTGGGCTTTGAGAGGTTGATTGTGGATGTTTTTGGCTTGTATTCTGGACGAATTGAACAATGTGGGTAGTTGATCGATGATCAAAGGTCAAATTTCTGGGTTTGATCAATGGTATTGTAGATGGTTTTGATGATAAATGAATGGTTTTGTAGAGAGAGAGAGAGAGGAGTCGATTTCTGGTAGAAACTGAAGGTAAGGAGTAGTAGTGTTCTCTTCCAAACCAGGGGGCAATGGGTGGTTTTATAGAGTGAGTGGGAGAGAAGAAAGGAGAGAGAGAGAAGTGGGTTTGTGTATTTGGGAGCATTTCAGGCGTATTTTTGGAGTTGGTGGAGTGTATTATACGTATAGGGATCGTATAAGATCAACCACAGACGCTCCCATGCAGGAAATCTCATGATGAGATACTCTGCAAGTTGCTGACTGGACGGGGGTTGAGCGCTCAAAGCTGTGGACTTGAGCGCTCAAGGTGCTTCTCAGGAGTTTGAGCGCTCAAAGCCATGGGCTTGAGCGCTCAAGGCTATGGATGGCAGATTGATGGTTTGGCTTGGTTCAACAATGCTTGGGTTGGTTTGGCACATTTTGATTGCTTGGGTAGTGTTTGGTTGGTTTTGATCAAACTCAAATCATTTTCACCAGTTCCAGGTAATTGTGATTGATCCGTTTCATCATCGGAGATGCACGAGCGTATTTCGGGTTCAAAATTGGGGTGTCTACAGTTGCCCCTCTTGGATGAGACTCGATATCATTGAATTGGTATGAGTAACGTCCAAGATATAGACAACCCAACTCTTTATCCGTAATACATCTCAAACCGCCAAAAGGCAACATTAAAAATCAATCGGTCGTGCCATTCAGGCTGCCTACGTACCCCATTGTAGGGATCAGACCGGCGTAGTTCCTGGGGGCATATGCAAACAAATGCAATGGGTTCTCCTGTCCCTCAGGACGATTGATCAAAAAGTTTGGTCCCTCAGGACGATTGATTATAAAAAGTTTGGTCCCTCAGGACGATTGATTTAAAAAGTTTTGTTTCTCAGGACAATTGATATAAAAAAATTTTGTCCCTCAGGACGATTGATAACATGCAAATCGACGAGCCTTCCCGGGTCGTGAAATGCCAAACAATTATGCGAGTCAACGAGCCTTCCCGGGTCGTGAAACGCCAAACAAATGAATTATGATTTTACGTGAATCGTCAAGCCTTCCCGAGTCGAAACACTAAAAGCAAATGATTGCGACTATGATTGCGATTGTGATTGTGATTGAGATTGCGTGTAGCTACCCTCTGAACAACGGGGAGGCTAAATTTAATGGGGCTATCCCTTGAGCAACAAGATAACCAATGATAAGATGATTGTCTACTGAGCAACGAGACAATCGATACGCTATTGAACCGAACACATAAATGTGATGGTTTTAGCGGCATGACAGTTAAGTGATCAACAAAAACTCAGATGATTAATGAAATTGACTTGGAACATGATTGCTAAACATGATTTTAGACGAGCACATGGCCTTCAAAATGATGATGTAAACGAGCACATGGCCCTCAGACCGCAGTCAAAACACTTCGCGCATACGCTAACGCGAAAACATGATTGGTGAACTATGATTTAAACGAGCACGTGGCCCTCAGAAAATGATTTGAACGAGCATGAAGCTCTCAGACCGCAGTCCAAAACACTTCGCGCATACGCTAACGCGAAAACATGATACACAACACCTCTTGATTGATTAACACGGTCTAGCGCGACCAATTACCGATATTTTAGATCCTTGGATCATTACGCGTTCAGTTAATTGGGACCAACAAGTCCAAAGTATACTAACAAATCATAAGGGATGCCCAAAATGCCCTTGCAAAGCTTGCAAAAGAAGCCAAGAATCCTGCCAGGATTGGGTTTGAGCGCTCAGGGTCCTCCCCCTTGAGCGCTCAACCCTACCTTGAGCGCTCAACTCCAAAGCCTTGAGCGCTCAACTCCAAACGTTGACCCTCCAGCGCTCAAAAAGGCCAGCTTGAGCGCTTGAACCCCCGATCGGGGACGACGGTTCAGAACCTGCAACGTCCGTTTTAACTCCGATTTACACCGATTAAACTTCACAACGTTCCAAAACTCTTCCGAAATCAAACCTTCATACTCCTCTCGCGATTCCGAACCAAACCCTTTCGTTTCTCACTCAAATTTCTTGCGAAATCAAAAACTCCCAATTCCTAGGGTTTATCCGCACGGTTTCAGTCGACTTCGGTTTGATTCCAGTTCAATTAGGGCTCGATCTTGAGGTCTAGGTCAGTTTCAATGGAGAATCCCGACGAATCTCGTGCTCCGGTGGACTCGCCGACGTCGAGGGAGGGCAACGGTGGTAGTGCGGTGGTTTTGCCACCACCGAGCTTGAGCGCTCAAGGCCCTGGCCCGGCGGTTGAGGGGCCATCAGAGACTGTGCCGCCATCTACGGCCATGGAGGCGGTTGGAAATGAAGAAGGAGAGAGGGAGAGAGAGGGCGGCAGTGGGGGGAGTGGTCTAAGTGGTGGTGACGGTGAGGGTGGTAATGGTGGTGATGGTGGTGGTAATGGTGGTGATGGTGGTGGTAATGGTAGTGGTGACGGTGGTGATGATGGTGGTGATGGTGGTGATGGTGGTGGTGATGGTGGTGATGGTGGTGGTGAGGGTAGTGGTGACGGTGGTGATGATGGTGGTGATGGTGCCCCGGCACCGGAGAGGGTAGAGGAGAGGGGAGAGGGGATGGAGATGGTGGAGGTCCATGACGTGGACAGCGATGGTAGTGAGGATACAGTCGAGGAGAGGGGGACGAGCGGTGGTGATGGCGGAGATAGGGCGGAGGGTACGAGCGGGGTCACCAGGACTAGGGTTGACCGCTGGAGGATAGAGCCGAGACCTCGCCAGCAGCCTAGCGGAGTAGATAGGGGGAAGGCGGTGGTGATTGGTGGGGAGTCACTGACTCGGGGTCAGAGTAGTAGACCGGCGGATCAGGGGCCGGTTGGGATTTCTCAGGAGGACTATCTTGAGCACGCGCCGCCGGAGGTGGTGATGGCGGCCGCAGCAGATGCCCCGGGGATCCTAGATGCAGCGAGGGAGGCTGTAGTTGAGAGCAGAGAGAGAGAGGTGGCGATGCTACGGGAGGCCGCCGCTGAGGATGAGGCGGCGAGGGCTTTTTGCGAGGAGTTTGAGACAGAGGAGGCGGCGGAGGAGGCGAGGACACAGGCTGAGGAGGAGGAGAGAGCAGCTGGACGGAGAGTGACGGTGGTCCAGGCTGCTAGACTGTGGCTGAGGAGAGGGAGGCCAGCCTTTGATGCGGCGACTTACGCTCCACCGGTGCACCTCTTCGTACCTTCCGCTTCAGACGCTTACACTCCCCAACGGGAGTTGTACTTTGGAGAGGAGGTGCTACTGGACCCCGAGGTCCACCTTTCGACGGACTGCTTGACGGTACACTTGCTTTTACTTCCTTGCTTCATTGTTTTCACACACTTTAGCAATTAATAATCCTGATTTGCATTGAATGATTGAATTACTGCTTGTTGATGACTGGATTTGGATAAGAGATTGGACTGACATTTGATTGCTTGACTGTCTGTTGATTGTGTGCAGAATGACTTGCGCTTGAAGGCTCATGGAGGCATGGGCTCAAGTTGGGAGATATACCAGCAGCTGCATGCCTCTATGAGGGCTCTGGTGGATCTGGCCGGGTTTGGGAGGTTCATCCCGACTCTCACGGGCACACAGCACGACCATGCTGTGGTGACAGCACTGGCCGAGAGGTGGAGGGACTCTACGAGTTCTTTCCACCTTACCTTCGGAGAGGCGACGATGACGCCGCTGGACTTCTCAGCGATCACGGGGCTGCAGGTAGGAGGAGACCCGATCCCGTTTGACTCTGGGATTGGCAGGGATGATGCAGCGCTGAGGTGGTTCTTGGGTTTCGTGCCCAACAAGGAGGGGGAGACGGCCACATATGGCCAATTCAAGACGAAGGGATTGGGCGAGCCGGCCGATGAGGAGGATGCAGCACGGAAGGCGAGGTGCTACCTGTTATACTTGTTTGGGGCATCACTGTACCCAAACAGGCGTAACAGGGTGCACCTCTCCTATCTCGGAGGGTTGAGAGATTTCGCCAGGGCGGCGAGGTATGACTGGGGAGGGGCAGCGCTGGGAAGCTGCTACGCGTTCATGAATGCTGTCTCAAGGCGGAAAGGGACAGGCATTTCAGGACTATGGAGCGTTTGGGAGGTAAAAACTCAAAACTCTTAGTTTCAAATTTAATTGCATGCATTTCGATACTCGCACTTGATTACCAAAATTCACACTGACTGACTGATTCGTTGTTTTCATTGCAGCTCTGGGCTTACGAGGTGTTGGGGTTGCACCCCCCTGAGACACGGCACCAGGATCCGAACGTCATCCCTCGGGCATTGTGCTGGGGTGAAGGCTTCCGCTACGGCGGCACAGCACGGGGGAACATCCACGTTCTCCGTGCTTCACTTGACCGACTCGCTGCTTCTCTGGTAAATATCGAACTCTTTCTCATGTATTCAATTTGCTTTTGTTCTATTTCACATTTGATTACTGATGCTCTTAACAACTCTTGCAGGTTCGCTGGGAAGTATGGGATGCCGTTGACGAGCCTTACCTGGCTCGGAGCAGGGAGCTCACGAGAGGGAGGGTCCTACTTGAGTGCCAGTACGGCTGGTTCTGGTACCTTGGTGACAGGGTGCTGCGCCAGTCGATACGGGCCGATAAACCACAGGTGCCGGGACGCCTTCCTCCCCGGGTGCTGATGACGTCCCGGTATACGCTAGCGGAGATAGAGCGCTACACGACGCCCGACCTGGACTTGCGCCAGTATCTGCGCCCTGCTTTGAGCTATATCGACTACCGGAGCAGGTATCTGGCCGGTCCCCTGAGAGCGGCGGAGTGGATGGAGAGGATGGAGAGGGAGAAGGCCGCGAAGGCGCGTGCCTCAGCTGGCGGGGTGGCAGGAGGTGAGGGTACTGGTACCTCATCTCAGGAGATAGCGGGGGCTAGGTGGTGGGTGCGCGTCACCTCTGCCGGGGGTGAGATAGGGGACATAGACATCCCAAGGCCTCCAGCAGACTTCCCGCGGCTTGCAGCACCGGTAAGAAACACTTTATTCTTTCAATTTGTGAACTTCAATTATGAATGCCCAAATGTACTTGATGACTCAAATTTTGATGTGCTTGCAGGTTTCACATGAGGCGGTACAGACTTTATATGAGCAGAACCGAGGACTGCGCGTCTTGATTCGCCACCTCATAGCCGGAGAGGAGGTCACTATCCGCCGGGAGGGCGAGCCAGTACCTCCTGCTGCTCCTGGTCCGTCCCGACTGAGAGTCGTACCGGTATGCAATTTACCTTCCTTGTGCTTTCGATTCCTTGACTATATCATGTTCTGATTCTTTCCTTGTTTGCTTGATGATGCAGCCGCCCGTGATCAGAAAGAGGACACATGACGGAGCTGGTGGTCCTGGAGACACGACTGTGCGGCTTGGGCGTTCAAAGCCCGCGGAGGTGAGGCCACGGAGATCGACCCGTCAGAGGGTGGAGGTAGCACCTGGGGGGATAGTTGAGACCACGAGCTCGAGCGATGATAGCGTTGATGACGCTAACTATCCCTCTTCCCGGCAGGAGCGACTGGAGCAGCGACAGGAGGCCGAGACTGAGAGCTCGGACGAGACGATGGATGAGACGGAGTAGTACGCAGTAGATATAGAGTAGCTTAGAGTCTTGTTTTTGCTTTTATATCTTTTCTTTTTGATTGGGCCTGCGTGCCCCAGTATATAGATGGATTGGGCCTGCGTGCCCCAGTTGCGGATTTCTTCATTGGGCGTCGTGTGCCCTGTACAGTCTTGATGTTTTTGCCTTGCATGGATTTAGTTCAGTTTTTGCACATGATTTGCACTTTCATTGTTCGTTGTATTACTTGCTGTTTTGATTGTACAAACAAACAACCTGTTGTAGAATGTACGCGATTTATCCACCAAACTCTTGAATTCAAACATCCGAGTCCAAAGTTTTAAAATTCAACCTTTAAGAAAAGCTAACATGTTCGAGAATTTGGACGAAACATGATTATTTGAATTTATGTACAACCGGAAGATGTATTTACATGCCGCACAACTTGACACACTTCCCGCATATAAGCAATCAATAACAATCTATACAAAGTGACCTTAGAACGGAATTTGATGTTCATAAGGCAAATTTGAAAGTAAAATGCTTCATGAGCCTCTTTGCATGTACTGAATTACCATGCTACCACCTTGACCAAGTCAACAATGACATAAATGCCCCTGGGATCATGACCTTTCATCCGTCAAACTTCTAAAACCATTTTTGACATGGTGATGGCCGCCGTTACATTGCTTAAATAAGCCGTCGGGACCTCAAAACCTTGAATCTTTAAAGAATTGCCCCAGGAATTGTTCCGACAAGTCAAAAACGCCTTCCGACACGTGTTTCAGTGATTGGATATGGCTAGCAATGCTTGGAAATGGATTTGAACGCTTTGAGTGGCCATTTTAAGCTTGTATCTCGTATCCGTATACGTATCGGCTTGATAACTCGGGGTTCGGGACGTTCCGTGAAGTCACAAATGCTTATTGAAACTTGGCTTGGGTGTTAAATGAGGTTTAAGAAGCTTGGAAAAGGTTTCGGGCATCAAACGGGCAAGAATACAGCTGCTGCTGTCTGCTGCATTTTCTGCAGGCCTTGAGCGCTCAATGGGGATTGAGCGCTCAAGCTCACCACCTTGAGCGCTCAAGGTGTTCTGGCCGAAGTTGAGCGCTCAACTCTCTGGCCTTGAGCGCTCAATGCCTGTGCTGGGCTGGTTTGTGGTATTGCTTCCCAATGCATTTTTGGACTCTTTTGCATGGTTTCCTCTGTCCCAAATGTCTTGTTGCTCTGCTACAACACCTTTCAAGCTTTGAACATCACCTTCCCAAGGTCTTTTCACATTTTCCCCACAAATGCCATGCATTTCCAATGCATTTTCAAATTTTTAAACACAAATACTTTGAAAACATGCAATTGACCATCTTGAAAATGTAATCTTTGATTTCCAATGTTGCATGGCAAATTTGTAAGGTTCCTCACAAGTCCCCTATAAATACCATTCATGATCAAGCTTTTCCCACACACCATTTCATCAATTCTCATTCCTTACTCCACATATTTCCTCATCAATCTTCTATTGTTTTTCCATGGCCACTCTTGACCCTTCCGTTATCAACACTTGGATCGCTAGCCTTGAAAACATCGATTGGTTCAACTTTCGGGGTCTTGGCCTTAATGCCCTTCGCCACCTCCACACTTTTCCTATTCGCCATGACATCTTACGTGCCGCCGTCCGCTGTTGGGATTCAGAGCTCCATGTGTTCCGCTTCGGCATGCAAGAACTTTGCCCGACCATCGAAGAATTTCAAACATATCTTGGCGGTAATGCTTTTGCTGATCCCGTCATACCGCCCATCCGCCAAAATTACGCCAACATTCTCAACAGGAAGCTTGGTCTTGGGAATGGTGCTGCGCGCTTTTTGATTCGCAACGAGACTCTCAACATCCTTCGTCTTTTTGCGGATTACGGTCCAACAGGCGACCTTTTAGATTTTACCGTTCAGAGCAGACGCATGTTTGCACTTTGCATGTGCCTCTTGGCATTATACTTGTTGGTCCCCGGTGATGGCCGTCCCAGTTCTGCCATTGTCGGTGTTGCTGCGCAGATCGAACAGCGGCGGGATGTGGTTCCTTTGGTTTTGGCTGAAACAATCATGGGCTTGGATGCGGTTAAAACTGGGAGAACAGATACATTTGCTGGGAGTCCGCTTTTGCTTCAGGTTTGGTTTATTTGGTTTGGAGGCTTTGGGTTTTTGGGAATTTTGGGGGATTTTTGGCTGTTCGGCTTTGGTTTTGACTTTGACTTTGGGTGTTTTGGTTTTGTAGATATGGTTGTGTGACAAGGTTGGGCTTTTGAGGGAGCCAGCAGGTAATTGGGTTTACGAGCCCCGGACTTGGGTGAGTAGGCCATTTGTGCATGACGAGCCTGATGAAGATGAATGGGTTGACTTCTTCAGGTCATTGGAAGAGGATCACATCACTTGGAGGTGCCATTGGTTGCCTTTGCCAGATATGACAGCCAATCACATGGGAGACACCTGGGTGATTTTAGCGGGACTGCAAGGTTATGCATATTATTTTCCACAGCGTATTCTCCGTCAATACTGCATTCGCCAAGAAGTGGAGTATACAGTTCCTGCTACTTTCTGCCTTCCCGTATTCAAACATTCCGTTTTTGAGCGCTATCGTACTTCTTGGAGGCACAGGGTTGTTTGGGCTCCTGATCCCTACCCAACTATTCATTTGAATGGACACTACAGAGATTGGATGAGGATGCAGATGAGGGCCATACGCTGAAGAAATTAGCACAACTTCCTTTCTGACTCACTAGGCTATTTTCCAAAATAAATGGTGTTTTTTTTTTTTTTTTTTTTTTTTTTTTTAGGTTTTCATGCTCAGCTTATGTAATCGAAGAAGTGATTTGAATAAAATTGAACAATGAAGGGTTTCCCCTCTTGGTTCATCTAGTTCCATATGCTATCTCCTTCGAATATTGCAAAACTGCGGGCCAACTCATCAGATTTAGACCGAACCCCAAGATAGGGTTGTCTACGTATCCCTTTTCAAGGAATCAGGTCATGGCGTAGTTCAGGGAAAGGTTCACTCGGGTATTAACACTCTCCTTTTTGTGCTCTAAGTTTTGCCTGGTACCGCCTTTTCAGGTTTTCGGTCCAGCGAGCTTCTTTTGAATTTTCGCCTTAGATTTTGCCTAGACTGCCCAGTGTGGGTTTTCAGACTAGCAGACTTGCTCTAATTTTTGCTTGGGTCGGTTCGCCCTTGCGATTTTCCGCCCAACGAGCATCTCTCAGGGGTAATATCGTTTGAGTTGGTCCAAGTTGACAAGATTGCTGAACTCGTTACCATCCAAATCAAGGATCACTGCTGCTCCACCGTCGAGGATAGTCTTGATGATGTATGGTCCTGCCCATTTTGGCCTGAATTTTCCCCGCGGATCGAATATCGGTGCCCGAATTTCCTTCACCACCATATCCCCTTCAATCAGATCCCTGGACTTCACCTTTTTGTTGAATGCGCGGGCAATTCTTCTCTGATATCCCTGAATATGATACAATGCCCGCAACCTCCTTTCATCAAACAACATCAGTTCTGCGAACCTGTCGCTCAACCAATCGGCTTCGTTAATCTCACTTTCTATCATCACCCTCAGGGATGGTACTTCAAGCTCAATAGGAAGTACTGCTTCCATTCCATAAACCAGTGAATAGGGCGTTGCCCCTGTTGGAGTTCGGATCGAAGTGCGGTACCCCCATAATGCTAATGGTAGCTTCTCATGCCAATCTCTGGATGACTCGATGGTTTTCTCCAAGATGTTCTTGATTGACTTGTTTGCTGCTTCTACTGCCCCATTGGTTTGTGGTCTGTATACTGTTGACTTGTGAACCTGAACATTGAATTCCTCAAGCACCTCTGCTGCTCTTCCTTTGAAATGCACACCATTGTCTGACACGAAGGCATTAGGAACCCCATATCGGTAGATGATGTTTTGCTTAATGAAATGAGCTACTTGTACTGCGGTCAATGTAGCGTAAGAGGCCGACTCTACCCACTTCGTGAAATAATCAATTGCCACCAATATAAACTTGTGTCCGTTCGATGCTGGTGGCGTGATTTTCCCAATCACATCTATCCCCCATACTGAGAAAGGCCAAGGCGTGGCCATTGTATGAAGTTCCGATGGCGGCACGTGCATGAGGTTAGCGTGGACCTGACACTTATGGCATCTCCGCACATACTGCACGCAATCTGTTTCCAAAGTCGACCAATAATACCCCTGCCTCAGAATCTTCTTTGCCATCATTAATCCACTCATGTGAGGACCGCAGATTCCTTCGTGAATTTCCTCCATCACCCTTTTCGTGTCATCACCATAGATGCACAACTTATGCATGCCACAATACGACCTTTTGTATAACCTTCCACCGCAGAGGATGTATTGCGAAGCTAATCTTTGTAATGCTATTCGATCTTTCTTGTTTGCTCCTTTTGGATATTCTCCTTTCTCAACCAAATTCCAGATATCATGGTACCAAGGCAGGCCATCGTCAATTTCGCCAACATTCATCACATACTCGTATGCTGGCCTATTCCTTTGCTCAATCATGATTGGTCTCATTCTCACTCCCACGGGCAATTCTACCATAGATGCCAAGGTAGCAAGAGCGTCGGCAAACTGGTTCTTCATTCTCGGGATATGTGTAAAGGTAACTTGCTCGAATCGATGGATCAGGTCATCGAGGTCTTTGTGGTATGGTTTCAACTTTTCCTCTCGCACTTTCCAATCACCATTGGCTTGAGAAACTACCAGATTCGAATCTCCGACCACTTCCAACTTCTTAACCCCAATTTCAAAAGCAGCCTCCATTCCAACAATGCACGCCTCATATTCCGCTTGATTATTGGTAACTTCGAAATTTAATTTGAAAGATAGGGGAATGTGCGGCCCTTCCGGTGAGACCAATAGTATGCCGATCCCGAATCCTCTCTGATTTGCAGCTCCATCGAAGTACAATTTCCAAACATCCTCTGTTACTGTCATAACGTGTTCATCGGGAAATTGGAATTCTGTATCTTCTGGCCCTTCGATTGGATGATCTGCCAAGAATTCTGCCACAGCCCTGCCTTTCACCGATTTTCGCGTTACATACTTGAGTTCAAACTCGGCCAATAAGAGCAACCACCGTGCCAACTTCCCAGTGAGTGCCGGTTTCTCGAACAGATATTTGAGAGGGTCCATCCGAGAAATCAACACTACCGAATAAGCTAACATGTAATGCCTTAGCTTTTTAGAGGCCCATACAAGAGCCCAACAAGTCTTCTCTAAAGAGGTGTATCTTTCTTCGGCTCCGACCATTTTCTTACTTAGATAATACACTGCCTTCTCGATACCTGCTTCACCTTCCTGTGCCAACATGCAACCCATTGCAGACTGTGTTACTGATAAATACAGAATCAGCGGCTTTCCAGGTGTCGGCGGCATCAATACTGGGGGACTTTGAAGATACTGCCGAATTGATTCGAAGGCTTTTTGGCACCTGTCATCCCATTTGAACAGCACTCCTTTCTTGAGCAAATGAAACATCGGCTCGCAAGTTGAAGTCAACTTGGCGATGAATCTGCTGATGAACTGAATTTTCCCAAGAAAACTCCTAACCTCTTTTTCCGTCTTTGGTGGCTCCATTTCTAATATCGCCTTGATTTTCGTTGGATCAACTTCAATCCCTCGGGTAGTGATCATAAACCCCAACATTTTCCCTGCAGTGACTCCAAATGTGCACTTCTGTGGATTGAGACGCATCCGATACTTCCGTATCCTTTCAAAGAACTTGCATAACGCCGGGAGATGTCCTTCCCTTTCCTTGGCTTTTACAATCATGTCATCCACATATACCTCAACTTCTCTATGCATCATATCATGCAACAAAGTTGTTGCAGCTCGTTGGTAAGTCGATCCAGCGTTCTTTAATCCAAATGGCATAACCCGATAACAGAATGTCCCCCATTCTGTGGTGAAGGTCGTCTTCTCTCGATCCTCTGGTGCCATCAAGATCTGGTTATATCCCGAGAATCCATCCATAAATGACAGCAGTGCATGCCCCGCCGTGTTGTCCACTAGTACATCGATGTGGGGTAAGGGAAAGTCATCCTTCGGGCTGGCCTTGTTCAGATCTCTGAAATCCACACATACCCTAACTTTACCATCCTTCTTGGGTACCGGCACAATATTTGCAACCCACTGTGGATATTCAGTTACCATCAAAAAGCCGGCGTTGAATTGCTTGGTGACTTCTTCTTTGACTTTTTCAACCCAATCTGGCCTGATTTTTCTCAATTTCTGTTTTACCGGTTTTGCATCAGGATACAGGGGAATTCGATGTTGCACAATTTCAGGATCGATTCCGGGCATATCTGCGTGGGACCAAGCAAAGACATCTTCAAATTCTTTGAGTAAATCGACGAGTAATTCTTGTTCCTCAGTAGATAGCCCGGAACCGATTTGAACCATGCGAGGATTCTCCTCATCCCTCAATTTAACTGAAATAACTTCTTCTTTTATTGGCTGAGCATGCCTTTCATTTTCCCTTTCAATTAGAGACTTGAGTTCCTTGGGTATTTCTCCTTCGAACTCAGTCTCATCATTGTCAGGGTCAACACAATTTATTTCGGGAACAGCAAAGTAAGCGAAATCACCATTTATTTCATTAACAAAGCCCTCTGGGGCACAGTACATGGCATCAGACTCAAACTCGAAATAGAAATGACGACGTGGAGGGCCAAGAGGCACAAACTCCGACTCACAACCAAATTCAAACCCTGACTCAGACTCGAACTCTAACTTAGTGAATGCATTGGTAAATTTTACAACCGGAGTGAAAGTGCAATTCTTGTATTCACCGACTGCATCCACTATCAGCACACTGGGATCATCGAGGGCCTCCTGCTCGAGCATCATCACAGCTGGCTCTTCTTCATCCTTACCTGTCAGACTGACCTCATCGAACATTGACATCAAGACCCCACCATCCAAAGCCTCCATCCAATCTGCTTTTAGGTCTTTCACCAATTTCTCGACCTTTTCATGTTCATCTTCGCTGTCCCAAGCATCGTTAGCGAAGATTTCGAACCCAGGGTGTACCTTTCCACCTATTTCATTTACAAACGGCTCAGGCTGGCCGTGATAAGGTGCATTCGACCCTTCTCCAACAAAGCGAATCCGACGGTTTGCACTGCTACTTGCTCCATTGGTCTTCCCCCTTTGCATCTCTTTCAGTGTAGGTTCGTATCCCAACCCGAAACGGCCTCGCTGAGAAGGGAATTCTGGAAACTGAGCCACCCCCTGGTGAGTTCGTCCCAAGCCCGTGCCTGGCAGATAAGACATTCTTCTCATCATCTCGAGGGCTGTGGTGCTGATTGAAAAATCGTCATCAATACGAAGCGTAAACACACCACCGGACGTATCGAAAGCAAAGCCCCCAAGCTGAACATCATTCTCATCATGCATAATTTCTAACAAAGGAGCATTGTCTTCAGCATGAGGGCGGATGCCTGTATCTCCGTAGAGGGCAACTGTCCCACTTTCCAAACCGAGCAAAACCTTTTGATGCAAGGTGGATGGAACTGCCATGATATCAGATCGATGCATCCAGGGACGTCCCAACAACAAATTGAACGAAGCTGGGATCTCAAGCACATGAAACTCAACTGTTGACTTAAACCCCTCTGCAGCAATTTCCATTTCAACAGTCCCAAGCACATTGCGACGGGTGTTATCATAAGCCCGAACAATGAGACTAGATGGTGTGAAATCCTTTGGTTTGAGTCCCAAACATAAAGCTGTTCGAAGAGGGCATACATTGAGTGCTGACCCATTGTCTATCAACACCACCGGGATCCATTTCCCCATGCACTTCATGGTGACATGCAAAGGCTTATTGTGGTCAGTTCCCTCAAGCGGCAGGTCAGCTTCGGTAAAGGTTACAACATGTTTGGTTGGCTTAGTGGCAATGGTAGGCTTGGTGACAATAGCGGCCATCATGGCTTCAGGGGTGATATCAGGCGCAATTTCCATGCAGGATAATGTTTGAGCGAGTTTCTGACGATGCTCACTGGAGCTCATAAGCAATCCCCAAATGGTAAGAGCGGCTGGGGTTTTCTCAAGTTGTTTCTGAATGGGATTTTCTTCATTGGTTGGCGGAGGCTTCGGACGGGGAACACGACTGTTGGCAGTAGAGGTAGCTTGGGATTGGTTGGTTGTTGGGTTAAAGAGATTTTGGAAATCAGCTGGGTTAGCGATTGGGTCACTAAGGTTGTTTGGTGTGGCTAGGTTATTTTGTGGAGCTGGGTTGTTTTGTGGAGCTAGGTTAAATGGTAACTGGTTTGTAGTATTTGGTGGTGGGTTGGAGGTGTTTCCAGTGAACCTCTGAGGTGGTTGATAAAACCGACCACTCCGAAGAAGATGAAGAACCGAGTCGATGTCATCTCCCCATAAATCAGTGTAGTCCGTGTAGAAATCGACAAGATCCCCTTCCGCCTTTCTCTTTCCCTTTGCAATACTGGCTCCTTCCAAACCTTTGGTAATTCCTTCCACAGTCGCTTCACTCCAAACATCTCCATTTTCCATGGCAGCCTCGTTAACAGCCCAAACCTCATTGTTTCCGACCCACAACGGTGCTATGCCCTCATTCTGATTGGCCCACATATTTGCTACAACGTTTTCTTCCATTTGCTGTCCCCAAACATCGGGTAGGCCTCCATTTAAAACCATGATGTTGCAGTCCTCCGGGACTTGCACTCGGGGTATCGGAAGGTTTTCATCAACTATGTAGTCATAAGGTGTGAACTCTATCCCTTCCGTCATTCGATTTATCGCGTACTCACTCATCATGGAAAAATCAGGGCGACCCTCCCATAATGGTTGCATTGGAAAATATGCTTCTTCGAAGAACATGGGAAGTGTGGATCCATCCAGAGGGTCGTTAGGGTCCATGAGCTGCCATTCATTAGGTGTGGGGTCCCATTCATCTTCTTGTGCACCATCGGGTGCCCCATTCTCTTCTTGCCAATTTTGTCCTTGTCCTTCTTCCACAGGTTGTTGATCTTGTAGCATAGGCAATGGTTCAAATAGATTGGGAAGTGCAAATCCATCCAGTGGATCCTCAAACATCGGATCCCAAAGTAGGTTAATCATTGCACCAAATGGAAGTCCTTCATTAAGCTGTTCATTATGCGGCCAAACTTCTTCATTTGCCACATTGTTGGCCACCATCTGCTCATACTCCCGAGCTTCCATTGCCATTATCAAATCACCCCATTCTTGCCACACAGTGGGATCCAAGTGGATGTCTAGAAAGCATACTTCGTGCTCAACAGGTATTGGTACAATGGGCTTGGGGTCTGTTTCGGGTAGGATGAACTGGCTTGGGTCAAACGGAGTGGATTTTAGGTCTTTTTGAGTGGAGCTAAAGGTGATTTGGCCTATATCGGCACTCCTTTTGTGGGTTGGCAGAGGGTTTGTGAGGATATTGGGCTTTTCAGTGGGATCTCGGATTTGTTTGTTGTCAATGAGATCTTGAATCTCATGACGCAGGCGCTGGCATCTTTCAGTGGGATGACCGGGTGTCTGGTGAAATATACAGAAGGTGTTAGGGTTATATGTTGGCGGGGGATTTTGTGGAGGTGGAGTTGGCTGAAGAGGTTTGATTTTTCCCTGTTGTACGAGTCGTTCGAAAACAACAGGTAAAGGTAAGGGAAGTGGGGTGAAGATACGCCGTCCTCTTTGATTTTGCGGCGGTTGAATTGATTGGATTGGTTGAGATAAGATGGCGTTTATGGGTTCGGCTTTATGGGATTGGTGATTCATGGTGTTAGATGAGGTACCGGCTGTGTAACTGGGGTTTGCATACAGGGAAGATGTGTTCCCAATGTAGTTTCGCTTTGGTTTGGGGAATGAGTCTCCTTTCTTTAGCATCCCGCTTTGTAGAGCTTCTTCAATCGACAGACCCATCTCAAAGTAGGTTTCAAAATTATGTGCTTGGGCCATGACCATGTACTGAGCCAAATCAGGTTGAAGGTTCTTGGTTATGATGCGCATTTGGTCCTTATCACTGGGACGATCGGTCATCTGCGCAGCCTTCGCTCTCCATCTTTTCACAAAATCTGCGAAAGATTCCCTTTCCTTCATCTTGATGCTCTCAAGCTCTCGAGTGGTGACTTTGAGTTGAACATTATACTCATACTGCTTAATGAAAGCAGCCACCATTTCTTCCCAAGTTTGTCTCTTTGAAATGTCAAGGGATAAGAGCCACTGAAGTGCAGGCCCTGTGAGGGTTTCATGGAACATCTGTGCCATGGCAGGCTCATCAACTTCTTGTAACGAGAGGGAGCTTACATATGCCTGAATGTGTCCTCTCGGGTCCCCAGTCCCGTCAAACTTCTCGAAGTCTACATGCTTGAACCTCTTGGGAAGCTTTGCGCCTGGGAAGATGCAGAGTTTGTTCATGTCAAAGCCGGTAATGGCTCGCTTTTCACTTTTAGCCACAGATTCTTCCAGCTTAAGTATTTTAGCTAGCATTTCAGCCAGCTGAGGATTTTCAGGGGGAGAAGGCTGTTCCGGATGTTCATCATTGGGAATCTCCTGATCCCGAGCTTCATCATCATGTACTCGCTGCTGCGGTGGGGGAAGTCGACCCTGGATGTTTACCATAATCGCCATCAGTTGAGCGATTCGGGTGTCATTTCGGACCCTCTCATCATGCATTTCCTTTCTCAGTTGCTCAAACTCATTTGGGGGGTTTTGTCTCTGTTCTTCTGCCATACTTGTCTCGGCCTTTGGTGATAAAGATCTAGACAATCTTTGTCCAGGAGGTCGAGTCCAAACAGGTAAGGTCTTCTTCTTCTTTGCAGGCCCAATGATTCAAGAACTGATTATAAAGCAAAAACCGGACTCAGATGTGTACTCGATATGTCTACTATGCCCAAAATGAATGAATCATGAATGCTCACTATCGTCTCGCCACAACTTAACTCACGGAGTTAGTCTTATTTCTAGCCTTAGGAATTAGTCTACCGGTTTCGGAACTCACTTAGAATCGTTTGCACAGCAGATTGTATCAACACCACGGGTAAGTCATTACTCGGTGAGTACGGCGTTTCAACCTAAGCCTAGATGTTGACGCCGTAGCACTTTTCTTAACCATCCGAGACAAAGCAATGAGATGTTGCCATCCAGTTACAATCGATTCTAAGGCTAGTCCGAAACACGGGTGGCCGTTCGGGCACGACCAACACCGGAGGTATCTCAAACTCCGTGGATTTTAAGTCTCCTAGACTACATGTACAATCTTAGGGTTAGTCTACCGGATCTGAATCTCACTTAAGATCATTGCACAGAAGATTTTCCAACACCCCGGGTAGACCATTACTCGGCAGGTTAAACTCCAAACTTTGTTGGAATCAGAGCCAATCACTTTTCTTGATCATCCGAGACAAAGCAATTTGGATGTTGTAATCCAGATATCAATGATCTTAAGGCTAGTCCAAATCACGGTGGCCGTTCGGGCACGACCAACACCGGACGTATCTCAAACTCCGTGGATTTTAAGTCTCCTAGACTAAAAATTGACAGTTTTGGAAGATTGCCTCAATCCTCAAGTTTTCTTTTTTTGAGTAATAGGTCCTTAATATCGGATGGTCGGATTTGGGAAATCCTGGTCCATACCACTTCCGACAATGATCTAAGATCAGATGCCTAAGGGCGATTGACCCTCCTCGGGCCAAGGTCCCTTAAACCTATTTAGATCATTGTTTAGGAATTCGATGATCCAAATTTTCCCACGTCCGGCCGTCCTAAAAGGCTATCTCGCAAAAACAACGCGCATATGGAATGCACGATTCATCATTGGGCCAAGGCAACCTTCTACTAACTGTAAAGGCATTAAAACCAAATGGGATATGTACACAGAAAACCTATACCAACGACGCTTGCAGTGACTATATACAATGCGAATGTATGAATGCAACATGGCATGGCGAGAAAAAGCGGTAACACATAGCATGTAACAAAATGGAGCACGTAAACCTAACACACAGGTGGATTACTAAACGTGGGGTTCTATGGTTAATTATATGCAAAGGCCGGTTTTGGTCACTGAGGGTACCCCGGACTCAAAATCAAAACTGTCTCCTACCGTTAAAAACGATAGTGACAATGTGATTTATCACGGTCGAGGGCTGCTGGGCATTTCAGGATTCCCTGTCACCGGCAAGCCGGGCAGGATTGCCAAAACACGCCAGCGGGGCTAAGAACCATGCAAGTGCAATGCAAAAATTAAATTTCAAACACTTGAAAAATCCCACAAAATATTTTTCGAATTAAACCCACTTTGATTAACACATATTTCAATAAAATTACACAAGTGCAACAAAAATTGCACAAGTGTAATTAAATAAAATATATATTAACCAATGTCCCCAGCAGAGTCGCCAGCTTGTGGACGACCCACCGAGATTGCCCAAAAAGGATTGTGATTTGTTAGAGTCGCCACCCGGATTTGAGGTCCGAACCCGAGAAACCGATAAAAATATGACTCGTTGCCCACTGAAAAAGATTTCACTAGTCCTGACGGAACCAAAGATTTCTCGGATTCGGGGGTTTGGTTACGAGAGGGGAAGGGTTTTACGGCACCCCTCTCGCCCGGTCCGTGAACCGGTCTCTACTCAACATTTTGTGGGATTTTGGAAATGTTTAAAATTTGATTTATTCACATAAACAGGAATCGGGGACGAGAATCACATAATAACAAAACATGCAAGAGATGCGATTTTACTGTGGATGCTTGTGCGCGCGATCTACATGGATGATGAACGTGAAACTACAAATGTTCACAGAAATAAATTACAACAAAAATCGTGTAGTAACTCAAGAAATTATGAACATGAGACTTATTAAACTGTTTGCAATCTGGATTCCAGAATGGGGATTGAGCGCTCAAGGGCAGTGACTTGAGCGCTCAACCCTCATTCCACCCGAACATTTTTCTTGCTGGTTTTCAATGTTTGATGCTGCTTTAAGACTTAAATACACCACAGAAACATCACACAATCATCACCTCCCTTTAGAAATCACCAGAAAATGCTTAAAACAAACTTGCTTTAGAACCAGTTTGAGCGCTCAAGGCTCATGGGTTGAGCGCTCAAACCAATTCTGCAAGAGAGAGGGATCCAGATCACAAACACTATACTGACAACTTATATACACTAACAAAGGATTAAACCATAAGCCATCATCAGAATTGCTGGAAAACTGCAAATAGGCCACGAACAGCTTGAGCGCTCAAAGATCTGACCTTGAGCGCTCAAGCCATAACATGGCTTTCTACTGTTTAACCTTTAAACTGATTTTACTACTTCCTCAGGACCACCAAAGGCATAAAATAAAGTTTCAAAAGGACAGACAGTCTCTGTTTTGCACTCAAATATGAGAAATTCAAAGTTTTTGATGTTTAATCATTATGAAATGGTTAATTTATATTCATGCATGTAATTCTGGTGTGAAAATAAACTGTTTTGAAAGCTACATGAACACAATTAACTTCTAGACAATGATCAAAACCAAAAATAGGCTCAGAAATTAGCAAAACAGTGGCCTGCTCAAAATTGGGCTTGAGCGCTCAAGGCCAGAGGCTTGAGCGCTCAAACCTGCTGTAACAGCAAATTTGAAAAAGGTTTTTAAGCAACTTTCAGGCCTTTGTGAGTTCAATGCAAGTACAGAGAACTTGCTTAAACTCACTAACCTTCCTCAGAAAGATCAAAACAGTGAGTTTATCACATTTTTTTACTACCTTTTGGAAGAGGTTTGTGATTTGAGCTTGATTCTGGGCTTTGAGAGGTTGATTGTGGATGTTTTTGGCTTGTATTCTGGACGAATTGAACAATGTGGGTAGTTGATCGATGATCAAAGGTCAAATTTCTGGGTTTGATCAATGGTATTGTAGATGGTTTTGATGATAAATGAATGGTTTTGTAGAGAGAGAGAGAGAGGAGTCGATTTCTGGTAGAAACTGAAGGTAAGGAGTAGTAGTGTTCTCTTCCAAACCAGGGGGCAATGGGTGGTTTTATAGAGTGAGTGGGAGAGAAGAAAGGAGAGAGAGAGAAGTGGGTTTGTGTATTTGGGAGCATTTCAGGCGTATTTTTGGAGTTGGTGGAGTGTATTATACGTATAGGGATCGTATAAGATCAACCACAGACGCTCCCATGCAGGAAATCTCATGATGAGATACTCTGCAAGTTGCTGACTGGACGGGGGTTGAGCGCTCAAAGCTGTGGACTTGAGCGCTCAAGGTGCTCCTCAGGAGTTTGAGCGCTCAAAGCCATGGGCTTGAGCGCTCAAGGCTATGGATGGCAGATTGATGGTTTGGCTTGGTTCAACAATGCTTGGGTTGGTTTGGCACATTTTGATTGCTTGGGTAGTGTTTGGTTGGTTTTGATCAAACTCAAATCATTTTCACCAGTTCCAGGTAATTGTGATTGATCCGTTTCATCATCGGAGATGCACGAGCGTATTTCGGGTTCAAAATTGGGGTGTCTACATGTTGGCCAATCCAAAAAGAGCTTGCTAGGCTTGCCTCATTAAACGTTCCTTTACAAACGGAATGATAATTCCGTTTGGGTTTAAAAACGTCAGAATCTATAACGACCTTTTTTCTAAGGATAAGATTTTGTGTGATAAGGAAGATTCGGGATAAGAGGCGGATATGGTTTTTTTAGAGAGATGTGATTAGCTTATACTACCTCCGTCCTATTATGTTTGTCTATTTTCGAAAAAAATCATGTCTTCGGTCAATCGCTTAAATCTTCTAACATGAATATATATATAGGGAGGGCTTCTAGTCCGGACCTCCATGATCCAAAATTTTTTTTGACGATCCGAGCCGTCCAATGTGTTCAGAAGGTGTTTTCAAGGGTCCTAAGCGGAAAATCTTCAAAAAAAAATACCGGGAAGGGCTTGATCCAAGCAGTTTTCGCAAAAATATATAAATACAGTTTTTGCGAAAAACTGCTTGGATCAAGCCCTTCCCGGTATTGTTTTTTGAAGATTTCCCGCGTGGACCCTTGAAAACACCTTCTGAACACATTGGACGGCTCGGATTTTCCAAAAATAATTTGCAACACAAAAAAAGCCATGTTTTTCTTATTTCCGGGAGGTGTGGACTAGAAAATCCACCTACCTATATATATACACGGAAAACTTCACATCCGGACCTCCCGAGAATAAGAAAAAATTGATTTTTTTTGTTTTGCAAATTATTTTTGGAAAATCCGAGCCGTCCAATGTGTTCAGAAGGTGTTTTCAAGGGTTAATTTTTGCGAAAATTGCTTGGATCAAGCCCTTCCCGGTATTTTTTTTTGAAGATTTCCTGCGTAGATCCTTGAAAACACCTTCTGAACACATTGGACGGCTCAGATTGTCAAAAAAATGTGTGGATCATGGAGGTCCGGAAACGGGAGGTCCGGATGTGAAGCTTAACCTATATATGTATATATATATATATATATACGAAAAACTTCTAATCCACACCTCCCGGAAATAAGAAAAAAATGGTTTTTTTTTGTGTTGCAAATTATTTTTGGAAAATCCGATCCGTCCAATGTGTTTAGAAGGTGTTTTCAAGGGTCCACGGAGAAAATTTTCAAAAAAAAATACCGGGAAGGGTTTGATCCAAGCAGTTTTCGCAAAAAATGTAAATATATATTTTTTGCAAAAACTGCTTGGATTAAGCCCTTCCCGGTATTTTTTTTTGAAGATTTCTCGCGTGGACCCTTGAAAACACCTTCTGAACACATTGGACGGATCGGATCGTCAAAAAAATATTTGGATCATGAGGTCCGGAAATAAAAAGTCCGGATAAGAAGTTTACCCGTCCCCCTTTCACTTCATGACCAGTATAATAAAGAATGATAGGTGGGTGCATTCAACGAAAGGGAGGGGGGGGGGGGGGGGGGGGAGAGGGATGGAAAGTGAGCTTTTTATGAAACTACTGTTGTTTTAAAAACAATTTAGGGATCTACCGTTGATTTCAAACTATTTATAAAAATACCGTTGTTTTGTACTTCTCATTTTCAACATGAGATCTTTAACGACTTCTCAGTTTCAACCTTAGAAGTCTCGTAAAATTTCATCCGACGTGTCCACGTCCAGCGTGGATGTTTGGCTAGCGTATCCATCTTTAACGACTTCTCAGTTTCAACCTTAGAAGTCTCGTAAAATTTCATCCTACGTGTCCATGTCCAGCGTGGATGTTTGGCTAGCGTATCCATACATACATCTCATGTCTAAAATGAGAAGTAGGCTAGCGTATCCATACATACTTCTCATGTCCATACATACTTCTTGTATCCATACATACTTTTAACTCTCATTTTTCCCCGTCTCCAACCAAAACATTTGTCATTCAATTTTCTCAATTAGCGTCCTGAGGATCTGAAGCAGAGAAGAACGTGGAGCTTCTTCCTCACTGATCTTGCTCTTCTCTTTCTTCCACCAAGGTACGCACTTCGTGTCTCTCTCTTTCTCTCTCTCTCTCTATAAATCTCTTTCATACCTCTTGAAAGGGGTATGAGTTGGATTGATTTAGGGTTTCTGATTAGAGTTAGGGTATTTAGGGTTTATAGATTCAAGAAGAGAAATTGGGGGGGGCAACCAATAAAGATAGACTTATTCGACAAATAAGGGGTCCAACACTTAACAAAGGAACAATTAGTAGCGAATATACATCATAATATTGTAGCAAGCCATAACTCTTGAGAAAGAGTAAAGGAAAAGAAGGAGAGAGAGGATCGACACATTACATTTACAAAGTATTCAACAATTTGATGTAAACTGTAAAGTTACATCTATAAAAGCACATTACAGCTTTGTCGAAGCTCCAACATTGCCTTCTCAAATGATGCATTTGCAATGTTCCTTTCTGCTTCCCTCTGAGAACACTGATTTCTTTGCTTCTTCAGTCTCATTAAATGCAACTTGAAGATTTAACTCCAACTGTTATTTTTCGTGGTTTAGTTAAGCAAGCATCAATCTCCATTTGCTCCTCTACGGGAAGAAGCACATAAAAATGCCAATTAAATATGTAATCCACACTTATTTATTTATTTTTACTAGAGCGAAAAAGAAATAACTAGTTTTTCTTTTAATAAATATTTGGTCTCGTTTTTTTATTTCTTGTTTAAAAACTTTACATTTATTTTGTCTTAGTAACGAAGTGGTAGGGTTGAGATTCATATTGATTAAGGGGCACGTAAATAAAACAAAACGTACAAAAAATCTTCGGACATTTGAAAATAGTAGTATGTATTGAAAAGATTTCAAAACATTTATCACATTTTCAAAAGATTTCAGATTTTTTTTTTAAAGACTTGCATATTAATAGCCCATCCACCCCAAACTCTAAATAAGACGATTGAAGTTTGTAAAAATAAGGGTTAAAAAGTCTCAAGTCCAATATGAGAGATACTTTAAATACTTCTCAGGTCCAAAATGAGACGTACTTGGATAATATACAACAAAATATGTTTGGCAGATAGTTAGTTGAACTTCTCAGGTCCACAATGAGATCTTTAATTAAACTTCTCAGGTCCAACATGAGATGTGTAAAATAACTTCTTAGGTCCAAATTGGGTTGTTTAAAATACTTCCCAGAATAAATGTTCTAAATACAAATTAGGGATGGGCATGGGGAGGGTAGGGGGTGGATACCACTACCTCCATCCCCGATCCCCGAACCTATATCAATCCCCATCCCCTCCCCGATCCCCATCGGGGATTTTAATTTAACCTCCATCCCCGCCCCGATGCAGGGAACGGGGATCCCCACGGGGAATCGGGGATCCAAAAATTCATGCACTAGTCCATGCCATTACCCATTAAATTCAACCCCCACGGCCAAAATTCCATTCCATCCGTGCAATTTGGTTCCCATTACGTATTAAATTCAATATGTAATTTGCATTTGCAACACACAGGAATGGTTTTAACAAGTCTATGCATAAAATGGTTTCATAAAATGGCCAAAATTCAGGAATGTGCCTACTGCCAATGCCTATGCATAAAATGGCTTCATATTTACGGCTATAATCTGGATGCAAGATAAATTTGTTTCAACAATTCTCCAACAGTTTTAACAGTTTCAATTACACAACTCAGTTTCAACAGTTTAAGCAAGTCTCCAACAGTTTCAATTACACAACTCAGTTTCAACAAACATCAAACAAAAAACATAAATTTGTTTAAGTAAGTCTCCAACAACCCCTCTTAAAATATATATATATATATATATATGTAAACGGGGATGCGGGGGAGGGGCGGGGATCGGGGAGGGGATCGGGTAGGGGACTAACAATACCATCCCCTACCCGATCCCCGAATTTTTTAAAAAATAATCCCCATCCCCGACCCGATCCCCGAAAAAATCCCCGAATCCCCTCCCCGAATGGGTAGGGGATGGGTTGGATAGGGGAGGGTCGGCCGAGATGGCCATCCCTAATACAAATTAAAGTGACTTCTTATTTTAGAAATGGGAAGTATGTATGGTAGACAATAAGTATACGGGAAGTATGTTCCAAGTTGGAGAAACTCAAATAAAACCGACTTCTCATGTAGACATGAGAAATATCTATGGACACGCTGGCCAAACATCCACGCTGGACGGAGACTCGTCGGATGAAATTTTGGGAGATTTCTAAGATTCAGACTGAGAAGTTGTTAAAGATCTCAAATTCAAAATGAGAAGTACAAAACAAAGATATTTTTATAAATAGTTTGAAAACAACGGTTGATTCCTAAATTGTTTCCACAACAGCGTTATTTTCATAAAAAGCTCCAGAAAACTTAGTAACATTTCGTCCAGGGTCGCCGGCGCAGAGGTCGTTTCCAACCATAACACACAAAATTTCCCGATTATGAGAATAATAGTCTGAATTAACAACAGTCACAGTTTAACTCGAAGGAGCAATAACAGATCGAACAAAAGATTCTCAGTCAGCGACCTTCGAAGGAACGATTGGACGTCCGCACAAAATTAACCCTGATTTGGCTGTTTTTTGTTCGTATTTTTGAGGTATGTATCTCATTCTTTTGGGTTTATTTTGGTTTAGATCTAAGGCCGTGTTTGGGGATATCTTTGGCGTAGTTGCTATTTACCCAGTGCCAATTTGATAAAGTTTAGCTATATTGTTTCGGTTTTGCCGTTTTGGGACTAATTTTTCGCGGTCTTTACTAAAAAAAATGGAATATTAAGTCAAGAAATCAAACCACAACACCAAAATTTCATCCAATTTTATTAATAGATCCCAATGATTTATAGTAATTTTTTTCACAAAAAATGGTGAGGATTAGATGACCAGTATTATTAGATGACCACTGTTAGAAGTCTTATATATGGCAGGGGAAATGAGACCATTATCACCATTGTATAAACTTAAAGGTGAAGATTACGGTTTTTTATATTGCTAAATTGTTTCTATATAGAAAAGATAAAGCCAGTTTTTTTTCTTTTCTTTTCCCAAAATCTTTTTCGCCTCACTTAGTTTGGCTTTTAACAAAAGTCGTTTAATCTCCCCCACTTTTGGGTTGCCAAAAGCCATTGAAAGGAAAACAAATCGCTGAAGGTCATGTGCCAAGCTTTAGACATCCTAAACAATTAAGACTTTTTAGACAATCAAAACACAGCCTAAGTTGAAGTAAAGCTTGATTTTTCACAATTTTGTGTAAATTACATTTGTTAGGTGGAGTTTTTACTACTAATTGGGATATGAAGTTTAGTTGCGGATTGAAACCGAGGTCTCGCCGTGTGGTCCAAGACAGTACTATGGCAGTGGCAGATAAGGCAGAGGAGATTGGTGGTTCGAGGCCGAGTAGTTGGGGGAATTTCCCACAAGAACTGTTGAGGGAGGTGTTGACGAGGGTAGAGGCGTCGGAGAGTAGTTGGCCGTTGAGGAGGAATGTGGTTGCCTGCGCTGGAGTGTGCAGGAGTTGGAGGGAGGTTGTGGGGACACCTGAGGTATCAGGGAAATCAACATTTCCTATATCAGTTGAGCGGGTATAATTAACAAAACTAGGACTGCTATATGTTATTGAATTCTTCATATCATTTTGATTCTCTGCATGTTTTTTAGGATATGTTTGACTTGATTGCTTAACCACTTACTTTTTGGCAATCATCTAAACGATGCAATCCAACAAGGTTGCGATGTAAACCAGTGATGACATCCCAGTGATTTTATAACATCTATTTTGGCAGATTCCTAGGTGAGTTTTGACTATTTGTTTTTGTAGTGATGATTTAGACCACACCCTAGGAGCGTGCTGAAAAAAATATGCAAAGTCAAACTGATCAATTGTTTCTTGACAATTAGAACTGAACCAGTTGAGAGGAGGTGAAATATCCACTCATTAGCTTTATCTATAATTTGTTGTTTCCCCTTTTTGTGTCAACAATGGAGCATAATAAGGATTATCAATGTTCTTTACCATGTGATTTTTTATAGTCTTAATGTGATGGTTACATTGATTCGTGATTTCTTATTTCTTTGTTGCAGGACTGTGTAGTCGTGGTTGGTTGTTGGAGCTTTGGCGCTTTGGCAATAGGTAAGAGATTTCTTCACACGGTTATTGAATTCATTATTCTCCGTGGTTTTTCTTGGATTTGTTTGAAAGCTTTTGGATACTTAGACTCCGCGTAAAAATATATTGCAAAGCTCTCAGAAATCATGTGAGCTTCTCTGTATTTTAGATATTTGATGTCCACGGTAGGGAAATTTGGATAAATAGAAAGTAATCCATGAATTGTTGATAATTTAGTAGACGAGAAAGGAGTAGACAGGGATCATAAACGGCTTAATTCAGCCTAGAGAATTGCTCAAGAGGTTATTCTTTTTACTTATGTCTTTGGATTTTGTTTGTTGTTTACAATTGAATTGCCATGGCCACAGATATCCAAACACAGATTAATAAATAAATATCTTCAGAATCGTTAGATTTACGTTGGCATTAACACAAGATGTGAAACACATGTCAAATACATCGAAAAGTTGTGAACACTAGTGTTGGCGAAGTTATGACTCTTGTGTTGATAAAGAATACCACATGTCTACTGCAATGAATTGTTGAGCGCTGATTCTGCTGTAGCTATAATTTAGGAGCAGGAGATTTATTTTTTATTGTGGGAAAAGAATTATGGGCTACTGAAATTGTAATTGGTTGTTTGAAAAGAAGTTTAGGTGCTAAAACTGTGTTAAAGTGCAGTACATGAGTGCTATGCGCAGGAAACTGAACGTATTTGTTGGAAACATGAATGCCTATATACTTGTTAAGAATCGTTGAAAGTGGAAATCATTTGCTGTATTTGGTTAGAATTAGTTTTCTATTGTTGAAAATTAGTAAAGGAAAAAGTATAGAGCAAGTGATTGAAGTGTGGGCAATTGTTCATTGTTTTCTTTGTAAAAGCATTTCCCTGAGGACCTGCTTACAATTATAGGCGACATTCAGGATTGCGAGTCCCTTTAAGAAATAGAAGATTTGCAGTAAAATTTGTAAGTAAAGAAAAATGGAATGGGGGAAAAACTAAAATCATATTGGCATGTAAAGTTTAAACAGTTTGTAAAGACTTAAGACTAAGGATTCACCCAACAAGCTAAAAGGTCAAACTAGGAACCAAAGGTAAAGAAACGAAGTAGTAGAATTTGATAAGTCCCCCACACATATATGCATTGGGAACTAAATGCATGTCGCTTGGAGGATTCCTCCTTAGTTAATGCATCCATATGCTCAGTTCAATATTACATCCAGAAAATCAAAGATATGTGACTATAGATATTACTCATAGCTATTGCTACCTTTAAAAAAGTGTGTTTCAACATTTTGGTTGGAGTTCGAGTGAAGATGTGGAGAGGGATTTGAGTATTTTTTTGAACTTAAATATGAATTTGTGTCATAATTTAAGTAGTGAGAGGAGAGTCCATGGTTAATTTCAAGTTACACTATTGAAATGGTTGTCGAATGCGAGGTGATGCAGTTTGCTGATTTGGTTGTGCTCTTTGTTAGATTTATAAGCAAGAGTCAATAGTGATTTTCCACTTGAGTTCTCAAGTTTAGAAGGGATCTTCATATTGGAACAAAGATGCTTGAAGCGTCCAAGTATTGTCGAAAATGAGAAGACTTTTCAATTTAAGTGCTATTTCTAGAAAATTTGAACTTAATTAAGTTTATTGCAGGGGATGAGAAGGTTTCTGTTCTCATTAGACTCACAATGTCGGAATCGAATGGTGTTATCACTGCTTTAGAGAGACTGTTTCTGAAGGTTTCTGTTCTAGCCTTCCAAGTAGGTTTTAGATAGACTGTTTCTTAAGCATTTTCGCGTTCGTGCTGAAATTATCTACGGATATAACCTCCGATTTTGATTGGTGGAAACAAAATGTGTTTTGAGATTAGGTACTACAGTTATAAGTTTGAATTTGGATTTGGATTTTTGTCATGATTACCTTTTAGAAGATGTTTCTAATTTCCTCATATGGATCTAATTTTCCTAGTTTTTTTTTTTTAAATGTTTAGGAAGCAAGAATTATGTATTTGGTTTCTTAGTTCTACCAAGTAGCATTCTTATATTAATCTGGCTGTGACTAGCTTGGAAGTTTGCAGATTTCTTTACGCTACATTCATGTATTAGCATGTGTGTGGAGGCAAATTATTTGATGTATTGATGGTATTGATCAGGTGTATTTTTTGTAGGTCCTTTGTTGCCTCAAGCAGCTGAGAAGCCACTACTGGGCCGGTAAATAATCTCACTGCACAAAATTGTCTACCAAAATGGAACACAACGGGAAAAATCTAAAAAGTCTGGAAAGACAGCCCGGTAAATAATCTTACTGCATTTAACAAATGAACAATTATCTTTATGACTTACCTCCATTTACATTTGTTTGTCGAACTAAATAAGCATAAGCTATGCTCTATGCCTTTTTCGTCTTTTAGTTTTCTTGGGAATTGGTCTAATATTAAGATCTTTGGCACTAGCCCTATGTAATTCGTGGTACTTGCAAATTGGTGACAGATAAATGCGTGCAATGGTTTTAACTGCGATTGTTTTGCTCTAAACAAACCTTACAAACCCGCGTTGGGGACTGAGTCTTGGGCTAGCTGGTAAGTGGAAAAGCTAAGGTCTTTCTTTACCCTTCTCTGTTTAGACTCCATATTTACTTCCTCGCCGGTCAATTTACAAGGTTTATGGAATTTGGTGGCCCAATTCAGCAGTGACCAGTTGAAGATTTAGCATTTGCAGTTGCCCTCTTCATTCAAAAGGAAGTCTTTTGTGAATTAGGACATGGTTAGTGTCAATCCCATGCTATTACGTTAAAACAGCATAGTATCTTTTTCTCAAAAGAAAAGAGTTAAATGGGGACTAACTTTCTTTATTTCCTAAGAAAACATATCAGAATCATATGCTTAGAAGGGAGTTAAAAGGGAGGCTTTTCAATTTATGGTACTTTAGAAGGTTTTTTAAACTTGTATTGGTGTTCAACTCTCTGATTAGATGAACTATCCAGTGTTGATATTAGTCCATATGAATCATATCTGCATTGAGGCCAGCATCTCACCCTAACTGTGCAGTCAACTGGTGATGCATTGCTCGGTTTTACAAACGGACAGCTCTCAGGTGAATTGCTGAAATCCATATCTTTAAGTGTGCACTAAACTAATTCCAGCCAGCAATTCGTTAGTATCAAAACTCAAAAGAGTCATATACTGTCTCCATGTGTGGATCTGTGCTAGGATATCCCTATCTAGATTAATGTTTCTGGAAAGACTGTGTGAAAGCATGTCACTAAATTCTAATCGTATGCAACTGGATAGTCTTTTTGCAGCATCGACATTTCATCAGTCAAATAAAGTGAGTGAAGCACTTGAGGTGTTACGAGGATGAAGATTTTAGTGTTTGGTCCCACGGTTGGCACAGGACAATTGGATTGTTGCAGGCTTAAAAGCAACTATTTAAAATGAGCTTCCCATTTTTGTTAGGATATTGTAGTCTCTTATTTGTTAAGTCGGAGACAGCGCTGAGATCTCCACTATAAGCCCTTTGGATGGACTAAAGTGAAGTGAACTTGTGTGGAATTGAGTCTGGCTGTGTTTCTTAAAGGCAGCTCTCCTCATTGATGTAACTCAGTGTGAGTTGGGAGCCAAAGCCTGCCTTTTTTTTTTCCCTAGATTTCTTCATACATTCAGTTGGGTACCTTCCATGGATGCTAAGCCACGCAAAACACCAAACAAGTGAGAACTAAGATTTGAGCCATCAGGTATGTCACCTTGCATAAACCAGCTATGCTTGATTGAAGTCAACAAAAGAAGGTAAAATTTTCGCTTTTAAGGTTACTGTGAAACTTACGTATTACCGCTTAGTTCCACTACCAGCTCATACACCATAACTACTCTTAGGGAACCTAACCCTCATTTACTGAAAAAACACCTTAGCTTTTACACATAACCTTCTTGGAGTACCTACAGGGCAGACGAAAAACTAGATTTAACGGGCGTAGAGTGTAGGGTGGTAGGAGAGAGGGTTAATTCTTTTGTATGTTATTTATGTGGGTTGGGGTTTGTTGGTGTCGTTCAGTATCTACCTTGAGAATATCGCAGGCTTCTATAAATAATTGATAACCATCTATATTTGCTGAACCCTTTTCTGGAATACGTGTTCCATGATTCCTTGCAAGCATTGATAGAGAGTTTCCAGCTGCAACTAATTTTGTGTTCACAGTTGGAAACCGAAGCTAGCTTGTGCAAGTAGAAGAAGATACGATGCTGGATCTTATGAGCTTTGCCGAATTCTTCATTGCTCTTGAATTGCTGCCATTGGATTACATAATGGTAGCTGTCTCTTGGGATCTCGAAGTTCGAGTTGTGGTGTTTGAATTGGTGGCTAGCTCAGAGAAGGTGTACAACTGGCTTTGATCATTTTGGATTTCCAGTTGTCCCTATCTGCTTACTTGTGCCTGCTCGCACTATTTTGTGAAGTAGCTAACTTGTGTTGTGAATAGTAATTCCTGTATGGAATTGACATGTTTACCTTGGTTTTTGCTACTATGATACATATGGTATGTTCTGTTTGGTTGTGGATGTTAATTGTTATACAGAACTTAGGTGTTTACCTCAGTTTTGGCTGTTCTCATGCTTTAGGATCTGCTTTTAGGATGGTCTGCAATGAACATCGAGAGATTCAAAAGCAAAGATGCAGAAATGCTGGGTGTATTGGTATAGTGCAAACGGCATGTAATTTTTTTGCTGTGTAAAAGGTCTGGCCTCTAGCATAGTTTCACTAATGTGAATTCTGCTCTATCGAATTATGGATTGTGAGAAATTCATTGTTTACATTTGCATATTTAAATTTCCCAAATAGTGTATTGTGATAAACTGAAAGAGGTCTGACTAAAACATCTTGCATGTTTAGAGCATAAGAGCTCTAGCAAATGGGTCCTACCTGATTATGTATCTATTAAAAAACTTTGAAGCCGGTTTCTGTGCAATGGCATTGGTACCTGCAGCATTTTGTGTGCTATAGTATTATAGTGATAATATCAGTTAACTTGTTTTTGTGTTGTTTCATACTGGGTGTAAGCCCATTGCTAACTTTTACCTGATTGCAAATGACATCTCTTTTTGAACCCATGTACAGTTTATCTAATCCCATGGAGTAAGGAGAGAGCATATTGGATCCCATATTTCATGAGGATAGCTTGGAAGATGTCCATCAAGTTGAGATGATGGATGTAGATGAAGGAGAGTTGGTGGAACTGAATTCAGAGCCGGGCTTAGGACAAAACATTGGTGGGGACCGTTGTGCAGAAAGTAAAGACTCTTGCGAGGCTATTGATGTTCCTGTAGTGACAAAGAAGGGCAGCTCGGGGGATAAATTAACAGATACGAACAGGTACTTGTTTTAGGAAGTATTCTCTTTTGTAATTAAGGTGCAAGAAGTAATTTGGTTTTATTGCCAAAGATGTCTAATCCCTGGCCTTCCTCCACAATCATTAGAACAGGCTTACACATTTTGACCTCAAAACCGAATATATCTATGCCTAGTTGGTTTTTTAGTGTAAGAATTCTGCTATTTGTTTTTTTTTATTCACGAAACCAACAAAGCCAGGTGTGGTGAATATGGACGGTGTTGGAATAGAAAGAGAGAGAAAATCCAGACTGCCTGGCCTTAATGAATGTCAGGATGATAACAAGGGTAGCCCTAGATTCAGCCCTGATGCCAATTGCAGGCATAGTCCAAGTTTTTATGACTCTGGTTTCGCAGCGGCCAGAGTCAAACCCCTTTGGGGATTATATTTTCATAGTTATTAGTCATCTGCCGGGTTTACATTTTATAGTTACTATTCATCTACGAGGCATAAAAGAACAGAAATATTTGCGTATGTACTATATATATATAGTCTCCTTATCCAAACCCTTAAAATGCGAACTTCTTCCGTGCCTCATAGATCCCGATCAAATTCTCATGATCTGAACCATCCAATGTGTTCAAAAGGTGTTTTTAAGGGTCTACTCGAGAAATCAGTCAAAAAATACCGATAAGGGCTTGATCCGAGTAGTTTTGCGTATGTCTAAGCAAGATTGCAGTCTTGGATAGAGAGGTTGTCAAAAGATTCATTTGGATTTCTAGCAATTTTAAAAAAAATTTGGTGATTTTTTGAGGGCTTCATAGGTCTTAATTTAGGGGAGTTTCAATCCAGGGGTTGTTTTTAGTCGTTGGATCTTTCGGTCTTTGTCTTTTTCGGGTAGCAAAGGTTATAGTATCTTCTGGGCAGTGGCGACTCCAGGAATTCGGAAGGGTGGGGTCATCGTAATAACAACTAAAAATCTTGCTCCAACAAAAATCAAAGTTAAAGGTCAACCGAATAAACAAAAAGATATATATCATAAAAGGCATATATTAATACTTACTGTTTTCAGTTTTCACCAAAAAAGAAGAAGAAGCTACACAAGCTTTTACAATTGCCCATGACGCGGTCTCATATTCTGGAATCGTTGCATAATGGTTTCTAGGTCAATACTGTCAAATACTTCTTTAAAAAAAGGTCACCAACCCCGATTACATCCTTAAAATCATCACACGAGCGCACATCAACAATGTAGTTCTCAAGTTGATCATCAAGCATCATGAGTTGTAGAGGAGAAAAATCAGACGGATATAACTTAGCTAGACAAATCAACCTCTCTTTCGAGAAGAGAACATGTACCTCTCTGGCTCTCTCTCTCTCTCCTTCGTAGTTTAGGGCTTTCAATTGACCACCAAAATGGACTGGGAGAAGAGAACATGTACCTCTCATCATCTCTGGTTTGCTGCCGACTGGGAAGTGCCGAAGTCGACTAGGAAGTGGGTTCTCTGAATCTCTGCCTTCTGCTCTTCGTTTTCTTTTTTTCCCCTTTCTCGTTTTTTTCTTTTCCTTCTTGTGTACACTATAACTTTTTGGAAGGGGTGGGGCTTTGTTTTGTTGGGAAATAATCTAGTGGGTTCAACCCCAAAAATAGGGGGGTTCAAATATCAAATTTAAATTTTTTTTTAGTATAGTAATAGTAAATTTTTTTTTCCCGCGGGGTCGGCTGACCCCCCTCCTTTGTATGTGCCGGCGCCCCTGCTTCTGGGGTTTGGCTCAGATGGGTGGGGTCACTGGGGTGGGAGTTCTGCGGTTTTGGTTGGCATCTTGTGGCCAAGTTGTTATTTTTTTTGTAGCAGCCGAGGTCCGGAGAGGCCACAAGGGTCAACTGAGACTCAGTCAGCGAAACTTCACCTCCCTCGGTGCTTAGTGGGAATCAATCGCTTGGCCACGGTATCTACCGAAGCGATTTGGAGTTAGGGAATAAATGCTCGGATGAACGCCCCTGGCTAGCCTTTAACTAAGTAGACTTCGGCAGGTGGCTCCTCGGCAGCACCATACACGGTCTTAGGCCGAGGGACTGTGGAATTCGCCAAAGGGCTGTAGATTTCCACACCGATGACCACTTGGAGACGTCGGCCAGGCCTTCGGGTAACTACCTAAGCTGAAGTTACCCACCGAGAGGGAAGAAACGAAGTATGGACGGTAATCCAAGGGGCAGGGGCTAAGGGAACTAACCGAGGAAAAAGGTGTCGCCGAGGACCCTTGGAGTCGTCCTGATGGGGGGTAGTTGGTGATGTGATAGGCGACAGATGGGATTGAAATGGTGTCAGGCGGCGTCGGGACGTTGCGCTCGAGGCGTCTGGCGGACCACGTGACGGACTAGGGGGTATCCAAGAACTGTTGACTATTCTGACAAATAGGTAGGGTGACGTCAGTCGAAGCGGCGGAGTACTCATGACTGGCCCATGTGCTCAGTCAGGAAAGAACGACGCGTGGGAGGCACGGATAGCGTAGCGGGGAAGCTTCCCTTTGCCTATAAAAGGGAAGCTCCTCCACCAGATAAAGGGGTGGATTTTCTTCTCCTCTTCTCTCTCTGAAAAAGATTACTTTCAGCCATATTACACGCCGCCGGTGACTTACTTGACCGTCGAAGTGCTTCCTCGAACCACCACCGTCCGGGCAAGGCACTAACACGGGTGTTACTTGTGTAGGTCTCCCCCTCAGGTGGACCCCCCATGTTATCTCAAATCCTTACCCTTCTCATCGTCCTCCTTGCTCGTTCCATAAGGTTCAAAGAGGTGCATCGGAGAAGCGAGCCCCACATTTTTCTTTGGGTCCTCGCGGCGTATGATCTTCGGAGTGCGGGCTTTGTTTTTTCCATTGTGATGCCTTATTCTTAGGATGTTTTTAATCTGTTTTCAAAGATTAACAAATTTTTTTTTTTTGTTCAAAAAAAAGAAAAAAAACATGATAAAAAAGAATAAAATACCAGGTATGATGTATGTGAGATGTACGGTATGTTTGCGAGTGTGTGTCTGTGGGTGCGGGGGGGTCAGAGAGAGAGAGAGAGAGAGAAAGAGAAAGTATGTTGACACAAGATTTTGCCCCACCTGCAAAGTAAACCAGTGATGTTTCCTAGGTCCATTGTACACCAAGATAAGTCATATCGCAGCAGAACGGACGATTCTCGATAAGGTAAAACAGGGTGGTATGTAACATGTTGCTCCTACGGTGAGCCGTAGGACTCCCTTTTTTTTATCAAGCATCATAAAACATCGGCATGTGCATCTGTTTCAAAACTACATCACATTTTCCCTTTATCTTTTCCCTCGAGGCGGACCCTCACTCAAAATCCTAAGTGTTACAGAGTACCTTCGAAGCGTTGGATGAATCAATCAACTTCTACTCAAATGGATGTCTGGTCCTGGAGTTATCATCTCTCTCTGTTAGTGTTAATCAGTTGATTTATGTTTCAAATTTTGTGTATAAATTTATACTTAGATAGATCGATAGATTTTGCATATATTTATGTATGCATACATCTGTTTATTAGAAATGTTATGCGCAAGGAAGTTTACACTGGACCATATATAGAATGTGAGTAATGTGAGGACATGAAGTTCCTAAGTATCCTCATGTATCCAAAAAAAAATGAAAACTCGAAATTAAAGACATTAAATTTAAATATTAGATACTTATTTTCCATATCCAATACATATCTAGGCATATCGGTATCTAATACTCATTCGCAACTAAATTCGGAGTATCCGTACTTGTACTTTATAGTATGGACTAATACATCAAAGTCCAACGAAAAAAAATATGAATTGCACGATTGCTGTAGAAACCAAAAAGAAGAATACAAATCAAATGACCATGAAAATCAATCCAAAAGCTAAACCACACAGAAATCCATATAACCTTTTTTTTACTGGTTAATGCCAAAATTTTAGCCCAAAAAAGTATTGTACTCTGCACATAGTACAGGAAAACAATACAAATACAATAAAACATAGTACAAGAAAAGCGGGCCAAGAGACAAACCACACAAATACAAGCATTTTATGTGCCAAAGATATGGCATTACCAAAAATAGATTTGGCGTTATCACCGCCCTTATTAAAAGATCTTATTTGCTTAGCAGAAAATGAACAAATAGGTAGATCTGGTGGAGGAGGCGGCAAGGAAGTCGACGGCGTGGGCCCGTCCTCAACAACAAAAGCAGTCGCCAAGCCCCACGTCAAGTGTGTATCGAGATGACAATGCATTGACCATACACCTGCACTTGCCATCAAAATTGTCCAAACCTATGAATAAGTATCCATTTTGCAATCCGTACATGTTATTCTCATAAGTTTAACTCCCAATTTGTTTCACTTTGCTTATTTTCTTGTAACTGACAAAGTAAAAACAAGTGAAATTATGGATAATTGAAATCGTTTTGAATGTGAATTAGTTATTAGTATTAGATGGTCTGTCAATGAAGCTACTGCTTCACCTTCAAGACAAGGTCTCTAGTCATACAGTATTTCAGGGGCCACTTCTTTTGATCAGAAACAATTTGTGACATTCCAAAATAAAATACCAAGTAAACGAAATGGAACGGAGGGATTATTTTATTAAAAGAATTAATATATATGTAAACTAAACGGGTGAAAAGATCCAAAAGCAAAAACGTACCTGGATTATTTGCTGTAAATCTAATGACGGCCCACCCTCCAACAGGCACTCCGAGAGTATTGCGTTTTTGTGGATTGATAAGATTGAACATTTTCGGCCCCATTATATCGTCGTAATTGCCAAACCCTTGGGCTAAAACATAAAAGTTATGCCCGTGCAAATGTATTGGGTGGTTCTCAACACCCACCAATGCCGTGTTCTGCAACACAATCTGAACCGTGGAATTAAACTTCAATTTCGTTACTTTTGTTGACCTTGATGTCATCACGAGCGAGGTATTCAAACTGTTGCTTGTATCCGTGTAGTCAAACACCAATGGTGGATAATCAGGAAAATCGGTTGTGTAAATCCCACTCGTCAGATTGTAGAAAGAGGCTTCTAACATTGATAGCTTGGTAGGGAGCTCGAAGGATTCATTGTTCATGCTTGCAGCAAATTGTAGCCCTAAAAAACCCGAACAAGTATTGTTTGCTCCGCAAGGGACCAGGCCCAAGCCTTCCGTCACAAACATGTGTTTGTCGATTTTGAGAGGGACTGGGTCCCAAAAAGGCCCATTCACAAGACTCGTAAGATTGGAATAGAATTTGAAGGCCGTAGGAGTGTCGTTGAAGGCAGGTAGGATTGGCATAAATGGGGTTGATGATGTGGCATTCTCATATATAATGATTCCGGTGGTGGTTGTGTTATCATAGTTAGATCCCAAGCTATCGTAGGGATGTGCTGCCATGTAATAGGAGGCTAGTGGTTGGTCCGCGGTGAGTAGTATATCGACAGTCTGGCCTGGAGCTATGACGACGATGTCGCTTACCATTGGGTTGGTGTAACTGGCATCAACGGCGACGATTGTCATTGTGTGGTTCGCTATCTTAAAGAAGAGTTCGTTGTTGAGTGCAGCATTGATGATACGCAAGAGGTATGTTTCTCCTTGTATAACCTTCAACCTATATGTGCCTGAATAGAGAAAAATCCCCGAATATTTAAAATGTGAGGGGTTCTTAATCCAGCTAGATGATCATAAGAAATTTAATTCCCTTCTTAATTTGAGGATAAATGTCACATGTACTGGTACTCACCATCTGATGAGCAATCATATAGATCACCAGGCTGACCGTTGACGGTGTAAGCATTGGAAATGTTAGGCCCAGACCCAGCGGATAGTGCTTGGTTCTCGATTTCTATAATACTAGAATTCCACCACTCTCCTGCAATCGCAATCTTATTAATCAATACTGTTAAATTTGCAAATATTTTCTTGCAATCTCAAGGTGTTTCTTTGAGGTATAAACCTTTTATTCAGTTAATACCAGACTCGTTAATTTCGACACAGAGTTTTTCAATAGAAGGGGCTTGAAATGTACCCAAAATAATTTGGAATTCTTCTAAGGGTTTTGGGAACGAGTATGAGTGACCATTTCTTGGTCGGATGATTAGCGCTCCATATACAGTTGCCCGAAGCCATTGGGAGTGGGCATGCCACCAAAGAGTGCCTTCTTGACCTGTGATGTCGAATCTGTATGTGTATTTATTTCCAGGGAGTATTGGGCACTGAGTTACGTATTCAGGCCCATCCGCCCATCCACTCCGTAGCTGGAAAACCCCGTGCCTACAAGAATATCAAGACGTTAATTGAAGTTGTTAGCCCCCGTTTCGCCTAATTTTTTGGCAACCTTTTGGCACGGTGGTTTTTTTTTTTTTTCCCATGCATGGTGTTTTTCGCTGTTTTCTCTTAATTAATTCTCACTAGATTTAGATCAAATTTTTACATCATATCGCTTATCTAGATAAGAAGAATCGAAAAAATATAAATATTGGATGACTGTGAATGTTGCATTGTTTATATTCCTAGATGTTTTCAACAGAAACCTGCTCTGTTCTATTATATCGATGTTATACATACATATCATGTATATATCTATAGTGCTACTACCTTTTAGAGTAAGTTAAATAGATGTCATTTTCCTTAATCAGAATCTCTTATGTATTTATCCTAGTTGAAATGATGAGTTATGTTTTCTGATTCTGAAATTTAAATAACTTAATTTTAAAAAAAAAACCTTTAATTTTGTAAGGAAAAGATAGTATTTTGTAACAAAAAAATTGTTGGGTGTATTTTAAGACACTAATTGCTGTGTATCTCGCCCCAGTTCGAGGAAGTCGAATGGGTTTGGTTAGCATTATTAGCATTTCAATACTCAAATTACCAAACATCACTACTGCTTTAACATGAACGGGGCTAACACATTTCGCGATTTTCCCATCATTTTTCCCTTAGTTTATTTATATCATCCGAATGATTAAAACCAAATACATGTTTAATGGCAGCTGGAAATATAGTCGTACACTCGTGATACTTACGTACCAATGAATCGTAAGATTGTAGGGAGATTCATTGAAGACATGAACGACCAATGTGTCACCCTCATGAACCTCTATAGTGGGGCCGGGAAATTCTCCATTCACGGCGGTGATGACTTCTTGCTGGCACAACCGACTAATAGTTAAATTTTGCACCTGAAACGAGAAACAATTTTATAAGAAACCTATTGCATTGAACATTACCATTTCCAAACATACATAATATGCATGAATGTGTATGTTTTTGTGTATGTGGGTTTAATATGTTTGGAGAAAATAAAAGTACTACTCAAGTCGTTCCTTTTATGTTGGTTATCTTAACTGTGTATTTTTTGGAATAAAAATGTGTATTCCGTGGCTAATTTGTCAGGGGAAAAATTGGCAGTGGTTAAATGATTTTAATTTACGGTAAAAATGTAAAACATTTTCAAGAAAATATATTAGCCATAAACCCGAAAAAAAAACTTTAATAATAGACCTAAGCTCAGGGGCTTAGTAGGGAATGGCCATTGGAAAAGTTGAAATTTAAGACTGAGACAAATATTAAGAGAGCCAAAATGAATAAATAAAATAGGAGTTTATTGCACTGTATGCGAAAATAAAATACGGTTATTTTGTTATCTTAATGCTTTTGTTGACGCATGCTTTTAAAAAAAATTAGTTGATGGGTGTAGAAGGTCGACTCTGAGTCAAATCCTATTAGTTACTTAAAAGAAGCCAAGTCCTATTAGTGAGTTAAACATAAATTAGGTGTTGATAGTCTACGTTTGTTTGTGGAAATATATTCTCTTGGTTTTTCTCTCAATCCATTTTATTTGAAGGATAGCAAACAAAATAATATTACCAAACATGTTTTATGTTGTTTTTATTTTTACTATTAATAAGAAATGAATTACAAAACATGCTTTTCATTTTTGTTTTTATTAAAAATAAACATAATTCTACTTTCAAATTCTTGTAAAAAAAAAGAAAAAAAACTGAAAACAAAAACATTACCAAACACTTCCTAAGTGATTCAAGTGTGTTTAAAGAAAGACTTACAAGAAAATGATGCTCCACGATTTCACCAAAGACCACCGAAGAATAAGTTGAAAGGACTAAAGCAAATGCCAACAACAAGATAGGACGAGCCATAAGGTGTTTATATAGAGGTTGTTGCTATTACACCAAGGAGGATTTGAACCGAACAATCACGCACAACACAAAGATATACGTGGTTTTCCTAATTCGGGTACTTCACGGAGGGCAATGCAACTTACAATTTGTATGGACGAAGTACAAATTATCCACACTCTAAGCCCCACCATCTCTCTGTGGATTTCTAGTACTTTTCAAAGGAGCCACAGGCTCAATTTATAGCTCTCTTCATAGGCCATTCCAAAAATGGCTACTACTACGGGGTAGAGAGAGAGAAGACCAAATTGTCTTACGTGACAGCAAAATATGAGGCTTAATTTCAACAAGGGTCCTTCTATTGACAGCCTACTAGGCTGACAATACAAATCAAACACTCCGGTGTACTTTTTTCAGTTTTTTTATACATATTCATGCCCATTATTAGCACATTTCAATACACTTTTTAAAACTTAACAACAGCCAATGGGCTGATTTTAGAGATTTCCTTTCAACAAAATACAGCTGATCAAGTGATCTCTTACGGAAGGGAAAATCTACGGTTCGTCCCCTTGAAAAGGGCGTACGGTACACTTGCGTATGTTCTTTATACTTGTTATGTATAGTTTTGGTATTTGTTACATATTTTTTTGTACTTGCTAGTTGCTACGTACTTTTTGGTAGGTTGCAGTGTATATTTATGTCAATAGTGAATTTTTAAAAAATTCATAAAGGTTCGTAACAAGTAAAAAACCAAATGTAACAAAGTTACGATGAGTTTTTTAAAAACCATAACGGTTTGTAACTTAACCAAAATCATATGTGATAAGTACTAAAATCACACGTACCAAGTACCAAAATGCACTAATACGTAATGGGCGTACCGTACATTTCTTTTCATTCTTTTTCAAGGGGCATACTGTAGCACACTCTCCCTTAAGGCTTTGGGGTGAGTTTTCAATACAATATTTTCTGTATTCTTGGAATATAATTCATCAAAATTAGTTAATGTATGTAAGGAGAATGGCTTATGGTAGAATATCAAAATTACAGAAAAATACCTTTGTCGAAAGTCAGTGTCGGTGCATTTTCAAGTTTTTTAACCAGTAATGTACTGCTTGGTAGCTCGTGAATTACGTTAATTTTTCCTTAATAAACAACGAGATTGTTGACTGGTTGTCATGACCGTTGGATGGACATTGTCAAGAGCACAAAAGCTGGCAAAATGTTAAATAATCAACAGAGGATTGAGTAACGTAGTAAACCAAGCTAAAATCGATGTTAGCTTACTTTTGCTACACACAGAAAACTAGGCACATTATACTTACAAGTTTCATAGGATTGGTCAGGTACCATATGTCAACCAAGTTAGTGTATATTTTCTTGACTACAACGTACGTTTTCGGCGGCGGAGCTATCTTAGGACCAGTGAGTGAGTGCACATGCGCTCGTTGGATGTTGGAGGTTTTTTTTTATTTGTAGAAAAATATTTTAAAAGTTAAATTAGTCTATCACCAATATATAGAAAAATTATTGACTGTTCTTCAGGCTCGACCACATAGTGTAATAACGTCATTCTCTTGCACATATTTACGTGGAAGTCAAGCTAAGTTTTCACCTAAATATGTGATAATGAAGCCGATTAAAAAAAAGTGATGGAAAATGGTGTTTGGGCACCACGTCTGGTGATACCCAAGACCGTTGAATAATTAATTACTCACAAACAAGCCTCAATTCGCTGAATTTTTGCCCCGAAACTAGTACGTGTTTACGGAATTATAATTACGCTATTACCATAAAATGTAAGTCAAGCGAGACTGTTTCACATTTCTCTTGTTTCTCTTTCTCTTCTTAAATCTCTCAATAACTCATCTCTCCTTTGTATGGAAGATAATATAATAGTTAAGCACTATCAAATAGGAATATATCTTTAAAAAAAAGTGTAAAAAATCAAGGCACTTTAAAAGTATTGCTTGCTGTATAAAGTGGAACAAGCTTCTGTGCAAATATATTTTGGTAAAACTAGCCATGATTTGCGTGCATACACAGGGTCTGCCGATACGTAAGGTTAATTATATATTCTAAAATAAATATGTACTCTCTTGCTTTAACGTAAAACAAGCTAAGGCTTAATGTTTTTCGTGCCGGTAAAAATGGGTGATTAATTGATTAATTATTCCCACTTCTTTGAAAAATATACTACTGCTGAAAGAAAGGGGAAAAGTTTTAGTACCCAGAAAATTGTTCAGAATTTGAAATCTATAGCCCAGGTTTACGTAAGAGTAAATCTGACCAAGAAGACAAATGACCCTGCATCTTTTTTATCTCTCCCACATTTTAATTTGTATAATTATTTCCCATTTACAATGAAATTTATGACGATTGACCTACTACTTGTTATTCGGGACTAAACAATTGTGGGACAGTTCCCCAAATGATAAAATCAGATAAAATGAACATTTGCTAAAATGAAAGATTTTTGCATTAAACTCTCGCACTGTCTAATTCGCTAATTCATGGGAGGATACTAAATTTTTGTATTTGAAAAATATTTTAAAAGGGATCTCGGAAGTAGATGGCGACTGATAAAGTAATTCTTGATCTAGGACACTGTTTTCAAATTCTAGATCTCCTAAGCTCGTACAACAATATTCCCGTACATCGCCGCTGCTGATCTCGACCGCCACCATCTACTGCAACCTCGATGTGGATATCATAAACCCAGATCCAAACATCAAACACCCTTCATACCCACCCCTAAGAAAATCGGATTCGGGGCAAGAATAGACCATCTCATATGGCAAGATCATGAGTAGAAGTGAGCTTACGTTTCTCATTGCATATAGAACTCCCCTGAATCCATTGAACCCATTTAGCTTTGATTCAACCGAGACTTTCCCATCGAATCTATTATTAAGAATGGTTCCTAAGTGCCTTGTTCTCTCTGTTTGGGGATGTAAGAGTGAAAATCAGAGAAGCCCACAATCTTGACCGTGATTGAAACAAGAAGTGAGTAAAATATGGGTAACTGATGTGAGAATGCTGAGATGGAGGTCTGGAAAGACTAGAAAAGATTGGATTAGAAATGAAACCGTTCCTGAGAAAGTGTGTGTAACACATATAAATGAGAAGTTGCAAAAAAAATTAGATTAAGGTGGTTTGGACATATCTACCATAAACCTGTAGATGTAGTGATGCAGATTGGAAATTTAATAGTATTACTTACTAATAGTGTTTTAAGTTTTCTTTATTTTTATTTTATTAATTTTGGTAGGAAGTCTCCAATGTTAGAAATAAGTGTTCTAGAGTATTTTGATTCCTAGTTGGATTAGGGTTTGTTATTTGATTCCTAGTTGGATTAGGATTTGTTATTTTATTCCTAGTTGAATTAGGGTTACTTTGGCCCTATAAGTATCATTTTAAGCCTAATGGCAGAATTCGGTTGTTATTGAATTAAAGAAAATGAGTTTTACTCATATTTTGGTCGTTTAAGGAGGGAGTACCTCCGGGTCGATCTTATTGTTTGTGTTTCTCTTGCACGATCGATTTCAATTCCATAGGCTGAGCTACATCAGTTGGTATCAGAGCTGCAAGTTTCAATCCTGAGATGGCTGCCAGAGGACGTGCTGGAGGTCGGGGTGGACGAGGCAACCGTACGGCTAATCTTGACGAAGTCTATGAGCGGGATGAAGTCGCTCGAGAAGCTCGGACTGAGGACGGACTTCAGCGGATGGGGTTGACACTCTAGGCAGTCATGCAACGCCTTGAGGCCCTAGAAGTTGGGAATCCGACTCGCCGTCGCCCTGTTAGACCTAATCCTCTGATCGATGATGGTTTTTCAGACGATGAAGATATCAAACCTTTTGGTGGCGGAAACTACCAAGGGGGGCGGTATAGAGACGTTACGGCTAGAACCTGTGGCTCTCATTATTGTGAGTCTAGTATGAAGATTAATTGAGATTCTAAAAAAAATTGGGCTTCCACAATTCCATGGAGGAAGAAAAGATGTCATAGAAGAAATTTTGGTTGAAGGAGATGTAGGAGATTTTATCGATGATATATTAGAGGAAGAATCCGATAAAATATTTTTTGACACAAATCCATCGTTGTTGTAGTCTGAAATTGATTAGGATTCACCTCCAAAATTTAACGAGTACTCAGATGAGGAGGAAACTGTCATTCATAAAGTGGAAGAGAATGTGAAGGATGAATTTGTGGCAGTGGGCATCAAATTGGGCATTGAGAAGAAGGTTGTTGTTATCCATGACAAAGTTGATGAGTTGAACTCATTCGATGGCGTTTTGAACCTTGGGAAAAAGGCAATCAACATATGCCCGTCACTAGGATTCGAAGTATCAGAGTATATGGATCCTTTTTGGAGAGTTATTGAGGAGTACTGTACAAGCAAGAGCCCGTGGATTTTCATTTTTGAGCAAGATGGATTGACTTTGTTGACAAAAATTATTTCTTTAATTTTTTAAGATTCTTTTTTACAGTTTAGCTTCCAAAAAATCAATTTGAAGTACAAGATTGACGCTGACCAGATTAGACGAATTCAACTATACAAACTCGAGGACGAGTTTCTTCAAGCTGGGGAGAATGATGCAGATTGGAAATTTAATAGTATTACTTACAAATAGTGTTTTAAGTTTTCTTTATTTTTATTTTATTAATTTTGTTAGGAAGTCTCCAATTTTAGAAATAAGTGTTCTAGAGTATTTTGATTCCTAGTTGGATTAGAGTTTGTTATTTGATTCCTAGTTGGATTAGGGTTTGTTATTTTATTCCTAGTTGGATTAGGGTTACTTTGGACCTATAAGTATCATTGTAAGCCTAATGGCAGAATTTGGTTGTTATTGAATTAAAGAAAACGAGTTTTACTCATATTTTGGTCGTTTAAAGAGGGAGTACCTCCGGGTCAATCTTATTGTTCGTGTTTCTCTTGCACGATCGATTTCGATTCCATAGGCTGCGCTACATCATGCAGTAGTTAAGAAAGTTGAATAGAACAATTTGCGTAGTAATGCTAGGATAACAATTTGCCAAATGTAGCATGTTCACTTATTATCAGTGGTGGAGGTACAACAGGGCAAAGGTGGGCCCGGCCACTTTGCCTTTTATAAATAAATAAAAAAATTGTGTTTGTGTGTGTATTATATATTTTGAAAACTTGTGTGATTGTAATTTGTAATATAGTGGTAAGGTTTATGCCCTCCGTGTGTGAGGGTTGCATGCACGAATAATATATATATATAAGTGTTAAATTTATCAGGTGGAGTTGTTGGGATTGGTACCCTTGACATTTGGTTCCCAATAAAGTACCCTTACCTCTCACCACTGGACCAACACCACTAATTATAGTGCCAAATGCCAATCAATAAAGCTATTACTCCTATATATTCTAAAAGTATTAAAGCAATAATAAAAAGTTATTTGATGTTGAATTTTTTATTGTAATAACTCGGCCCCAGTACCATTAATCTTAGCTCCGTCACCGCTTATTATTTTCCTAAATCTCTATATAAGCCTTCTTGTAATGGACATCATGTTAGTAAAAATATTTTGAATTAGCTAAGTGATTAATTAAACATGTGAGAAAACGTATATTAACATCAAGTGATTGATACATTTAACTAGGTCCTGTCATTTATTTCATTATCAATGTACTGTGATTTTTTTTTTTTTTCCCTTTCTAAAAGGTATAGTTTTGGCATGCCTATTGTCTCACAGGTCTTATTCCTATGAATATTCATTCTGATTCTGAAAATAAAGCTTGTACTTGTGATGGGTTAAGAGTGATGAGGAAGAAAACATCAACATCAAATATATATGATAGGGCCATTGGGACAACTTAGCTTATCTATATCAATATCACTACAAGAATGTCCAGATTCTCAAGCAGCCAAAAGTGTTAGTAAAGATGTCTCAAAACGTTACTATAGACCTCCAATGTCTATATCAGTGCTTGTGTAAGCCGCTAGCGTATCCAATAGAGTGACTTTGGTGGATGGATAGACAAACATCGAAACTTAATTATTAGCAACTCTTGGGGCTACGCCACAAGAGCTTCTCCTGTGAATTTCATAGTCCCGACATGAATGGTCTGTCTTTAATCGGACACTCTTGTCTTGGCCATCAAACCGAAAAAAGAAAAAGAAAAGAAAGAGAAGCATCGAGTATGAAAATATGTCCGAAAACCAACTCAAGTAACAACATATGAACCCAAAGGGTTAGCAAACTGACTGAAATGTACTTTGCAAGCTTAAGCCTTCAATGTACTTTGCTTTGCTAATATTTCTTTAAGAATGATCGGTTGCTTTAACAACCAAAAGGAACGATGCGAAAAGATGACATTGAAAGCCAAACCACACAGAAAATCCGTGTGATTTTATTTTTCATTAATTAATGAAAGGAAAATAATAAAGCCAAAATAGTTTTTGTTAATGCAAAAACTTTAACGCATAGGAGTATTGTCTCCTGCGCAAGGTACAAGAAAAGCACGCAAATGCAAGAAAACATGGTACTAGAAAAGCAGGCCAAGAGCCAGACCACACAAATACTAACCATTTATGCACTAAAGTTTTGGCATTAGCAAAAGCAGTTTTTGCGTTATCGCCACCCTTATTAAAAAATCTTTTATTCTTAGCATTAACCAAACAAAGGGGTAGATCAGGTGGAGGTGGCGGCAAAGAAGTCTCTGGCGTAGGCCCGTCCTCAACAACAAAAGCAGTCGCTAAGCCCCACGTAATATGTGTATCGAAGTGACAATGCATCAACCATACACCTGCATTTGCCATCAAATTTTCAAAAATTATGAAAAAGTATCAATTTTGCAATCCATACACGGTATTCTCATAAGTGAAGAGCCAATTACTTAATACAGTAAGAATAATTGAAATAGTTTGATGGAGAATTGCGTATTGTTAGACAATCCATCACTGAAGCTACTACTTCACCTTCAGCTGTAGTGGTAGTGCTTCATGAGCATGTACTTTATGAGTGTTGTACTGGAAAAAGTCCCATAGTGTTGCTAAAATGAAATTTCTCATAAATTGAATTTAGCTTGATAAAATCACTTTTATTTCCCATTAGATAAAAGATAAGTTGCTAAAAATCAATTTTCTCTCAAATACTCCTTTTGCTAAAAGAAAGTTGTTAAAATTATGTTGCTACTTTTAGCAAATGAGAATCGTGAGTGCTAAAAGTAAAACCTTTAGCAAACAGTAAACTCAATGGCTTTGCACAATTGTAAGCAGTAAAGGTTGTTCCAAGTTAGGAATTGGCATAAGTCAGTTTTTAAGTCGATGAATTGTGAGAGAATAACCTATCTCGTAAAACGCAATAAATCAATTTTGAGTTTAAGTCATAAATTGAAACAAGGCCTAAGAAAGGTCAGCAACAGAGAATTAGATTCTTTTCTTCCATTTCTTGTCTTCTTCACTTAATTATTGGTCATAATTTCTTAAAGAAATTCAACGAAAAACAAATACTCTGCTAGCTATCGTACAAATTTATTAAATTGCTCTTCTTCATTTTTATCAACATTTGTTTCAAGGTATTTTTTTTTTTTTTTGCAGTACTTAATTAAATTCGTTTGGTGAGGACTAGTGCCTATCACTTAATTTATCTCTTAGTTAGCTACTCTCTCCGTCCCCTTTTGTTTGCTCCATATCTAGAGGGGAACTCAATTTTGTAAGGAGGCATGCAATTAACGCATGTCATCCTAAAGAGTTTAATGATATTCCCAGTATATATTAAACCCTTGCCTTCTATATATCTTTAAATTACTTTTAATCATTTCTGAAAAAAAGATAAATTTGAGGGAATTTACACACTTTTTCTTTGACTTTTCAAAAAGAATACAAATTGTCACATCCGAAAATAGAATATTATGTAACAAAATGGGACGGGAGGATTATTTCATGGACAATATAAATAGATAAATATATTATTGAAACTAAACAGGTCTAAAGATTCAGTAGGGAATACGTACCAGGATTATTTGCCGTAAATCTAATGACGGCCCACCCTCCAACAGGCACTCCGAAGGTATTGCGTTTTTGTGGATTGACGAGATTGAACATTGTTGGGCCAATTAGGGGGTCATAATTACCAAAACCCTGGGCCAAAACATAAAAGTTATACCCGTGCAAATGTATCGGGTGATTCTCTTTACTCACCAACACCGTGTTCTGGAACACAATTTGAACAGTAGTATTGAAGTTCAATTTCGTAACCTTTGTCGACCTCGACGTCATGATGAGCGACGTATCCATTACGAGCGACGCATTGGTGTAGTCGAACACCAACGGTGGACTACTAGGAAAATCGGTGGTGTAGATCCCAGTCGTCAGATTGTAGAAAGACGCTTCTAACATTGATAACTTGGTGGGGAGCTCGAAAGATTCGTTGTTCATGCTTGCCGCAAATGCAAGCCCTAAAGGAGCGCCACAAGTATTGTTCGCTTCGCAAGGGGTCAAGCCCAAGCCTACTGTCACAAACATGTTTTTGTCAACTTCGAGTGGGACTGGGACCCAGTGAGGCGCATTCACAAGACTCGTCAAATTAGAATAGAAGTGGAAGGCGAGAGAAGTATCGTTACAGGCAGGTAGGGTCGGCATCAGTGGGGCTGATGATGTTGTGGCATTTTCATACATAATGATTCCGGTGGTGATTGTCTTGTCATATGCAGCTCCCAAGCTATCGTAGGCATGTGCTGCCATGTAATAGGAGGCTAGTGGTTGGTCGGCGGCGAGTAGTACGTCAACGGATTGGCCGGGTGTTATGACGACGACGTCGGTGAGCATTGGGTCTGTGTAAGTTGCATCGACGGCGACGACTGTCATTGAGTGGTTCGCTATCTTAAAGAAGAGCTGGTTATTGAGTGCAGCATTGATGATACGCAAGAGATATGTTTCTCCTTGTACAACCTTCAGCATATATGTGCCTGAACAAAGAAAAATCACCATATGTTCAGAATGTGAGCGGTTCTTAATCTAGCTAGGTGATCACAAAGATTGAGCTAGGATTTTTGCGTAGGGGGGTCGGGCTATATATTTATATCACCCTTCTCGATTACATTTTAATGATCTGAACCGTTCAATGTGTTTAAAACCTATTTTTAAGATTCATGCAAGGAATCATATAAAAAAATGACCGAAAAAGGCTTCATTCAAGGAGTTTTTCATAATAACCGTAGATATATATTTGATCAAAAACTGCTCGGAACAAACCTTTCCCGGTCATTTTCCTTTTTATGATTTCTCGCGTAGATCCTTAAAAATACATTTTAAACACATTCAACGGTCGGGATCATCAAAATTTGATCAAAAAATGGGAGTCAACAAAATGTGGGATCCCACACTAGAAGCTTAGTGTGTGTGCGCGTCTCTCTCTCTCTCTCTCTCTCTCTCTCTCTCTCTCTCTCTCTATATATATATATATATATATATATATATATATAGAGTCCCCTTCCTATCCAAACCCCTATTTACGGACCTAACGTCCGGACCTCCACCTTCCCGATTTTTTTTTGAAAATCCGAACCGTTAGATGTGTTTAAAACGTGATTTTAAGGTCCAACGCGAAGATTTGGCAAAAAAAAATACCCGGAAGGGCTTGATCGGGGCAGTTTTTCACAAAAACGCTATAAAAACAGTTTTATGAAAACTGCCCCGATCAAGCCCTTCCGGGTATTTTTTTTTGCCAAATCTTCGCGTTGGACCTTAAAATCACGTTTTAAACACATCTAACGGTTCGGATTTTCAAAAAAAAATTTGGAAGGTGGAGGTCCGGACGAAATAAAATCCGGGAGTTTGGATTGGAAGTTTTGTGTATATATATATATATATATAATATTAGGTTTTTTTTCAAATTGTAGCAAGGGCGACAACCCTTACTAAACCCTCTCGCTCCTTGGTGATCACTCAGCAATTTAATACCCTTCCTTGAGAATAAACGTCACATGTAACGGTACATATCACTCACCATCGGATGAGCAATTATATAGGTCACCAAGCAGTCCGTTGATGGTGTAGGCATTGGAAATGTTGGGCCCATGCCCGTCGGCTAGTGCTTGTCTCTCGATTTCCATAATACTAGAATTCCACCACTCTCCTGTAATCACAATAGAATTGATCATTACTGTTCAATTTTCAAATACTTTCTAGCAATCTCAAGGTCAAGATGTTCATTTGAGGCAGAAACCTTTTACTCATCAGTTTATACTAGATTGTTAATTTCGACAGTATAGTAATATAGATTTAATACATGGAGCAATGCTACAAAGACTTATGGCACAGATGTGTTTTGAGTCATCTGATTCATGTGAACCCCCCAATATTTTGTGGGAGTCACGTATATCGAACCGTTAGTGTCAGAATCTATAGACACAAATCTGTACACGCAAACTTTTTTATTTTTTTAATTAATTCTAAAACTGAGTTGCATCTATAACTGCTTAATAGACTAGTTAATTATTATGCACAACTATCATGGATTTATAACTATGAAATTTGAATAAATTTGTCAGGGAATAAATAGAAGGGTTTGGAATGTACCCAAAATAATTGGGAATTCTCCGAAAGGTTTTGGGAACGAGTACGAACGACCCTCTCTTGGTCGGATGATTAGCGCCCCATGTACAGTTGCCCGAAGCCAATTGGCGTGGGCATGCCACCAAAGGGTCCCTTCTTGACCTGTGATGTTGAATCTGTATACATATTTATTTCCAGGGAAGATTGGGCATTGAGTAACATAGTTAGGCCCATCCGCCCATGCACTCCGTAGCTGAAAAACCCCGTGCCTGCAAGAATATAACGACATTGATTGAAGTTGTTAGGCTCCGTGCCTATACATTCCTTTTTATTTAGAACACGTACTTTTTTAACCTTATGAACAGTATGATGGCTACTATTTGCAGTTTTCTTCCCAATTATTATAAGCATTTTCTTTATAACTCAGGATATATGGTTCAATTTACACAAACCTCAACTAATTATTATACAATGTATTACATTGACCACGAATAAGGGTGACTAATTAAAATCAGAACAAAGTCCTATATTAGACTGGCCCTACAAGAATTCATAACATTTGAAAGGTTACTGTGGATGCTGCCACGGGGCTCTTGACTTCGATTTGGAATCGCCAACCTGGTTTGTGGATAGTCACCCGAGAACCAATTTTGAAAAATGTGACTTTTGTGCCGTGTTTTGAAAAAAACTATAGTTACCAATCTTCACAACCAAAAGATTTTAGGTTCGCAACTAGGTTACGAGAGGGGAGGGTTTTACGGCACCCCCTCGCCCGACGAGAGGATTGGTCTCTACTTTAATGTTCACGGAATTTTGCCAAAAATATTTTATTATTAAACTTGATGCATGTAATTAACGGGATGGAAATGTAATTAGAATAAATTTTAAAGTGTTGGAAAATTGTGAATGAAACCGGGACACTCGGAGGGTCTCCTAAGGCAACTGAGTCAACCCCATGGATTCAAACGCTGCGCAATTAACACTAGGTAACTCCCCTCATGAATATGGAGATTATGGCAGAATTCAAATCCTATTCAAATTCGGATTGAAGGCTGGGGTTACAAAATCGGAAATGAATTGCAAAATTCATTGGCAGAATTCAATCTCGTTATTGAATGAGGAGGCTTCCCCCATTTATCCCGTATTCAAGTTTCAGCTCCTTTTTCCTACTATATAAAGGCAGCTTTGGCTTTTGGTTTGAGCACCAGAAATTTGTCTAACGTTCCAAGTTCTGATAAGCACATCTTTGAGAGAGAGAGGGAGACGGCGGTCAGTTCGCCAAGGCTTCCAACAGTGGTGTTCCGGTGGTTGTGGTGCTAGTGTTTTATCCTGAGACAAAGACGTCGGTTCATCCTACAACACCTACGGTAGGCGGCGCATCTTTGTTAAGGAGAGTGTGGTTTCACACGACTCGATTCCAATTTCCGATGCGTGACCGGGAGCAGGAAACGACCAGGAGTTGTTTGTATTCTGTTTACGTTTCTGTTATTATGTTATATTTCTGTTCATGTAATTTATTTTCGCTGTGATCAATAAATTCTTCTTTGAAATTTGGATTGCCATTGTATTTTTTTTCCAACAGAAAGCATATGAATAAATATGACATGCTTGCAAATGAATATGACATGCATTAATATGAAGCACTTAATCAAAACCAAATTTCTCAGCTTTCAACTTGTGCGCACGGATCTCGGGTTTAACTTGTTTTAACACAATTTTAATTCTTTTGTTTAAAACTTGATGATTTAAAGTGTGCTTGGAAAATTCGTGTTTAACTCTTTTTCTTTTTAGAAACTGACTTTTTTTACGAATTTAGTTTGAGTAACGAACTGACTTTTCTTGAACAATAATAAAGGAAATACTATATAAGATGACTAAAAGTAGAAAGAAAAATTTAGAATTTCACGGAAAATGGTAAAAATTTCAATTTTTCAGAAAAGTAGGTTCAGAAGAGGACTAGTGTGCACGAGTTGGCATCTGTGGACATGGGTTGTACTTCAGAATAGATTTTTGAAAAATTTATTTTTATGAAATGTAACCCTTTGTTTTAAACACAACTCCAATATAGATGATAGGGTAGTGTTTAATAGGGTCCCCTCAGGAAGCCAACGATGGCCTGAATGATCAAATTTTACCTCTTAGAAAAAAATGCTTTGAAATGTACTCCCATTTTGAGATGATTGATGTTTGAACGTGAATAGGAAGGTTGAGGCTTGAAACTAGGGTTTTCAGGGGGGTTAGCATTTTTTTGGACTTTTTGAAATTTTAGTTGTGGGATTTTTGGAGTTGAAGGATGGACTAGAGAGAAACAACATGTAGTAGCAGAGGGAAAGCATGAGAGTATATATATTACGTTTTTGGGGAGAGAAAGGAAGTATTTATATGAAAAAAGGGTTCAAAGAGAGGGATTTTAAAAGGTTCAAAGGTTCCAAAAGGGCCCTATAAACATGGATCCATTTAAGGAACAGGGGACAACTATCAAGCCCAGAGAATCGAATTAAAATGATGAAATTCTCCTGCTAGATGGTTGTACGGATTTTGTGTGCAAAAATCAACTTGTGCACACAAGTTGAGACTCGTGCACATGAGTTCAACTGGTGCACACTAGTGCTATGCTGGCTTTGAAAATTTCGAAGCATTGTGCTCAAGAATTTGTAGGGTTTGTTCTTAGTATTTGGCCTTTTCCTCGATGTACCCTTTGTCAAGTTTAATAAAATTTTGTTGCCGATCAAAAAAAAAAAAATTGTAGGGTTTGGGGTTGATGTACAAGGATTGGCTTAGAGGTTTTTGGCATCTGGGATTTTAATGAGCATTATTCCAACATTATTGAGGTATTTTGGCCTTATTTTCATCATTGGGAAAACCGTTTAGGCTGTGGTTTGAGAGTTTCTGTGAGTCCGAATTGGGGTGTATACAGTTACGAATCCTATGCCTAAAAAGGAGAAATCCATTTAATTAAAGTCTCGGGCCATACAGTGGTACTTATGTTAATAATAATAGCTAGAAGAAAAACTTATGCACTTAGAGTAAGGCGTAAGTTAGGACTAAATTGATTTTTTGATTATTTTTACTTTTTACTTATGTAATTTTTTGTAAGTACAGCATCAATTTTTTTATTTTTTATTCTTCTTGTGTGAGAAATGTACATAGTGCACAATATGATTGGAAGCTAGATAAAGTTTACTTAAAAAATTTAATTTTGTACAATTTTGACATGGGAGCTGTTAATGGCACGGAACAATATGTTCCTGCCACGGGCATTTATTACACCGAATTGCAAATTAGCTCAATTGCCCTTCCTCCCTACCAATCTACTTGTTTTGACTTCTCCATTTTCATTTAGCTTCTCCAAAATGCCCCTATGAGAATTTCCATATACACAAACTCAAATTCCTCTTCGTATCCCAAAGAAAATCTTTTGTTCTTCAAAACACCAATTGATACGATAGAAAAATTAGATTGCCAAGAACTTCTCAAATCTTTGGGTGCTTTGGCTAAATAAGTCACTTGGCTTATTTTTTTGCCTTTATAGAAAAAATTTCCCGCATTTGTTAGTTTTCGATTTTTAGAGGCTCAATTTTCCCACATTTGTTAGTTTCCAATAAGGGTAATCGAAAAAATAAAAAAATTATGATCCAAACTTAAAACATTTTGAATAAAGACAAAAATCAGTTAAAAAGTCAGATTTTTTGGCTTTATTAAAAAAATTGAGTTTGGATGATGATTTTTTTTTTACTTTTTCGATTCCCCTTGTCGAAAAGAATCAATAATCCACAAAAGTTTAACCGGAAACTAACAAATGCGAAAAAAATATTGAATAAAGACAAAAAAAAAGCCAAATAACTTATTTGTTTGAGCATAATGGTTTTTCTAGTTTTGTATCAAATTAGATTAAATGGATTTGTGTTGTGTATATTCAAATTCTCCAACAGTTCAATTTGATGATGGGGAAGGAAGTCAAAACAATTTAGATTGGTAGGGAGGGCAATTGAGCCAATTTAGAATATTGTGTAATAAATGCCTGTGGTAGGAACAAATTGTTTCGTGCCTTTAACAGCTTCCTTTTGACATTACGAAAAAAAAATGTATTGTTTTCCTATTGCGTCAAGTAGTGAACAAAACAATAAATTTAACAATTATCCTCTTGTTGACTAATTAATCCATCTTATGTTGATGTTGTTCATGTCAAAGTTTATGATGTAGCATGCTTTTCTAACTTTCAAACTTGTGAGGACTAAATTGCTCATGGAAGATGAGAAATTTCAACAAATTTTTTAATCACATGCATTGGGAAAGATGTTGGTATTTTAAGGTTGATTATATCGCTAATGCTTTTAACAACATGAAGAGCCGATCACAATTCAAGATGCTTCATTTTAGTAGACAGATTAAGCATAACTATTTTTTTGTACTCCACAGGCATATAAAAAATCATTTATTATGTAATATTTGGATGTCATTTTTTTTTTTTTATCGAATACTCATAGTGTTGTTAATCTTTGTTTTTAGTATACATGTTCGCCACTACTAGGTAAAAATTCTAACTCCACATACCACCAATTTTTGTATGAGTAACCTTACCCTAACTTTAATTAGACTCCGGTAGTGTAAGGACCCGTATTTTTTCATATTATTTTCCGGAAATAAAGTTGGGGAAATATGAGAAACTAATTAAAAATGCTAAAGTGTTGGATTATTAAGTGTTGTGAGTGAGATTGGACCTAATTGCATTACACAAACCACATTTGGGCTTGGAGTGTAATTACATGATATATATGTGTGTGTGTGTGGTGGGAGAGGAGAGAGAAAGTCATCTTCCTCCCCCAAAAAAAAACAGCCGTCCCTCTCTTTCTCTCCTCCATGGCTCTCAAAACCTCTCTCTTCACAAATCTAACCAAAACTCAAGCTCCAAACTTAGTCCCTTCACAAAAGCTTCTCCAAATCTCGTGCTCTACGCGTTGGTATGCTCATTTCACTCCGGTGTTTGAAGAATTTTTCTTGGATCTTGAAGGTTGAGTGTGGGTTTTGCTTCTTGGAGGTTTTTCAAGCTAAATCATTGATGTAGGGGACAAATTTCTACTCCCTCTAGTTGTATTTTGTTGATTTGTGGCATATGTTGTTGGGTTGTCTACCAATTTCTAGCTAAACTTGTTTATCACCATGAAAATGGGTTTTTGATCTTGGAATCATCATGAAGATAGGTTTTGATCTTGTTCAATCTTTGATTGCTACTCTCTCAAGTGTTTGGGTAGTGTTTTGATCCATATTTTGATGAATTTCTAGTTGTTTTTGCTTGGGTTGAAACCCCCATTGAATCTGAAAATCTGTCAAAAAAATTCACGAAATGGCCTGGTATTGATACCCCCGCGTCCGGGTATCAATACCAGCGGGTTCTGTTTTTCTTTCTGTGCCTCTGGTATCAATACCCCAATTCTGGGTATCAATACCAGACAGCTTCGAACCTTATTTTTTGTTGAAACTTTCCCTTGACTCATGGACGTCTTGGGACACCTTTAAATGTTTCGTTCACTCAAAATATTACTTATTACCAACCACTTAGTTGATCGGATTGTTTGCTTGGCTATCCTTTGACCCCCGGTCGGGTAGTTTGACCATACACTTGTTTGGTCCCTAAACGCGTAATTCGCTTGTATTAGGATATTTTCCACCTTAGTAGCATTCTTGGAATCAAATGATAATGGAGATTACTTAATGTCACTTATTTCTTGCTATCTATTGGATTTGGTGAGGTCTTGGTGCATTTATTAACACTTGGCGTACATTCGGGTTGAGTTGGGATTTCGGGATACATGTAAATGGATAATGTGGCATGTGACTCATATATGAGACTAAGTTGAACTTGTATATTGATAAGTGATGATATGAGTATAAAACGATTGATGTGGGGCCCGATAGGGTATGCCGGAGTGACACGGGGCCTATATGGCATGCCCGGAGAAATATCAAACGTTTAAGAGGAAAGTGATGTAAGTGGTTAACGCTTAGGACACATGTGGCGAGTCGGGTGTGTGTGTCGGACATAAGTTGGATATGAGAGACGAGATGGAGGGGATCTAGTTGATTATGGGTTACTTTCGAGCCCTTTTACTATTCAAACTCTCTTAACTCTCGTTGTATGATTTTATTAGTTATAAATCATCCTATCGGTTTCTCTTAACTCCCCCTATATTTCTTTATGTATTATCCTTGTTCCTTCGTTTCACTTGTAATTAGCGTTGGTCGTACATGGATACATTTAGTGCAAGATGGAGTGCGTGGCGTGCATGGCATAGTCAAATCATGGCATGAAGGATGATTTGAAACATTGTAACCTTTTTTCCTTGTAAAACAATGTAATTTTTAATGTAAAAATCCGATGGGGCATTGGGTGTCGAGGTTGAGATTATTACAAAAATGTAATGAAATGTTGTAAGGTGATTTCGCATTACACTATGATTCTTTAACTTTAGAAATTTCTTAAGAAAATGTTCATTTATTTATGTTGAAAATCGAGGGCGTGACAGGTAGCTAGTTGGAAGATGGAATTTTGCCCTCAATATTGATCCAGTTGTGCATGCAAAAGGCCCAACACACTGAGAAATACTCCCTCTGTCCCAATTTGCTTGCCCCTCGTAGGAGTGCGTGCATTTTGCACGCAAAAATAAATGTTTATGAAAACTTTTTTGGAAAAAAAATTACACCAAATTTTTCTTCTCAATGAGATCTTTAAATTGGTATAAAGTTTGTTAAAAAAAAAATTAATGTTTGTACATTATTTTTTGTGTGCAAAATACACACACTCCCACGAGGGGCAAGCAAATTGGGACTGAGGGAGTAATGCAGAGTCCTCACCACATTAAGTGAGCTAATAGTACATATGAATTATCAATTCAGACTCATATTAAGATAGACTATTTAAAACGACATGATTCACAACTAGACCAGCATCTCTCCATACCCATACCTTCACATCCTTTTGTACTCTCGATTTTCATCTATGTATCGGGCTCAAAACTACGATCCGGACCGTTTAACTCGTAGAACATGCAAAAAACTCTAAGTCTACAAAAATATTTATGTAGGATCGGAAATCCCTAGATATGTGAATAAGTTACACTTCCTTCTGAAAATTGTAAGGTTTAACAGTAATATATATTTACCGTTCATTTTGTATAACAATTTGCATCGTGTTCACGTATCTATCAATATCCAACCGTACTGATATTTTGAAGAATTATTGTTCTTTGCCTGGTCTACAAGGTGAACGGTTCGTATGAGAGTTTTGCTCCTGAGACAAGGACAAAAAATGTAAGCATATAAAGGTATAGAGGGATGGGGTATGGAAAGGTGTTCATCCCATTCGGAACGTAATCTATTATAGTATTGCAGGATGAGTTTTCGTGAGGAGCGTTGTGAGCGCGACAAGTGGCATGAATTGATTGGGTTGTGATGAAAATTGTGAAGGAAGCAAGTAGCATTATCAAAGTACATATAACATATTCCATAAATCTTTTTTGAAATTTCAAACCATGAATCTTAGTGCATATCCATAAATATTCTAATTACGCTTTCCATAATCGACTAATTTTTTTTTTTAAACCTACAGTACACAATCTATATTCTAAAATAGACCCATTCCTATATGGAAATTGAGTACTATACACAAATTCCAAAAAAATTACATGTTCTATAGTTACCCATTTGTTTGATTACCTTTTATCATTTCTTTTCTTCTTACTTTGCATCTTATATAGTATTGTAGGATGGATTTTTATTGGAGTGTCGTGAGAGCGACAAGTAGCACTTATAACTTTTTAATGGGAAAATAAAAAATTTAATGCATAAATATTAAACTATAAAATTCAAAAGAAAAGGTGAAAAGGAAACATAAATGGCTATTTGATAATCAATATCTACAAACCAAACCATATACCTAATGTTGTACGTATCTAAGGAATTGAATGGAAATTTGAATTTCAAATTCTTAATTTAAAAGCAATTTTTACTAAATTTTGAATATAACACCTTTTTTTTGAACTTGAATTCCTACGCCTAATGGTTAATATAATCTCTTCCTCCTATTACCTAATTAATCAAAGACATCACCTAATTAATCAAAGATATCAGTTGACACCCGAGATATCCAATTACTAACTAAATCCCTTGATTTATGGGATTGTTTATCTTTTCCCAAAAACAATTCTCCCTCCCACCTTTTATATCTCAAAAGCCCAAAAAATATTGTACTCATTAGAACGCCATTTATCCATTAGGATCCAGGCCAACTAAATTTACAAAACAAACACATCGGTAAGTTCTTTATTCCAACACTATCCTTGACTCAATTACTTCTTTAATTTATATATTTTCGGTTTTTCAGTGCAATCCCAAAGGTTCAATATTGGAACATGAAAGGTACGTTTTTATTTGGAATTGGTGTTTGATTCAAACATCGACCAAGTAACATAATCGGGTATACAATATGTAGATTTGTAAGAATGTGTTTATATACACCACTGATGTAATTATATGTAAGTGGAGTTCTTAATTTAATTCATAATTTGGTTTCTTTTGCAAAAAATTGGGAGAAAAAAACATGAAAGTGTGAGAGAATAGTCTCAAAAGATTTAGTATTTAATGGCTTAATGTAATTCCAGAGCAATTCATTACCGCGCCTATCATATTCTCATGTTGGATAATTGCTTGATAGAACTTTTATTCTTTCTTCGTTCTTACCTTTTTGTAAAGTCATCTCAATTTTTTATTTTTATTTTTTTTGGGTAGAATTGAGTTTGGCATTATAAAATATTGATGTGCTATGGGTTTATGTATTTTGTGTCCATTTACTTTTGTTATTTCACACCAAAGTTTTTTACTACATATTGCGATTTCTACTGTATGGTAATTTTTGGTGACATTGACAATAGTTAGTTAGTACGCTCTCATTGATAGGAAAATTTTGACTGCACACTATGTCGTATAGTTGTAATTAAACCGCAATCAAGTGCTATGTAATTAGATTGTGCTATAAACCAGAAGTTGATAAAGTTTGATGTCGTTGGTTGAGGGAGGTGGAAGTTAGGGTTAAATCAAAAGAAATGAAGAGAGGACTTCTATGCTACTATAAAAAAAATAGAGAAAATATATTTTCTAGCCATTCTCGAACATTTATTATAGGAAATCTATAGTCTACAATAATGCAGGGTGACTTTGCATAATGAGAGATCTGAAAATGACACTATTGGAAATTTTCAATTGTTTAGACATTTTTAAAAAATGCTACTATTGGAAAAATACTGAAAAATTGGTCGTACTAAAAAAGTGAATTCATTTATTTCAAAATCAAAACTTTAATGCCTATACAACCCGCAGAATAATTTCTGATTAGAAAAGAAAATGTGTAAAGCGTCTATTATCTCTACCATTAAAAAAAGCCATAGATATCTCCTAAACAAGTGTTGCAAAAGAAAAAAACTTTTCCCGTATCATATGTTTTCGTTTAGAATTTGTAAATGAATTAGATTTTGTTTCTTTCCATCCAAACTGCATTTAATTTAATCTAACTATTTAAAACCAGTACGTTCTATAAATTGTTGCAATCTAATTTTATTTTTTTGGGTACGTTACGATGCAATCAACGAGGCTCCTATTCACTCGACTTACTATGCAACCAGAGATCCTTCATGTTCTCTAAAAGATGAAAGTGTATACTATTTTATGAATCTGTTTACTCAAGGGCAAAGTCAAACGAAAAATGTGCAAAGGCATCCATTATAATGGAACCCAATCTGCTACTAGGCCATTCTTCCATTAAATTTTTGGCATCAATATTAATTGAAAATAGTGTTCCAATTATCTAAATGGAATTGTTTGATGTTGATTGCGTGATATGACTCTAAAACTTTCCTATAGACCCATTTATTGTATGAAGACTTGGGAAGTTAAACCTCTTGATTGATTATTGTACTAATTAGGGTGAGATAACCATCTTTATTGACCGGTTGGAGTTATTGTAATCAATAGAATTTCTACCATTAGTGTAGGTTTATACTGATTGAGAGGTTCAAAAGTATACATCTTTTTTTTTTTGCACGGCAAAAAAGGATTTTATAAATCAAATACCAAATAGTATACAATATTAAACAGGGCGAGAGAAAAGCAATAAAGCCTCTCAAGACCCAAAAGATTGGAAGGCTGACCAGAAAACAACCAAACAATCAAAGGGAAAAATAACCTACACACACAAGCTCAACCCCAACTTATATAAAAAATACGCAAACATTTTTGTTTAATTCCCGTGCATAGCACGGGTTTCACGCTAGTATATTATATATAGAATTAGGCGCTGACGATAGAATTAATTTAAATCACCTTCAGCATAATTATCAACCTTATAATTATCCTCCGGATCTTGACTTTGGAATGCTATTTTGTTGTGGATTGAAAAATGCTATGAAAATGCTACCATAGATACCCCACATGTGGATGTGATTAATGAGGCACCCTAGAATTTTTATAGGAAATTATATACATCTTAGGTTAACTACTCCCTCCGTCCAGATTTGTTAGTTCATTTTGGGAGTTTATGCCGCTTTTCAAACTATTATAGTATCTTTAAAATTATAATGTTTTATGTAATTTTAAAAACATTGTCTTATAGAACTAATCGAGATCTATCAAACAATATCATATTGGACATCTAATTACTTACAAATTCAAGGATATCACTAATTTTTTATCCAGTTGCAATAGAACGAGGGACAAACAAATCCAGACAGAGGGACTATTTTTTAACCAAATTTCACAATATTTGCTAATGAATTATTTAACCTCGATTTTATGCATATGAATTTTTAAACAAATTTTATCAAGTTAAGGTAATTCAATGAGGTGTATATAGTACACACTAAAATAGAAAGTTAAGAATCCCGTGCAAAGCACAAGTTTACGCTAGTATACGTATATAGACATGTATATATTTAAATATATGGACACTAATATAATACTTACCAGTGAATGGTAATGTTGTAGGGAGATTCATTGAAGACATGAACGACCAATGTGTCACCTTCATAAACCTCTATAGTCGGGCCGGGAAATTCTCCATTCACAGTAGTGATGAATTGCTCATGGCACAGCCGGTTGATAGTTACATTTTTCACCTGTGAAAAAAAAAAAACCATTTTATAATAAACATATTGTGTTGAACATTACATTTCCAAGCATGCATAATATGCATGTATTTCTGCATGAATGTTTATATGTTTGGAGAAAACAAAAGTACTACTTGCTCCGTTTCATTTTTGTTGTTTTTTTTTTAAATGTGTTTTTTCGGTGATAAAAAAGTTTATTCAGTGCCATAAACCCCAAAAAAGCTTTGATAAAAGAAAAAAAGGAGGTAAATCTTTGTATGCGAAAATAATTATTCAAATAAAAAGGAGGTTAATGCATTTCCGTTTTACCAAAAAATAATAATAATAATAATTATTCTATTATTGACTAATTATAAATCCAAATAAGAACATACGCAATACATGGATACATGGATTACGTGTTTCCAAGTATTCATCCCAGTAGAATACATTGCTTGTGCATAATCATATCTCGAGATTCGTATTAGAAATTAACCTAGAATGAGGGAATGAGGGATTACAAAAAAACCAAGTGATTCAAATTCCTTTAAAAAAAAAAGATTTACATGAAAATGATGCTCCACGATTTCGGCAGAGGCCACTGAAGAATAAGCCAAAAGGGCTAGAGCTAATGCCGACACCAACATAGGACAAGCCATATATCTCAATATGAGATACTCATCAAAAGAACGGGTTTCTCCAAATTCGGATACTCAAAACAAACAAAAAAAAGGTGATTTCCCAAATTCGGGTGCTCCACGGAGTGGCAACGTATCTTCTAATTTGTATGGAGGAAGTAAAAGTTATTCACACACTCTCAGCCCCACTATCTCTCTCTAATTGCTCATGGGTTTTTCTGGTGCTTTACAAAGGAGCCAGAGGCTCAATTTATAGCTGTGTTCATAAGCCATGCCACAGAGAGAGAGAGAGAGAGAGAGAGAGAGAGAGAGAGAGAGAGAGAGAGAGAGAGTCTCTCAATTCCAGAGGCTCAATTTCAAACTTGTATAAGTAGTAATGCGTTAGGCAGCTCGTGTATTTCCGCTAAGTTTTCCTTAACAAACAACGAGATTGTTGACTGGTTGTCTTGACATTTAGATGGGTGTCTCAATCTAACAATGGACAAGGAAAACATCAACAATAATATATATTCCAACGTGGGCAATGCAAAAGTGCAACCAAAGAAGTCAATTAATATCAATATTAGCTGATAGGCGGCTCAACAGCCCACAAACCAGCCCACAAACAATTCAATGCAAACTACCCAATTAAAAGCTATAGGCGGCTCAATAGCTTCCCATGGATTGTCAAATGAACAACTGTTTTGTATTTTCTAATATAGTTAATAAGATATAATTATTTGAGCACTTAATCATTTACCATGACCATCCATTAATCCATCAAATTTATAATCAAAGACCTAATATATTAGCTCAAAAAAAATACACACTCTTAATGATAATTTTTTTAAAAATAGGTAGAGAAAAAATTGTCTATTAGTATTGATTTTGTGCTCTGACTTTTCTGAACAACAATCACCTCTATATTTACAAAGAGTTTAGAATGGTCACTTGAACACCGGAAAAAAAAATTGGTTTAGAATAGTTGTAATATTTCGGGTTTTATATTAGTTTATCCCTTTCTTAAATACCCTATTCATATTTGAATATCTGACCCAAAAAAATTTGAACAACTAGCCTCAAAAAACCAGCCCAAAAACCAATTCAATGCAAACTACCCAATTAAAAGTTATAGGCGGCTCAATAGCTTCCCATGGATTGTCAAATGAACAACTGTTTTGTATTTTCTAATATAGTTAATAAGATATAATTATTTGTGCACTTAATCATTTACCATGACCATCCATTAATCCATCAAATTTATAATCAAAGACCTAATATATTAGCTCAAAAAAAAATACACTCTTAATGATAAAATTTTTAAAAATAGGTAGAGAAAAAATTGTCTATTAGTATTGATTTTGTGCTCTGACTTTTCTGAACAACAATCAACTCTATATCTACAAAGAGTTTAGAATGGTCACTTGAACACCGGAAAAAAAATTTGGTTTAGAATACTTGTAATGTTTCGGGTTTTATATTAGTTTATCCCTTTCTTAAATACCCTATTCATATTTGAACATCTGACCCAAAAATATTTGAACAACTAGCCTAAAAAAACCAGCCCACAAACCAATTCAATGCAAACTACCCAATTAAAAGCTATAGGCGGCTCAATAGCTTCCCATGGATAGTCAAATGAACAACCTAAACTGTTTTGTATTTTCTAATATAGTTAATAAGATATAATTATTTGAGCACTTAATCATTTACCATGACCATCCATTAATTCATCAAATTTATAATCAAGTATTCATCATAGCCCTAACAAATAAACTAGCACATACTCCCTCCGTTCCAAAATAAGTGTCCCCTACGAAAAGTCGTGTCATTTTTCAAATCAAAAAATTGAGTACTTAGGTCTATCGTTTTTCAAACTTTTTCACACCGAATTAAAGTACTCATTGAGTACTTTAATTCGGTGCAAAAAAATTCGAAACACGATACACGAAAGTACTTAATTTTTTAATTTGAAAAACGGTAAGAGAGAGAGTAAAGGACACTTATTTTGGAACGGAGGGAGTATTCAATAAAAGAGGATCCAATTACCACAGATTCAGAGTTATAATGTTACCAATCTGCAGGGCTCAGAAATATTTAGAAGCATGGAAAAGGTTACTCATGGCTGCAACAAAAGTTGCCATGCCAAGGTAACTACCTTCATTTTGAATACCATTGAATCATCATTGCCCAACCAAGAATACCAGCTAACTATTCACACAACCTGCAAAGGGAAAAACATATTTACCATAAATATTACATATTTCCAAAAGAGTGGTACGATATTACACCACTTCAAAGTTCAGTACAACTGTTTGAACCACATATACATACATGCTGCTGCCTAACCATCAAAGTATACAAACACCTACTTGTTAGTTTCGTAGGGTACAACTTTCATTATACCTTTCAAGCTATCATTGTGCTTCCTAAATTTATACAAAAAGGCAGTTCATTAGAACTTACTAATTACACAAAATGATTTCATTGTTCACAACAACATTGTTCCACCTATGTAGTATGAGGGTAAATTGCCCCATCAAGGATTGCCTCCACCCATCCTTGCTTGTTCTCATCTTTCATGCCATAGAATTGATCAACCCTCACGTCGGTCTCGCAAATAATGACAGTTAACTTAAACTGCTGCAGGTTAGTAAGGTCAAGCTTTGCTAGATCATCTGGAATCCTTTCACGGCGAGCTGCAACTTCTCTCGGAAACCCCATTGACTTAGCCATATCCGCCATATGTGTCGCGGTTGAATTCATCCAATTGTTCATACCCTCCTGGAATTTCTCATCCTCAATACCCATCTGAGACCTTTTTTTCACCTTCTTACCTTTAGCATTGGCCGAGGGTGCATTGATGGGCATTGATGGATGAGGCGAGGCCGTCGGAGGTGTCGAGCTACGAGGTGCGGGGAGTGTAGCCTTGAAGGGTCGAGGCTAAAGGTGTGGAGGCCAAAGGTGTGAATGGTTGACTCCCGAGCTCTCCATCTTGTGTGAAGAACATATGAATTGGTTCCTCATCAACAAGCAACTCTTCCTCCACTACAATTGGTGGATCTGCACTGGCCATCTGTGTAAAATCTTCTGCAAACTCTCTGGTTGCCCTATCTTTCCTGAAGAGGACTACCCATTGATCGTAGTACGGGAATAGCTTACCATTATAGCCTTTGCACTTTGGATTGGCCTACACGAACGGGATATGATTAAAAGTAAGAATAGGCAATTCAATGCTTTAATTTCAAATTAAAGCAATGTAAATTACCTTTTCATACTCCTCCCACACCGACGGCTCATCCACGACGATGCATTTGTTCACGTCATTCCAACCAAACCCACTCTTAGACACTATGTCATTGATGCGGTTGTAGGTTGTTTTCCAATTCCGCACTTTAGACACAATGTGAGGGTGGGCTTTAATGGTCGTGTCGGGCATGACCTTCTTCATCTCATGGGCAAGTAAGGTGAAGAAACCTGACCTAAACCCATTGTCAGCGCTCCATTGGTCGGAGTACTCATTTGTCATGCATTGGATTAGGTGATCCTCTTCATATTTCTTCCATACGTAACGGCCCTTGGAAGAATTGGTGGCTGGTTGTGATTCTTCGGTGTCCATGGCTGCAAATACATATCTTATTTACCGCAAATAGAGTACTGCAAACATATATATGCAGCTCATGATAAGTTGGTCCATACATAAAGATTATCCATACCATAACAATAAGGACTTAATAAATCTCATACATGAAATATATGACACACCTAACAAGTGTCATACACTCACAAACGCTACGAATTAAAGTTAGAGTACAAATTGTTTAAACTTAGTACAAACGTAATCTTAGAGTTACACAATAGTTGCAAATGGGAATTAGAAATAGTTTAAACTTCGTCCACATTTCCACCACCATTGGCAAGCCAATGGTCGTACATGGCGGTTGCGTGGGCATCCCTCCCCTGAGTCCATTCATCGGACGTCTCCAACTGGCCAATGTGGTCATCTACAGGTACATTGTGTACGTTTGTTGCTCCCACAACGTGTACTCTAACTCAATAGGATCGTCAGGCATCTCTCTTTTAATGAGGTTGTGGAGGAGGCAACATGCTGTCACAATGCGATTTTGAGTCCGTATGGGGTAATACGAGGCACACCTCAATATTGCCCACCGCATCTTGAGTACACCAAATACTCTCTCAACACAATTCCTAGCACCGGAGTGCTTCATGTTGAAGTACTCCTCTTTCGTAGTAGGAATGTGACATTGTCTCCATATGTTAATGTGATACCGTTGGCCTCGGTATGGTGCTAGAAACCCCTCCCCATTTGGGTAACCTGCATCGACAAGGTAGTAATGTCCTGGAACGACATTGACTACGGATATCAGGCATGTAAAGATGAGTGTAATTATTGTACAAAACAAAATTGGCATTGATTACAAACGTACCATGGGGGACTCTTAACCCATGTGGTCTTTGAATAGCATCTCGAAGGATTCTAGAATCAGTTGCCGACCCTTCCTAGCCAGACAAAACATACACAAACTTCAAATCCCTAGTACAAACACCTAAAACGTTTGTCGAAATCTCACCCTTCATGTTCCTATACGAGGCTTGAGAATTGCCGGGGGCATAACTGGCACGTGCGTTCCATCCAACGCTCCCAGACAATTCTACGAAGAATTGAATACAACATTGAAAGTTAGATAAGGTAGGTCCATTAACCTAGAGGAAAGGGAAGAATTGGCATTCAAACCATGCAATTGTACCTGAAACCAACTCCACCTACTGTCAGGGTCGTTCGGAGGTACCGGCTCAGGCCTTACTACAAGCATGGGGTGTAGGCGTAACACAGCTTGAAGTGCTGCATGGAAATGCTTGCTAATAGTCTCAGTCGATCTCCAATACTCAAACCTTGTGCGCCTCTGCTTCGAAGGTGGATAAGCTTCGAAGGTGTTTGTTTTGTTTTTTTAGAGAGATGTGATTAGCTTATACTCTTTCTGTCCCATTTTGTTTGTCAATTTTCGAAGATCACGTCCCGTTTTCTTATATTCTTATTTTAGAATGTTATATATTTATAATACATTGTCAACATAAGTATGACATTACGGTTTATTTTTGTTCGACCGCGGTTGAACTGGTGACCCATCCACCAGGTACCTTTTCCGGTTCGCTCACTGATCCGGTTTTTAAAACATTACATAAGGCAAAACAAGCACAAATCTTTAGATTGAAACAAAAAGCATTTTGGACACCATAAAATTAGGCCACCTCAATTAATAGATTCCCCATGTATATTAGTTCAGTTCGACTCTCGTATAGGGCCATGAAGCTTTCAGTAATATTGCAAATTGCTTTACTCTAGTTAGGTATGATGGAATCAATGCATTGTGTTTTGATTGATTCCCCATGTATCTTTTCTGGTTTTGCCCCTCTCTCTGTCTCTGTCTCTGCTCTGGGTTTCTGATTTGTGAAGCGAGGAGCGTACACGTTTTGGGGGACAAGGGGCAAGCCAAGTCATTTTGCGTACCCGGATGAACTAACACCATCCCTCTAACTGGGCTTAACTTATTCCATTGCCGGGGCATTACTTGTCCAACAAAGATAAGCTATCCAGCACTCTTCTCCAAAATACTATCGAGAATATGAGTAGGCCAAGAATAAGGTTATCCGGGCTATCCCATATTCGGGTGCCTTATCCAACAAACAGGCCCTAATGTCTTTGTTCCGTTTCTAAGGCTATGTTTGATAAAACTGAAAACTGAAAGCTGAAAGCTGAAAATTAAGTACTGAAAACTGAATGCTTAATTTTTTAAGCTGAAAAGCTGTTTGATAAAACAAATTAAGCACTAAATTAAATTTTTTTTTTTTTGGGTTTTAATTGTCTCTTAATTTTATTAATGGTCATCATGTATTTGTGGTAGTGGTGGAGTGGTGATTAGGAGGTGGTGAGGTGGCGGTGGCAGTGGAGTAATGGTGGTGGTGGAATGAAGGTGAGTTGTGGTGGCAGTAGAGTAATAGTGGTGCAATGTTGGTGGTGTAGTGGTGGTAGTGTGATGGTTATGGCGTGGTAGTGGTTGTGGTGGGCAGGGTGGAATGCTAGTGGTGGTGGTGAAGTGATGGCGGTGGAATGGCAATAGTAGTGGTGGTATATGGGTAACGGTGATAGTGGTGGTGGCGGTGTGGCAGTGATGGTGGTGGTAGTTGTGGTGGTAGCAGCATGGCGACAGTGCAATGGTGGTGGTGGTGGTGGTTGTGGTGGAAGCCACCGGTGCAATGGTGGTGGTTGTGGTGTGGTGGTGTGGCAGTGGTGGTGGTAGCGGCATGGCGGCAGTGCAATGGTGGTGGTGGTGGTTGTGGTGATAGCCACCGGTGCAATGGTGGTGGTTGTGGTGTGGTGGTGGTGGTGGTGGCGGTGTGGTGGTAGCGGCATGGCGGCAGTGCAATGGTGGTGGTGGTAGCCACCGGTGCAACGGTGGTGGTTGTGGTGTGGTGGTGGTGGTGGTGCTTGTGGTGGTGGTGGCGGTGTGGCAGTGGTGGTGGTGGCGGTGTGGTGGTAGCAGCATGGCGGCAGTGCAATGGTGGTGGTGGTGGTGGTGGTGGTTGTGGTGGTGGTGGTTGTGGTGGTGGTGGTGGTGGTGGTAGCCACCGGTGCAATGGTGGTGGTTGTGGTGTGGTGGTGGTGGTGGCAGTGTGACAATGGTGGTGGTGGTAGTTGTGGTGGTAGCGACATGGCGGCAGTGGCGGTGTAATGGTGGTGGTTGTGGTGGTAGCGGCATGGCGGTGGCGGCAGTGCAATGGTGGTGGTTGTGGTGGTGGCGGCTGCGTGGCAGTGGTGGTGGTGGTTGTGATGGTGGTGGTGTAATGGTGGTGGTGGTGACAGCGGCGGCGGAGGTGTGATGGTTGATTGTAAGCACATAGGAATTCAGCCAGAATTAAGTAGCTCAAAGCTACTTAATTTTTATCAATTTTTTAGCCTACATTTTAAGTGGTACTTAATCTGTTAAGTAACATAAAATGTGGTTATCAAACCTACTTAATGACTTATTACTTAATTGATTCAGTTTTAAGTGCTGAATCTGTGTTATCAAACAAGGCCTAAGTCTCTCACTGACTTGACCTTTCCAATTTGAACAGAAATTACTATTTCGGACTCTTTCATAAATAAACATAACAAGTTCATCATTTTCTGTTACTTGTCATTATCATTTACGAAGAATTTTGATTGGAAATACAGCATCGGAACTCAAATAAAAATATTGGGTCCCTCTAATTTAATTTTTATTCTCCTAATCTTAACGCTAAATCCCATTAATCCACCATACGATTATAAAACTGATAAGCATAATTTTCGGGCTAAAATATCATACCAATTCAGGGGTTGTCAACATCCACAACTTTTGGCATAGCGCATTAGCGCATAGTATTTCCTCGTTAAAATTTAGTCTACGTGGTGATCTAATTCCATCCTCTGCATCCATTGATCATATTTGAGCACCTTTTGTCCTTACAATTTTTTGTCTGAGTTACAAAAAAAGAAAAAAAAAATTTTTTTTTTTTGAAAATGGCAAGAGAAAAAAAGAAAAAAAAGAAAAAAGAAAAAGATTGCACAATTGAAAAAATGCATATAAGTTATAAAGTCCCCCTTTCACTTCATGACCAGTATAATAAAGAATGATAGGTGGGTGCATTCAACGGGAGAGAGAGAGAGAGAGATGGAAAAGGAACAGAATCCTAGACAGAGGTGGAACGAGTTCACAGAGTTAAATGGGTTAGAGTAGGCATATCAATGGATCGGATCCAATCCGAAAAATCTTGATTGGAATCCGATAATCCGATAGTCCAGATCCGAGGGTCCGGATTGGTGAAAACAAAACCCCTCATTTTAATATAAAACGGACATAAATTCCTTTTATTTCCGTAAAATTCTGCACCCCACTCACAATCCAAACAAAAAGAAACACGGATCGGATCCGGATTGCCGTTATCGGATTTGTCGATATTAATTGGATTTGGAAGTTGTCAAAATGACACCGTAATTTCGGGAGAACGGGTGCTCTCCTATCTTTTGATTAGGAAGGCAGCATATATATACCATGGGGTAGCGACTGTTTATTAAAAACACAGGACTCTGCTAAGTGGTAACACAATGTGGGGGTGAGAGGAGAGCCTTGGGGTACGCTCACTTTTGCATTTTTTTTTTTAGGTTCTCGAAATTCTCAATTGCTCTTTTTAGACAATGGATTTCACGGGGCGAATGGAGTCCCGATGGCCTCAAAAAGAAATAGTAGCCAATCTTATGAAACAAGCCATTCTCTAGCAATTCCTTAACAAACTTGAAGATAATAAAAGGAAAATAGATTAGAATTCTATTTTACATACTCATACAATCAATAGGGCACTATCCGATTCAAGGAGTTCCGCCTTCAGGCGTTTCCCTGCGGGGCTAGTTCCCGTCCCATTTCTGAAAAACAAGAAACTAGCACAATTCAAAAATCGAATTCTCTCTTTCTCAGCGTACTGGTGCTAAATGTAATTAATTATATTAATAAACCAACTATGCATAGATTAGCTCTATTTCGATGATATAGCAAGTTGAGAACATAGAGTGCTTAGTTCTAGGTAAATCAAAGGCTAATCAAAACTCTAATGGTTGGGTTCACTGAACTCTTGTATTCCAATGGTGAGTCTGTGACCCCTGCAAGCCAGGCAAATGCTCTACCTGCAATGTTTTTGGTCATTCTGATTCACAACGCAAGCTGGATGAGGACAGTATGGCTGTTTATCTGACACATTCCTAGTTTTATTATCACTTCCAGTACTACCAGGGGGAATTACCATTATTAACCAATTGTAATCTTTCTCTTCTTCCATCAGGCGTATTTATACTGTTTTTCTAGACCAATTTGCAAGAACTAGATCTGTTTGGATGGCGGCAGTTTTGAGGGTGAATGTGAATGTGATACCTCTTCTTTTTATAATTCCAATGTGAGAGAGACAGAAACGAGAATGTGATGTCATTCTTCTATGATTCCGATATTTAGAAGATACAGGGATGTGATATCTAGCGATATATTCAACCAAAAATCACATCCTCAAATTGAGAGAAAATCTTATCTCTCTTCTACCACATAGAAATCTTAGATTCCTGGCTTATTCATTAAGAAAAGAAAAAATGTTAGACCTTAATAAATTTCCAAAATAATTATTTCCCACATAAGATTACTGAATTAATTCAAACACCGAAATGAAATTATTCCAGGTATCCAATTCCTTGGAATTCGATCCTCAGTAATCATAATTCTATTCGTACCCAGGAAAATTCCTAGAAATTTAATTTTCGGTATTCATATTCATATTTTTACTCAAGATTTCAATCATCTAAACATAGCCGTAATAGAAACGAATCTTGAAATATAAGGAGACAATTTCCCATCCGCCTCTGCTTCCGTATTTGCAAAAGGCATTGACCACTCCACTATCATGTGGAAATCAAAAACTACCTTAACAAACAGGAAGATAAAAAATTATCACGTGGGTGATTCGGTGAAGCACAACGTCATGTGCCCACCCTGTTGGTGTATATTTTTTCCAATATAACTTTATTTTTCCCCTAAAATCCGTATAATAGTATATTTTAAAGTCAAAGAATCTTCTGTTCCAAAAAAAAAAAATGGTAAAACAAGCTAAAGATTTGCGTGCATACAACAGTTTTCTTGCCGATACGTAAGAGTAATTAATTAGTTAATTATATAGAGTAATTAATTAGTTAATTATGTAGTTTAAATTGATGACAACACTAAAAAAATCAATATTCTCTTGTTTTTGTTTTTGTTTTTGTTTTTGTTTTTGTTTTTTTATAACCGGATGTTCAGACGAACTTGCGCCCATCTGACTAATTCGGGAGCCCTTGAGGTAACGGCACGCAAGGCATAACCTCCAGTCACCCCAAGAGTTTACTGGCAAGAGAAATTGAACCTGAAATCTTGAGTGAGAGTAAACTCCTTAAATTCTAAGATAAAATCACTTTGTCAACTCGTTGATTAAAATCCATATTCTCTTGTTGTACTTGTAAAGTGGAGTACTCCTACAAGCTAAGGCTTCCCTGCATATCATGTTTTCGGTGCCGGTATAAATGGGTAATTAATTACAATTGATTTTTCCAATTTGTGTGAAAAATACTCCATCCAGTACAAGAAAGTGATTGCGGGAACTGGGAGCATGTGGAGTGTCTATCAAAAGAATTGAGTTCACGCTATTGACTAAATCCGACTAAATGGACTAGCATATGAAATTATTCACTTGTAAATAAATTATTTCTCTTTACTTAATTGACTAAATGACATTTTTGTTTTACTTTTTTTTTTTTTTAAAGATTTTCATTATATTTTTTGGATTAATCATTCGTCTCTAGAGAGAAATCTAAAAAGTTGAATTAGAGAATAAATGTTAGAATGTAGAGAGAGAAAGAGAGATCAAAGGTTTTTCTCATTAATTTAAAAATGTGTCTATACACAGACATATACAAGAGTAACACTATACAAGACCAAACTACCCTTAGGAATAGAAAACATAACAACTGAGTCCTAACTTAACATAACTTAACACTCCCCCTCAAGTTGGTGCAAAGATATCTATCAGGCCCAACTTGAATACAATGGGATGAAAACTTTTACTACTAAGACCCTTAGTAAATACATCGGCCAATTGGTCTTCGGATCTCACGAAAGGCATGCACATCAAACCGTTGCTCAGCTTCTCCTTGATGAAATGCCTATCAATCTCAACATGCTTTGTTCGATCATGTTGAACAGGATTGTGAGCAATGTTTATGGCTGCTTTGTTATCACAATAGAGCTTCATAGGACTACAATCAAGAAATCCCAAATCACGCAAGAAGGTTTGGAGCCATAAAAGCTCACAAACACCATGAGCCATGGCTCTGTACTCAGCCTCTGCACTAGATCTAGCTACCACAGACTGCTTCTTACTCCTCCATGTAATCAAATTCCCTCCAAGGAAGGTGCAATAGCCAGAAGTAGATCGCCGATCATCAATAGAACCAGCCCAGTCTGCATCAGTGAAAGCTTCCAATCTCAAGTGACCATGATTAGAGAACAAGACTCCTTTACCTGGGGCAGATTTAAGATACCTCAAGATACGATAAACTGCATCAAGATGGCTAGTACAAGGTTCATGCATGAACTGGCTCACAACCCCCACAGCATATGAAATATCTGGTCTAGTGTGAGATAGGTATATCAGGCGACCCACAAGTCTCTGATATCTCTCCTTTTCTGTAAGCTCCCCACCATTGCTACCAAGATGATGGTTGGCCTCAATGGGAGAATCAGCTGGCTTACATCCCAACATACCAGTTTCTTCCAAGAGGTCAAGTATGTACTTCCTTTGAGAGATAAAAATGCCCTTGTCAGATCTAGCCACCTCCATTCCAAGAAAGTACTTCATAGACCCCAAATCCTTAATCTCAAACTCTTGAGCAAGGAGAGCTTTAAGGCTGCCAATCTCATCCACATCATCACCTGTCATGATTATGTCATCCACATAAACAATAAGAATGGCAATCTTACCATTACTTCTCTTGATGAACATAGTATGATCAGCATGACTCTGCTTGTATCCAAATCTCAACATGGCTTTGAGAAACCTGTCAAACCATGCTCTGGGGGATTGCTTCAAGCCATAGAGTGCCTTCTTCAATCTGCACACCTTCCCCTCGGTCTGAGACGATGAAAAACCCGGTGGGATAGCCATGTACACCTCCTCCTCCAATTCACCATGGAGGAAAGCATTCTTCACATCAAACTGGTGAAGAGGCCAATCCAAATTGGCCGCACAAGAAAGCAATGTCCGAACAGAATTCATCTTGGCCACAGGAGCAAAGGTCTCCTCATAGTCAATACAATATGTTTGAGTAAAACCTCTGGCAACAAGTCTGGCTTTGTATCTCTCAACTGTCCCATCTGCCTTGTGTTTTACAGTAAACACCCATTTGCATCCCACTGGTTTCTTTTCCTTTGGAAGAATTACTAATTCCCAGGTGCCATTCTTTTTCAATGCTGTCATCTCCTCTACCATAGCTTCTTTCCACTCAGGTATTATGATGGCTTCTTTCCAATCCTGTGGGATAGATATAGAAGAAAGAGAAGAGACAAAAGCACGATACGAAGGGGATAAACGGGAATATGAAACAAACTGAGAAATAGGATGTTGGGTACAAGTTCTAACACCTTTCCTATGAGCAATAGGAGCATCAAGATCATCAACAACAGTAGGGAAAGAAGCATTACCAGATGAATCAGCGGGAGAGTCCGAAACTGGAGTAGGTAATGGAGATTGGCAAAGTGGCACTGCACATGTAGACTTGCCTTTATTCCTTCGAGAAAAGGTCTGCAGATTTGACCTATCCAGTCTTTCCCGATCATCATGCTTTGCTCCTTCTGCAGGTAAAGGTTCTTTCTCCCCCTCACCATGACAAGGTAAATGATAAGACCACGACTCAGGAGTATGAAATGTCAACATCTCTTCCTGTCTATCATTCTCCCCCTGAAGAGATGAAGTGGACAGAGGATAAATGGATTCAGTTTCCCAAAAGGTGACATCCATGGAGACATACATTTTTCGAGAGTGCGGGTCATAGCATTTATAACCTTTCTGAGTGGGAGAATAACCAAGGAAAACACACTTGCGGGCTTTGGGATCCAGCTTACCACCTGGGTGCTTAGGTGCATGAACAAAACACACACAACCAAAGACTTTGGGTGGGAGAGATGAGACCCGAGAACCACCTAAAAGAACCTTAATTGGAGTTTGAAACTGAAGAACACTAGATGGCATGCGATTTATAAGAAAAGCTGCAGTAAGGATAGCTTCGCCCCAAAAGTGTTTAGGAACATTCATGGTGAATAATAGAGAGCGGGCTACCTCAGCAAGATGGCGATTCTTGCGCTCGGCAACTCCATTTTGTTGTGGAGTGCCAACACAAGAAGTCTGAAAAAGAATGCCACAGTCATTAAGATATGCCCGAAAAGTCCCATCTATATACTCAGTCCCATTGTCACTACGGAGCACTTTGACATTCGCATCAAATTGAGTACGCACCATTTGGTGAAAAGATTTAAAGCACGAAAAAACCTCATTTTTTGCCTTTAGTAAATACACCCAAGTGACACGAGAATAGCAATCAATAAAGGTAACAAACCAACGATAACCTGACAAAGATGTGACAGGAGAAGGACCCCAAACATCGGAATGAATGACCATAAATGGCGAATCACTTCTTTGATTGACCGGAGCATAAAATGAGCGCTTATGTTTCGCAAGCTCACAAGCTTCACAAAGAAACTGACTCCGAGAGCATTGTTTAGCTAAAGTGGGGAATAATTTTTCAAGAATCCCAAATGAAGGATGACCCAATCTACGATGCCATTGGTGTAACAAGGAAAGAGCCGAACCCGTATCTGCTGCAAGAGCTTGACCACATGACAAAGGTGGACAAACTGGATTAGGTTTAGACTCCAAGAAATAAAGGCCCTCATGAGCTTTACCACTGCCAATCATCCTCCCCGTATCCAGTTCCTGAAAGACACAATGTGTAGGAAAAAATGTTATGGAACAATTTAAGGATTGGGTAAGACTACTAACGGATAAAAGGTTAGTAGAAAAATTGGAAACATGGAGAACAGAGGAAAGAGAAATGGTTGGAGAATAATGAATAGAACCTTTTCCGGAAATAGCAGATAAAGAGCCATCGGCTACTCTAACTTTATCCTTACCAGAACAAGTGGAGTAGGAATCAAAAAAGGATGAACAACCCGTCATATGATCCGTGGCACCCGAATCTATAATCCAAGGACGGGAGTTAGATGCACTGAAAGCACTAGCATGAACGGAAGCAAAGAAATCAGAGGCAGTGGAAGCAGTGGAAGTAGAAGCCGTGGTAGATGGAGCGTCAAGCCTAGCCAATAGGCGCCTGAGAGTTTGTAACTCCCCCTCAGAAAAAAGGGCATTGAAAGCCTCCATTGTACAAACAATTTCCGTTTCAAACCGCCTCAAACGGACCCCGCGAATGGATCCGGAACGTCGAAATTAGTTAGGAACAAGTCTCGGACCTCCCAAAAATGGTCCGGAGTAGTCAAAACACGTCCGGAGCAGTCAAAACACGTCCGTAACAGTCAAATTACCTGAAATGGACACCGCGAATGAATCCGGAACGTCAAAATTAGTCAGGAACAAGTCTTGGAGCTCTCAAAATGGTCCGGAGCAGTCAAAAACATGTCCTTTAGCCTTTCTGAACCCTCCAGAGGGGTTTTGGACCCTCTAGAACCCTCCAGATGAGCTGTTTGATCTTTTCCCAAGCCGCTGACCCCCCCGGATGACCCCTTTGACTCGCGGAAGGAACCAGTTGACCAGGTCTTGACCGGTTTGACCAAACCGTGACCCGTTTGACCCGCGGATCACCCCTTTGACCGGCGCTGACCGCGTTGACCTGACCTCCTTCAACCTCTTGCGCGCGTGCACACCACGCGCGCGTCTAGATCTGACGCGCTCTGCCACGCGCTCCTTCAACCGGCGCGTGACACCTCCGGCGACCGGCTGTACACCAACGTGATCGTCTCGATGAGACGAACAAACCCCTGTGGTAAAATCTCCACCCCGATCGCGCTAGGTAAGTCCGATAGCAACCACACCGTGTGCCTGTGTTCTGCCGCCTTCCGTCGACTTTCAAACTCACCGTGAACGATATTCCGGTGACCAAGCACTACCGTGTCACCACCAGTGAGGTCGTCCGAGTGAGCTGTACAGTCCTTGCTAGTCAGATCAAGATCTCAAACGAGTTTGATCTCAACCCAAGCAAGAACCGACTTCAATGGCTACTGTGCAACAGTGGGTGTTGTCCAACCTTGGGTTCTGTCAGAAAAACGACTGACGACCGCAATGAACAGAGAAAAAACGATCTCTAAAGCTCTACAATTCACGATCAATGAAGAACCGAAGCTCTGATACCATGTTAGAATGTAGAGAGAGAAAGAGAGATCAAAGGTTTTTCTCATTAATTTAAAAATGTGTCTATACACAGACATATACAAGAGTAACACTATACAAGACCAAACTACCCTTAGGAATAGAAAACATAACAACTGAGTCCTAACTTAACATAACTTAACAATAAAAAATCACTAAACATGAAAAAAAAAATACCAAATGATTGATATTTTAAAATATAGCGTGAACACACATGTCTAAGTGTTGTCATGGGAGAACCCAAGAGAATAGTCCAACTAACAACTTGTGACCTCACAAAGTTTTTAGTCCATGGTTCAAGTCTCATCCGTGTGAGTTTAATTTTCTTTACCCACTTTAAATTGATAAATTTGCATTAATAGAAACTATGTTACTCAAAAAAAAATAGGGCGAAATTCTGGGCCGTTACAAAATATTACATCAAGATCAATTTTTTATCATTTCTATCCTATATTAGATTCAATATTCATTTAGGTCCCAACAAGATTGGTCCCCTAATTAGTAGATCTACTGCGCCAGATACCAAGTTATTAAAAACAAATAGGAGCAGTATTGTCTATAGATCGATTAAGGTTGAGTTTCCCGTCAGCTAAAAGCAAACACCCCCGATTCTCATATGCTAAAAAGCAGCGGAGTGATTTTAGCAAAAAGAGTACGTAAGAAAAAATTGGTTTTTAGTAACTTAGCTTTTAGCCAATGGAAGATAAAAGTGATTTTAGCAACCAAGTTAAACTCAACTTTTATTGGATTTTCCATTTTAGCATTATGCATGGAATCACGCGTCGGAGTGGAGTGTAGCCTTGTGGTTTTTTCATAGCTGCAAGTTTTGAGATGTACTCCCTCTGTCCGTGTTTATTGGTCCTTTTTTGGAGTTTGTGTCACTTTTCAATTGATTATATCTTTTAATACGAATCTCTAAATAAATGGTGTATGGATCTTGTTTGATAGATCTCAATTAGTTCTATTATATAAAGTTTTTAAAATCAAGAAAAACATTATAAATTAGATGATATAAACGTTTGAAAAGTGATACAAAAGTGATACAAACTTCAAAAAATGACCAACAAATACGGGGTGAGAGAGTAAGTATTTTGTTGGGGCATGGGTTGTCTCTTCTGGGAAACTGAAAAGCCATGGAAAGTGCATTAAAGCAGTGGTACTGGCATTATTTCTTTTGGTTTTTGTTGGTATATATCTTGCCAACAATTTGGGTGTTGTTTTTAGAAAACTTCGAGAGTCGGAGATACAGGTAGGGTTGTAAATGAAGACGAGCTACTCGCGAGCAGTTTGTGGTTCAGTTCGGCTCGGCTCGACTCCTTACTAATTGAACCGAGCTCGAGCGAGCTTGAGTTTTGGATCATTTACTAAACAACATAGAGCTGCTCCCCCTTCGGAGTCTCAGGCAACTGGGATCTTCGTCCTTCACAATCAGATTGAGAGAGAGATTCACTCTTCACAATTCATCCTGATGGTGATTAGGTGAAGGATTTCCTCTCTAGGCAAACCACAAAAAAATTCTTTACTGGACAATTTTCTGAAAGAAAAAAACCATGTGGGACCTACATCTGGTTAAATAAAAGGTATCTTAGTACTATCGAATTTAAAGCACCCAACATATAGTATTATAGAATACATATTATATAGGACTATATTATAGAACTTCGGCCTGACTACAAAATGAATTTTGTTTACCTTCAACATTAATGCATTATTCTCAACCTTATATATAATCCTCTGAAGCCAGAAGCCAGAAGGGACCAGTAGAGGCGGTTGCCCCTACAAGAAAACAAAAAACTTCTAGTATTATATAGAAAATAAATAAATTTTCATATGAATTAAATAGGCTCGTGAAAGTATTTTGGGAAAAAAAATTGTCCATGCGTAGAGTGAAATTCTTGACTCCATTCCTGTTATTATGGATTGAAAAATGCTACTATATAACCCACATGTGGGTGTGAAGGATTATTTTGTTAATCTCGAACCTGAGATAAAATCAAACAATTATTCTCATTTTGATGGCTTAGATTTATTTTCTGATTCAAAATTTTGCAATCTGTTACCTAGTCGTTTTTCTTTTCTGTTCTAACCATGATAATTGAAAGCTAAACCGCAGTTGTATAGAATTTTTTTTTTTTTTTTTTTTTTTATCGTTAGAAGTAACCACTCCATTCGACATGATAAAATAATAAAGACATTAGATTCTTTTTTACGAATGCATACATAGTTCATATATACAGTTTTTTTTTTTTTGGGTAAGTGTTCATATATACAGTTGACAATACCTATGGTTGTTCCTCCTGCAAATGTGTACATTGTTCATACAAATGTTGCCGAGGTCAGTCATCTCTTTTTTTGATGAAAAGGTATGCAAAAGCAGATGAAAAAAAATTAATTCATTCTATCTCTACCCTCGTCATCCGGTGGATTGCACACCTTTTCTCAATGAATACTATTAAACAAAATTGTAAAAATTGTTTTTAAAAAAACCATTATAAATTGAAAAATATAACTAATTAAAAATTAACATGGATTCACGTAAATGAACAAGAATTCGGAACGGATGGAGTGTTATTTTGGACAAGCAAATTCTAATACGTGCAGTTGAAAAAGAAAAAAAAAATCCAATACGTCCACATATACAAACCACGTGCATTGCACGTCCACAACCACTAGTTACCAAAAAAGAAACCGGAACAAAAAATTTCCGTTTGTACTTTGTGGTACAAAAAAGTGGCGACGCAGCAGATAGGAAAAGGTACCGGAAACACCACGTGACTGTTAGGTCGAGCAAAAACTGCCAGTCACACCAAATACCAAACCTTCCCCGTAGGCAGTCGTGCCCACAAATTCGGGAACCGGGGAGGTGCTGCGCAGCTCCTTCTGACGCTGCATCAGCATCGTTCGGACGATCGGAGACGTTCACCGCATAAAGCTTGTCAAGAACTACAAGTGTATGAAAAATTAACTCGATCGGATATCGTTAAGTGCCTCATCGGAACACATATAAGTTTGAAAAATATTGGAACACGGAAAACTTGAAACACTGGATTAAAATCATTTAACCTATTTTTTCAAGTTATTTGTGTCATGATGAGGCATTTAACAATATCTTATCGAGATGATCTTTCGTACACTTGTAGTAGTCGATGAGTTCTACGCGGTGGACGTCTCCGATCATCAGAACAATGCCAGCGCGGCGCCGAAAAGTACCGCATAGCATGCTGCACATCACACCACAAGGGTAAAGAGAAAAATTAAATGATTCGAGGCACTCTATTTTGAAAAATAAAGTCAAATCTTATCCTATAATTCCAGCTTTGCTGCAATTTTTTCAGCAACCGTTTCATCGGCCTATTCGTTGCTGAGTCCTTGGTTAGGTACGTCGTAGGCAAGGACAAAGCTAGGATTTTTACGTAGTGGAGGCGGATTATATATGTAGAGGAGGGACAGAGTTATACAATTTGATAATATCTACATTTTTTCAATGTAATAACAGGATTTTTTCAGATTGCAGTAACGGCGACAACTCCACTACAAGAAATAACACTTTGTGGCTAAGAATTTAGTCACCCAAAGTCCATATCTGGTCACCAAAAGTATTCGGTGACTAGCCTATAGTCACTGAACCATGGTCACCAAAGGGTTTTTGCGTCAATAGTGGTCTGGTCACCAAAAACATATATTCCGTTACTAAATCTTAGTCACTGTAGGATACCAACAGTGACTAATTACGTTGGTCACCACCAACTTGTTGGTCACTAAAGACAATTATTGGTGAATAATTACACTACTACAATATCCCATAAGAATCACACTAGGAATTTTAGAAAGATCTCATTTTTAGAAAAAGTGTGATAAAGAAATAAAAAGAAAAGTTTTAATCTCAGAAATTAAAAAAGTGAGATTGTAACTAGTTTTTTAATCTCACTTTGTTTGTTTAAGTGAGATGAAAACAATTTTTGCCGCGCCAAAAAAAAACCAACCATCACGCTTTGCAGCTGTGATGGTAACTTCCCCAAACCGAGATGAAAATCAAGGGTCGCACGCGGAAAAAAACGCCATCCATCAAAGCTGCCATGGAAAAGAATTCATCACGCTTTGAAGCTGTGATGGAAAGCTTCCGCAAATCCAGAGGGAAACGATTGGGCGTGTCCAAAATTTCTAATTTCTGCAATTCGTTTTGGGCGCCATATTCCCGCTGTACTCTCTCCCCATATTCCCTCCACACCACTGTACTCTCCCCCAATATTCCCTCCACCCCGCACCGTATCTGGAAAAACCCTAGAAGACGATTTCTGCAACCAAGATATTATTCGTTTTGGGCCGCCATTTGGGTTCCGAAGAAGAGAGGATCCAGTATTGAGGTTGTTGGCTTTCATCTATGGACTTCAATCGAACAAAAGCTCCAGCTCCGGCGACGATGAGAACAGGTAACCTCTCTCTCTCTCTCTCTCTCTCTCTCTCTCTCTCTGTTGTTATTGGTAACCGTAATATTGTCGGTCTAGGACTGTAGGTGCTTAATCGTGATGTTTTGGGTCTACTAGTAAATGGACGTATTAACTATTTAGGGCCTTTCTCTCGGTTGGGTATTTCTCAGTCGGCCTCTCCCACTTGTCTCTCTCTAGTCGGGGCTGTGAGTTCTCTCTCTCACGTGTCTCCGGCGAACAGTAGTTAGTAAATAAATCTCTCTCTCTCGTCTCTCAGATCTTTGTAACCTTGGTTGAGAATCCTGAGATTGCTAGATTGCTTGTTGCTTGTGGGAAATGGGTATAAATAATTATATTCAAGCATGAGTATAGAGTCTACAAGTGTTTCATTATGTTTTCTTGCAAGTCTGATTTTATCCTATTTTGGTCGGAATTTTTTTTCTTGAGTGTCCATAAAGTGTTTGATAAGTTGTCTGATTGAACGATGGATGCCAAAATTTGGATGGAAGAGCCACTACTGTTGTTTAGATTCAAGCAAGAGTAAAGACTCATTTTGATTCTCCAATATGTGAGTGACACAAGAAGTGATTAGTGCAGGAGACTCCCTCTAGACAACGAATAGAGTAATAGGGCATAGACACACAAAAAAAATTAACTATAACACGAAGGAACGAAGAAAGACTCCTAAAAAGAGATCGTATTACATTAAAAAAGGCTTGATCACTCAATTGAGAAAACAGAAAGTAGTGGTCATTCTCAGATTGTATTGATTACTTATCCAACTCATGCTATGTCCCTTCCTAGCTATTTCCTAGCAATTAAGTCTCAGTGGCACAAATCTGCCTTGCGACGGATTTCTTCCTCCCTTGAGTTATTTTCTTTTTTTTTTTTTCCTTCCGTAAAACTGGATAAGTTTTATTGAAATCTAATAGAAAGGCTAATAGCCTTAACATCATCAGCCATTGAGGACAATCCCCTCAATGGCGAGCTGCATTTATCGGATATTCACAAGTTACATTATACGAACAAATATATTTGCCTTTTTTTTTTTCCAACAACCTAATCCTCTATCGAGTCTATTCTTCGTCTTCGATTTATCTACCTTGTGCATCAAAGACTTCTTGCTCAAACCTAAGTATAGAAACCCTACATGAATGTGTGTCTTTTGGTGACACAAGTTAGATGACTGTCAAGATCATAAGCATTGATAAAATGTAGGTATATAGGACTATTTAGTGGTTGCAATCCTTCATTATTTTTTATGATTATCTCATTATTTACACTCACATATTTAGAAAGTATATTTTCTAGTTCCGCTTTCATTGTTAAATGCATGAATTACGTGGTAGTTATTATTGTTTCGTCCATAAATGATAGAGGGGAGTAGACAATGAAGTGATTCCGACTAAAGAGCTCTCTTCAATCCAATATCACTTGTTTCTGGTATGCTTCACTATTTATTCTTCACTATATCTCGTTGTTTGGGTTCACTTCTTTTGAAATGCTTTGGTGCGCACTTGCTCTTGTTTATATATTCTTCGATGTCATATCTAATGCTTCAGAATATGCTTCACTTTTTTGGCTCATATGCTATTGTTGATAGTTCTTTGTTTTTGGGCTCACTTGCTGCTGATTGTTGTCTTGGTTGCTGAAATATAATGTTTGTACATATATTGATAATGTAAAAGGCAACGTGTGCCCATTCTAGTTTGACATTAGGTTGGGATCAGAAACTCCATGGAAAAATGAGGTGCAGTTTGTCAAGGAGGACCAATTACTTTTTGTTCCTTGCAATTTTGGGTAATTTTTCTAGTTCTTTACATTTTTCCTGTCTGGTAGTGTTAATTACTTTTGATAATTTAGGCATTATGGTCATGCTAATTATGTCTTGTTTCATATTAGGTTCCATTGGGTGTTGTGCATCATTGATTTGTATTCCGAATCTTCTCCAATAGTGTACCTCATGGATTCAATTAATAAGGATTTCTCCTTAGCGCTTAAAATTATGATTAACACGTAAGTTTTTAGACATTGAGAATTATTATTTGTTATTTTCTTACAATATTATGGTGTCTAAATGTATTGCCTCCTTGAAGAGCATTCTCAATCTATGACAAAGCCAAGGGAAGAAGGATTCGTGTTATTCCAGTTTTGAAAGTAGTCGAGGTATCAATGTAGTACCCTTCTTTTGGGTCTTTATGAAATTGCTTTTATGTTCTTTTCTAATTGAAATTGTTTTTATTTGCCTATAGTGCCCGAAACAACCTAACAACGTGGAATGTGGTTCTATGTAATGAAGTACATGAAAGATGTGATTAAAGAAGAGATGATCTTAAGAAATGAAAATGTGAGACTTACTTTTTAGCTTTCACTGCTATATATTGCTTTATGATTAGAATGGTTACATTATAAGAACCATTTCTGAAATCTATTGCAGTTCAAAGGCAAAAGAACTTACACGCAAGCTGAAATTGATGAAGTGCGAGTTGAATGGATAAATTCTGTTGTGAACTAAGTATAATCAGCTCATACGGGTAAGTTAACTTTTCGTCTGTTTACACGGCTTTGATCATGATATGCTTGATGCTTATCCCCTTTGAGATGATATGCTTGCTGCTGTTTGTGTCTGCTGCTATTTTTGTCTGATGAGGATAGTTGTAACTGCTGCTGTTGATTTTTTTTATAAGGCTGATTTGTTGTTGGAGATGATCCACTGGTTTGCCTCTTGGTGAAGCTTAGGCTTAGTCCTCTATGATGTTGCTATCACCAAGATGTATTACTGCCCTTAGGACTGCTCTTAATGTCCTGTTTACTGCTGTCTTTCTATTGTTGTTCTTGTTACCGACTTTGGAGCTACTCTGGTGCTGTTTTCTCTTACGCCAATGCTTGGCCATCTTAAGATTCGACATGATCGTCTTCTTAATTTTTACCCTTGGTCACCCCAATAATATCAATCATCTCGTCTTTCTGTTGTGATTAGAAGTTAAAAGTTTCTGTTAGTACATGAGAATTTGTCCAATTACTTCCGATTGGCCAAATGTGCGACGCCACTTGGCACCATCTCCTAGAGGATCTATTCTGATACAGAATTTTCCTTGGACCTGCAAAACACAGTTAATAAGACCAGAAAATTAAAGCCAATGCTTCAACTATCGGATTAAAATCTGCAATGAAAGGTCTTAAAGAATTAGGGTAGAAAGTATACAATTCTTAATTTCGGTATCAATGGTCACCAATGAGACCAGAGATTATGTCAGATTATGAAATTTGATTGCATTTAGATATATAGGCAAACAACTGTTATTAGTGGTCCAAGCACAAGGTTTTCTTTACCCAGCACGTTTCTTGGATTTGCGATTGTTAATGTACTTGGTTCGAACATATGTAGGAAAGAAGATTTGGTTAAATGATCAGAGCTGTGTTTGCTGTTATTAGTAGAATTTATGCTGGAACAGAGCTGTGTTTGCTGTGAATAACAGGTTGTGATAGTCTACAGCAACAATTCCATTACCAGTTGTGAAGTCTTTGCTTGGCCTCTATCTGATAGTCCTTTCATCTACTGTTAATGCCCAATGGTTTTGGTTAGCTTTTGGTTGTCATTCACTTGTATTATGGGATTTTTTTGGATTGTCTATCTTGCAGGTGTTCTGTGTCTGGGGTTGCTTAATTTTTTCTATTGTGTCTGGTTTATCGCAGTACTTCGGTCTGGTGTTTGTCCCTTGCTTTTATGCTCTTGTGTCTGGGGGATCCTTTGAGTCTTTGCTCTTGTCTCTTTGATATTAGGTCTTGATGTCTGTCCCATTCTCTTGCTTTGGGGGTCTATTTGGTGTCCAAATCTTGGTTGTGTCACGTTATGTCTTGTTGTTGGCCTTAGATTCATATTATGGCTTCATGCATTATAAGCTTATTGCTTGCTGCTGAGTTCAATTCTGTCATATGGAGCAAGATTTTGTTCAACTTTTATGTTCAAGCCTTTCTACACCTCTGCTGGAGTCTATTGTGAGAAGCATGTCTCTTATCTTTGTCAAATTCTCTTTATATGCTGCTGCTGCTGACCTTGGATCATCATGTTTTTCTGGAAAACTTTTGGATCAATGATCAGATTAATCTCATACTGACTGCAGCTGTTTTCTTTGGGATCAGATCAAGCTCTGTATCATTGGACGCTGGGCTATTGGAATCCAACATTTGCTACACTGGTTGCATTGCTGGAATCAATCTTTGAAAGTCACCATTTGTGGGATAGCTCATCTAGTTCTTTTCATATCAGTTTGGTTTGACCAATCTTTTTTGTACAAGTGAATTATATAGACTAATTTTGATTTGTTTATGATTGTTGTTTGAATTTAATTTGTTTTGAGACTGATTAGATTTTGTATGAAAGAATATGATTCCTGAATTTTATTTTTTATTTTGGATTGGAAACAGCAATACATTACGGTTTTGTATATATGAAAATGAGCTTCCGGCAATTGCCAATTCAAAAGAGAAAAAAAAAGAAAGAGAAGCCTCATTCAATCACGTTTTTAGAGTGTGATAGCAAAGACATTCAATCACATTTTTAAGGGAAAACCGAGATCTAAAACAATAAAAGATCGCGCTATATATGTTTCCATCTCACTTTTAACCATAAACGAACACGCTTATTGGCCGTGATCTTTCTTTACATATAATCACGCTTTTTAATGAAAACCGAGATAAAAAGCCCAGAAAATAAGGCGGGGATGCAGTTTTCATCTCGGTTTTATCTTAAACGATCACGCTTTTTTGCTGTGATTGATCTTCTCTTTCCATCACGCTTATAAAGCGTGATGGAAAATGCCCGACTTACAATCACACCCGGAGCCATCACGCTTTCGTGGGCGTGATGGAAAGTGAACCATCACGCCTAAAAAGCGTGATGGTTATGGTTTTTTGTAGTAGTGTTACTTTGGTCACTGGATACTTCTTGGTCACTAAAGATAATTTTTGGAGACCTACTATTGGTCACCGAAAGCTATTTTCCGTGATCAAATTAACTGGTCACCCCTGGGGGAAATTATTGGTGAGTACTTACTTTGGTCACCAAAAGCTATTTTTCGTGATCAAATTAGTTGGTCACCCCTGGGGGCATAGCACAATCACTACCCTTTCCCTACCAATAGGTTAGTCATAAAATAGGTGTTTTCAGTGGCCAATTTCTTACTCTAATTTGGTCACAATATATATCCTTGTCTCATTCAATGCAATTTATACCGGGTACAAATAAATTTTCATTTTCGTTTCAATCCCTTGCAACCTGTGCATATATATATCATCCACACTTAGAGTACTACTTATTCATCGAAACACACCTCCAAAATGCCCAACCATTCAATAAGGAAAGTAAAACAAGCAATCACAATGTAAGCATACATATATATCAAATCCAAAATAATGACTCGATGTCCTAACCATCCCCATAATACAAAATATCCAACATTGCAATAACCATTACAGTATTACACAAAGACCCTCAAAATAACCTAAATCTTTGCGACGTGATACATAAGTTTGTTATCTAAATTGTCTTCGTCCCAACAAAAGTATCGCCATGCCAAAAAGTATACCCAGATGTCATGATCACAGCCTATGTATGGTGATATTTAAAACCCAGATGTCCATACAACCTATAGACTAGTCATGATCACAGCCTATATAAACTGCATTTCATCATGAATCTTTATATACTAGAACATCTGTATAATGAGAAAATAACAAGAGATTTTTAGTGTCATTGGTAATAGGGAATCTCGGATGACTATATCAACTGGACAACTTGTCTCATGTGAAGATATTTACAGAAAAGTAGTAAAAAGGCATCTGGCAGATTTTTGGTTGTGAGTGAGTAGTGTGGTACCACTTCCTTTTGGCTTACTTCACCAAAGCATAAGTGTTCTACTGCCTCCCCATACCCATTTTTCATGTGATCTCATTACACCTTTCTCATGTACTCCCATTTCCAAATCTAAAGAAGGTACCTGTAAATTACTAAATTGTACATTTAGTATGAACTGGTTTATGCTTTTCATATGAATTTCATTCTCCTATTAATTATGTCTATATGATTGACTCCAAATTATACTTCAAATCCTGTTATAAAAAAAAAAATTGTACTTCGAATCTCACTCGGTACTTGGACAAATGTCGATTTGTAGAAGTACGTGGAACTAAGGGTGAACATACAACGGCATCTAAGGGCATCTCTAGTGCAGGTGATGCAAATAGTCCCTGACCGTTGGAAGGCCACGGGTGTTTAGCTACAACTGCAAATGGTTTAGCTAGACTAGGTATACCGGTCTAATGATAAAATCTCACACTTTTCGCAAGCTCAATAAAAATAATGACGAGGCCTCTGATCCCCCTTGCCCTTATTCTAGGACTGGACCATAGTATACGCAACCCAGTCATAGGCAGGGTCGAGTCAGGATTGGGAAAAACTTGGAAGCAAGTTGCTTCACAAAGGATGCTTTTTGATCTACGCAAAGCTTGCTCCGGTGACATCACTTCTTGAAGTTGTCTTATTGAACAGTATAGTGGCCTACAGTTGATCCACCTGACAGGTTCTGAGGTATATATACCATAACTCTAACCAAATCAAGTAAAAGATGAAAGCTTAATTGTTCCTTTCAGGTGATACCTATTTGAATATGGTACTTGTACCAGATTTATCACAACCAACTAGAAGAAGTTTATTAAGTGTTTTGTGCAGAAAGAAGTTTGGCAAAACTCCATTAGCACTATTGGCAACTTCTAACAGACACTTAAATGTGGTTGCTCGTTACATTTGTCGTTTTGATCTTCTATAGGTAATGGGACAGGCTCGGGAACATTTTCGACCCACATAACTGATTCAGATATGCACAATGTAGGCTGTTTCGTTAATCATCTCTTAGGGCTGCAAGATGGCATGAACCAATTAATGGGGCTTATTCACTGTGTAGACAAACTTTCGTGGGTGCAAAAGCTATTGCAAGCATGGAAGTGGGCCATGTTATTAGGTTGTTAATTTTGCTAAGAACTTCTCTAATCTACGCATGAAATGAAAATGTGAACTAACTTACCAGCATGCCTTCCTACCACCAATGGAAGTGGGAGAGATGAGCAATCCATGATGGATAGGTGAACTATGTGGTGGTGTCTTTTCCTGCCATTGAAGTAGAAGAGCTGCCAGCTTCTTCTGTTGTTCCTCATTCTGTCTCTTCTCTTCCTCGCGCTCCCTCCTCTCCTGCTCACGCTCCCTCCTCTCGCACTGTCCTCGTCTCCTCACGCTCTCTCTTCTCCTCCTCCCGCTCCATTTGCATTTTCTCCATATCAGCTTGCATTTTCTGAAATTCTTCATCTCGTGCCCGTGACACGGCATCAGTTTGCGAGGAAGATGAAGTGGGCTTCGGACCAACCCCGAATCCAAGTATATACCTCTTCCTCTTCCCAAACACCTCTCTAGACATCTCCTCGGGCGTCAACTGTAAACCGGATTGAGAAGATTCTTCTCGCAAGCTACGCATCTTTGTCTGCCATTGTAAATCGTAAATTTTTTTTTAGTAACATATCAACCCAACATGAAAATGATTATATAAATCTGAAATATTGGAAGACCTACATGGTTTATAGGGCAATCATTATGGATCCAACTTTTGTCCTTGGTATGAGTTTTCTCATAGAATTTTGGAAAATCAAGGTCTGCATATCCATTATCCTCTGGCTGTCAAGTTGAACTTGCATTAGCACAAGATCACCATTTAATTAGAATTCAATAATGCTTAAATCACATATGGTATTATTGAGTGCAAAAGGTAACACCGGCGTAGTCATTGCTGCAACAAATGATCGAGACCCTGAACAATGGCCACCGGGACCTAGCTTTTTCCTTCTTTTTTTCCAGCTTTTGACTTCCTCTGAAAAAAAAAAGGATGTTGCATATCAATATTTAAAACAAAATCAAACTGGAAATATGTAATGTCTTTACCTTGTGTTTCTCACTGAGCCATACATCATCTACCAAGTGACGCCAATCCTCCGGAGTCACCTTGTCATATGGACTGCTATAAACGTCCACCACAAGACCTTTCTTAACTTCTTTCTTAACTTTTCGGTAATGGCACTTCATTTTGTACCTCCAATTTATATGGATATGGTAGCACCTAGTATGCCCAACTTTCTGAGCAAGTGGATTGCTATGATTATCATCTGAGATGTTGACCTTGTCCTAAAAGCAAAGCAAAATTGTTACATCAACTGATAATGAGAAGTTTTTTTGTAATTAAAAAGATGAAAGAGTAATTACCAGAACAGCTTGTATGATAGCAGATTGAGTAGCCTCATCAATAGCCCACCACGTCAGTGTATTCTTAATTGGAGCCATCATTCTAATATAGACACCCAATAGGTGGGATGCCTTGGGGGCATTAATACCACATAAAGAGTTCCATTGCTCTAGCACCGGGACAGGAAGCTTTTTCCCGCCACTGCGAGCAATCAATTTATCAACTCCTTTGCCAACTGTCCTACCACACACCCGCGTGGACCGCAACCTACCTGTTAATCAAAAGCCATTGTATGAGATTCACTCTCCTCGAATCAATTTGAGATTGCTTGCTAATTCAATAAATAAATAGCCTTGCATTAACTCTATGAACAGAAAACATGGTAACTTAAGAAGTATTAACATGCAAGTATAAAGGGGCGCAACTCTAACTTGCATTTTAGATTGTCACATGGTAACCCATTTCCGTACACGCCTAAATAATCTCTCCCCATATATAGAAACCCTTTGTTACTCTCCCTCATCCCCCCTCTCTCTCAAAATGGAAAAGCTCCTAAGTGTGCACGAAAAGAAGGCCACCAAACAGGCAGTGACAATGATGATCATGCAGTTTCAGAAGTACCAAGAAGGGAGCAAGCTGCTTGTGAAGTGCAGATGAAAAGGTCCGATGTTGCATTTCAGCCGTACGATGATGTTTTTATGCCTCAGATGTTGGAGAATTTTACTGGGTTTTTCCCATCTAACTTGTATGAATCTCCTCATGTTGATGTGCGCAGAAGTCTGTAGAGGCCGTGTAAATTTCTAGTAGAAGTAGGCTATGGTTGTCCTTTTAATTAAATAAAAATTACATGTATCTTCTGGGTTTATCTAAACTTCTAACTTGAGCTTGGTTAGCCATGGATTTTATATGTACAATCCACATATTTTTGGTTGGTTTTTTGTAATTTTCCAACATTTCTTCCTGGTACATACAACATAGCTACAATCTACCATCTTATTTCTTGTAGCAAGTCTAATAGTAAATCTAAAATGGTTATAGGCCTTAACATAACACTACAAGAACTCTTAACATGTGGAAAAATCAAGATGATAAACTATAAAGATGATACAGGGAAGAAGATGAAATTTCACTCAAATACTAGTGAAATTTCAGTGAAACTCAAATACTAGTAAAATTTCACCAAATCACAAACACAAACACAAATACTAATGGAATTTCATTGAAATTCAAATACTAGTGAAATTTCACTGAAATTCAAATACTAAGTAAAATTTCACTAAATCACAACCACAACTAGTGAAATTCACTCAAATACAAATACTAGTAAAATTTTACTAAATCACAAACACAAACACCTTGATAACAATACCCCCAATAGTGATGCCAGCATATTTTACAGCCATTATGTCTACTCACTGCCTAGTATCCATCCAAAACATGCACCAATCTTTGTAGTTCAAACTTTGTATGAGGAAGAAAATAAAAGCAGAAACTTCTACAAAAGAACAGATACTAGCTCAAGCTTGACATAGCCTAGCTCAAACTCTAGTCATCTAGCCACTTTCAGCCAAGATTGGGTATAGCTCACTTGTTCGTGGTTTAGCAAGATGAAACCAAGCTTTACTCGAGATTAAACACTATGCACACAAAGCCAACCTCAAACAGGATATCGTGAACCTGCTGTCAAAAAATACAGTATAGTTCATGCAGGATATCGTGCACCTGCTGTTGGGACTTATGGTCAACCACCTGTTGGATACCTTGATCCTGTTGTTGTTGGAAGTCAAAGTCGGGCCCTTGCTGTATATTCTGAGTCTGCTGTTCTAAAATACAGTCACGATCCCTACTCGAGAAGGTTTTTTCATACAAAATTTTCCATTCACTTTGAGTTCAAATTTTGCTACTTCGGTCAACATAACTGCACTTGTCCTGTTGACAGGGCCGTTGCACAGGATCTCCATGCCAGTGGTCAGTCAGCATATGGGGCAGGTATTGTGTTAACTCCATTTTTCAAAGTCATTCGTTTTCACGGTGCACAGAATCCCCAAAAGAAGTAAAAACTAAAAACATAATAAAAGCCAGAACAGCCGAAATCTAACAAAAGGAAAAAGTATCATATATTTAGTTTCTTGATGACTTTTTCAAGTTCAATGTAGTTGGAAGGGCAGGTAAATATGCATTTTCTTAGTCCTTTCCCTGCTGCCTAGTGTATGGAAAGGGTTCCACGTGCTCCCTATTTCGTCTCTTTATTGTATTTGTCAAGAAATCGGGGGCTAACAGACTAATGTATCTTCACGACATTCTTGATCAATCCCATGAAAATGTATATTTTCAACTTCAGAGAGAGATCTATTTGGTATTCAGCTCCTACACAAATCCTCACGCAGAAAATTGTATGATTATCCAAGGCAGCAATAGACTACCTGCATTGTTAGGTTGTGCCAAAGAAGTTGAATCGCCCAAAGCATCAGAATTTTGTGGTGGAAGCTCTTGGGACTGAGATGGTGTAAGAATCTCAGTTGGGCTCAATTGTGGCGGTGCAGGTGTAGAGGGCCACCTAGATGTCTTCTTCCCAGGAGCCATGAATGAAACTGTAAAATAGGGTTCAAGGTACAAGTTAGTAGTTGTATACAATGCTAAAAATTAGAAAGAAAAAAAACTCATGTGCAAGTGACTATTTAATAATATTGAATTGAACAGCAAATAGAAACTTAACAAAAAAGAGCATTTATTTGATTCATCTGTTTCAGTAATATGCACACAAAGCCAACCACGATTGGTTTTTCTTTTCTAGAGCGGGCCTAAGATTGAGCTTGACTCATTTGTATGAGCTCGACCCAAACTTGATCCCTTGGTTAAATGAGCTCGACCTCGATTTGAGCTAGAGCCAAGCTCGAGTTTCCCGAACAAAAAGCTCAATCTCATTTATCAGGGCCAGCCTTGACATATGGGGGGCCCAAGGAAAGAAAGCCCTTTATGCATTTACAACCAAAATGATAAAAAAGATAAGGCAACTTCAAAAAAACATAATCACTAGAATTCACCCAGACAAAATATGTAACTTATGTCAATCTATGCATATCATTACAGAAAATTTAAACCATCATTCAAAGATCAATCTTCTCGTATTTTTAGCTGTAAAAGTGCTAATTATGCTCGTATAATCTATTCCTTTCTTTCACATTGCAGCAACTAGCTGGAAAACAAGTCCTCTAACTAAACGTCACTTGTCTTGATATCTTGACATAAACTCACGTAAACTGGCAAAGCATTGGATGCTGGGACCTTTGGGAACTAATTCAGTTTAGTTAACAAGAAAACACCCAATACTCAACACAGTAGTGCTATAGAGCCTTGTAGTTCAATATCATGACATCATTTGGGTTGCTGAATTCAAATACTTCCCTTTGCTTTCTTTTTTCTTCCTTTTGTTTTATGTCCCTCCTTGTGTTTATCTACACCTTCATAGGTTTACATACTTCACTAATGACTTAGAAATCCCACATGGAGTTACCATCAAAATTACATGCCTTCCTTACTTTCTTGTCTTATTCATATCTTGTATCATACTTGGATATTCATATTTCCACCACTTATAACACAAAAATCAACTAATTTAAAAATAAATTTCTTATCTCATTCCTTTCCCTTTTGGGGCAAACACCCAACTGCAAGTTGTAGATTCTTTAGGTATGATAAATTCATATAAAAAAAAAATTACCTTTTTAACAAAAAGCAGATATTTCATCAAAAATAAATAAATCAGCAGCGGCAATAGTTTCTTGAGATACTAATCACCATTGTGCATTGTGATTGGAAGAGAGAGAGAGAGAGGCACGAGTGGGACAATCTTATTTCTATAATCTTGGTTAGCACACTAAGAGAGCAGAATTACATTCTACATCAGAGGTACTCCTCCATTGACTATGATCTCTTAACCACAGCTAAAAAAATACTAACTATAGTTACAACACAACTAAGTATCTAACTAATGTACTGGTCTAAACAAATACCAAGCAATACTAAAAGCACGAATGAGATCACGGTGGTACCTAATAGTTATTGTGTCATAAGGGCCTATGTTGATCAACTCCTCCATTTTAGCTATCTAGTTTGATTCTTTATTAGTATGATCTATAATCAAATCCTCTCATTTCAATATTTTATCGACGCGACGACGCATGTAGTGCAAACTTCACCATGAGACTTGAATTGCTCTCTTAGTGTGCAAACTTCAACTGTCAAAGTGTAACACAACTATCAAAACTCGAAAACTTTGACCTTCTTTGGCACAGCTAGTTTCTAACTTTTAAGTTTTAGGTATGAATTCCAGGTTTCGTGAGATGCGTGCGATCCACATTTTTTAGTTTAGTATAAGTAATAACAAACTTTGGCTCCTAAATGTTGAAAGAAATAGATCCAAAAGAGGAAGGACCAAACCAAGTGACGGAAGCTGTATACAGCAGCGAAGGCAGAGGGTGGCCATGGCCCGCTTAACTTTTGAGCAATTAGTTGGACCACCCCCATAACCATAGAAAATTTCACATGCCCTGGCAATTCTATTTAAAGGTAAATAGAAAAGTACCTATTTCATGGATATTTCTCCAAAAACATGGCCTGGCAACCCTTCTTTTGATACTAAACATAGCTTCAATTAGAGCTATTCGGTAACTCTATTTAAAGGTAAATAGAAAAGTACCAATTTTTAGAAGCTAAGTTCATTTTTTCTTAGCTGCAATTAATTCCGCACCACCAAGTACGACTCCTAGCAGGTTTCGTCCCTCATTCAATACCCACACCTGAGCCACCACCATCCCATACAAACTCACCACACCAGCCACCCCTCAACCCCAAAATAACCCAAAAATAAAGACATGCACCCACACATTCCGATCAATCTGGGCTGCCTTTTTTATATACAGTAAAAAGATGAAGGAAAAGATAAATCTTTGATGCTAGCATGAGATTCATAAAAGGCTAGCGAGATTAATTACCTTTCTAACTGGTTTTCTGGCCTTGGATATATCAGGAACAGAACAGACTTCAATTGAAAATTCTTTACAAATTAGAGATCTTTGCCGGCGATGGTGGACGGCGACCTAACTAGTGATCGGATTGTGAGGGGTTAAGCCGTGATGGAGGAGGTGGAGGGGGATTGATCGAGACATGAAGGGGAGAGAGAGAGAGAGAGTATCAGAGACGCATGGCGTGAGAGTCGAGTGTCGCGCCTTGGTTTGGGGGAAAAGTTGTGCCGCCAAATAAGAAGTGGAGGGAGTCAGGGAGAGGGAAAATCTGGAGGGAGAAAATTTGGGCCTTTATTCCCGCCTCCTCCCAAATCCCAAGGAAAAGTATGATTTACAATAATGATACGTACACATCCTCCCTCCCACACCCTGTCACGTGGGCCCCGCCACTTTACCCATTAAAAAAAATCAAAAATTTCAAAATCCATCTTTTGGCGCTGGGTTCAAATTTTTGGGATTTATCACCCATGCGTCCTCACATTTCTCTCTCTCTATGAAATCTCTATCTCTCTCATCTTCATCACCAGTCACCACCACCAAGCCCACCCCCACCGCCATCTCTGCAACTGATCAATCGCCCACCGCTATTGAGTGACGCCCACCATTTGGAGACACCACCAACCACCGCAAACGTCATCGACCTCCACCCACAGCCGCCAACGCCATCGAAAACCAAAGAAGCAGCAGAACACCACCACCTGCCACCTAGCATCGTCTTGGAAGGAAAACGTGGCTTCGACCTATTGCCAAAAATTCATATCTGAAAATATGTTTAGGATTTTGACCACCACCACCACCACATTCGACCAGTTGCCGCAATTGTTTGATTTTGATTTTGATTTTTTCGAACAAAAAAGTATCTATGAGTTAAATCAGGACCTTTTCTATTCCTTTTCTTCATCTCTATGAGTTATATCAGGACCCATACTATTTGGGTGGAAATGGATGGGGAACAAATTGTTTACTGTCTGCTTGCTTTTAGCAACATTAGTTCAATGAATAGACATTGGTTAAACCGAAGTTGAGCATCATAACAAACCCATGGATGCTTAAATTGTATCATGAATTTTTTTCTAAATTGCTGAGGTTGCAACATAATATATAGTCCTAATGTGGGCATTCTGGGTTGTCCAATCAATATTCCGGCATATGAGAACATAGTTATGCAGAAGTTCTGTAATCCAAATTTATTCTAAGTTTCCTAGTAGTGGGAGTTGGGAAATCACACAGGACCAAAACCCTTCAACACCTTGTTGGATGCTTAAGCAAAATACCCAGGTTCAGATGAAAAAAGAAGCATGGAACCAACATTCATAACAATTCTCGCTCAGGTAAAAAAACAGAGACAATTGAAAAAAAGAGCATGGAACCAACATTCACAAGACCAAATTAGCCTATAAATAAAAACAAATTCACGAAGTTTACAAAAGTTTCTTTGGAAATTTCTATGCACATTCCGCTTTTGTTTGAGCTTAATTTCAGAATCAACATTTTTTTTCGGGAAGGCTATATGCTCGGTTTGCAGGTTTGGTCCTCAACTCCCGCTTTGGTTTGGGTGAAAGCAAACCTTCAATGTGACATATAAACTGATCTTGGTTGTATCAGACCACCGACAGTGGGACAACAGCAATGGTCGAATCGGACTTACGCCGATGAGGTAGAGGTGAGCGTCGATGGTGGTGGGAGAGAGGAGTTGGTGGTCGAATCCACATTTTCGCAACTAGTCGAACCGATATGTTCTTCCAAAACGAGAGGAATGGACCGATAAATGCTTAATAAAATCTCTGGAGCTCACAAAAATTGGTGGCCGGCGGTGCTTGGTGTCAGGTGGTGGTGTTCTGCTGCTTCTTTGGTTTTCGATGGCGTCGGCGGCTGTGGGTGGAGGTCGTTGATGTTTGCGGTGGTTGGTGGTGTCTCCAAATGGTGGGCATCGCTCAGTAGCGGTGGCGATTGATCAGTTGCGGAGATGGCGGTGGGGGTGGGCTTGGTGGGGGTGACTGGTGATGAAGATGAGAGAGAGATGGTGACTGGTGACTGGTGACTGGTGATGAAGATGAGAGAGAGAGAGAGATTTCGTAGAGAGAGAGAAATGTGAGGAAGCATGGGTGATTAAATCCCAAAAATTTGAACCCAGCGACAAAAGATGGATTTTGAAATTTTCGATTTTTTTTTAATGGGTAAAGTGGCGGGGCCCACGTGACACGTCAGCAGGGTGTGAGAGGGTGTGGGAGGGAGTATGTGTACGTATCATTATTGTATAATTTATGTGCAAAAAGTGTTTCTTATTCATATTATATTATATATTTGTATGGCACAAGTTATTACGTTTTTTTATACTTATATGCACTATTATTAATTGCATCAATTATGTATTCCTTTGGCAAAATAAATAAAACCGGTTTTTTTGTCTTTATTCAAAAAATTTAGCATTTGTTAGTTTTTTGTCAATTTTTTGTGGATTATTAATTCATCTCGACGAAAAGAATGTAAAAAATCAAAAAAATAATAACCAAACTAAATTTTTTGTGAATAACAACAAAAATAATCGTGATGTACTCCTAAACCCTCTTCCAGATAAAACGGCGTAGTTTTGTTTAGAAACTATTTTCCCACCAAATAACACGCGGGCTGAATCCCGCCTAAAATTCCCACCAAATGTTTTGCACTTTTTCACATCTTCGGTGGCTACATTTTTTAGTCCTTAAAGCTTGCTTTTAATTTTAATTTTTTTAGAAAATTAATGCTTTTAATGACTGAATAAATACTAAGAGGATGATATTTTTTGTCCGATCAAATGTCAAATGATATGTCATTAACTTCATTCCAGTACAGAATAATATACTTCATATTTTGTAAAAGATAGACAGTTCTGATAGCAAAAAAGCTTAGGTGGAGCTGGGGTGATGTCTTTATAAGGCTTTAATGTCTCCAGAAGTGTTAACGTCTTCTGATCATGAAGTTATCGATATCCGATGATTTTTCAATTTAGTGAAAATGATGAAATAAGTAAAACATCAAATGCTAACGATTCAGATCGACCATTAGAAATATACTATGCAGTACCCTTTTACAATTTATACGTTCAATCTTGCTTAATAGTAACTAAGTACTGTACAGTAGTTGAATGTACAGCAGCCCCACGACTCTAACACAATCATGACGATCGAGATCGTTGATTTATCGATGAAAGCAAGAAAGCGACGATTGTTTCGGTGATTGAAGCCGAATCTTTTGCAATTGATGAATCGAAGAAGGCTTGGCTTTTCTTCAATCAAGAATCAAGGAAGAGGCTTCATCAAATCCTATCTCCAATAGTCAAGTGTATGGGAAGAATCAAGATTAAGGACCAATCTTGTTTCAAATTTCAAAAGCCTGGAGAAACTCATAAGGAAAGATGTCGTTGGCTGCAGATTTTCAATTGCTAAAGATGGAATTGGTCAACAAGGAAAGATTTTGGAGCTGATTTTTTGTGCAACGGCTAGAAAAAATTCTAACGTTCAAGTGGGTCTTCAGCATTAAAAAGCGAACCAAGAGGAAGCTACAGCTACGCTATTTTTGACGAACTCTCCAAGAAAATCAGTGAGCCATTATTTGCTTATCTGCCATATAAACTTTGTTCTTCATCTTGAATTTTCTACTCTAGATTGAGTTTAGGTTTTGAACCTTATTGTAAAAAGGGAGAGATACACGCTTGTTTCAGAATTTCTGTTACCGTTTTATGAGTGATTTTTTGGGTAAAAAAGTAAAAAAATTACTTGAGATAGGTCTGACTAGCTTGATTCTTAGCTAGTTGGGAGTGGATTCGGGAAGTAATCGCTCGTTGTAAAGGTTCTCTAGCACCCGCGAAGCTAGAGGTTTGTAACAACTATTGGAGATAGTGCAGCAATTCCTGAGTAGGAAACTCAGGGAGTGGAGTAGGCCGTGAAGTTGCGGACCGAACCACTATAAAAATCCGCGTGTTTGATTTCTCTCTCCCTTACTCCTTTACTTTGCGTTTTGCGTATCTTTATTGCATTGATTGGTTAGCTTACCTCATTTGAATATTCTGATTTGAGCAAAGTTGTTAATTGTCGAGACACCACTTACTAGAATTGTTGCATCAGTTTTTAAGTTTCAAGATTCCCCACTGTAATTGTGAAACCCAATTCACCCCCCTCTTGGGTTGCTTTTGGGCCAACACTATGAATATTCATACTAATTTTGCAGATAAAGCTTGTAGATTAGGGGTGCACACGGTCCGGATTTGACCGGTTCTCTAAAAATCCAGTAATCGGACCATTTCGACCGGTTCTAGAAAATCAAGAACCAAAACCTAACCAATACACATGTAGAACCTGTCCAGATCCAAACCACAAGATCGGACCGGTTTTGGTTCGGTTCCGGTTCTACTCGATTAAGAAACACTTTATCACAACACATGAATTCAAAAAAATAGGAAGAAGATCAAGATTAGAGAATAAAAGAATTGGGTATTTGAGTTTTCCTTTGAGTAGGAAGTAGCAATCTCGTGAAATTAGGGTGGAACATAAAGAATTGAAATTGGTATTATTAGGTTATAGTTATATATATTGAAAAACTTCTTTAAAAAATATATTTTTACGGCAACATTCTATAGGGTTGTTTTCCTATTAAAGCATGATGCATACAGTATAGGAAGAAATCAAGAAAACACAAAAAAAAAAAAAGAAAGTAAGTTATAGTATTATATATTGAAAACTTCTTAAAAAATAGATTTTTACTTTAAATAGGCATAAAGAAAACTACATTACTAGAAAAAAATTATTTACTTACCAAATCAAGATACATGATTTGTAAATGTAAAATTAATATATATTAATATTATACGGTCCGGTTCGGTTCTAATCGTGGTTCTTATATTGAGAACTAGTAACCGAACCATAATTACCGGTTCTTAGTTTTTTAGAACCATAACCAGACCAATGAACCACAGAACCTAACCAAATAGACCGGTTCGGATCGGTTTGGCGGTTTTATCGGTTTTCTTGTGCACCCCTATTGTAGATGGGTTAAGAGTGATAAGAAAGAAAATGAGAGGAACAAAACCACCCCAAATCAGTCAAAACATCAACATTAAATATATCTGATAGAGCCATTAGGCCAACTTAGCTTATCTATATCAATAAAAGATTGGGTAAATTTCACTTACCTCCCCTGAGGTTTCTGACAAATACAGAGACCTCCCCTGAGGTTTCTGAAATTTCACTGCCCTCCCCTACTTTACAAAGCAATTGGCAGATACCTCCCCTGCCGTTAAAAAATGCCTAATGGTGTTAACTTTGATGGTGAAATGCCGTTAATGCCCTTAAATTCAAACTTTACTTTATTTTTTTCCTTATTTGAGTTTATATTGCCTAAAAATTTTGAAAGGCGAGAAAAAGTAACTAAATTATTTACTTTTTTCTTAAAACTTTCTTTTCTTTGACTCAAACTTATTATTTTTTTAAATTTTTAGTTCCCATATGATATATTTTTCATTTTGATAATAAAAACAAGAGTATTAATAATCACTTAAGCCCACTGCTTGCATCGGCAGTTTTATTATTTTTTTTACTTTTTTATGTTTCTTGTTCTTTCTCTAAATTTAAAGCTCTAACTAGACTCTTTTTTCTTCTCTATAATTTTAGATATTTTACCTATCCGCGCTCTTTTTTTTTGTTGGTATTAGAGGTAATATCTATATAAAAAAAAAAACTATGAGCATGAAATTTTTTGGATAATTTTTGTAGACTAATTCAAGGATCCCACTGAGAAAAAAATATTCTAATTTTTTTTACAAAAGAAACTCATTAATACATTATTTTTTGCTTGCATAATGTAAATGCAAGGTTCTAAAAATAATGATAGTTGTCCCATAATAATAATAATGCATTTATGAGTTTTTCTTTTTTTGTAAAAAATTACACTATTTTTTCTCAATGGGATCCATGAATTTGTGTGAAAAAATTATCCGAAAAATTTCATGCTAATATTCGCTTTGTCCCTTTTATAGTGTTTAACTTTTCATTTTGGGTTGTTCCTTAATGAGTGTGTGTTTTGAAAAGTTAGTGGGTACATTTCCTATTGTCATTAAAAGTAGCTTCCTTTTTAAAAAGTTAGTGGATATTATTACATTGATTAGGGTAAGTAGTGAAAAGTAGATGTAAAAATTGTAAAAGTTGATGTGAGAGAAAATAAGTTAGAATTACGAGGCTACACACTTAAAAAGGGACGGAGGGAGTAGTGTTTTTTTTTTTTTTCTGGTGCGAAATGCTTGTTTCTCCTAAAAGGGTTTTCATATTATTTTTTAAAGACCATTATTACCTCTAATGCAAAAAAAAAAAAAAATCCAATTCAAGCAGTGAGCTTAATTGATTATTGATACTCTTATTTTTATTATCAAAATGTAAAAATATATCTTATGGGTAGTAAAAAAAAAAAAAATTCTAATCCTAGCATGAATGGTCTGCTTTTAATCTGACACCCCTAACCGTCAAACCGAGAAAAGAAAAATAAATGAAAGAGAAGCATCGAGTATGAAAATTTATACTGTTTGTTGTTACATGATGCTTCTCTTGTCTAACATTTTCTTTTCGGGGGTAAGTTAATTTATTTATTTATTTTATCCAAAGGGGGAAGTTAAGTGATTCAGAAACAATCCACACAAGTACTGAGGGGCATTACCCCGGGAAAGAACACAACACCCTCAATAATCAAACACCACAAAAACAATGACCATACTAAATAAACGCATCTGATATATGCTAATCAGCTCACAAAAACTTGTTACCGTAGGCATCCAACATTATTCAGTATTGTACTACGAGTTTGAGTAGTGTCAAATGTCAATCATGTACATTAATGAAATATTAGCGAAAAAATGAAATATAGAGGGGAGGGGTTTTTTTTTTTCCCTTTCCAAAGTGAGAATTTGAAGCACAATATACAATATTCCGTACCTTGGACCACAGTGTGCTGCGCAGCCATTGCCGATGCCGCGCCAGCGTAGTTCCGACAAACGGAGGCGTCCATCGCGTAGAGCTCGTCGAGCACTACAAGTGTACGAAAAATGAACTCGGTCGGATATCGTTAAGTGCCTCATCGGAACACATAAAGCTTGAAAAAAATGGGTTCAATGGTTGTCATCCAGTGTTTCAAGTTATATGTGTTCTGATTTTTATCAAGTTATATGTGTTTCGATGAGGCACTTAACGATATCCGATCAAGTTCATTTTTTGTACACATGTAGTGCTCGACGAGCTCTACGCGGTGGACGTTTCCGATTGCCAAAATGATGCCGACGAGGCACTGGCAAGGGCTACACAACACGCTGGTCAACACGGGGTTGCGCAACACCCCAGATCCCTGTAATTTCACTTGCCAATAATTGAGGATCTAAGAATTATCATAATACTATTTCACCCCAAAGAATATGTACCTAATGGATTAAAGTTCAAAGAGAACGCGAAGAACCAAACCATATAGAAAATCCATGTGACTTTGTTTTTTATTGATTAATGAAAGGAACATAATAATGCCAAAATAGTTTTTGTTAATACCAAAACTTTAACGCATAAAAGTATTGTCTCCTACTCAGGGTACAAGAAAAATACACAAATACAAGAAGACATGGTACCAGAAAAGAAGGCCAAGAGCCAGACCACACAAATACAAACCATTTATGCGCTAAAGTTATGGCATTAGCAAAAACAGTTTTTGCGTTATCATCACCCTTATTAAAAAATCTTCTATTCTTAGCATTAACCAAACAAAAGGGTAGATCAGGTGGAGGTGGCGGCAAAGAAGTCTCTGGCGTAGGCCCGTCCTCAACAACAAAAGCAGTCGCTAGGCCCCATGTAATGTGCGTATCAAAATGACAATGCATCATCCATACACCTGCACTTGCAATCAAATTTTCAAAACTTATGAAAAAGTATCAATTTTGCAATCCATACACGCTATTCTCCTAAGTTAAGGGCCAATTCCTTATTAAGAATAATTGAAATAGTTTGATCGTGAATAAAGTCCCATACAGTCGGTTGGGGAAGTTATGTGTTAGTGAGGTGGTGTTCTCATTTTGGAAAGGCTACAATAAACATCTCTATTTGGGTGTGTATCATTTGCACCCTCAAAAAAAGTTTCGAATCGATTACCTCTTATTAATAAAAGTTACGAATTTTTTTTTTTTAAAGAAGTTATGAGACGCACCAAAAATATTATGAATCATAGAAAATGTTACGAATCATATTGCTGAAAAGTTATGAAACACTAAGAAAATGTTACGATTGCCAATAAGGTGACACAATTTGGACCATACAATAGGTGCATATGGTACACACATTTAATGGGTGAAAATTGTAGTAATTCCCTTTCCATTTGCTAAAATTAAATTTCTCATAAAGGTTGAATTTAACTTGCAAAAATCACTTTTGTTTCCCATTCGATAAAAGCTAAGGTGTTAAAAGTCAATTTTCTCTCACATACTCCTTTTGCTGAAACCAAGTTGTTAAAATCACTTTGCAACTTTTAGTAAATGAGAATTGGGAGTGCTAAAAGTAAAACCTTTAGCAAATGCAAAACTTAATGGCTTTGCATATTTGTAAGTAGTAAGAGGTTGTTCCAAGTCAGGAATTGGCTTAAATCAGTTTTTAACTTAATATATTGTGCGAGAATGACCTATCTCGTCAAGCGCAATAAGTCAATTTTGAATTTAAGATAGAAATTGAAATAAGGCCGAAAGTTCAACTACAGAATTAGATTCTTTTATTCCATTCCTTCTTCTCTTTTTTTTTTTTTTTTTGTCATTCATCATTCCTAATCTATTACTGGGGAGGGGGAAATGGGACTTGATCCCGGGATACAGTGTGGGGCATCCAAGAGTTCTACAACATGAGCTAGCCACCACTTGCATTCCTTTCCTTCTTCACTTAGGCCTTTGTTTCCCATTTACTAAAATTGGAATCCCATTCCTTCTTCTCTTTTTTTTTTTTTACCCTATCTAAAAAGCTTAATGAAATTTCCAGTATTAAACTCTTGTTCTCTATCTTTAAAACTACTTTTAATCATTTATGAAAAAAGGTAAATTTGTGGGAATTTATGTATTTTCTTACTTTTTAAAAAGTATACAATTTGTGACATCCCAAAATAGAATACACGTAACACAATGGGACGGGGCAATTATTTTATAGTACACAATATACATAAATAAATAAATATATTGTCGAAACTAAAACGGGTGTAAAGATCAAATAGCGAAAACGTACCAGGATTATTTGCCGTAAATCTAATGACGGCCCACCCTCCAACGGGCACTCCGAGGGTATTGCGTTTTTGGGGATTCACGACGTTGAACATTGTTGGGCCAATTAGGGGGTCATAATTACCAAAACCCTGGGCCAAAACATAAAAGTTATACCCGTGCAAATGTATCGGGTGATTTTCTTTACTCACCAACGCCGTGTTCTGGAACACAATTTGAACCGTAGTATTAAACTTCAATTTCGTAACCTTCGTTGACCTCGGCGTCATGATGAGTGACGTATTCATTACGTTGCTCCTGCTCGTATTCGTGAAATCGAACACCACCGGTGGATCACTTGGAAAATCGGTGGTGTAGATCCCACTCGTCAGATTGTAGAAAGAAGCTTCTAACATCGATAACTTGGTAGGCAGCTCGAAAGATTCGTTGTTCATGCATGCCGCAAATGCTAGCCCTAAAGGAGCCCCACAAGTATTGTTGGCTTCGCAAGGGGTCAAGCCCAAGCCCACCGTCACAAACATGTGTTTGTCGACTTCGAGTGGGACTGAGGCCCAGTGAGGCCCATTCACAAGACTCGTCAAATTGGAATAGAACCAAAAGGCGAGAGAAGTGTTGTCGGATTCAGGTAGGGTCGGCATCAGTGGGGTTGATATTGTGGCATTTTCATACATAATGATTCCGGTGGTGATTGTCTTGTCATATGCAGCTCCCAAGCTGTCGTAGGCATGTGCTGCCATGTAATAGGAGGCTAGTGGTTGGTCGGCGACGAGTAGTACGTCAACAGATTGGCCGGGTGTTATGACAACGACGTCGGTGAGCATTGGGTCTGTGTAAGTTGCATCAACGGCGACGACTGTCATTGAGTGGTTCGCTATCTTAAAGAAGAGCTGGTTAGTGAGTGCAGCATTGATGATACGCAAGAGATATGTTTCTCCTTGTACAACCTTCAGCATATATGTGCCTGAACAAAGAAAAATCACCATATGTTCAGAATGTGAGGGGTTATATATATGATCAAAAAATGGGAGTCCCACATTTTGTTAAAAATGGGGGATCCCCACACTAGAAGCTTAGTGTGTGTGTGTGTGTGTCTATAAATATATATATATATATATATATATATATATATAGAATAAACTTCCTGTCCAAACTCCCGGACCCTCTTAAGTTACGGACCTCTCCGCGCCGGATCTCTTCCCCGCTTCTGGTCACTATCTTCTCCTCATTGCCTCCCTCTTTTCCTCCGTCCACCGCCGGTCATCTCACTTGGTGTTTCCGGTTTTGCCTAACGGCGAGGCTGGTTTCTGGATCTGAGGTTTGCTTGGTCGTTTTGCTCCCCGGCGTTCCACTCCTGAGTGGTTTCGGCTCTGCCTAACGGCGTGGGATCGCCTTGTCGCCGTGGTTTGTGGCTCGTGCAGTGGCGGCGTTTGTCTTCTTTGCGATGGAGCTGTCATTGCCGCTTGGTATCCTGGTTCCAGTTTTCTCAGCCATCTTTCATGGGGGTTTATGTTGATCCTTGGTGGTTTTTGGGTTGCTGGAATGTGTGGGATGCGCGGAGGCGAGGGTTTTCGTTTCGGTTTTCGACAACGCCTTTTGGATTGTGTTCGTCTTGGTGGTCGGCGTCAGGTGCGTGGTGGTCAGCGGTTTGGCCGGCGGGATTGATCTGTGTTTTGGTGTCAGGGTTTAGAACTTGATTATGGGCCTGGTCTGGCCCTTGTTGGCTGGGCTTGGACCCTACGGATTGTATTTTCCTTTTTGGGCTTTGCCCACTGATGCTTGGACCTAGGTCCATTAGATGTTGGGTTTTCAACCTATGTTGACCCTTTTCCCCTCCCCTCCTTCCCCCTCTCGATGTACCCTTATCGAGTTCAATAAATTTCTTCTTCTGTCAAGCAAAACAAAAAAAACCTGTTTTTAAGGTTCATGCAAGGAATCATATAAAAAAATGACCGAAAAAGGCTTCATGCAAGCATTTTTTCATAATAATCGTAGATATACATTTGATCGAAACCTGCTCGGAACAAGCCCTTCCCAGTCATTTTCCTTTTTATGATTCTTCGCGTAGACCCTTAAAAACACATTTTAAACACATTCAACGGTCGGGATCATCAAAATTTGATCAAAAAATGGGAGTCCCACATTTTGTTAAAATGTGGGATCCCCACACTAGAAGCTTAGTGTGTGTGTCTATAAATATATATATATAAGAATAAACTTCCGGTCCAAACTCCCGGACCCTCTTAAGTTACGGACCTCCACTTTTCGGACCAAATTTCGACGATCCGAACCGTTAGATGTGTTTAAAACATGATTTTAAGGTCCAACGATATAGCGTTTTTGTGAAAAACAGCTCCGATCAAGCCCTTCCGGGTATTTTTTTTCCAAATCTTCGCGTTGGACCTTGAAAACACCTTTTAAACACATCTAACGGTTCGGATCGTCGAAATTTGGTCCGGAAAGTCGAAAATACCCCTAGGTCCGTAACTTAACTAAGTTAAGGGAGTTTGGATAGGAAGGGGACTATATATATATATATATATATATATATATATATATATATATAATATTAGGGTTTTTTTTCAAATTGCAGCAAGGGCGACAACCCTTACTAAATCCTCTCGCTCCTTGGTGATCACTTAGCAATTTAATACCCTTCCTTGAGGATAAACGTCACATGTAATGGTACATATCACTCACCATCGGATGAGCAATTATATAAGTCACCAAGCAGACCGTTGATGGTGTAGGCATTGGAAATGTTGGGCCCATGCCCGTCGGCTAGTGCTTGTCTCTCGATTTCCATAATACTAGAATTCCACCACTCTCCTGTAATCACAATAGAATTGATCATTACTGTTAAATTTTTAAATACTTTCTTGCAATCTCAAGGTCAAGATGTTCATTTGAGGCAGAAACCTTTTACTCATCTGTTTATACTAGACTGTTAATTTTGACAGTATAGTAATATAGATTTATACATGGAGCAATGCTAGAAAGTCATGTTAGAAAGTCATGTTCTGAGTCATCCGATTCATGTGAACCCCCCAATATTTTGTGGGAGTCACGTATATCGAATGGTTAAGGACACAATAGTGTCAGAATCTATAGACACAAATCTGTACATGAAAACTTTTTTATTTTTTTAATTAATTCTAAAAATGAGTTGCATCTATAACTGCTTAATAGACTAGTTAATTGTTATGCACAACAATCATGGATTTATAACTATGAAGTTTGATAAAATTTGACAGGGAATAAATAGAGGGTTTGGAATGTACCCAAAATAATTGGGAATTCTCCGAAAGGTTTTGGGAATGAGTACGAACGGCCCACTCTTGGTCGGATGATTAGCGCCCCATGTACAGTTGCCCGAAGCCAATTGGCGTGGGCATGCCACCAAAGGGTCCCTTCTTGACCTGTGATGTTGAATCTGTATACATATTTATTTCCAGGGAGGATTGGGCATTGAGTAACATAGTTAGGCCCATCCGCCCATGCACTCAGTAGCTGAAAAACCCCATGCCTGGAAGAATATCACGACATTAATTGAAGTTGTTAGGTCCCGTGCCTATACATTCCTTTTTATTTAGAACACGTACTTTTTTAACCTTATGAAAAGTTTGATGGCTACTTTTTGTAGTTTTCTTCCCAATTATTTAGTACTACAATAAACTTAAAAGATCACGGGTAAAAACCGTGATGTTTATAATTTAATCACGGTTTTAAAACCGTGGTTGATAGAGCTGTTATTAAAAGTCTTCAAGATTCAACTACGGTTTATGTCTGTGATTAAATGTAAGTCCAAACTGATATGAAAATACATAAGACGTGATGATAAACAAGATAAGACCACGGTTTGGACAACAAACTGTGGTTAAAGATCGTAAAAGATCACGATTTGAACAAAAAAGTATGTTTAAAAATATTATACAATTACAGTTTACATAGCAAACCGTAGTTAAATCAACAATATTATCACGGTTTGAAGATAAAACTGTGTTGAAATTAGTTTTAAGATCACGGTTCGGACAAATAACATGATTAAAAACACTTTACAATCACGGTTTGGACATACGTGCCTCATGGCAACATCTCCACAACCTCCCAACTCTTATCCCAACATGAATTTGCTAAAAATTGAATCTCCAACCTCCCAATTCTTATCCTAACACCCCAACCACTAGGCTACCCAAGTCTTCATGTCACATTTCCCAAAAAGAATATATATGTATTATCTTTTCTTTTATTCCCTTTTATATTACAACAAATATGTAATATATTTTACGTAAGATATATATTGCATTATATCATAATATATTATATTACATTACATTATAATATTTTAATTTATAGAAATTATACAATCGACGACGTAAATTTGGTCGTCGTAGACTAACCTTTGCGACAGCTAGTAATTTAGTAGACACTAACAAAAACTAAGTTAGTGACATGTTTTCTTTTTGGCGACTAACATTTTTTGTCGCCATTATGTCTCTGTCATATTCTACTTTGGCGACTAACCTCATATTTTGGTCGACAAAGGCATTGCATAAGGCGACAAACATTTGTTTCGTCGCCAAAAGTGATGCATAAGGCAACAAAATTAAAAAAGCTAAAGTAAACAATAAAGTATTTGCTAGTCCATCACACTGTAATCAAAGTATGATTAAAATACGCAAACACATTTTATCAAGGTCGGAAAAACTGTGATAAAACAGTTTTTTTATTACAGTTGTAGCAAAGCGTGATTAAAATAAACACATTTTATTAAGGTTTGTAACAAAGTGTGGTGAAAATAATACATTTTATCACACTTGTAATCAAAGTGTGGTAAAAATATGTGAAAAACATTTTATCACGGTTGGAAAAAATGTGATAAAAAAGTTTTTCATGACGGTTGTAACACAGTGTGGTAAAAATAAATATATTTTATCACGGTTGTAACAAAGCGTGGTAAAAATAAACACATTTTATCACACTTGTAACAAAGCGTGGTAAAAATAAATACATTTTATCACACTTGTAGAAAAATGTGATTAAATTAAGCAATTATAATCGGGTGGTGTTAATGCCAAAACCGTTTTTGTTTGTGCCAAAATCATTTTGTTTGTGCCAAAATTGTAGTGCTTAAAAATCTTGTACCATGTGGAAGGTAGAAGTCTTTTATGAACTACAGTTTTGGCATAAACATAAATGGTTTTGGCATTATCATTTCCCTTATAATCACTGTTTCTTTTAAACCTGTGATAATTATGATTAATCACTACGGTTTTATTAGTAAAGTGACATTAAAAACTCACATTGCATTTCTTTATCACAGTTTCATCAAAACCGTAATCTTTCAAATTTTCTTAGTGTGATCTTTATCAATTATTCTAGTAATGATTATAAGCATTTTCTTTACAACTCTGGATATATGGTTCAACTTATATATACCTCAACTAATTATTATACAATTCATTACATTGTCCGCGAATGAGGGTGACTAATTAAAGTCAAAGCAAAGTCCTATATTAGACTGGCCCAACAAGAATTCATAACATCTAAAAGGTTACTGTGGATGCCACCACGGGGCTCTCGATTTCAATTTGGAGTCGCCAACCGGGTCTGTGGATAGTCACCCGAGAACTAATTTTGAAAAAATGTGACTTATGCGCCGTGTTTTGAAAAAGGCTTTAGTTACCGGTCTTCACAACCAAAAGATTTTAAGTTCACAGCCAGGTTATGAGAGTGGGAGGGTTTTACGGCACCCCCTCGCCCGACGCGAGGATAGTCTGTACTTTAATGTTCGTTGAATTTTGCCAAAATATTTTATTATTAAACTTGATGCAAGTAACAGGATGGAAATGTAATTAGAATAAATTTGAAAGCATATGAATAAATATGACATGCTTGCAAATGAATATGACATGCATAAATATGAAGCACTTAATCACCAAACTTCTCAGCTTTCAACTTGTGCGCACAGATCTCAATTGGTGCGCACGGGTTGAACTTGTTTTACAATTTTAATTCTTTTGTTTAAAACTTGATGATTTAAAGTGTGCTTGGAAAATTCGTTTTAAACTTTTTTTTCTTTTTAGAAACTGACTTTTTTACGAATTTATAGTAACGAACTGACTTTTCTTGAACAATAATAAAGGAAATACTATCATGACTAAAAGTAGAAAGAAAATTTTAGAATTTTACAGAAAATGGTAAACATGTCAATTTTTCAGAAAAGTGAGTTCAGAAGAGGACTTGTGTGCACGAGTTGGCATCCGTGCACATGGGTTGTACTTCAAAATAGATTTTTGAAAACTTTATTTTTTATGAAATGTAACCCTTTGTTTTAAACACAACTCCAATATAGATGATAGGGTAGTGTTTAACAGATGATAGGGTAGTGTTTAATAGGGTCCCCTCAGGAAGCCAACGATGGCATGAATGATCAAATTTTACCTCTTAGAAAAGGCTTCCTTGTTCGTTTTATAGTTTTAGTTTTGTTTTGTAATCATTACATTCATTTCTCTTTCTATCTCTCTCCACTCATTACATCTTTTTCCAAAACTAAACTAAACTAAAAGTACTAAAAGAACAAGGCCAAATTTGAAATGTACTCCCGTTTTGAGATGGTTGATGTTTGAACGTGAATAGGAAGGTTGAGGCTTGAAACTAAGGTTTTCAGGGGGGTTAGTATTTTTTTGGAATTTTTGAAATTTTAGTTGTGGGATTTTTGGAGTTTTTTATTTATTTTTTATTAGCAAAGAAAGTGATATATAGATCAAAGAGAAAAAAAAAAAAAACAACCCAAATCGCTAGCAAGGAACGAGGAGAAACAACCCTTCTCACGTTTTTGGGGAGAGAAGGGAAGTATTTATATGAAAAAAGGGTTCAAAGAGAGGGATTTTAAAAGGTTCAAAGGGTCCAAAACGGCCCTATAAACATGGATCGAGGTTTTAAGGAACAGGTGACAACTATCAAGCCCAGAGAATCGAATTAAAATGATGAAATTCTCCTGCAAGATCGTTGTATGGATTTTGTGAGCAAAAATCAACTTGTGCACACAAGTTGAGACTCGTGCACATGCGTTCAACTGGTGCGCACTAGTGCTATGCTAGCTTTGAAAATTTTGAAGCATTGTGCTCAAGAATTTGTAGGGTTTGGGGTTGATGTACAAGGATTTTTTTGAACTGGCTTAGAGGTTTTTGGAATCTGGGATTTTAATGAGCATTATTCCAACATTATTGAGGTATTTTGACCTTATTTTCATCATCGGGGAAAACGTTTAGGCTGTGGTTCGAGAGCTTCTGTGAGTCTGAATTGGGGTGTCTACAATTACGAATCCTATGCCTAAAATGGAGAAATCCATTTAATTAAGTCCTGGGCTAGAAGAAAAACTTGTGCACTTAGAGTTAGGTGTAAGTTGGGACTAAATTGATTTTTTGATTATTTTTATTTTTTACTTATGTAAACTTTTGTAAGTACTTCATCAATTTTTTATTTTTGATTCTTCTTGTGTGAGAAATGTACATAGTGCACAATATGATTGAAAGCTAAATAAAGTTTACTAAAAAAAATTAATTTTGTACAATTTTGACATTACGAAAAAAAAAATATTGCTTTCCTATTGCATCAAGTAGTGAACAAAACAACAAATTTAAAAATTATCCTCCTGTTGACTAATTAATCCATCTTATGTTGATGTTGTTTATGCCAAAGTTTATGATGTAGCATGCTTTTCTAACTTTGAAACTTGTGAGGACTAAATTGCTCAATAACATGGAAGATGAGAAATTTCAACAAATTTTTTAATCACATGCATTGGGAAAGATGTTGGTAGAGGTTTTAATGTTGATTATATCGCTAATGCTTTTAACAACATGAAGAGCCGAGCACAATTCAAGATGCTTCATTTTAGTAGACAGATTAAGCATAACTATTTTTTCGTACTCTACGGGCATATAAAGAATCATTTATTATGTAATTTTAGTATATTATTTTGACTTTTTTAATCGAATACTCATAGTGTATAGTTAATCTTTATTTTTAGTATACATGTCCGCTACCACTAGGTAAAAATTCTGGCTCCACGTGCCACCAATTTTTGTAGGAGTAACCTTACCCTAACTGGAAGATGGAATTTTGCCCTCAATATTGATCCGGTTGTGCATGCATAAGGCCCTACACACTGAGAAATAATGTAGAGTCCTCACCACATTAAGTGAGCTAATAGTACATAGTGAATTCAGACTCATGAATGGTAAGTCATTTAATATGAGAGATATTAAGATCGACTTTTTGACTCTTTCTATCCTCTATCAGATCCAATGTTTGTATAGGTCCCAACAAAATTGGTCTCCGAATTAGTCGTTCTAATGCTTTAGATACCAAAATATAAAGCAAGTGATTCTCACACCCTTTACTTTGATAACCCCACCCCCATTTTTTTCCCTATAGTAAAAATTTTATGTGTAAAAGTTACACTACAAAACAAAAAAAAGGGGTGCAATTATCAAAATAGGGGGTGTGAAAATTATTTTTAAGATATAATACAATTTGTATTGTTCATAGATTAATGATAACCATCCCGGAACAAAACTGATAAACAAAAACAATCAATTCGATTTGCTTGAATAAAATATGGGTACACTATTAGATATACACCACTTTATGTGGGACCCATTTTGGGGTCCCCTCGCAAATGACTTGATTCTTTTAGTTTATTTAAAACATATTTTTAAGAGTCCTTGTAAGCAGTGGCGGAGCCACGACCAAAAGTCCCGGGGGGAAAGTCCAGACGTGTTCTCAAATCTCGAAAATCATCTACGATTGACTATAAACTTTTCTACTGGTATGGTATGGTACCGGTACCGGTCTATATCATACTATGCCGTTTCAAATTTAGCGGTACTATCTATATACAAAATATATATGTGTGTGTAAGTATAAATATATAAATATAAAATGTGCAAGTCACAAATTGTCGCAAAAGCAACATCTTTTTTTGTGTGTAGTCTTTTTGTACTTTTGAACAAAGGTCAAGACTCTATGCCTACCGTTGTACTAATTACTACTCCTATACCAGTATCTTTTGTTCATAAAAGAAAAAAAAAAATCCTACCCTGTCATTAGTGCTATCCAGCTGTAGCTTACTTCTCTTTTCTACAGCTACAATCTCATTTTCCATAGATAAACGAAGGAGAGCAAAGTTCCATGGCGATCGAGTAAAGCTTGGTGTCTGGCGACGGTATGGCTCATATTTTTTCTCTTCGACTAACATCCATCCTCTCTCCTTTTAACCATTCTCTTCATTCTTCGGTGAAGTTTGGTGAAAAAAACAGTACTGGGAGCTAGCTTGGGAGATCTGGCTGACAATTTTTTTTTTTGAAAAAGTGCGGGGGGCCAGGGCCCACCCCAGCCCTAGACTGGCTCCGCCCGCAAGTTATTAATCCACTAATTCGGATATCGGTAAGAGAGCTTGATCAATTTTCCCTAAATTTGTCAAGATATAACTTAATGAATCGACCAAACATTCACCGAACTCCAAATGAGCTGAATTTAAACAGTTCCGGTCATTATTTTGCTACCCCTAAACGGATCCCATACAAACCGGAGTTCATTTGAATCAACCATGCATGTGTCATACGAAACAAACACATAGTTATGGGAAAACCAAGTGGCTGTGGTGTGGAGGTACTCTAGCATTCAAAGGTACGTGGTTGACCACGAACCGATATTCTTGGAGAAAACAAGTGGCTGAAACATCTTCTATAAAATAAGGGAGCTCAGTTTTTTAATCCCAACATAAATCCAACGGCCTACATCTATTTGGTGCTTAATTGATGGTTTGGATTGATAAGCAACTTCCACTCAAGGGCTAAGATCAGAGAGCTACTAGGACCAACGGATGAGATGGATTTAGGATCCCAATTTTTGCCGCCCAAGCACACGGGGCAGTTTCCAGATTTTCATAACTTCACAGACCACGACTGCCGTCTGCCTGTAACTACTCCGCACTCCCTCTCCCTCAACCACTCCCACACCTCCACCCCTCTTCACTCCTCCCTCCCTCTTGCACAGAGCTGCTACGCCAACCACCACCCCTCTCCTCTCTCTCTCTCTCTCTCTCTCTCTCTCTCTCTCTCTCTCTTTCTCTCTCTCTCTCTCTCTCTCAAATCTACGATGATAACCACCGCCTCACAAAACCACCGAAGTTTGAACCTTCTGCAAATACAGTTCTGAACTCAATCCGGGTAAACGACCTCTGCTATTCTCTCTCTCACTCCCCCCCGGTTTTTTTTCCCTCTTTTTCTCGAATTGGGATGTGCTTTCAACTTGCATTCTACATGTTCGACAAAATGTTTGAGAGACGCCCATGTTTCATTTGTTCAATCCATTTGTTTAATTTTGGGTTTGCTAAATTTTGGTCACGATTTGGGACACTGTTATAGCATATATGTAATATCTCCTGGCCTTATTAGGGACCTCTCGCTGAATTTCCCGTTGCAATGCTTTACTTGATGGTTATATTTTAATTCCTTATGAATTGATCTAATTTAAGCTATGTTACATGAACGACATAACTTCACAAGAGAATCCAGTAGAGGGAGTAGAGGGACCAACGAACCAACTCACGTGTGTAGTTTCTCCACTTATTGGCAAAAAGACAAAAAACAAAAATTCATCAATGGCCCCCATAGCCATTTGTTGCAGCAAGAGTTGCAGCAAAAGAGAGCTACACACATTTGAGTGTGGTGTCTGTTTGGAACAAATGTCCTGAGGATGTTTAGTACGTCTTTGGAGCTTTGATCTAGCGGTCATGTTATGTTGGTTGATACAATTCAAGAAATGAAAAGGACTAAGCTTTCATTTCACTAATAAATTTTGTGTTTGATTTAAGCATCAACCTTGAAAACCTTCCAAAAGTTAAGAAATTTAATCTTCATAAAGTACATGAACATTTTCTTCGTTTGTAAAGTGTTATATTATTTGCAAAGACAAAGAATCAGCCAGGGGAAGCTCTCCTTCTGCTGCATGTTCATGGTATAGGAAATGATCTCACACTTTGTTGACTATTTTTTGAATTGGGAACCAAGGAGTCATACGACCATAAAGCATCTTCCAGAATCAAATTGGAAGATTGGGATATGTCGGTAGTCGTTGGTTTTTGGTGGTTGTTTCTGATTTTAAAATCAATAAAAAAATGACATACATGTGTAGTTGTGTGCATATTCTGAGGATTTTGCCTCTCTTTCCAAACGTTATGTGCATAGAAGCAGCCTACAACCCCAATTTACTACTGCACCTATACAACGGTTAATTTTTTAACCATCTTGCTTTTGAAGGGAGTGAAGCGAAAGTTGATACGAGGACGTTTCGCACAATTATGATGAGGAGTTTTGGAGACTTTCATCGTTAGTAGGCTCTGGGGATGGACTTTTTTAGGGGCGACTTTCAATGTCTTCTTTTCTTTTTTTCTTTTCATGAACATGACATGCTTTCCTATGTTTGTTAACTTTTGTTCATATTTCTTTGTACAGAACATTTGGCTCCAGTTTGTTTGAATAGCGGTGAAATCTGTTTTTTCTCTCTCTCTCTCTTTTGTTTCCCTTTCTGCACAATGACAGCACCACACATGTCGACCTTTCTTCTTCTAAAGGTATTAGTAGCATATTTATTGGCCGATAACTAATTTCTCCTTGCCCGGAACTCAAGCGACTCCTACGTATTATAGCACTACAGAATTGGCCTTCGACTATGGTGATGTGGAATGGAGAAAAAGCTTCTCAGAACAGGTTTAGTATGATCAAAATTAAGCTGCAACATTTGAGAATTTTGTTGTTTCAGGAAAAATTGGTTCTGTTTACCCATTAACCTTTTGTGTTCAGAAAAATTAAGCAAGAGCACAGAGCGCGTCCGGTGGGGCAGGGTTTATCTTGATCATCGTCAAGTTATAAATGTGCAGAACAAAAGGTTAGTTTCTTCATTATTAACTCTTTGAGCAGCATATTTGTGATTGAACTCTTTGATATACCTCTTTTTCTAAAAAAAATTAGTGATTGATTTTAATCTTTGAGCAGCATATTCGTGGGTACGTGGAACGTAGGTGGAAAATCACCATCAAGTAATTTGAATCTAGATGATTATCTTCATTCATCACTTCCTGCAGACATATATGTTCTTGGGTAATGATTTCTAGGACTCCAAAATGTCTGATTCGTGTCTTGAAAGCCTCAAATTGCCCTACCAGGTGTCTGTGAGGTACATCCACCAACTAAAACTATTTTCTTATCATATTTTTCTAGACATTACTAATGCATGTTGCCCATTTATCAATAGGAGAAAAGAAGGGCAGAGGCAATAGCTGTGGAAAAACTAAAGGGAACCTCTGTGGGTAAGGGAACCTCTATGTCCCAGGATATATGGTATTAATATAGCAATTGGTATTTTTAAGACTCTTTTAGGCTGAGTTTCGATATTGCCAATGTGGGAGGGAATTGCAGAAGGAGAATGGAAAGCAGAAGTGTTAAAAACATAATATCATTCACATTTTTTTCCCTCTGTGATTTCTTCTATGTATCCGAATAAACAAAAACAGCCTTATTTGAATGTATTCTGTTCCATTTGTGTCAAAAATTTGGCTTTCGGCTTACAGTTTGGGAAGGCAATAGTTTGTTCGGATGCAGCTGCAGAAGCTGCTAGGTACGGGTTTATTGCAGTGGAGAGGCCAGAGGGTTTCTTGGTTTTGGTTATTGCCTCTCTGGGTAAGCATGTCACAGAGTTCAATCAAACACCTGAAGCAGAGGTATGCTAAGGTCTGTCTTCAGATTTTTGTCCATCAATCATTGTGTTTAACTTAAATGTCTTCAGATTTTTGGAGTAATAGTTGGTTTGAGAGATTGAAAAGTGGGGAATGCTACTTTATGTATATTGTGTTTAAAATGCAACGTGTCGTGCTTTTAGAAAGGTACGGGCAATTTCTAGAACAAAAGCAATTGAGCAACAAAAACAAAAGCCATTGAGGCAAAACGGTAGTTCATGAAGTTGAGTTCAATTTTTAGAATGGCATGTGTAAGCAACACGTTTTGGATTTGAAGTTTTTGTTACATTGATGTTTGTTTTGACAGACAAGGTTTCAAAGAATGGTGTTGAAGCCAGCTTTCTGACATCCAAGGGATAATGCATGTGCACCATTGGAGAAAGAGCTCAGTTGTGTAAGTTTCAAAAACTGATTTTTTCTCTTTTCTTCCTTCAACGTTTCTAATCTAAAAACCTTCATTCTTTTTTTCTTCTTCACCCTCTGAATTGTACTCTCTTTCTAATGAAAACATTGAGTTTATTTTGTTGAAATCAATAAAAGCTGTGATGGATTATTTCCACTTATGACCTATATTCCATTTTTCACTTTTGGCAAATTGGGTTCTTCTGATTTTCTTTATTATTGTTCGAGTGCACGCTAATTGTTCGAGCAGTGCCTTTAGGCACGGGCATCCGCTAGTTATTAATACATGTGAAGAAAGATAGATCGGGGGAATTCCTGGCCGGTCCAGGAAAAGCAACTTAATTCCATTTCCCACAGCATATCCACAACTTAATTCTTGTCACATTCTCTCTCTCTCTCTCTCTCTCTCTCTCTCCATTCCACTCCACGTGGACATAATTCTCTCTCTCCTCAACTCCCACAACATATGCACCACCAGGGGTTGATTTTCCCATAACCCAGCAACGAGACCATCTCTCTCTCTCTCTCTCTAATCACAGCCACTCCATCCACCGCCACCTTCATCTCCGATCAACCACTCCATCTCCATCTTGAGACCAACCCCTCTGCCCCTCTCGCTCTCTACAAACCCACACTAGACGACGACGATCCGACGGCGACGAACTCGGCAAGAACCCGGCGTATGTTAGTTTTCATTTTTTCATCTCCATTGTATGTTAATTTTCATTTTTTCTAAACATGCATGAACCCGGCGTCGGAGAAGAATGGCCTAAATTGTTCAATTTTCAATTATGTTAATTTTCAATTTTCATGTTTTCCTAGATCTGATCTAATTCTGTCCGGCGTCGGACAAGAACGGCGACCGCCGGTGAGACAAGAAGGCGTGGGGATAGGGAGGTAATTTGGGCCGGATATGAAGGCCGGACTAAATATAAGCACCCTATCTAAATTTAGTCCAAGAGAAGAAAGATGAGGAAGGAAGCCGGATGAATCATCCAGGTGGGTTTTGTTGTTGCCAAACAAGGGATGTGGCTGAGAAGAGGGATGAGGGGAACAAGGATTAAATAGTCAGGGGCGTAAAACACCATCCAAACGGGCCCTAAACGACCTGATTCACAACTAGACCAGCACCTCTCCATACCCATACCTTCATATCCTTTTGTACTCTCGATTTTCATCTATGTATCGGGCTCAAAACTATGATCCAGACCGTTTTACTCGTAGAACTTGCAAAAAACTCTAAGTCTACAAAAATATTTATGTAAGGTCGAAAATCCCTAGATATGTGAATAAGTTACACTTCCTTCTGAAAATTGTAAGGTTTAATAGTAATATATATTTACCGTTCATTTTGTATAACAATTTGCATCGTGTTCACGTATATATCAATATTTCGACCGTACTGATATTTTGAAGAATTATTGTTCTTTGCCTGATCTCTCGGTTCGTATGAGAGTTTTGCGCCTGAGACAAGGACAAAAATTTGTAGTATATACCTCGTTTGATTCGCGGATTGAAATAGGTGGGATTAATAATCCTGGGATGGGTAGACCCGGATTATTAATCCTTGTATTAGTTTCATCCCTAAGCTACCCAATCCCATGTTTGATTTGCGTGGGGATATTTCTGGGATAAATTTTTTTAATCAAAAAACAAAATTGAAAAAAAAGAGTTAAAAAAGTTTTTTTTATTATTTAAAAAAAAATAAAAAAATACTTTTTTTTAAAAAAAAAATTATTTAAAAAAAAAAAATTTGTGGAAAAAAGTTTTTGAAAAACATTTATCTTAAAAAAAAATTTAAAAAATCATTTTTTAAAACAAATAATTTATTTTAAAAAATTATTATTTCCAAAATAATTTATTAAATTTTTTTTTTATAAAATATTATTTCCAAATATTTTTTTTAAGTTATATTTATTTTTTTGGATTTTTTTTTGTATAAATAGAGTTTTTTTTAGATAAATAATTATTTTCTAAAAAAGGAAAACATTTTTCAAATAATTTTTTAAAAAATAAATTTTTTTATAGAAAATATTATTTAAAATTTTGAAAATACATTTATAAATTTTTTTATTTTTTTGTAAATCATTTTTTTTAAAAACAATTTTGAAAATACTTTTGAGAACAATTCGAATATCATCCGAATATTTTCGTAAACAATTCCATCTTTGTCAATCCCACCTCCCCCCTGGGATTATTTAGTACCCCGCATATAGGGATAAAAATAATACCGGGATTAACAATTCTGAGCATCATTTGGGAACCAAACATAGGATAAGCCAAGAAGTGGTACAATTAGTCTTATTCCAGATAGATATAGAGGGGGGTATGGAAAGGTGTTCATCCCATTCGGAACGTAATGTATTATAGAATTAGTCGCTGACGATAGAATTAATTTAAATCACCTTCAGCATAATTATCAACCTTATAATTATCCTCCTGATCTTGACTTTGGAATGCTATTTTGTTGTGGATTGAAAATGCTACCATAGATACCCCACATGTGGATGTGATTAATGAGGCACCCTTGAATTCTTATAGGAAATTATATACATCTTATGTTAACTACTCCCTCCGACGGAGATTTGTTAATTCATTTTGGGAGTTTATGCCGTTTTTCAAATTATTATAGTATCTTGTAATTTATATGTTTTATGTAATTTTAAAAACATTGTCTTATAGAACTAATCGAGATTTATCAAACAAGATCATATTGGACATCTAAATATCACTAATTTTTTATCCGGTTGCAATAGAACGAGGGACAAACAAAACCGGACGGAGGGACTATTTTTTAACCGAAGGTCACAATATTTGCTAATGAATTATTTAACTGCGATTTTATGAATATGAATTTTTAAACAAATTTTATCAAGTTAAGGCAATTCAATGAGATGTATATATACAATACACACTCAAATAGAAAGTTAAGAATCTTGTGCAAAGCACAAGTTTACGCTAGTATACATATATAGACATGTATATATGTAAATATATGGACACTAATATAATACTTACCAGTGAATGGTAATGTTGTAGGGAGATTCGTTGAACACATGAATGACCAATTTGTCACCTTCATAAACCTCTATAGTCGGGCCGGGAAATTCTCCATTCACAGTAGTGATGAATTGCTCATGGCACAGCCGGTTGATAGTTACATTTTTTACCTGTCAAAAAAAAAATTATAAGAAACATAAATTGTGTTGAACACTACATTTCCAAACATGCATAATATGCATGTATGTGTTGCATGTGTGTTTAATATGTTTGGAGAAAACAAAAGTACTACTTGCTCCGTTTCATTTTTGTTGTTTTATTTTTAAACGTGTATTTTCGGGGTTAATTAGTTTATTCCGTGCCATAAACCCCAAAAAAAGCTTTAATAAAAGAAAAAAAGGATGTAAATGCTTTGTATTCTATTATCAACTAATTATAACACCAAATAAGAACACATGAGATACATGGATCACGTGTTTCCAAGTATCATGTCTTCCACTTCAATACATTGCTAGTCGCATAATCATATCTCGAGATTCGTATTAGAAATTAACCTAGAATAAAGGAATGAGAAATTACAAAAAAACAAGTGATTCAAATTCCTTTAAAAAAAAGATTTACATGAAAATGATGCTCCACGATTTCGGCAGAGGCCACTGAAGAATAAGCCAAAAGGGCTAGAGCAAATGCCGAAGCCAACGTAGAATAAGCCATATATCGCAACATGAAACACTCAAAAGATCGAACGGGTTTCTTCAAATTTCGGGTACTAAAAAAAAAGAAGGAAAAAAAAAACGTGATTTCTCAAATTCGGGTACTCCACGTTGTGGCAACTTATCTTCTAATTTGTGTGGAGGAGGTAAAAGTTATTCACACACTCTCAGCCCCAAGGCCCCCACTATCTCTCACTAAGTGCTCATGGATTTTTCTGGTGCTTTACAAAGGAGCTGCCAGAGGCTCAATTTATAGCTGTGTTCATAAGCCATAAGCCATGCCAGAGAGAGAGAGAGAGAGAGAGAACAAAGTGTGAGGCTCTCAATTCCAGAGGCTCAATTTTAGACTTGTTCAAGTAGCAATGCGTTAGGCAGCTCGTGTATTTCCGAGTTTTCCTTAACAAACAACGAGATTGTTGACTGGTTGTCATGACAGTTGGATGGGTGTCTCAATCTAACAATGGACTCCGAGAAAACATCAACAACATAGGAAACAACTAGAGTCTGATTTTGGTGTTCCCTGATTTTTGTTCCGATTTTTCCAATTGAGCCCTTCTCGCCATGGCCTGTAGGTATAAAGCTGTGTGGCAAACTTGACTTTTCAACGTGGGGTTTTTCTTGCACGCGCTTTGGCATACATGGGGTGCGTGGGTCGTTCATTCAAGTTGCTGGTAAAAGCCTTAGGCATCCAAAAGCAACTAGACGACGTGGGCTTCCTAAATCCGCTTATTCTTCCTGCCTACTCTCGTACGCTGCTTCTCTCTCTCTCTCTTCCGCCTTCTCTACTCCCCTGCTTAGCCTCCATTCCAGTGATCTGCTGCTCCTAATCTCTTTCCACGAGCTATTGAAGACTGATTTCGCTGGACATCGAACCAGGTGAGTTTGTCATTCTCTCCTCCAGTCTCGATTTTCTATGTTTTCATCTTTCAAACACTCTCCGTTCGTTTGCTTATTTTGGACAATAATTTTGAAAATTTCTCATAAACGTAGCTTTGAACACTTCTCAAAATTCATGTTCATTTCACTATTCTGAGAAGTGTTTTCAAAATAAATTTCAAAATTTCTGTTCGTTTTGACTTTTTTTTTTTTTTAAATAATAATAAAATCACTATTTTTTTATTTCATTTTTTTCGTTGCTTAAAAAAAAATATGAGCTTTTTTCAAGATTCCATCTCTGTTTCTAAGATACAGCCATAGCTGTACCCATCTCTTGTCTTGTTTCAGTTGGATTCAACTCTGTTCTGGTATTCTTCTCTCTCTGTATTTTGATCTGTTTTCTGTTCTGTTCTGTTCATTTCTGTTGTTTTTTGATCTTTGTGCTCAAATCACTGCTTTTTTTTTCCAGGGGATTCAACTCTCTAGTCAAGACTTATTCCTCTCTCTCTTGTATTTTGATCTGTTTGTGCTTCAATCTGTAAGCCATGACCCTATCAGTACCCAAATCATGACTTGTTTCAACTCTGTTGTATTCCTTGTTCTTGTACTTTGATCTGCTTGTACTCAAATCTGTGAACCCTAACCCTAGCTTTGTACCCAGAACCATGGCTTACTTCACAAGATTCACCCTTTTTGTACTCCTTGTACCGGTATTTTTCTGCGCTATTCTTTCTCCGGTCTTCTCTGAAGACGACGTGATGTGCTTGGAAGGCGTGAAGAACTCGGTCGCCGATACCCTCGGCTCTGTGGTGAGATACCCTTGGCTCTGCAGTACTGCGTCGAAGCCGATCGGAGCATAATGAGTCCAACATCTCGAGGATAATTCGAATTGTTCAAGTTCTTCGATGCCGGTGATGGACGGCGGCGACGGCCGCCGCGGAGATGAGTACAATGGAGGTTGCGGCCAGGGTGTGAGCAATGGTGATAGCCTTGCCATGGCCATACGAAACCCAGATCTGGTTCTCTCTCTCTCTCTAGAAGCCTCACCACTCTACGCTGGAGAGAGAGAGAACAGGCAAGTGGAGAGCTGGGAAATGATCCCATAGTTTGAGCTCAGAGCCTATTTTTTGAACATTGGACCAAACATAAATTTTGGGCTTTTTAGCCCAAAACACATTTTAGAAAAACTTAACCGAACGGGGTTAAACTGCGGTTTCTTTTTTGAATCGCACTCTATCTCCAACAAAGCTTTTGATACCTTAAAGTATGTGTCGTTTTTCCCCTTCTCTTCACAACAGGGTATTCCAACCGAAACCAGTTCGCCGTTACGGACTGCAATCGAAGCAGATGAGTTCCTAAACTATGACTCTGATTTTTTGTTCCATGTCTATTTCATATGTATTTTTTATTTTTTTGGTCAAATATAGTCATGTGGGTATTGCAGTTTCATGTGGCTGCGATGATATGAACCGAAAAAGAGACATTGATTAGTATTTTTAAGTCATAGATCTTCTAGAACTCTCAATTTTTTTACTAGAACTCTCAATTTTTTGAATAAGATTGAAAAAAGTGTAAAAAACTGTCTTTTTTACTTATTTTTGTCTTTATACAAAATATATATATGATTCGATCATAATTTTTTACTTTTTTTATTCCTCTCGCCGATACGAACCAATAATACACAAAAAGTTGGTGCAAAACTAAAAAACACAAAAAAAAAATTAAATAAATAAAGACGAAAAAATAAGCCAACTAACTTTTTAGGCCAAAACACACCTTATCAATGTTATTTGTTTATCTGTTGTTATTTTTGTTTACTGACATTTTATGATGTGGTTAGTTACAAGCATAAAAGCTCTTTCCCCCCTTTTTGGCACATAACCAAACCAGGTTGCTACCATTTCAAAGAGAAGATGTTATTCAGTCATTGAAAAGGTCAATTGACTTATTTGTTGGTAGTGTTTCGTAGTATTTGCTTTATTTTTTCCCCCCTACTTTTCTGTTATTGCTATGAGCTGTGTATACTGATAGTTGAACTTTATTGCTTAGAACCATAAATATCTTTTTTGCTTCTTGAAAGCTTGTGGGGCATCTTTACCTTTGCTTTTTGAGAGACATTAGCTAATGGTTTTTTTTTTTTTTTTTTTTTCATTTTTAAATTTTTAGGATGGATATTGTAGGTTATTCATTTCTTTCTTTTTGGTTAAGATCTACTTGATTCTTTCGGTTGGGTGATCGTGATTCTTTGGTGTTAGATTTTGGTTCCAATTTTTACATTGATCGGCTGGTCTTCCTATGTGCAGGTCTCGGAAAACTCTTCAATGGACTGTCGATTTGGTTAGTGAACTCTCCAAAACTACCTCATACTGGGTATTACCTTCTTTTTGGGCTAATTGTGGGTATTACCTTCTTTATTCTGCAGATGGTTCACATGTCGTGGCAGTTGAGGTGGCTAGAAGGGCGCCAAATGATTTGGTGTACATGGCTTCAGAGATCTTCGTGAAAGATTATGAGCGAATATTACCTCTTGGTTCTGTGCTTCAATGGAAGTTAAACAAAGATATGGCTGCATGGCTGGATAATATTGTTTACTATTCATTTGTTCCTTACAATGTTGAAGGTAGGGTTGTCTTAATTGAATATTTGATTTTGCACGTTACAAATACTCTTGCGCTCCTGCGTAGGTTGTAACCTGCGACATATACATCGGTTATTTATTTTCAGGTGTGGAAAGATGCTGGTATATGAAAGAAATTTCCCACCTGATTGTAATGAGGTAATAATTTTTTAAAATGTTATGAAGCATTTACCCAAAAAAATGTTATGAAGCATTTACCCAAAAAAATGTTATGAAGCTGGTGTAAATTATTTGTGCCATTTCTCATAATAATGTACTGTTATTTAAAGATCTAATTGCAGTGGTTTGTTGGATATAGACGTTGCCTATGGGATTGAAGCTTACCTTTCAATTCAACGATGTGAAGACATGGATCTTAAAGAAGCTAGCCGTTTATATTTTGGTGAGCAGAACATTGAGGGAATGTTAAAGGTGTTAGGGCCATTGCATGAAATGCTTGATAATGGCGCAATGACAAACAACACAACCATAAAAGAGAGAGTTTTCATTCAGATAATTGCTTTTTTTAGTTTCTTCAAAAATAAAAGTTGTCCTTCATGAGTAAATGTGACAAAAGTTAACGAAGGGTATGCTCTTTTGTCTTAGTCTGCAATGTTTTATCGGTACTTGTCGTGATCCATGTTGCATGAGGCAATTTGAGTGACATTTTGCTCCCAGTTACTGATGCATATGTTTGTTCCAGTTCAACAGATCATATATGCAATAGTCCAAACTGTAGAATATTGTGATGGTTACTAGAATTGTGTGTAGTTTAGTTTTGTCTTCCATATTGCATGGAAGAAAACAAATCCTTAATGGAAATTGCAAATGAGGTATATGTGCACGTGAGTTAAGCATGCATATGTGGGTTTTGATTGTATCTCTCTATATATGTGGCAGTTTCAAGATAGATAAGAATAGAGAGATGGATAAGAATAAAAACATATAAGGATTGGAAAGGAAGGTGGGAGGACGAGTGTCAGTTGTGGGAAGCATTCTTGGTAAGTAGTCATGCATGTTTAATAGTATGAAGAAAGCATGAAAGCTGCTCTTATGGAGGTTTGACTACAAAGGGAAAAAAGGGAGATGTACAGGAGATTTTTAACATTTCCCACCTTCAACTACTTCCTTTTTTCTTGCATTTCCTACGTTGATCATTCTGGAGCAAAAGAAAATTGGCCTGACTTGGACAAGTTATGTGATTAGTATATGATTAAACCTCCCTTCTTGGCAGATGTAAAAACCTGGTCTGTTATTGTTAACCACGAACTTACTCGTGGTTGGGAGCAGTTCTGTGATGCTCATGATCTTCAAGTTAACTATAAAGTTGTTATCGGTTGTGAGCGGCAGTGGATATTTGAGGTAATCGTCCTTGGCGATACCGATACCAGTGTTGTGTATGCATGGTCGAGGTCCAATCATGGTTGGCAAGCTCTTCTCCCACTGCCTGGTTAGATAATAAACTTCATGTGCTCACAAATTTGATTATTAAGTTGTTCGCTATCCTTGGTTCAGGCTTAATCTCTCTAATGCAAGACTTACAACATTCCAATAATTTTTTTAAAGCAATTCTGCTCAGACTATAACAGCCGGTCAACTACCGGTGGAGATACTTGGCAATCACACAGTCAAACAAGACCTAACAAGACTCACATGGCCAAAATAAACAGTTATACAGAAACAAAATCACCTGCCAACGCGCTAGAGGTAAGAAAAGCTTTACCGGTTATGGTAAAAAAATTGTAGCACGCAGAAATTCAATCACAATACAGCCTCAAGTTTTTCTTATTTTCACTTAGTGGTGTGTGCTTTCCTCATTATGCAGCTTTGTGATATTCTTCCATTTATATTATTAAGAGTTAATGGCCCGCATATCAGCTTCAAATTGGCATTAGAATAGCTAATATTCCTGGGGTTATGGATTGGATATTCTCCTTTTCTTGCTACACAATATCTGCTAGAGGCAAGTGGTCATCCCACTGTGAAATATATTCTCCTCTACGCCAGATATGGGAATGTTGAGTAGTATATATGTTATGTAACGTCCACTAACTACTAATCTGGGTTATAATTTTGACATCTAAATCCTTGATTTGCATGGGAAGATGGCTGGTTTCACAAGGATATGTGGCTTGGATTTTCCCAAGGACCCTAACTTGACCAAGTAGTTCTCCTTTCATGAGAGTTAGAAATGTTGATTCCTAGAAAATTTATTTTCGGAATACTAAAAGGGGTTGATGATGATTCTGTTGGAAATATCAAATGTTGGGGTGTCCATTTGCTTATGCTTGTCCTGGAGCGGTTGATTGAGAGAAAATGTCATGTACAGGTGTTAGACCTCAGATTGCAGGGGCAGCAGTTGAACAAACAGGCGTCAACAGAATGTTTAAGTTCCTGCTGTTATTGTAACTAGAGCTTCTAGAGGTATTGGCAGGGCTCTATCTCAGCGGGTCTGCACTCTATCTATGACAATTGAATGGCTATGAATCAATAATGTTTGTTGAGAAATCGGGACTCAAACGCCACTTCAAGTAAGCAAACTTTCCTTTTCCCCTTCCACCGATACAGTCATGGGACCGATCAGACGGTAAAATTTTCCTTTTATATGATTTTTATAGATTTTTATGTTTCTGTTGTATTATAGATTTTTATAGTATTAAGGAAAAAACTTCTAGGGTTTGGAGGTGTTGACCGGTTGTGGTTCAGCCTTCAAGCCTTGCAGGTTATCAATCCCAATCCTCTTAGTCGTAATTTATTTATGTTTCTATTATATGTTTTATGTTTATTGTGTTATTACCCTTTTTCCTTTAGTTTTAAATCGAATCTTTAAAAAACTTCATTTTAAACCCTGCGTATCCCGAAATGTATCTCGACGTATCACCGGCGCATCACTAGCGTATCTGAGACGCATCTGAAATTAAAATGATTTAATTTAAGACAGGATACTTATTTGCCGTATCCGATACGTATTGGGGTGTATCAGGCACATATCAGTATCAGATACCCATACGCAACTACTTTATGAGTATCCATGCTTCATAGCTTTTAGCTTGCTTGGTTGACATTTTTCGCCGCTTGTCAAAACTTAATGTGTTTGATGTCATTGAAGTGCCAAATAGTTACTATTTCTTTTCATGTGGAATTAGCAAAACTATGTCAAAAACACAATATCTGACTATTAAGAACCTTGAAATGATAAACACACAACACTTCAACTTAAAAGTGGCACGTCCAATATTGGTGTCCAGGTCATATTACCCTGGTCAATCATCAGATTGCAAGCTTCTTCAATGTAGAAGAAATTTCATATCCAGATCTTAATGCCTAATTTCTAGATATGTCAATATTGGTGGATGAGGGCGGTAGCCTGAAACATATGAAATCAAGCAGTTCATTGTCCATCAATGTAGGTTAGCTACACGAGAAAAGTGTTGCTTTTAACAGTCTGAGTGAGTGGATTAATCATGTAGAAAGAAAGACAATACATTAATTCGTATAGAAAGTTAAATGTGTTCCTTTCAAATAGGATGTGCCTATTTGAAAGTTGGCTGGAACGTTATCTTCTATTTTCGTCTTCAAAAGTTCTAGAATTGTTTTTGATACGCAGTTATTAATACTTATTGGCAAATTAGTTGGTTTCCAAGGGCTCCATTATATCAAAGAGAGGATTGACAAAGCCCTGGCTAATACCGAGTGGAGGATGAAATTTCCCTGCGCTCAAGTGTTCCATGAGCCAATCTATGGCTCTGACCATGCCCCCTTGGTTCTTAACTGTTGTGTTCCCCTCAAGAGTGTTAAACGTATTTTCAAATTTGAGTCCATGTGGACTACTAGTCCCAATTGTCAAGGGGTTATTTCTGATAGTTGGTCCTCCCATGTTGATGGTTCTAATATGTTTGTCTGGTGTAAGAAATTGAAATTGTGCAGGAAGGCCCTCAAAGTCTGGAGTAAGGAGGAGTTTGGCAGTAATAAAATTAGACTGGCCAAATTAAAGAATCAACTTTATGACCTTCAATTGGGCAGTCCTACACCAGACAATGTGAAGGCACAAAAGATGGTTATTAAGGAGATGGAGGAGGCTTACTGTAGAGAAGAGATGTATCTCCACCAGAGATCCAGGGTCAATTGGTTGAATTATGGTGATAGAAACTCAAGTTTTTTTCATGCCACCATGATCCAAAGAAGGCAACGCAACCAAATTCTCAGGTTAAAAAGGGAAGATGGGGTCTGGTGTACCACTGAAGACGAGATCAATAGCTGCATCGCTGGGTACTTTTCCAGTTTATTTCGTGATCAAGGGAGGAGAGAGATGGATCCTGCTTTGGGGGTCCTCAACAAATGTGTCACTTCAGAGATGAATAAGATGCTTCTTAAGCCTATATGTCCAGAAGAAATCAGAAGGGCAGCTTTCCAAATGGGAGCCCTCAAAGCTCCAGGACCGGATGGGTTTCCTGGAATGTTCTTTCAGAGGTTTTGGCAAGAAGTGGGTACAGACACTTGTAATGCAGTCACAAGCTTCTTCAATGGGGGTTATCTGTTAAAGGAACTTAACAAGACCAATATTGTCCTGATTCCCAAGGTCAATAATCCAGAGAGTCTGTCACAATTTCGCCCCATTAGCCTCTGCAATTTCAGTATGAAAATCATTTGCAAGGTCTTAGCTAATCGTCTCAAATTGGTATTGGACAAGATCATATCCCCTAATCAATCTGCCTTTGTCCCTGGGAGAATGATACAAGACAATATTATTATAGCAAATGAAGCCTTTCATTTTCTAAAGATTCATGTCAAAGGCAAAAGACAAGCTTTGGCTGTGAAGCTCGACTTCAATAAAGCTTATGACAGAGTTCAATGGGATTTCTTGGAAAAGGTGATGCTTTGTATGGGTTTTCACCAGGACTGGGTTCACCTCATTATGCAAGTTGTAACTACTGTTTCCTACTCTGTTACTGTTAATGGGGAAAACAGATTTGAATTCATGCCTGAGAGGGGCCTCAGACAGGGGGATCCCCTTTCTCCATACCTCTTCCTTCTGGTTATAGATGTGCTTTCCAGGCTCATTTATAAAGATATTGCTTCTAAACAATTTTCTGGAATTCAGATTAAGAAAAGCTGCCCCTTTCTGTCCCATTTATTTTTTGCTGATGATGCTCTTTTGTTTGTGGACCCAACTATTGATGGGGTGCTAAACCTGATGAAGTCCATCAATATCTTTGAAAATGCCTCTGGACAGCTTATCAACTTTGACAAATCCTCCCTAAAGTTCTCTGCCAATGTTCCCCCTCAGAAGAGAAGATCAATCATGGATATGCTCAAAATAGGAGAGATGGATTCAGAGGCTAAGTATTTGGGTATTCCATCCTGCTGGGGCAAATCCAAGTCTGAAACTTATGCCTTTTTGATTGAGAGAGCAGTTAAGAAGATGCAAGGCTGGAAAGCAAAAGAACTTTCGTATGGAGGCAAAGAGATAATGATCAAATCAGTGGTCCAAGCCATTCCAAGTTATGTAATGTCATGCTTTCTCCTTCCCATTCAATTCTGCAACAAAATGAATTCACATATCAGGAGATTCTGGTGGTCTGGAGATCCAAAGGATTCTAAGATCCATTGGCTGAATGGAGAGGAACTGTGTAAATCCAAGTGGCAAGGGGGCATGGGTTTCAGAGACCAAAGAGACTTCAATTTGGCTTTATTGGCTAAACAGGCTTGGAGGATCATCAATAACCCTGAAGCCTATTGGGTTAGAATGCTTAAGGGAATTTATTTCCCTAGAACAAATTTCCTGGACGCTTCAAGAGGTGCTAGACCATCATGGGTGTGGAGTAGCATTTGTCAAGGGAGAGAGCTGCTTAAAGAGGGTCTAAGATGGCAAGTTAACTCTGGTACTGAAGTTAAGTTCTGGAATGATAGGTGGATTCCCTCTCTTAAAAACTTCCAAGTTCAATCTCATAGGGCTGCCACCGAGGACCAGACTGTTGTTGCTTCTTTCATCAATCCTGTTAGCAAAGTTTGGGATGTTCATAAGCTGAAGGGATGCGTCAATGAACAGGATGTGAAGGCTATCATCTCCATTCCTCTATCGAAGTTGGGTGACAAGGACAGACTTATCTGGCACTTCTCCAAGAACGGGAACTACAGTGTCAAAAGTGGCTACCATACAGCCAGACTTCTGAAATCCAGTGGCACCAGCTCTATTCCATCTTCCTCCTTCAACCCCCCTCCCTCCCTCTGGAAACTTATTTGGAGCCTGGATATCCCTCCCAAAGTTAAACACTTTTGGTGGAGAGCCTGCAGGAACATATTGGCCACCAAAGAGAATCTGTATAAAAGGAAATGCTCTAGGTCTCCTCTTTGCCCTCTCTGTCAGACTAATGGGGAGTCTATCGAACATCTCATTTTCATGTGCAAGAAGACCAAACCTGTTTGGGCGTGGTGCAACCTCTCTGATATTACCAAGTGGGATATGAGCTCTATCATTAAATGGACATACGGAGTTATGGAGAATGGAGAAGGCAAGGCCAGTAACAAAATTTTTCTTGGCAGAGTTGCCATGGCTGCTTGGAACATTTGGAAGACTAGGAATGAGTTTATCTTTCAAGGTGTCCCTATCAGTTTCAAGAGTATCGCTCTAAAGTTGGAACAGGCCTGGAATGAATGTCAATCTCTCACGCTCAAGCCTGCTGCTCACTTTCCCAATGGTATTAGCTCCAATTCTTCAACTGTTGATAAGTGGAAACCGCCTGACAAAGATCAATTAAAGATTAATTGTGATGCCTCCTGGAGAAAGGACTCTGGGACTGGATTTGGTGCTGTGGTTATAAGAAATCATAAAGGAGAACTTGTAGATGGAAAGAAATTCAGAGTTGCTGGCCCTTCAGCCTTGGTGTGTGAAGCCATGGCGTTAAGGGAAGCTTGTCTCATGGCCAAAGCAATGAACCTCCTTTCGGTGCAGATTGAAAGCGACAACAAAAATCTTATTACTCTTAGTGTTTCTGAATTAGACCCCCCCTGGGAGTGTGCTTGTATAATTCAGGATATCAGAATCTTAGTTAGAGAGCTTCATTTGATTGTATCTTGGATTCCAAGAGCTGTCAATGGTGTTGCCCATTGGGTGGCATCTCTTGTTTCTGGATGGCTTCCTCAGAACTGGGTTTCTATGATCCCGGCTGAGCTACGTCGCATCCTTTCTTTTGATGTTTAATGATATGAGATTGTCTTTCAGTTCAAAAAAAAAAAAAATTGATTATGCTGTATAGTATGACGATTTCACTATACGGCAAAATCATGGAGGCTTTTGATCAATAGGAGACTCGTGATTATCAAGCTCCATTGGAACCACGCCAAGGGAGGTATTACGAGACCATCTTGGACCCGATTTCACCCCTCAGAATACTGAAACGATGGATTTCGGTCAAGAAACCGAGATATTACCATCGGGATGAAAATTTCTGGAACGAATACCCTTCTTGAACTTCTAATCCAAGTCTTCAACTTCCTCTGACCTTGCTCTGATATAGCAATGGGGCTTTTGATTCTTGGATTAACGAAGTAAGGGATGGCCAAGATATGGTTTTGGACCGAAAACAGAGCACCGAGAAATCGGGTTTTAACTGGGGTTTACTTGGGAGAATTTAGGAATAGTTTCTCGAGATGATGGGTAATGGAAATAGGTGAGTTACAATATAGGAAGAGTTTAACAGAGCTTAGAGAGAGAGACTTTCATCGCATTTTTCACTGTTGGTTTCCTCTTAATGTTGCTCGGTATATATAGCCGTAGGAAACCGATTGAACCTCACGTATACTTGATGCCCACTCCAAGCAATCATGGCTATAGTGTAGCCTTTCTCATCTCCAAGCAAAGATTATTACACCAGGTTACAAATCGTCAACGAAGGGAGTTGCTCGGCATTCTACAAAAGTGAGTTTGACACATGACAGTGCCGTGCGGCACCGGAAGAGTAGCGTACGGTACAGTCAACTGTGCCGTGCGGTAGAATTGTGTGGATAACTTGGTTTTTCAGCAAAAAGGAGCATCGTACCTGATAGTTGGGTACCGTGCAGTACTGTTGACCATGTTGACTTCCAAAACTTGAAGGGTGCATATTCCAAAAGGTTTCCTGGGCGTTTCTTTTCATCATCGGGGATTTAAAATGCACATGAAGGTTAAATTTGGGGTGTCTACAGTTTGAACAACTAGCCTAACAAAATCAGCTCGCAACCCAATCCAATACAAACAACCCAAATTAAAAGCCATAGGCGGCTCAATAACTTCCCATAGATAGTCAAATGAACAACCTAAACTATTTTGTATTTTTTAATATAGGTAATAAGATTTAATTATTTGAGCACTTAATCATTTTCCATGACCATCCATTAATCCATGAAATTCATAATGAAAGACGTAATATATTATCTCACAAAAATACACACTCTTAATGATAATTTTTTAAAAATAGATAGAGAAAAAAGTGTCTATTGGTATCGATTTTGTGCTCTGACTTTTTTGGACAAGAATCAACTCTATATCTACAAAATAAGAGCATGTGTAAAAAAATAAAATAAAATAAAATAACAATGCATACCTATTCACCACAATTTTCTATAATAAAAACTAATGTTTATGTGCCCATATAATTTTGTTTTGCCTAAAATATAGAATTCGTCTAGAAAATACAATTGTGACTCTTATGTATTCTCTTATTATTTGTGCATATAAAGCCCTGTTCAAAATTCTTGGAGCCGCCACTGAGATTGCTGATGTTGGCCAATCCAAAAACAGTTGCTAGGTTTGCCTCATTAAAGGTTCCTTTATAACGGAATGATAATTCCGTTTGGGTTTAAAAACGTCAGAATCTATAACGACCTGTTTGTCTGGAGGATAAGATTTTGTGGGATAAGGAAGATTCGGGATAAGAGGCGGATATGGTGGATAAGCTTCGAGGGTGTTTCTTTGGTTTTTTTTAGAGAGATGTGATTAGCTTATACTACCTCCATCCTATTATGTTTGTCTATTTTCGAAAAAAATCATGTCTTCGGTCAATCGCTTAAATCTTCTAACATGAATATATATAATATATATATATATATATATATATACACGGACGATCCAGTCAAGGATCCCGGAAATCCCGGATTGAAGCGTTTTGAAGCCCTTCCCGATATTTTTTTGACGATCCGAGCCGTCCAATGTGTTCAAAAGGTGTTTTCCAAGGCCCACGCGAGAAATCTTCAAAAAAAAATACCGGGAAGGGCTTGATCCAAGCAGTTTTTCGCAAAAATTGCATATTTACAGTTTTGCGAAAACCGCTTGGATCAAGCCCTTCCCTGTGTTTTTTTTTTGAAGATTTCCCGCGTGGGCCTTGGAAAACACCTTTTGAACACATTGGACGGTTCGGATCGTCAAAAAAATATCGGGAAGGTGGAGTCCCGGATCCGGGACTCCCGGACTAGATCGGGACTCTATATATATATATATATATATATAGGTTCCACTTCCTATCTGGACTCCAGACTTCCAGACCTCCGTGATCCGAGCATTTTTTTGACAATCCGAACCGTCCAATGTGTTCAGAAGGTGTTTTCAAAGGTCCCCGCGGAAAATCTTCAAAAAAAAAAATACCGGGAAGGGCTTGATCCAAGCAATTTTTTGCAAAACTGTAAATATACAGTTTTTGCGAAAAACTGCTTGGATCAAGCCCTTCCCGGTATTTTTTTTTAAAGATTTCCCGCGTAGACCTTGGAAAACACCTTTTGAACACATTGGACGGATCAGATTTTCTCAAAACAATTTGAAACACAAAAAAAACACCCCAAAGGCTCCAGTCAGGGATCCCTGACCGGAACCGTGGGGTATATATATATATATATATAGAAGCCGGTTCTAGTCCGGGATCCGGACTTCCGGACCTCCATGATCCGAACATTTTTTTGACGATCCGAGCCGTCCAATGTGTTCAGAAGGTGTTTTCAAGGGTTCACGCGGGAAATCTTAAAAAAAAAATACTGGGAAGGGCTTGATCCAAGCAGTTTTTCGCAAAATTGTAAATATACAGTTTTTGCGAAAAACTGCTTGGATCAAGCCCTTCCCGGTATTTTTTTTTGAAGATTTCCCGTTAGAACCTTGGAAAATACCTTTTGAACACATTGGACGGATCGGATTTTCTCAAAACAATTTGCAACACAAAAAAACACCCCAAAGGCTCCAGTCAGGGATCCCTGACTGGAACCGTGGGGTATATATATATATATATATACCGGTAAGTTAGTAAAATAAATGAGTAAAATAAAATATCCTGCAAATTTTCAGCTCAATCGGATATCGGTAAGTGCTTGATCCAAACAGTTTTAAAAACACTAGTTTCTGTCACAGTTTTGGCAAAACTGTTTAGATCAAGCACTTACCAATATATATATATATATAGGAAGCTGATCTACTAAGGACTCCCTCAAACAAAATTTGGTGCGGACCAAGCCATTTTTCGACTTTCCGGATCAAATTTTGACAATCCGAACCGCTCAATGTTTTTAAAATGCATTTTCCAAGGTCCACACGGAAAATCTTCAAAAAAAAACCCGGAAGGGCTTGATCCGATCAGTTTTTGTTAAACGCGCTAGCGTTTTTAAAAAAAACTGATCGGATCAAGCCCTTCCGGGTCGTTTTTAACAAAAACTGATCGGATCAAGCCCTTCCGGGTTTTTTTTTTTTAAGATTTTCCGCGTGGACCTTGGATAATGTATTTTAAAAACATTGAGCGGTTCGGATCGTCAAAATTTGATCCGGAATGGTGAGGTCCGCACCAAATTTGGCTAAGGGAGTCCTTAGTAGATCATTATCCTATATATATATATATATATATATATATATATATATATATATATATATATATATATATATATACCGGTAAGTGAGTAAAATAAATGAGTAAAATAAGAGATCCTGCAAATTTTCAGCTCAATCGGATATCGGTAAGTGTTTGATCCAAACAGTTTTAAAAACACTAGTTTCTGTCACAGTTTTGGCAAAACTGTTTAGATCAAGTACTTACCGATATCTGATTGAGCTAAATTTTTGCAGGACCTCATATTTTACTCATTTAAACAAGATCAACGGTACGAAACATCACATTAGGGCCTGAAACAAAATCGAGTGTTTTTTTTGTGTTTTTTTAAGTGTGAGGGGAACCGGCCCTATATATATGTGAAATAAGAATCTTGTTTGATAGTTCTCAATTAGTTTTAAAATATACAGCTTTCAAAATTATGAAACCTGCATATATATTTTATCAGATCGAAAGATGTACGCAATTAAAATTGGCACAGTCTTTTAAATTGACAAACAAAGTGAGACAGAAGGAATACATTCGTTTTTGTTTTCATTTTGCTATAACCTCGACTAATTCTAGGCCCTTCGAGATAAGGACCGGATATAACCCTCCATGGCCCTAGGAGGTGGGGAGTAGATTTGTTTGGTACTAGTTTATATGAGTGAATAAGAATGAAGGATAATGAAATAGTACTGTAATAAGCATTAGTTTGCGCTCTCGGGTAATTCTTGTTATTCCCAATTCCCCATATTTCATTTTTCTTGTCTATTCTAATTTAATAATTGTATATATGTTTACAGAATGAATATCAATACTAGTCAAGACCAATAGTTTTCTGATTTTTCTATTCGATAATTTGGTGCCTTCACGAACTTTCATTCATCTGACTGATCATTTGGGTTTGAAGTTTAAAGCTAAATGTAGTTTTCCAAATTAAGTCACTTGGCATTTTGGGTTTTTTTTTTTATTCATTCAATTTTTTTGGGCTAAAAATGCTAAAAGTTGAAAATTAAAAAAAAATTGGGTAAAAGTCATAATTTTTTACTTTTCCAATTCCTCTAGTAGTGACAAACCAAGTTTGATGCAAAATTAATAAACACGAAAAAAATTTGAATATAGACAAAACCCAAAAACACTTGTAGTCAACTGACTTATTTTTTAAAAAAAAATTACTCATAACTCGAAAAAATTTAATGCTCACAAAGATTTGTTTTGCTAGTGATATGAGTCGAACCTTTGAGCATGCAGGAAAATGCCACTTACCTTTTGTTGTCATGCTTCTACTGACTCCCCCAGTTAAGATTTGATAAAATTAACACTTAAGATCGTTTGGAAAAGAGGTTTGATAAAATCTAATAAAATCAAGTGTTAATTTTATCAAATCTCTTTCTTAAACGATAAAATTAAGTATTGATTTTATCAAATCTTAATTTTATCGTGAAGAGAACAAGGCCTTAGTTCAGTCCCATTTTATTATTTGAATGAGGGAGTAATCAGTTTGTTCAGACACCGCGCGTCATGGACCCCACACCTCTTTTTTATAGCTGGGTTCCATGGAGTACATGGTAAAGAGGTTAAGCTCACGTGATTAATGCATTGGAAACAGAAAATTGGTCTAAAGGCCAAAGTTGGGGCTTTAAATGGTGTTTAGTCCAGCTTAACTTATTTTAATGCTTCTAATACATTGATAGGAAATATTTGAGGGTTCAAGGACAACACTGGACAAAAATACCCTTAATGATAAAAAAAAAATTACAAACTCCGTTTCTCGTTAAAAAAAAATTGGCCCGTCATTGTCCCAGGTGACCATGTACAGTACTTTGTTTCTTTCCTTGGTATGAATTGTTGCTATCAGACCCGTCATTGTCCCACATTGCCCCACGCCGTCTCTCTCTCTCTCTCTCTATCTCTCTCTCTCTCTCTCATGTGGGACAAAATTGATGGGACAAAATTAATTTCTCTCCTTTAACTTTTGAAGTGGGTTCAAATTTAGGGGTTTAGACTCTTTGGGGTAGGGTATAGTGGGTTCAGGCATTTTGGGTTTAGGCACTTAGGGTGCACTTTCCAATTATAAGGTTTTAATTGTTTAGGCACTTTCATAGGATACCCTAGTGTTTTAGGCACTTTCATAGGGTACCCTAGGGTTTAGGCACTTAGGGTGCACTTTCTAATTATAGGGTTTTAGTTGTTTAAGCACTTTCATAGGGTACCCTTGAGTTTAGGTTTAGGCACTTTCATTGGCTAGTAGGGGCATTTTTGAAATGTGTAGGTGATTTGTCCTCTTGACATTACGGAAAAAGTTGATATCCTTGTTGAAGTAAAGATCCCTTTACTATGTCCTTCCCAAAAACGGACCCATTCGGAAACTGGTTCAAAATTCTGACAAGATGGATTAAGAAAGGGGAAAATTGTTTGGGCAACGAATGGGCACCACGTGGCTATGTAGAGCACAAGCACGATCTCACTTATCCAAAAGTGTTTTGAACTGCCGAAATTGATTTCCTCTCTCTTTTTTCAGCCGACCACTCTCTCTCCTCTTCCGGGCCACTAGATCGCATTTTGGACGACTGAGATTACCGAGCGGATACCCACGGGGCAATACTCACTCGACAGTGAAATATTTCTCAAGAAAGGGACCCGACTTTGATGAGGCGGTTATTGAATTGTCGTTTTTGCCAAGGTCCAAGTAGGTCCTGTTGCTAAGGTCGCTGATGTGGCCCAATCATAAAAGAGCTTGCTATTAATGTGGGGAGAGATGCTAAACCAAGGTTCTGAATCTCGTACCAGCAAGGGTACTGGTTTTTCTACTGGTATAGTACGGTACCGGTACCGGACCAGTACCAGTACCGTTTGAGTTTTAGCGGTACTACTTGCATATACATTTATAAATCAAAAATTTTCCTCATATCATCCAATTTTTCATAATATAAATTAGAATTACACAACAAATATCATAAAATAGGACTTTAAATTAACAAACAAATGTTCCAAAGTTTACACTATCATAAAATAAACTATGATAACAAAATACAAAGGCAAAATCTAGTAATCACCCTTAGGGTGGTCAGCATTGTGATGCACGCGCATCACATGGACAACAATGTACACCACGCGCGAGTTGGATGGATTCCAATATGGTACCGTTGGTTCAGAGGTTGCTGACAACTCTATAATAGGTTCATTGAAAGCACGAACAACTTTCCATTTCAAACGTGAAGCAGGTTTACCCATGGTCCCACCGCATGGTTTATAGTGAACCACCTTTTACAGCTGTACCCCTTTGCTTCCCTTTTGTTTACGTGCAACTACACTCGGCTTTGTAGCTGTCCGAATAGTACAACTACACACTAGGCTACACATTGGACTTCTCTTTATCTGTCACATCACTTTGGTGTGCAAGTATGGTGTACCCATATTATTTTTCAATTAGGGGTGTTCCACTAAGGCAATTTTTTTAATAAAATGACTTTTATGGTTTTTGGGTCTTGCTGACGGATGCCTAATGGACACACAAACAAATAAAAACAACACACACTTCAATACACCTTTTACACTTTTCAATACACTTTTACATATCCCTATACATTAGGAAATGGTTACAATACACTCCCCTTATTTGGGTGTACCATATGCACCTATTATATGGTCCAGATTGTGACATCTCATCGGTAATCGTAACATTTTTTAGTTTTCGTAACTTTTCAACAATATGATTTATAACATTTTCTATGATTCGTAACATTTTGGTGTATCTCGTAACTTTTACAAAAAAATTCGTAACTTTTACAAAAAAATTCGTAACTTTTACAAAAAAAATCATAACTTTTGTAGGGATGTTTATGATACACACTCAAATGAGGGGTGTGTATTGTAACATTTTCCTATACATTATGCCGTGCAAAAAAGAATACATCTATTCCATCTCGACTACTGTAGTTGCTAGAGATGGTTATGCGTAAACAATAATGATACAGCCACATAGTCTCAGCCACACCCAACCACACACTGCGCACTGTTCACGTGGGCCCCACCCATTTTACCTGGGGAAAAAAAATGAAAAATTTTAAAATCCCAAATCCTCAGTGCGCCCCACCCATTTTACCCGGAAAAAAAAACGAAAATTTTGAAAATCCCAAATCCTCTTCGTCTGGGTTTCATTTTGGCGGGCGTCTGAGAGGAGAGAGAGAGAGAGAGAGAGCCATCAACGAAGAAGAAGAAACAAGAAGATCAAACATCTGAGACCACCAAACATCTGACATCTGAGATCCATTATTCGAAGCTGAGTACGGGAGAAGAAGATCAAACATCTGAGATCCATTATTGCTGCTGCAGGAGTACGAAGAAGAAGAAAGAGGTAATCCCCTATTTTTGTTAACAAACAGCTGTGAATATAACGATTTTGAAGTTTTGCAATCTCAAGCATTTGGGCATTATTTTCGTGGTTCATTGTTTGCTTTCCTCGAAAAACATCTGAGTTATGCTTTCCTAGGATTATAAACTCGATTCACATCTGGAACTGGATAAGCTCATGTATCGCGCATCTTCATTACTTCAAGTCGTTATTTTCTATCTATGAAATGTTTACCAGTAGCTACGTTTGGTTACAAATTAGCTCGGAATTAGGGAGAGATTTTTTATCGAGCCGAGTAATTAGCTAGGAAAAGATGCGTCTCAAGAATTGGAGCCATGCATTGTTGGATACTCCAACCCTAAAATTTCCCTTCTAATTCTTTGTATTCATTTTCACCTGTTCATCAATAGATAGGAAGCATTAAAAAGAGGTACATGCATGAGATTTGAGTATTTGAATTAATACGCCTCACTCCGGCTGAGTTTCTATTAGGGTATATTCATTATTTTTAGACTACAAGTTATTGTGTTAATTTTCTTCGTATAGATTAACTGATTTGATAATTTATATTCTAAAAATTCTCATAATAAAAATACCGAGTGCAAACTAATTAACTGATTTCCCAAACAATAAAATTAACACCTAAATTAAACTTGAAAAGCTTTGCTGGGATGAGCAATGAGAGTTTTTACTTTGGGTGTTTTCTGTTAATAAGTAAGGTCACGTTTAGATTTTACAAGGTCAAGTTGCATGATTTGTAGACAAAGTGGCCAGATACCTAGTATTTTAACAGTTTGAATCTTCAACACACTAGATTCATAGTCTTGCATCACCAAGTCTACACATTAACGAGTTCATTTCATTTTCCGCGTATTATACTCACTTGTTCTTGTTTATTTTTAATCTGCAGGTGATGTTTCAGTTACCCTCGCCAAAGTCTGATCCATCGGTGATGTGTCCTATATCTTCCCAAATTGAAAGGGGCGAAGAAGTGGAAGAGGTTTGGATTGGAGACAACGTAGAAGAATAAGAGGTTACGAATGGTTCTCCAATAAAGGAGGGTGGTGATGGTAAAGCGGCAATTGAGAATTCTGAAGATACAGTTGAGGATCCGAAGATGGGAATGGAATTCGACAGCCCCAACGATGCTTATTTGTATTACTCAAAATTTGCGAAAGAAAAAGGGTTTGCAGTGGCTAAAAGATCTTCGACAAAGGGAAAAGACGGAGTCTTGAGGCATGTAATTTTTTAATGCAACAAAGGTGGAAAGGCAAGTCTTAGAGGAAGCAACCTTGCCAAGCCACGTCCACAGTCAAAAACAGAATGTTCGGCTCACCTTAATTGTTGTTTAACTCAGGAGGGAAAGTGGAGGGTAAGTCGGGTTATCTTGGAGCACAATCATGAACAAAGTCCGGGAAAGTCTAGATTTTTTAAGAGCAATAGGGTACTAGATTCAAGTGTGAAAAGGATTCTTGTGATGAATGACAAAGCTGGGATCAGGTTGAATAAGAGTATTGACTCGCTTCAAATTGAAGCTGGTGGACCTGATAAGGTTCCATATTTGCCGAGGGATTGCCGGAATTATTTGGATAAGGTTTGACGTTTACAACTTACGGAAGGACATGCTGAGGCAATGAATCAATATTTCAAGAGAATGAAAGCTGACAACGGAGACTTCTTTTCTGCAATGGATTTGAATGAAGAGGGTCGATTAAGGAATGTATTCTGGGCTGACGCAAGGAGTAGGACAGCTTTTAAGGAGTTTGGTGACGTTGTGACATTTGACACATCATACCTCGTCAACAAGTATGACATGCCTTTTGCTCCTTTTGTAGGCGTCAATCATCATGGTAGCTCGGTATTACGTAGTCATTTTCGTGGCTATTCAAGAATTGGTTGACATGCATGTCGGGTCGTGCTCCCAATCCAATTATTACCGATCAATGCGCGGCCATGAGGAATGCTGTAGAGAATATATTCCAGATGGTAAATCACGACACGATACAATATGGGCACAATACAAACAAGTATAATGGGAAGTCAATTGCAAGAATGGCAAGGTGTTCAACTAAGTTTTTTAGGAAATGATGAAAAGAATGAATAATGAGACAGAGTACAACACTTGCTTGGTTAATGGAATGTATTTTACTCTTATTTTTACCGTATCGTGTCTTGTTTGTATTGTGTCCGCATTGTATCGTGTCTTGATTGATAATGGAATGTATTTTGCTCTTATTTTTACCTTATCGTGTCTTGTTTGTATTGTGTCCATATTGTATCGTGTCGTGATTTACCATCTGGAATGTATTTTACTCTTATTTTTATCGTATCGTGTCTGTATTGTGTCTGGTTTGTATTGTGTCCGTATTGCACAGAGAAACTGATTTTAGGTTGCTGTAAATGCTTTATAAGTCTGGAAACTACTATGAAAGTGTAAAAAATTGACTTTAGGTTGGTCAAATTGCTATTACAGTGCAGAAAAATGGAGTAATGGTTGCAGAAAATGCTTTAGATGTGCAGAAAAATCAGTTTAGGTTCCTGAAAACTGGTCTACGAGTGCAGAAACTGCTATAAAAGTGCAGAAATTACACTTTAGGTTGCTGAAAACTGGTCTACAAGTGCAGAAACTGGTTTAAAAGTGCAGAAATGCTATGAAAGTGCAGAAATTACACTTTAGGTTGCTCAAATTGCTATAAAAGTGCATAAAACTGAGTTTAGGTTGCAACTTTTGCAAAAATTTGGGCAGCATTTCCCCTATTTTGTTGCATACCCGACGTCTAAGCGTCTTATCAGACAATCAACTAGGAATCCACAACATAAAACTACGCGATAGAATAACACAAAAAGCATCATGAAAGTATATCGAAAGCATAAGACTGTGGAACAAAACTTGACTTCATATAATCCAATAACCAAACAACCAATACATATTGGTACAAAATAGAGTTTAATCTTTCTCATAGTCTTCTCATTCATTACATAACCATTGTCTGAAACAGACTTCAAAATAACTGTTTTCCAGTACCTCACTATATTACATTGGACATAACAAATTACCTACACATAAGGTGGATAACTAGGATTACATAAATTACAATCCCAATAAGGGAATGGATAACTAGAATACGGACTATATTCCGTATGACTGAGGTGAGTTCCCTTAAATTGTTGTTGAGATCGACGTTGTATTCTGTATGGCGTGTCCTGTCATCTATAGTAGTACCGGCCAGGGGCATTTATAGTAGTACCGGCCAGGGTTTTTTGCATTCGGGCCAGCCTTGGTGGGGATGCACGGACCAGCTCTGCAAAAACAAACTTTTGAAGGTCATCTAGATGTGGCGTTTGAAGAAGCAGAAGCCATGTCAGCTATAAACAAGCAATAGTTAATGAAGTTAGCGATAAATGGGACAAGGGCTAGGAAAGCAACCTTGCAAAACCACCATTTCATTATGCATGTGACTGAATACACAAACAAAAAAGATACGATTATTGTGCCTAGCTTTCTCAATAACACCATTGATGAGATATTTGGCTTTGTTAAGCCTATGCCACTACCCAAGTTCCAGGTACGCAAAATCTTCTCATATTACATTGGTTTTCCATAAATTTACTGTTAGAAAATAAAGGACAAACATGTTCCAAGTACGCAAAATACTTCTCATTCTAAAGCATCATGTTGGAAAACAAGCATGATTCCACATTCCACAGATGTTTCAAACAAGTAATTAATGCATAGTTTCTCCAAGTTTGACGTGCATTATACCCTTGCTCCAACCAATACATAGGCTATACCACCATATCTTCTTTCAACTTGTTCAGACAGTTTTGTTGTTAATCGAAGGGGAAAACACAGGTTTAAAGCATATATATATATTCAAGATGGTAAAAAAATTCGCAACAGGAAACATGAAAAGAAGAATTGAATCCATGTTTCTTCTTTCAAACCATTTATCAAACATGCAAGTAGACTGCAGTTTCTAAAGCATCAAGTTAGGGTAGTTGAAACAAATCTTATTGTAATCAAACACGAGTTCTTTGCAGTTTGACTAAAAGAACACCCAGTTCTTACTTTGTCATTGTCTACATTACAACTAGAGATCAACTGATCAAGTATGGACACTTTTAGCTACTGTAAAAAGAACCAAAATAAGAGATATAATTGGCAGCCACTGTAGAGCCACACAGCCACACGGTGTGGCTCCGTTTGCAATCCTTTGAGTTTTCCTTGATAAAGATATAGTTTTGTATCCGTGATCATCTCAATTCGTGGCTCCATTTGGCAGCCACTGTAGAGCATAGATAGATATTCAAGATACTCAACACTCAACACTGGCATCAACAGAATTAAAATGAGCTTCACCCAGACATAGACATATATTCAAGATTAGGGTTTTCAATTTTTGAAAATCAACATATCTAATCAAAACCAATAGAGAGAGAGAGAGAGAGAGAGAGAGAGAGAGAGAGAGAGAGAGAGAGAGAGAGAGCGACCTTGGTTGCAATGGACGGTCTTGAGTCGCACGAGTGGGCGTCGTGGTGGTGGTGGCATCGTCGTCGTCGTGGTGGCGTCGACGGAAGAAGTCGTGGGCGTCGTCTACTCCTCTTCACTCACTCTTTGGGATTTTCAGATCTGGAGAAATGGAGCGCAAATGAGACTGAAACCCCGATTTGGGGATTTTGAAACTTTCAAAATTTTCGTTTTTTTTTTTTTTGGGCGGGGTAATGTGGGTGGGGCCCATGTGAACAGTGCGCTGTGTGTGGCTGAGTGTGGTTGGCAAGGGCACAAACAGCCATGTGCACTTGTGAAAAATGGAAAAGCACTGGCGCATGGGTGATGGAAAATGGATAACTACTGCCACAGAAGTGACGGAAAGTAATTGTTTATTCTCATTTTGGAACACCCTAAAGGGTGGTCACTAGCACAACCCAAATACAAATAGTGCTGCACCACCAAAAATTAACTTGCCTTTAGTTAAAAGACACTTTTTTCTATGCTACACTATTAATGAGTTAAAATTGATTCTTGTACATCACTACGGACTACAGCTGTGCCCAACAAAACCCAACTCTCTGTCCTCTCCATCTCTCTCTCTCTCTCTCTCTCTCTCTCCCCCCCCCCCCCCCCCGGCAAACGAGCCGATTGAAGCAAATCACGAAATACTCCGTTGTGCCAACAAAACCCAATTAGTATGCGCTGCGCCGATTGAAGCAAAGAGGCCGGAAGATGTGAGATTGAGAGATGAAGATATAATGAAAATCACCGGAGAAAACGAGAGGGGAACATGTGTTGGACTGTTGGTGCAGCAAACCGAAGCACAAATCGGTGGAGAGATGGCCGGTCGACGTTCGCCGGAGAGGATCAAAGTCACAGCAGATCGGCAGCCATCTTTGATTGACTGGAACAGACATCTGTCCTTGCCATCAAAACCCAACTCTCTGTCCTTGCCATCTGCAATTTCTCGGCCAGAACAGCCGGTACCTGCGTACCGTCCGGAATGACCGGAACCGACCGGTATTGGCCGGAATTGAGGACGGGACTGTATTATAAGGTGACGTTACCGTTTTTATTCAAATCGGTACGTACCGGTCAGTACCGTACGAGATTCACAACCTTGTGCTAAACACACCTATCCATACACAATAACAAACATTACCTCTCACATACACTTGGGTACAACGTAATTAATGTGTTGAAACCTACGTGTATATGAGGAGCTTTAATCGGTGTTATGCCCGAAGAATTGTGTTTCTATCATTTTCTTAATGGGCTTGCCACATTAAAAATCTTTATAATGGAATGATAATTCTACTTGGGTTAAAAAAAAGGTTAGAATCTATAACGGTTTGTTTGTCGGGAGGATAAGGTTTTGTGGGATAAGGAAGAATTAGAATAAGAGGTGGATATGGTGGATAAGCTTCGAAGGTGTTTGTTTGGTTTTTTTAGAGAGATTTTATTAGCTTATACTCTTTCCGTCCCATTTTGTTTGTCAATTTTCAAAGATTGCGTCCTCAGTCAATCGTTTATATCTTCTAACATGAATTTTTAAAAATATAAAATCTGAATCTTGCATGATAATTCTCGATTAGTTTTAAAATACAAAGTTTTCAAAATCATGAAAAACGTTATAAATTGAAAGATATAAGCAAGTAAAATTGACACGGTCTTTTAAAATTGACAAATAAAAAAAAGACAGAGGATATAGATTTGTTCGATAGTTTATAGGGTCCATTTTTTGGAAGGACATAGTAAATGGGTCTTTAATTCAATAAGGACATCAACTTTTTCTTTAATGCCAAAAAGGATAAATCACCTACACATTCCAAAAATGCCCCCACTAGCCAATGAAAGTGCCTAAACCCCCAAACCTAATGAAAGTGCCTAAACCTAAACCCCATGGTACCCTATGAAAGTGCCTAAAACCCTAGGGTACCGTATGAAAGTGTCTAAACCACTAAAACCCTATAATTGGAAAGTGCACCATAAACCTAAACCCTGGAGTACCCTATAAAAGTGCCTAAAATATTAGGGTACCCTATGAAAGTGTCTAAACAGCTAAAACCCTATAATGGAAAGTGCACCCTAAGTGCCTAAACCCACTATACCCTACCCCAAAGAACCTAAACCACCTAAAACTGAACCCCAAAATTGAACCCACCCCCAAAATTGAAGAAAGAGAAATTAATTGTATATATGTTTACAAAATGTCAATTATTACATAATAACTATATCTTTCCTTGATAGTCTCAAATTTGATACTATAAAAAATTGTTAACATTTAATATATATTGTAAGCTATAAGTCAAAATATTCTCTTTTGTGTGCACATATTTTTGCCAAAGACAACAACTCGACAATTTTTATTTTTATTTTTACATAAAAATCTAGAATATTACAAATCCACAATAATACCACAGGGCGTACAAGTGTACAACGAGACAGCAACTTCCCATCCCCACTCAATAAAGCCCTAACCAATAATTCCAACAATTGCGGAAATTGCTTCCCCTTGTAGTCACAGCAGTAGTCCCAACCATTGAAATCTTTTATCCCAAGAAGCACACCTACGTCCCATTCCATTAACTCAGAGTCAAAAAAATCAGTTTATTTTTATTTCCAAGATGGGTTATTCTCTCACAATGCATCATATAAAAAATCGCAAAAAGCCAAAAATCCAATAAACTGAGTTAACAATGTTTTAAAAATCGAACCGAACAATTCAACCGTTTGGTCCGACAACCGAGGCCTTGGTCCAATTCAGTTCATCCAAAAACCGCTTTTGTTTCCAAAACAGGCCTCAAACATGAAAACCATTCCAGGTTGATCAACCCGGATTGAAAAATTTTGAACTACCTTCTATGCGCATTTATGCACTTAGAAAATTGAAATGCACCTAGAGGAAAGGCGAAGTACCTATAAAATGCACCTAGAAAATTGAAATCTGTGAATCAAATTCACTACCAATAAATCAGAGCTATTGATTTCAAATTAATGCAACTAGAAAATTGAAATCAGTGGATCAGATTTCACTTCCAAGTTAATGTGAGCTATTGATTTCAAATTCTGGATAAATATTGGGTGCATTTCGTATCCAAGTAAATGTGAGCTGATTTCAAATCCCGGATAAATTTTATGTTGCATTTCGTAGTTAAAGCCAATAATTGCGTACCGTTTCAAAAAGATGCTAAGGTAGTGGCCCCATGCCAGCTCACACGCCTAATTGGTTACGTACCAAAAGCTACAGACTTCTACAAGCTTCTCCACGTTTTTATAGAACGAAAACGAAGAATGGGCTATGTTTTCTAGAGCTGTTAAAAAAAAATCTGTGAATCGGGAATCCAAACCAAATCAAATCGGATCACAGGTTTTGGATTAGGTCCGTGGATTAATGGTCCGAGCACGGATTGAAAAATTTGAAAACCGTGACTCGCGATTCGAAGTTATGATACTTGATACCTGATGTTACATATACTACTAATGGAAAGGAGAACGCTTATTAGAATCAGGGCCGGCCCAGGGGTAAGCCCCACAAGCCCCCGGGCTTGGGCAACCCCCCGGGCTGGGGCAACCAAAAAAAAAAAATTTCTTGAAAGTATATATAAATTTAAAATAGTTTCCGCAAACAGCAACAAGGCTTGCACTTGGTAGAGTGGCAACTGGCTGATACCGCCTCATGCATAAACGTAGGTTCAACTCCCCATACCCTCACCTCTCCATTCTAAGTCTTGACTTTTTTTTTTTTCTTCTTTTATTTCTCCATTTTTATTAGTTTTGGCTCTTTTGGTTTTTCTTTCGATCCATAATATTTCAAAATTCACATTACTAAATTACTTTTGTTAGAAATTTGCATTTAACAAGTCTACCATTATAAGTTTTGACTTTATTTTTTCCTTTATTTCTCCATTTTTATTAGTTTTGGCTCTTTTGGTTTTTCTTTCGATCCATAATATTTCAAAAATCACATTACTAAATTACTTTTGTTAGAAATTTGCATTTAACAAGTCTACAATTAAATTTCGAATAAAAAAAATTTTGATCAGGTTTATTAGTATTATTATTTTTCTTTATTTCTCCATTTTTATTAGTTTTGGCTCTTTTGGTTTTTCTTTCGGTCCATAATATTTCAAAAATCACATTACTAAATTACTTTTGTTAGAAATTTGCATTTAACAAGTCTACCATTAAATTTTGATTAAAAAAAATGACCGGGTTTATTAGTATTATTTTTCACACATGTTCAATTATGAAGCAAACATTTTTTATTGTTTTTTTTTTTTAAATTCTTACAATCATATCTTTTAAGTTTATCTAAGTTGAAATTGATAAAAAAAAAAAATTACCTTCGTTCTAGGCCAGTTAATGGACCAGAATGGATCCAAATCTAATCCAGATTCAAAAAAATGTATGGAGAAGTTGGTTTTTTTTTTTTTTGATACTTCGGAAATGCGAACTTGGTTTCTTTTAATCGGAATCATAAACACTATAATTGTGGTAACATTTTGATATAATTCACGCTAAATGCACAATGTAATCATGATTATTATTTTATTTTATACTTTTATGTCTTTTTATTTTGTATGACTATAATAAGTGGACAACCAAGCCTGCGGTCGGGCTTGGGCAACCTAGACCTCGGGGCCGGCGCTGATTAGAATAGTGGTCAAGTCCTGATATGACATTGCTGCAACTACAACTGATATTTTTACTTTGTTTTTTTTTTTGGAGAAAGAGAGAAAAATTCTATTAATCACCAAACAAAACCTAGATACAACTTACAAAAAAATAAACGAAAAAACAGAAGGAAAATACAGAAAACAAAGGTACAGAAAGATCGCCGGAGCTCCGCCGGAGTTGTCATGCCGCCGCCTGCCGCCGATGTCAGGAGTCCGGATCTGGAGAGCCCAGATCCGGCACCCCCTTGTCCAAAAATCGGGTTTCGGCCGCCCATAGGAGGAGAGAAGCTCGTACACTGTGGGGAGTTGCCGGAAACCATGGGGCAAGTGAAAGAGGAGAGGAGTGAGGAAGAAGGTGGAAGGCTTGCGGTGGGAGAGGGGGAGGGGCGGCGGCCGCTAGGGTTTGGCCTAGGGAGGAGCTTCTCCCATACGCCTCCCCCCTGCTCTCTCTCTCTCTCCCTCCCTCCCTCTCTCTAAAACTTTCTCTCTGCCAATCCTACTGATATTTGTACTTCAATCATGCTACAACCACTATTGTCTTGTGGTGACACCTGCTATTGATGTCTTCTGGGACCTTAGTACTATCGAATTTAAAGCACCCAACATATAGTATTATAGAATACATTTTATATATAGGACTATATTATAGAACTTCGGCCTGACTACAAAATGAATCTTGTTTACCTTCAACATTAATGCATTATTCTCAACCTTATATATAATCCTTTGAAGCCAGAGGGGACCAGTAGGGGCGGTTGCCCCTACAAGAAAAAAAAAAAGCTCTAGTATTATATAGAAAATAAATAAATTTTCATATGAATTATATAGGCTCGTGAAAGTATTTTGGGAAAAAAAATTTGCCCATGCGTAGTGAAATTCTTGACTCCATTCCTGTTATTCTCGATTGAAAAATGCTACTATAGGTAACCCACATGTGGGTGTGAATAACAAGGCACCCCTTGAATTTTGTACATAAAAGTATGTATCCTACCGAGGTTCACAATATTGCCAAATAAATTCTTAACCTCGATTTTTGATGAAATTTTTATATGTTAATGCTACGAATACTTCAACAAATGTTACTCCCTCCGTCCCTTTTTGTTTGTCATTTTTTGATAATCGTGTCAGTTTTTTATCGCTTATATATTTTAATATCGATCTCCAAATATATGCAATATGCATCTTGTTTGATAGTTCACGATTAATTCTATTATACAAAGTTTTTAAAACGGTGAAAAACATTATAGATTGAAAGATATAAGCAATTTAAGGCGTATCAGAAAATGGAATAATTGACAAACAAACTGGGACGGAGGGAGTACAAGTTAAGACTATTGACGGAAGTGTCTTTAGTACACCCAAATAGGAGTATGTATTCTACTCCCATTTTGAATTTATTCTGAATGTCTACCCTTATCTCTTGAATTTTGAAGGATTATTTTGTTAATCTCGAACCTGAGATAAAATCAAACGATTATTCTCATTTCGATGGCTTAGATTTATTTTCTGATTCAAAATTTTGCAATCTGTTACCTAGTCGTTTTTCTTTTCTATTCTAACCATGATAATTGAAAGCTAAACCGCGGTGGTATAGAATTTTTTTTTTTTAATCGTTAGTGTAGGATTTCATAAGAAAACCTAACCCAAGAACTCATGTCAAACCATTGAAGAAAAAATAATAGAGAAAACGTACCTGTCGCCATGGAGGATGAGAACCTTGTATATAGTAGTTCGTCTTCCACCTCCAAAGCCCTAATCTTGGTCTTGACCTTAGTCTCACACTCGATGGGATGGTATGAGTAAAAGAGATTAGGGTTTGGAGTGGGGATTTAACCACATATTTATAGGTTTTGGTTCCATCATAGTCCATCATAATAGATGGAACCCTAATGGGCCTTTAATAGTCTCCACACTTAATAATAGCACGCACCACTTAATGCACGTGGTATAACCCAAATACGTGCTAGCAGAGATTTGTCAATTACCCGGTCATATTTATTAGATGATCACAACTAAATGGGTAATACTGACACCACTCAATCCTTATTCGACAATATACAACATCTAATTATATGATCTATGTAGGCCCACATACAGAAAATTGCTAACAATCTCCCACTTGGGTCACATAGGTCATCCAAATATTAGACATGGTAAACTTTAAGAGCTCAAACTTTTATTGTCGAAATTTATGAATGTAATCTCAAAACAATCTAGTCCATTGAAAACACAAATATAGGATCATGGCGGCCTTTGTCATATTTATCATGACAGGACCCATCCATGGTCACAAATAACTATGCATTCAATGACATAGATCAAGCACGGAAGTGTAGCATAGAAATTACACGCAAAGTGTGATCCTTTAGCATGCCTATTTCCAATTAGTCCAACCTTATGACTCAACAGAGTTCCTGAGTCACGCATATGTTCAAAACTTCATGTATATACCACAATTTGAAAATATGCAACTTTATTTCAGAATTGTCAGTAAACCGAAAGTGATCAACACAAAAGTCAAATAATTAATAATATGAGTATCACAACTCCTACTAATCAAGTACTTCACTAGAACTAACCACTCCTGTACGAGCTACATGCTCCTTAAACACTTTAGGTGGTAAGCTTTTAGTAAGCGGATCCGCAATCATGAGTTCTGTGCCAATGTACTCAATTGACATAAGACGATTCCGAACTCTTTCCGTAATGACAAGAAACTTGATGTCAATATGCTTTGATTTTGACAAACTTTTGTCCTAATTTAGCAGCCTGATTATCACAGTAAATCCTTATTGGCTTCTCGAGTTACCAACAGTATGAAGCCAGGTGATAAAATTCTGCAACCACAGCGCTTACTCTGTTACTTTATAGCAAGCAATAACAAACTCGGAGTCCGAATATCCAACAATAATAATTAAATTCTCCGATATGTGAGCATATCATTTACAAATATCTACCAAGCATTCCAACTGTGCACGCAATATCCAGACGCATACAAACTAGAGCATACATAAGACTCCCACTATTCTTAAGATAAACACGTTGAGCCATAGCATTTCCTTCAAACCAAAAAAGGAAATTACTTGGTCAAACTTTCGGTACCATTGACGGAATGCCTGTTTTAAGCCATAAATGGAATTCTTTAGTTTGCAAACCAAATGTTCTGATCCATTAGTCTCAAAACCTTCTGGTTGCACCATATATATGTTTTCTTCAACGTCATCATTGAGAAACGCAGTATTTACATCCATTTGGTGAAGCTCTAAATCATAATGAGCCACAAGTGCCCTAACAATCGTAAAAGAGTCTTTCGATGATACCGGAGAGAAAGTCTCTTTATAGTCAATGTCTTTCTTTTGAGTAAAACCTTTAGTAACAAGACGTGCCTTATATCTTTCGATATTGCCTTTCGAGTCCCGCTTGGTTTTAAATATCCATTTACAACCAACAGGCTTGACACATTTAAGCAATTCGACAAGATCTCAAACATCATGATCGTAGAGAGAGAAATATGATTAATGATTGGAGAGATGAGAGATGGGGAAAGAATCCTTTTGAATCTTTTTTTTGGGAATGTGAAGTGAACATTCCAGTCAAAACATTAACATCAAATTATCTGATAGAGCCATTGGGCCAACTTAGCTTATCTATATCAATATCATATCCAATAATGTTATGGGTACACCACTTGGGCACCCCAAATGCACACCACCCTGAGGTGGTGTGCATTTGGAGTGCACAAATGATGTACCCATACCTTTTTCCATATCCGATTAGATATTATAGTATCACTACAAGAAAGTCGAGATTCCCAAATAGCCAAAAGCGTTGGTAAAGGTGTACCAAAACGCTACTATATATAAACCTCGAATGCCTATAACAGTGCTTTTGTAAGCCGCTAGCGTATCCAACAAGGTGACTTTGGTGGATAGATAGACAAACATCGAAACTTAGCAACCTCTTAACCTCTTGAGGCTAGGCCATACGAGCTTCTCTTGTAAATTTTCTAATCCTAGCATGAAGGGTCTGCTTTTAATCTGACACCCCTAACCGTCAAACCGAGAAAAGAAAAATAAATGAAAGAGAAGCATCGAGTTTGAAAATTTATACTGTATGTTGTTACATGATGCTTCTCTTGTCTGACATTTTCTTTTCGGGGGTAAAGTTAATTAATTAATTAATTTATTTTATCCAAAGGGGAAAGTTAATTCATTACAGAAACAATCCACATAAGTACTGAGGGGCATTACCCCAGGAAAGAACACAACACCCTCAATAATCAAACACCACAAAAACAATGACCATACCAAATAAACACATCTAATGTATGCCAATCAGCTCACAAAAACTTGCTAGCGTAGGCATCCAACATTGTTCAGTATTGAACTACGAGTTTGAGTAGCTAAATCATGTACATTAATGAAATAGTAGTGAAAAAATGAAATATAGAGGGGAGGGTATTCAACAATCAGAGACGTTCACCGCGTAGAGCTCGTCGAATACTACAAGGGTAGTAGAAATCGACTCGATCGGATATCGTTAAGAGCCTCATCAGAAAAAAATGGGTTCAATGGTTTTCATCCGTGTTTCAAGTTATATATGTTCCGATGAGATACTTAACGATATTTGATCGAGTTGATTTTTGGTACACTTGTAGTACATGAAGAGCTCTACGTGGTGGACGTCTCCCATCGTCAAAATGATACCGGCAAGGGCTGTGCAACACCCCACATCCCTGTAATTTCACTTGCCAATAATTGAGGATCTGAGAATTATCATAATACTATTTCACCCCAAAGAATATGTACCTAATGGATTAAAGTTCAAAGAGAACACGAAGAGCCAAACCATAAAGAAAATCCGTATGATTTTTTTATTGATTAATGAAAGAAAAATAATTGTTGGAATTGTGCCTTGAATTTTCCTTTTTTGGGAGAATCCCAATTGTGTTTAGGATTTCCTATTGTGTTTAGGATTTCCTATTGATTGTGCTTCTTATAAATAGAGGCTTTTAGGGATCCTTTGGCTATCTCTCATATTGTGGCCTCTCCAGAGTTACGGATCATAGCCAGCTCTTTGTATCTCTTCTTCACCATTGATAGTGAACTCTCTCTCTCCTCGGCCGTGGACGTACCTCAATCTTGGGGGAACCACGTATATCTTTTTGTCGTGTGATTGCTTGTTGTTTTGTTTGCTTTCTCCCAACTTAGTCGCATTCATAGCGTTCATTACAACAAACTGGTATCAGAGCTTCTGGTTGAAAAACTAGGGTTTCGTTTCCGATTGTGGCTATGGCGGCTAAGTTTGAGATTGCGAAGTTTGATGGGCAAAGCAGCAGCTTCAGTCTTTGGAGGGTTAAGATGAAGGCTTTGCTAGTTCAACAGGGATTACACAAGACCTTGCAGGGGCAGGAAAAATCCGTATTCAGCGCGGAAAATTGGGAAGACATGGATGCTAAAGCTCTGAGTTCGATTCAGTTGAGTCTAGCAAACGATGTTCTTCGCGAGGTGGAAGAAGAAACTTCAGCAGCAGGTATTTGGCTGAAGTTGGAAGGCATCTATATGACGAAATCGCTAACGAACAGGTTATATCTGAAACAGCGGTTGTATACTTTTCGTATGCGTGAAGGTATGCCAATTAAAGATCATTTAGACAAGTTTAATCGTATTTTGATGGACCTGGAAAATATTGATTGTAAAATCGAGGAGGAGGACCAAGCCCTAATTTTGTTATGTTCTTTACCGCCATCGTATGAACATTTTGTTACAACCTTATTGTATGGGCAAGACACCATATCCATGGAGGATGTTAAGGCCAGTCTTCATTCGAAAGAGTTGAGGAAAAAGGTGTCAGAAGAGGTTGATGATCATGCGGAGGGATTGTTTGTTAGGGGAAGAACGACAGAAAAGGGTGGTACGAGTAATAGGGAAATATCTAAATCAGCAGTTAAAAATAAGAAAAAAGGAAAGTACAATTATTGCAAGAAACCGGGACACTCTGCAAGAGACTGTTTAAAACTCAAGGAGAAGGAAAAAGAGGACCAGAAAGGGGGTAAAAATATTGCCGGGGTTGCCGAAAGTTTGGATGAGTTAGATACTGTTTTATCAGTTACAGTGGGAGATTCTCGCTGTGATACCGAGTGGATTTTGGATTCTGGGTGTTCATATCACATGTGTCCGCATAAGGAGTGGTTCGCCACTTATGAGGCGGTCAATGGTGGCACAGTTTTAATGGGCAACAACATGTCCTGCAAAACTGTTGGTTGTGGAACGATCTAACTCAAGATGCACAACGGTATTGTGAGGACTTTATCGGATGTTCGGCATGTTCTGGAGTTGAAGAAAAATCTTATCTCTTTGGGTGCTCTAGATTCCATTGGTTGTACTTTCACTGGTGAAGGTGGAGTTTTGAAGGTCTCAAGGGGTGCTTTGGTGCTGATGAAGGGTCAGAAGCGTAACAATCTCTATTAACTCATGGGCAATACAGTTACGGGTTCTGCAGCAACGGTCGCTTCTTCAAAGGTTTCGGGTTCGGATTTGACTCGATTGTGGCATATGCGTCTTGGGCATATGAGCGAGAGAGGGATGACAATTTTGAGCAATCAGGGTCTACTTTGTGGGTAGAAAACTGAGAAGCTGGATTTTTGCGAGCATTGTGTCTATGGCAAACGGTGCAGGGTCAAATTCAGTACAGTTGTTCATCGCACCAAAGGCACAGTGGATTATTTTCACTCGGATCTTTGGGGTCCCGCTGAGGTAACTTCTAAAGGTGGTTTTTGATATTTTATGAGTATTATCGATGATTTCTCTCGTAAAGTTTGGGTGTATATGCTAAAACATAAAAGTGATGCTCTAAATACATTCAAACAGTTTAAAATTTTGATAGAGAATCAGACGGGTAAGAAAATAAAACGTTTGAGAACTAACAATGGTATGGAGTTTTGTCTTGGCGAATTTGATAAGTTTTGCAATGATGAGGGCATTGTGAGACATCACACAGTGAGGAAAACCCCCCAGCAGAACGGTGTGGCTGAACGAATGAACATGACTCTTTTGGAGAAGACGCGTTGTATGTTGTCCAATGCCAGGTTGGGCAAAGAGTTTTGGGCTGAAGCCGTTTCCACAGTATGCTATTTGGTGAAAAGGTCTCTGTCGACTGTTATTGAGTGTAAGACTCCGTTTGAGGTATGGTCGGGTCATAAGGCTGATTATTCCGTACTGCGTGTTTTTGGGTGTCCAACTTATGCTCATGTGAATGAGGGTAAGTTGGAGCCACGTGCCAAGAAGTGTATTTTCTTGGGTTATCAGGCAGGTGTGAAAGGGTACAGATTATGGTGTCCGGAAACCTCTAAGTTTTTAATTAGTAGAGATGTTACTTTTTATGAAAACTTTATGGTTAAGGGGTCTAAGCAGGTTAAAGATGCAGTTGAGGAACCGAGTGTTCCAAAGCAGGTGGAGTTGTTATGTGATCTTCTGGCTCAGGGAAGAATGATAGTAATCAGCCAATTGAAGAGGAGTTCAAGAGTTCAGACACAGATGATGATGTACCAGCAGAGCAACCATGCACTATTTGTTAAAGATAGGCCAAATAGGGAGATTCGGCCTCCTGAAAGATATTCGGCTTATTCTGAGATTGTGGCCTATGCTTTATTAGTTGCTGAAACAGTGGAGTATGATGAGCCTTCTAGCTATGCGGAAGCTATTTCGAGCAATGAGTGTGCACATTGGTGTGTTGCTATGAATGAGGAGATTGAGTCTCTTCAGAAGAACCAGACATGGGAGTTGGTGGAACCGCTGAAAAATAAGAAGATTGTTGGGTGCAAGTGGGTCTTCAAGCGCAAGCTAGGTATTCCAGGGGTTGAAGAGGCACGTTTCAAAGCTCGGCTAGTGGCGAAAGGATTCAGTCAAAAGGAAGGTGTTGACTACAATGAGGTATTTTCACCAGTTGTAAAGCACAGTTCCATTCGCACTTTACTTGCTATTGTTGCTTGTTATGACCTTGAGTTAGAGCAACTTGATGTCAAAACGGCATTTTTTCATGGGGAGCTTGAGGAATAGATTTATATGCGTCAACCAGAGGGATTTGTTGTTTCTGGTAAAGAAGATCATGTATGCTTGCTTCGTAAGTCTTTATATGCTTAAAACAATCTCCTAGGCAGTGGTATAAGCGGTTTTATACATTCATGATAAGCCAATCATATTCTAGGAGTGAATATGACAGTTGTGTGTTTTTTCGGAGACTTCCAGATGGTTCATTTATTTATCTACTGTTGTATGTTGATGATATGCTTATTGCTGCCAAAGGTGTATCAGAAATCAACAGGTTGAAGCAGCAGTTGAGTGGTGAATTCGAGATGAAGGATTTGGGTGCAGCAAAACGGATTTTGGGTATGGAGATTAGCAGAAATCGAGTAGATGGCAAGTTGTTCATCAATCAGAAGTCATATGTTCTCAAAGTGCTTGAGCACTTTACCATGCAGAACTCGAAGCCAGTCAGTACCCCTTTGGCAGCACACTTTCGACTTTCAGCAAAATTGTCACCTCAGTCGAAGGATGAGGAAAAATATGTCTCAGGTTCCATATTTGAGCGCAGTTGGGAGCCTTATGTACGCCATAGTATGTTCTCGTCCTGATATTGCACATGCAGTTAGTGTCGTAAGTCGCTAAATGGGGCGACCGGGAAAGTCACATTGGGAGGCTGTGAAGTGGATACTTCGGTATTTGAAAGGGACTGCAGATGTGGGTCTTTTGTATGGGGTTTCTAATCCGAGTAATCAAGTTGTTGGTTATGTTGATTCAAATTTTGCTAGTGACCATGATAAGAGGAGGTCTCTAACAGGTTATGTGTTCACTCTATCCGAAAGTGCCATTAGTTGGAAAGCAACTTTGCAGGCTACGGTCGCGCTGTCTACAATATAAGCGAAGTATATGACCATTGCCGAAGCTGTAAAGGAGGCATTGTGGATGAGGGGAATTCTTTGCGAGCTTGGTATTGCACAAGGGGTTACTTAAGTATTTTTTGACTCTCAGAGTGCTATACATCTGACTAAAAATCTGATGTATCATGAACGGACCAAGCATATTGATGTCAGGTATCACTTCGTTCGAGAGATCATCTTACAGAAGCAAGTCGAGATGAAGAAAGTGGGAACGGCGGATAACCCAGGGGACATGTTGACTAAACCGGTTTCGGTTGCCAAGTTCAAGCATTGTTTGGGCTTGGTTGGTATTTGCAGTTGATCGCCCCTTGGGGGCATTGTGGTGAAGTAGAGGCAGAAGAGGGTTGCTATAATTAGTGATTGGGTTCAGTGGAATTCAAGTCAAGGTGGAGAATTGTTGGAATTGTGCCTTGAATTTTCCTTTTTTGGGAGAATGCCAATTGTGTTTAGGATTTCCTATTGCATTTAGGATTTCTAATTGCGTTTAGGATTTCCTACTGTGTTTAGAATTTCCTATTGAATGTGTTTCTTATAAATAGAGGCTTTTAGGGATTCTTTGGCTAACTCTCATATTGTGGCCTCTCCAGAGTTACGGATCATAGCCGGCTCTTTGTATCTCTTCTTCACCATTGATAGTGAACTCTCTCTCTCCTCGCCCGTGGACGTACCTCAATCTTGGGGGAACCACGTATATTTTTGTGTCGTGTGATTGCTTGTTGTTTTGTTTGCTTTCTCCCAACTTAGTCGCATTCATAGCGTTCGTTACAACAATAATAATGCCAAAATAGTTTTTGTTAATGCCAAAACTTTAACGCATAAGAGTATTGTCTCATACGCAGGGTACAAGAAAAATACACAAATACAAGAAGACATGGTACCAGAAAAGCAGGCCAAGAGCCAGACCACACAAATACAGACCATTCATGCGCTAAAATTTTGGCATTAACATTTACAGTTTTTGCGTTATTATCACCCTTACTAAAAAATCTTATGTTCTTAGCATTAACAAAACAAAAGGGTAGATCAGGTGGAGGTGGTGGCAAAGAAGTCTCTGGCGTAGGCCCGTCCTCAACAACAAAAGCAGTCGCTAGGCCCCACGTAATATGCGTATCGAAGTGACAATGCATCATCCATACACCTGCACTTGCCATCAAATTTTCAGAACTTATGAAAAAGTATCAATTTTGCAATCCATACACTCTATTCTCGTAAGTTAAGGGCCAATTGATTGTGAAATAGTTTGATCGTGAATAAAGTCCCATACAGTCGGTTGGGGAAGTTATGTGTTAGTGAGGTGGTGTTCTCATTTGGGAAAGGCTACAATAAACATCTCTATTTGGGTGTGTATCATATGCACCCTCAAAAAAAGTTTCGAATCGATTACCTCTTATTAATAAAAGTTACGATTTTTTTTTATAGAAGTTATGAGACGCACCTAAATATTATGAATCATAGAAAATGTTACGAATCAAATTGCCGAAAAGTTATGAAACACTAAAAAAATGTTACGATTGTCAATAAGGTGGCACAATTTGGACCATACAATTGGTGCTATGGTACACACATTTAATGGGTGCGTATTGTAGTAATTCCCTTTCCATTTGCTAAAATTAAATTTCTCATAAGAGTTGAATTTAACTTGCAAAAATCACTTTTGTTTCCCATTCGATAAAACCTAAGGTGTTAAAAGTCAATTTTCTCTCACATACCCCTTTTACTAAAACCAAGTTGTTAAAATCACTTTGCTACTTTTAGTAAATGAGAATTGGGGGTGCTAAAAGTAATACCTTGCACATTTGTAAGCAGTAAGAGGTTGTTCCAAGTCAGGAATTGGCTTAAATCAGTTTTTAACTTAATATATTGTGTGAGAATGACCTGTCTCGTCAAGCGCAATAAGTCAATTTTGAATTTAAGATAGAAATTTAAATAAGGCCGAAAGTTTAATAACAGAATTAGATTCTCTTATCACTTAATGTTGTAATTAAGGCAGCTCAACGAAATAATTAATTAGCGATAAACCTTAGGGTACAGACCCTTGAGGTACAGATTTTGCACAGATTGGTTAGGGGACCCACTTTTGGGTCTCACACGACAAATCCGAACCATTTATTCATCTCAGAATAATTTTTCATGGGGCCCTGCGAGAAATCACTTGGATCCAACGTGCTTAAGTTGTTGATCCAAAACTCACGATTTCATTCAAAATCGTTTTGAATGAAATGGGTGAGTTTTGGATCAACAACTTAAGTACGTCGGATCGAGGTGATTTGTCGTGTGGGACCCAAAAGTGGTTCCCCCAACCAATCTGTGCAAAATCTGTACAAATTGTTTCTGTATGCCTAGCACTGTCCATTAATTAGCACTCAACAAGTATTATATAGCCAAATGGTTGCATTTACGAGTATTTAGCTCTTTATTAGCTACTCTCTCTGTCCCTTTTTGTTTGCTCCATATTCAAAGTGGAACTCAATTTTGTTGAAGACATGGAACTCAATTTTGTTGAAGACATGCAACTAATGCATGTCGCCCTAAAAAGATTAACGAAATTTCCAGTTTTAAACCCTTGTTCTCTATCTTTAAAACTACTTTTAATCATTTATGAAAAAAGGTAAATTTGTGGGAATTTATGTACTTTCATACTTTTTAAAAAGTATACAATTTGTGACATCCCAAAATAGAATACCACGTAACACAATGGGACGAGGCAATTATTTTATAGTACACAATATACGTAAATAAATAAATATATTGTTGAAACTAAAACGGGTGTAAAGATCCAATAGCGAAAACGTACCAGGATTATTTGCCGTAAATCTAATGACGGCCCAACCTCCAACGGGCACTCCGATGGTATTGCGTTTTTGTGGATTGACGAGATTGAACATTGTTGGGCCAGTTAGGGGGTCATAATTACCAAAACCCTGGGCCAAAACATAAAAGTTATACCCGTGCAAATGTATCGGGTGGTTCTCTTTACTCACCAATGCCGTGTTCTGAAACACAATTTGAACCGTAGTATTAAACTTCAATTTCGTAACCTTCGTTGACCTCGACGTCATGATGAGCGATGTATTCATTACGTTGCTCCTGCTCGTATTCGTGAAATCGAACACCACCGGTGGATCACTTGGAAAATCGGTGGTGTAGATCCCAGTCGTCAGATTGTAGAAAGAAGCTTCTAACATCGATAACTTGGTAGGCAGCTCGAAAGATTCGTTGTTCATGCATCCCGCAAATGCTAGCCCTAAAGGAGCCCCACAAGTATTGTTGGCTTCGCAAGGGGTCAAGCCCAAGCCTACTGTCACAAACATGTTTTTGTCAACTTCGAGTGGGACTGGGACCCAGTGAGGCGCATTCACAAGACTCGTCAAATTAGAATAGAAGTGGAAGGCGAGAGAAGTATCGTTACAGGCAGGTAGGGTCGACATCAGTGGGGCTGATGATGTTGTGGCATTTTCATACATAATGATTCCGGTGGTGATTGTCTCGTCATATGCAGCTCCCAAGCTATCGTAGGCATGTGCTGCCATGTAATAGGAGGCTAGTGGTTGGTCGGCGGCGAGTAGTACGTCAACAGATTGGCCGGGTGTTATGACGACGACGTCGGTGAGCATTGGGTCTGTGTAAGTTGCATCGACGGCGACGACTGTCATTGAGTGGTTCGCTATCGTAAAGAAGAGCTGGTTATTGAGTGCAGCATTGATGATACGTAAGAGATATGTTTCTCCTTGTACAACCTTCAGCATATATGTGCCTGAACAAAGAAAAATCACCATATGTTCAGAATGTGAGGGGTTCTTAATCTAGCTAGGTGATCACCAAGATGGAGCCAGGATTTTTGCGTAGGGAGGACGGGCTATATATTTATATCACCCTTCTCGATCACATTTTGATAATTCGAGCCGTTCAATGTGTTTAAAACCTATTTTTAAGGTTCATGCAAGGAATCATATAAAAAAATGACCGAAAAAGGCTTCATGCAAGCATTTTTTCATAATAATCGTAGATATACATTTGATCGAAACCTGCTCGGAACAAGCCCTTCCCAGTCATTTTCCTTTTTATGATTCTTCGCGTAGACCCTTAAAAACACATTTTAAACACATTCAACGGCCGGGATCATCAAAATTTGATCAAAAAGTGGGAGTCACACATTTTGTTAAAATGTGGGATCCCACACTAGAAGCTTAGTGTGTGTGTGTGTGTGTGTGTGTGTGTGTGTCTATAAATATATATATATATACTATTTGGGTTTTGTAGGGGTCCGAATATACCGATCACCTGTCTTGTACGCTGAATCAATATGAGACATCTCTTTGTAGTCGCCGAGAGACTATCATTGGGGGACTCTTCGGAATTACGAATCAACCCACTCAAAAGGAGCATAGTGGGGCTTCGGCCCACTGCCTCGACAAAGTGCCGAGACCCATCCTACATCTAATTCATTTGTGGCCTTTCATGGTTAATATCAAAAGGCCTCGGGGCGTACCCGAGGGATGACACAACTAACTTCGCTACGCGGAGACGTGCCGAAAGACCAATTGCTGAGTCAGCATAGCAGTTAATGCGGCATGTGCTCGTAACAAACTGTGATCATGACAGATGACGTCACCCGAACGGTTATGACATGTGTCAAGACCTTACTGGGAGCATGTGCATGCAGTATATTCTTCCGGGCTCGTCATCATGACGTCACCCGAACGGTTAAGTCACGTGACGAGCACAGCTGTGCTTGGAGGCCAAGCCAAGGCTCACCTATAAAAGGTGGAGTTCATCTCCTGAGAAAGGTACGCGCGATTCACTCTGAAACCCTAGATCTACATTACACTTCATCTTCTTCCCTTACTTACTAGACCGTCGGAGTGCCGTTCTGGACTCAACGGTCCAGTCCGGCGCTAACGGTTTGCTCAGTGTGCAGGCCTGGTTCTACTTGAGTGAAGAACAACCGGAGAAAGAGGGCTCCACAGGTTTTTTTTCAAATTGCAGCAAGGGCAACAACCCTTACTAACCCCTCTCGCTCCTTAGTGATCACTTAGCAATTTAATACCCTTCCTTGAGGATAAACGTCACATGTAATGGTACATATCGCTCACCATCGGATGAGCAATTATATAAGTCACCAAGCAGACCGTTGATGGTGTAGGCATTGGAAATGTTGGGCCCATGCCCGTCGGCTAGTGCTTGTCTCTCGATTTCCATAATACTAGAATTCCACCACTCTCCTGTAATCACAATAGAATTGATCATTACTGTCAAATTTTTAAATACTTTCTTGCAATCTCAAGGTCAAAATGTTCATTTGAGGCAGAAACTCATCTGTTTATACTAGACTGTTAATTTTGACAGTATAGTAATATAGATTTATACATGGAGCAATGCTAGAAGGCCATGTTAGAAAGTCATGTTTTGAATCATCCGATTCATGTGAACCCCCCAATATTTTGTGGGAGTCACGTATATCGAATGGTTAAGGACACAATAGTGTCAAAATCTATAGACACAAATCTGTACAGGCAAACTTTTTTATTTTGTTAATTAATTCTAAAAATGAGTTGCATCTATAACTGCTTAATAGACTAGTTAATTGTTATGCACAACAATCATGGATTTATAACTATGAAGTTTGATAAAATTTGACAGGGAATAAATAGAGGGTTTGGAATGTACCCAAAATAATTGGGAATTCTCCGGAAGGTTTTGGGAATGAGTACGAACGGCCCACTCTTGGTCGGATGATTAGAGCCCCATGTACAGTTGCCCGAAGCCAATTGGCGTGGGCATGCCACCAAAGGGTCCCTTCTTGACCTGTGATGTTGAATTTGTATACATATTTATTTCCAGGGAGGATTGGGCATTGAGTAACATAGTTAGGCCCATCTGCCCATGCACTCAGTAGCTGAAAAACCCCATGCCTGCAAGAATATCACGACATTAATTGAAGTTGTTAGGTCTCGTGCCTATACATTCCTTTTTATTTAGAACACGTGCTTTTTTTAACCTTATGAATAGTTTGATGGCTAGTTTTTGCAGTTTTCTTCCCAATTATTCAGTACTACAATAAACTTAAAAGATCACGGGTAAAAACCGTGATTTTTATAATTTAATCACGATTTTAAAACCGTGGTTGATAGAGCTGTTATTAAAAGTCTTCAAGATTCAACTACGATTTATGTCTGTGATTAAATGTAAGTCCAAACTGATATGAAAATACATAAGGCATGATGATAAACAAGATAAGACCACAGTTTGGACAACAAACTGTGGTTAAAGATCGTAAAAGATCACGATTTGAACAAAAAGGTGTGTTTAAAAATATTATACAATTACAGTTTACACAGCAAACCGTAGTTAAATCAACAATATTATCACGGTTTGAAGATAAAACTGTGTTGAAATTAGTTTTAAGATCACGGTTCGGACTAATAACGTGATTAAAAACACTTTACAATCACGGTTTGGGCATACGTGCCTCATGGCACATCTCCACAACCTCCCAACTCTTATCCCAACATGAATTTGCTAAAAATTGAACCTCCAACCTCCCAATTCTTATCCTAACACTCCAACCACTAGGCTACCCAAGTCTTCATGTTACATTTCCCAAAAAGAATATATATGTATTATCTTTTCTTTTATTCCCTTTTATATTACAACAAATATGTAATATATTTTACGTAAGATATATATTGCATTATATCATAATATATCATAATATATTATATTACATTACATTACAATCGACGACGTAAATTTGGTCGTCGCAGACTAACCTTTGGCGACAACTAGTAATTTAGTAGACACTAACAAAAACTAAGTTAGTGACATGTTTTCTTTTTGGCGACTAACATTTTTTGTCGCCATTATGTCTCTGTCATATTCTACTTTGGCAACTAACCTCATATTTTGGTCGACAAAGGCATTGCATAAGGCGACAAACATTTGTTTCGTCGCCAAAAGTGATGCATAAGGCAACAAAATTAAAAAAGCTAAAGTAAACAATAAAGTATTTGCTAGTCCATCACACTTGTAATCAAAGTATGATTAAAATACGCAAACACATTTTATCAAGGTCGGAAAAACTGTGATAAAACAGTTTTTTTATTACAGTTGTAGCAAAGCGTGATTAAAATAAACACATTTTATTAAGGTTTGTAACAAAGCGTGGTGAAAATAATACATTTTATCACACTTGTAATCAAAGTGTGGTAAAAATATGTGAAAAACATTTTATCACGGTTGGAAAAAATGTGATAAAAAAGTTTATTTATGACGGTTGTAACATAGTGTGGTAAAAATAAATATATTTTATCACGGTTGTAACAAAGCATGGTAAAAATACACATTTTATCACACTTGTAACGAAGCGTGGTAAAAATAAACACATTTTATCACACTTGTAGAAAAATGTGATTAAATTAAGCAATTATAATCGGGTGGTGTTAATGCCAAAACCGTTTTTGTTTGTGCCAAAATCATTTTTGTTTGTGCCAAAATTGTAGTGCTTAAAAATCTTGTACCGTGTGGAAGGTAGAAGTCTTTTATGCACTACAGTTTTGGCATAAACATAAATGGTTTTGGCATTATCATTTCCCTTATAATCACTGTTCTTTTAAACCTGTGATAATTATGATTAATCACTACGGTTTTATTAGTAAAGTGACATAAAAACTCACCTTGCATTTCTTTGTCACAGTTTCATCAAAACCGTAATCTTTCAAATTTTCTTAGTGTGATCTTTATCAATTATTCTAGTAATGATTATAAGCATTTTTTTTACAACTCTGGATATATGGTTCAACTTATACATACCTCAACTAATTATTATACAATTCATTACATTGTCTGCGAATGAGGGTGACTAATTAAAGTCAAAGCAAAGTCCTATATTAGACTGGCCCAACAAGAATTCATAACATCTAAAAGGTTACTGTGGATGCCACCACGGGGCTCTCGACTTCAATTTGGAGTCGCCAACCGGGTTTGTGGATAGTCACCCGAGAACTGATTTTGAAAAATTTGACTTATGCGCCGTGTTTTGAAAAAGACTTTAGTTACCGGTCTTCACAACCAAAAGATTTTAAGTTCACAGCCAGGTTATGAGAGTGGGAGGGTTTTACGGCACCCCCTCGCCCGACGCGAGGATAGTCTGTACTTTAATGTTCGTTGAATTTTGCCAAAACATTTTATTATTAAACTTGATGCAAGTAACAGGATGGAAATGTAATTAGAATAAATTTGAAAGCATATGAATAAATATGACATGCATAAATATGAAGCACTTAATCACCAAACTTCTCAGCTTTCAACTTGTGCGCACATATCTCAATTGGTGCGCACGGGTTGAACTTGTTTTACAATTTTAATTCTTTTGTTTAAAACTTGATGATTTAAAGTGTGCTTGGAAAATTCGTTTTTAACTTTTTTTTCTTTTTAGAAACTGACTTTTTGCCGAGGATAGTGGTGTGTCGAGGTTGTGTGTCGGGGGTAGCTAAGTGCCGAGTTTGGCTGTGTGTGACGTGTCCGGTTGTGTGATGAGGTTGTGAAGTGAGAATGGGAGTGTGCTTAGATGCGTGTTGGGAATGGTTAAGCACTAAAGTGGGTTGTGTGTCGTGTTCGTGCAACGGGTATAGTCAAGTGTCGAGATAGGTTGCGTGTTGTGGATGTGTGTTGGTGACGGTTGTGTCGTGTAATTGACGGTTGTGTCGTGTAATTTACGTTTGTTTTCCTTTTGGGGGTTGAATGTAAAATTTGTTTGAACTGCATCTATGTCTCACACACTCTCCTGGAACCTATTTCGGGTTTCAGTTTTGCAGGTGGTTTTTGTTAGGTGGTGTCCACTGCTAGTCCCGTGCTGCGAGTCGTGCTCTCTTTCGGGGGGCCCTTGTCGGGAGTTTTGCTAGTTAGGTTGTGTTTTGGGAACTGGAGGGGTTTGGCTTTGGGCCAGAGGTAGTTGTTGTATAGTTTGTTAAACTCAGCTGGTGTTGTTTATTTAAGACTTTCGCTGTATTCTGCGTGACGAGTTTATATCTTGTTTTGTAATTATATAATGGTTCGAGTTTTCTTTAAGTGTGTAATTCTCAATAAGGGGTTGGGAGCTAGTTGACTGCACACTGGGTCGGTTTTGACTCGCCTTAGTGTTGATTTGGGGCGGGTTGTTACAATCATACTATGTCGTTTCAAATTTAGCGATACTATCTATATACAAAATATATGTGTGTGTAAGTATAAATATAGAAATATAAAATGTGCAAGTCACAAATTGTCGCAAAAGCAACATCTTTTTTTGTGTGTAGTCTTTTTGTACTTCTGAACAAAGGTCAAGACTTTATGCCTACCGTTGTACTAATTACTACTCCTATACCAGTATCTTTTGTTCATAAAAGAAAAAAAAAATTCCTACCCTGTCATTAGTGCTATCCAGCTGTAGCTTACTTCTCTTTTCTACAACTACAATCTCATTTTCCATAGATAAACGAAGGAGAGCAAAGTTCCATGGCGATCGAGTAAAGCTTGGTGTCCGGCGACGGTATGGCTCATATTTTTTCTCTTCGACTAACATCCATCCTCTCTCCTTTTAACCATTCTCTTCATTCTTCGGTGCAGTTTGGTGAAAAAAAAACAGTACTGGGAGCTCGCTTGGGAGATCTGGCTGACAATTTTTTTTTTCAAAAAGTGCAGGGGGGCCAGGGCCCACCCCAGCCCTAGACTGGCTCCGCCCCCAAGTTATTAATCCACTAATTCGGATATCGGTAAGAGAGCTTGATCAATTTCCCTAAATTTGTCAAGATATAACTTAATGAATCGACCAAACATTCACCGAACTCCAAATGAGCTGAATTTAAACAGTTCCGGTCATTATTTTGCTACCCGTAAACGGATCCCATACAAACCGGAGTTCATTTGAATCAACCATGCATGTGTCATACGAAACAAACACATAGTTATGGGAAAACCAAGTGGCTGTGGTGTGGAGGAACTCTAGCATTCAAAGGTACGTGGTTGACCACGAACCGATATTCTTGGAGAAAACAAGTGGCTGAAACATCTATATATTAAGGGAGCTCAGTTTTTGAATCCCAACATAAATCCAACGGCCTACATCTGTTTGGTGCTTAATTGATGGTTCGGATTGATAAGCAACTTCCACTCAAGAGCTAAGATCAGAGAGCTACTAGGACCAACGGATGAGATGGATTTAAGGATCCCAATTTTTGCCGCCCAAGCACACGGGGCAGTTTCCAGATTTTCATAACTTCACAGACCACGACTGTCATCTGCCTGTAACTACTCCGCACTCCCTCTCCCTCAACCACTCCCACACCTTCACCCCCCTTCACTCCTCCCTCCCTCTTGCACAGAGCTGTTACGCCAACCACCACCCCTCTCTCTCTCTCTCTCTCTCAAATCTACTATGATAACCACCGCCTCACGGAACCACCGAAGTTTGAACCTGCTGCAAATACAATTCTAAACTCAATCCGGGTAAACGACCTCTACTATTCTCTCTCTCACTCCCCCCCCAGTTTTTTTTCCCTCTTTTTCTCGAATTGGGATGTGCTTTCAACTTGCATTCTACATGTTCGACAAAATGTTTGAGAGACGCCCATGTTTCATTTGTTCAATCCATTTGTTTAATTTTGGGTTTGCTAAATTTTGGACACAATTTGGGACACTGTTATAGCATATATGTAATATCTCCTGGCCTTATTAGGGACCTCTCGCTGAATTTCCCGTTGCAATGCTTTACTTGATGGTTATATTTTAATTCCTTACGAATTGATCTAATTTAAGCTATGTTACATGAACGACATAACTTCACAAGAGAATCCAGTAGAGGGAGTAGAGGGACCAACGAACCAACTCACGTGTGTAGTTTCTCCACTTATTGGCCCCCATAGCCATTTGTTGCAGCAAAAGAGAGCTACACACATTTGAGTGTGGTGTCTGTTTGGAACAAATGTCCGGAGGATGTTTAGTATGTCTTTGGAGCTTTGTTCTAGCGGTTATGTTATGTTGGTTGATCCAATTCAAGAAATGAAAAGGACTAAGCTTTCATTTTACTAATAAATTTTGTGTTTGATTTAAGCATCAACCTTGAAAACCTTCCAAAAGTTAAGAAATTTAATCTTCATAAAGTACATGAACATTTTCTTCGTTTGTAAAGTGTTATATTATTTGCAAAGACAAAGAATCAGCCAGGGGAAGCTCTCCTTCTGCTGCATGCTCATGGTATAGGAAATGATCTCACACTTTGTTGACTATTTTTTGAATTGGGAACCAAGGAGTCATACGACCATAGAGCATCTTTCATAATCAAATTGGAAGATTGGGATATGTCGGTAGTCGTCGGTTTTTGGTGGTTGTTTCTGATTTAAAATAAAAAAAAATGACATACATGTGTAGTTGTGTACATATTCTGAGGATTTTGCCTCTCTTTCCAAACGTTATGTGCATAGAAGGAGCCTACAACCCCAATTTACTACTGCACCTATACAACGGTTAATTTTTTAACCATCTTGCTTTTGAAGGGAGTGAAGCGAAAGTTGATACGAGGACGTTTCGCACAATTATGATGAGGAGTTTTGGAGACTTTCATCGTTAGTAGGCTCTGGGGATGGACTTTTTTAGGGGCGACTTTCAATGTCTTCTTTTTTTTTTTTCTTTTCATGAACATGACATGCTTTCCTATGTTAACTTTTGTTCATATTTCTTTGTACAGAACATTTGGCTCCAGTTTGTTTGAATAGCGGTGAAATCTGTTCTCTCTCTCTCTCTCTCTCTCTCTCTCTCTCTCTCTCTCTCTCTCTCTTGTTTCCCTTTCTGCACAATGACAGCACCACACATGTCGACCTTTCTTCTTCTAAAGGTATTAGTAGCATATTTATTGGCCGATAACTAATTTCTCCTTGACCGGAACTCAAGCGACTCCTACGTATTATAGCACTACAAAATTGGCCTTCGACTGTGGTGATGTGGAATGGAGAAAAAGCTTCTCAGAACAGGTTTAGTATGATCAAAATTAAGCTGCAACATTTGAGAATTTTGTTGTTTCAGGAAAAATTGGTTCTGTTTACCCATTAACCTTTTGTGTTCAGAAAAATTAAGCTAGAGCACAGAGCGCGTCCGGTGGGGCAGGGTTTATCTTGATCATCCTCAAGTTATAAATGTGCAGAACAAAAGGTTAGTTTCTTCATTATTAACTCTTTGAGCAGCATATTTGTGATTGAACTCTTTGGTATACCTCTTTTTCTAAAAAAAATTAGTGATTGATTTTAATCTTTGAGCAGCATATTCGTGGGTACGTGGAACGTAGGTGGAAAATCACCCTCAAGTAATTTGAATCTAGATTATCTTCATTCATCACCTCCTGCAGACATATATCTTCTTGGGTAATGATTTCTAGGACTCCAAAATGTCTGATTCGTGTCTGGAAAGCCTCAAATTGCCCTACCAGGTGTTTGTGAGGTACATCCACCAACTAAAACTATTTTCTTATCATATTTTTCTAGACATTACTAATGCATGTTGCCCATTTATCAATAGGAGAAAAGAAGGGCAGAGGCAATAGCTGTGGAAAAACTAAAGGGAACCTCTGTGGGTAAGGGAACCTCTATGTCCCAGGATACATGGTATTAATATAGCAATTGGTATTTTTAAGACTCTTTTAGGTTGAGTTTCGATATTGGCAATGTGGGAGGGAATTGCAGAAGGAGAATGGAAAGCAGAAGTGTTAAAAACATAATATCATTCACATTTTTTTTCCTCTGTGATTTCTTCTATGTATCCGAATAAACAAATAGCCTTATTTGAATGTATTCTGTTCCATTTGTGTCAAAAATTTGGCTTTCGGCTTACAGTTTGGGAAGGCATAGTTTGTTCGGATGCAGCTGCAGAAGCTGCTAGGTACGGGTTTATTGCAGTGGAGAGGCCAGAGGGTTTCTTGGTTTTGGTTATTGCCTCTCTGGGTAAGCATGTCACAGAGTTCAATCAAACACCTGAAGCAGAGGTATGCTAAGGTCTGTCTTCAGATTTTCGTCCATCAATCATTGTGTTTAACTTAAATGTCTTCAGATTTTTGGAGTAATAGTTGGTTTGAGAGATTGAAAAGTGGGGAATGCTACTTTATGTATATTGTGTTTAAAATGCAACGTGTCGTGCTTTTAGAAAGGTACGGGCAATTTCTAGAACAAAAGCAATTGAGCAACAAAAACAAAAGCCATTGAGGCAAAACGGTAGTTCATGAAGTTGAGTTCAATTTTTAGAATGGCATGTGTAAGCAACACGTTTTGGATTTGAAGTTTTTGTTACATTGATGTTTGTTTTGACAGACAAGGTTTCAAAGAATGGTGTTGAAGCCAGCTTTCAGACATCCAAGGGATAATGCATGTGCACCATTGGAGAAAGAGCTCAGTTGTGTATGTTTCAAAAACTGATTTTTTCTCTTTTCTTCCTTAAACGTTTCTAATCTAAAACCTTCATTCTTTTTTTCTTCTTCACCCTCAGAATTGCACTCTCTTTCTAATGAAAACATTGAGTTTATTTTGTTGAAATCAATAAAAGCTGTGATGGATTATTTCCACTTATGACCTATATTCCATTTTTCACTTTTGGCAAATTGGGTTCTTCTTATTTTTTTTATTATTGTTCGAGTGCACGCTAATTGTTCGAGCAGTGCCTTTAGGCACGGGCATCCGCTAGTTATTAATACATGTGAAGAAAGATAGATCGGGGGAATTCCTGGCCGGTCCAGGAAAATCAACTTAATTCCCTTTCCCATAGCATATCCACTGCCAAGGTAAAACACGGGGAATCCCATTAGGCAACTCTTGTCACATTCTCTCTCTCTCTCTCTCTCTCTCTCTCTCTCTCTCTATCTCTCTCTCTCTCTCTCTCTCTCTCTCTCTCTCTCTCTCTCTCTCTCTCCACTCCACTCCACGTGGACATAATTCTCTCTCTCCTCAACTCCCACAGCATATGCGCCACCATGGGTTGATTTTCCCATAACCCAGCAACGAGACCATCTCTCTCTCTCTCTCTCTCTCTCTCTAATCACAGCCACTCCATCCACCGCCACCTTCATCTCCGATCAACCACTCCATCTCCATCTTGAGACCAACCCCTCTGACCCTCTCGCTCTCTACAAACCCACACTAGACGACGACGGTCCGACGGCGACGAACTCGGCAAGAACCCCGCGTATGTTAGTTTTCATTTTTTCATCTCCATTGTATGTTAATTTTCATTTTTTCTAAACATGCATGAACCCGGCGTCGGAGAAGAATGGCCTAAATTGTTCAATTTTTAATTATGTTAATTTTCAATTTTCATGTTTTCCTAGAACTGATCTAATTCTGTCCGGTGTCGGATAAGAACGGCGACCGCCGATGAGACAAGAAGGCGTGGGGGTAGGGAGGTAATTTGGGCCGGATATGAAGGCCGGACTAAATATAAGCACCCTGTCTAAATTTAGTCCAGGAGAAGACCCGGATTAATAATCCTGGGACGGGTAGACCCGGATTATTAATCCTGGTATTAGTTTCATCCCTAATCTACCCAATCCCATGTTTGATTTGCGTGGGGATATTTCTGGGATAAATTTTTTTAATCAAAAAAAAATTGAAAAAAAGAGTTTAAAAAGTTTTTTTTTTTAAATACTTTTTTTAAAAAAAATAAAAGTTTTTTTTTTTTTAAAATTATTGTGGAAAAAAGTTTTGAAAAACATTTATTTAAAAAAAAAATTTAAAAATCATTTTTTAAAACAAATAATTTATTTAAAAAAATTATTATTTCCAAAATAATTTATTAAAAAAGTTTTTTTATAAAATATTATTTCCAAATATTTTTTTAAGATATATTTATTTTTTTGGATTTTTTTTTGTATAAATAGAGTTTTTTTTAGATAAATAACTATTTTCTAAAAAGGAAAACATTTTTTAAATAATTTTTTAAAAAATAATTTTTTTATAGAAAATATTATTTAAAATTTTGAAAATACATTTATAATTTTTTTTATTTTTTTTGTAAATCATTTTTTTTAAAAACAATTTTGAAAATACTTTTGAGAATAATTCGAATATCATCCGAATATTTTTCGTAAACAATTCCATCTTTGTCAATCCCACTCAATCCCACCTCCCCCCGGGATTATTTAGTACCCCGCATATAGGGATAAAAATAATACCGGGATTAACAATTTTGAGCATCATTTGGGAACCAAACATAGGATAAGCCAAGAAGTGGTACAATTAGTCTTATTCCATTCGGAACGTAATGTAGTATAGAATTCGTCGCTGACGATAGAATTAATTTAAATCACCTTCAGCATAATTATCAACCTTATAATTATCCTCCTGATCTTGACTTTGGAATGCTATTTTGTTGTGGATTGAAAAATGCTATGAAAATGCCACCATAGATACCCCACATGTGGATGTGATTAATGAGGCACCCTTGAATTCTTATAGGAAATTATATACATCTTATGTTAACTACTCCCTCCAACGGAGATTTGTTAATTCGTTTTGGGAGTTTATGCCGTTTTTCAAATTATTATAGTATCTTGTAATTTATATGTTTTATGTAATTTTAAAAACATTGTCTTATAGAACTAATCGAGATTTATCAAACAAGATCATATTGGACATCTAAATATCACTAATTTTTTATCCGGTTGCAATAGAACGAGGGACAAACAAAACCGGACGGAGGGACTATTTTTTAACCGAAGTTCACAATATTTGCTAATGAATTATTTAACCGCGATTTTATGATTATGAATTTTTAAACAAATTTTATCAAGTTAAGGCAATTCAATGAGATGTATATATACAATACACACTCAAATAGAAAGTTAAGAATCTTGTGCAAAGCACAAGTTTACGGTAGTATACGTATATAGACATGTATACATGTAAATATATGGACACTAGTATAATACTTACCAGTGAATGGTAATGTTATAGGGAGATTCATTGAAGACATGAATGACCAATTTGTCACCTTCATAAACTTCTATAGTCGGGCCAGGAAATTCTCCATTCACAGTAGTGATGAATTGCTCATGGCACAGCCGGTTGATAGTTACATTTTTTACCTGTCAAAAAAAGATTTATAAGAAACATATTGTGTTGAACACTACATTTCCAAACATGCATGTATGTGTTTAATATGTTTGGAGAAAACAAAAGTACTACTTGCTCCGTTTCATTTTTGTTGTTTTATTTTTAAATGTGTATTTTCGGGGTTAATTAGTTTATTCCGTGCCATAAACCCCAAAAAAAGCTTTAATAAAAGAAAAAAAGGATGTAAATGCTTTGTATTCTATTAGGAGTATTAACTAATTATAACACCAAATAAGAACACATGAGATACATGGATCACGTGTTTCCAAGTATCATGACCTTGTTCGGTTAGGCTTCTAAAACCCAGTTTTGAGAACTTTTTTGAAAGTAGGTCTATTGGTCTTTTAAAAACAGGCTCTAGTTGGTCCTCCTTAATTTAACCCAGGAAAAAAAAAAAAAAAAAAACGCAACCAAAAAAAAAAGAAGAAGCTGGTGTATGTGGATGGGACATTTTGGTAATACTTCTACAAGCAAACAAACAAAACTTAGAAAAGAACCTGTCACCAGTGTTGGTGGGCCCACATATAAGAGGAAAATCAGATCAGATGTATGAAAGAAAAAGACAGGTACAGCTGGGAAAACCGAACAATGCCCATGTCTTCCACTTCAATACATTGCTAGTCGCATAATCATATCTCGAGATTCGTATTTGAAATTAACCTAGATTAAAGGAATGAGAAATTACAAAAAAACAAGTGATTCAAATTCCTTTAAAAAAAGATTTACATGAAAATGATGCTCCACGATTTCGGCAGAGGCCACTGAAGAATAAGCCAAAAGGGCTAGAGCAAATGCCGAAGCCAACGTAGGATAAGCCATATATCGCAACATGAAACCCTCAAAAGATCGAACGGGTTTCTTCAAATTTCGGGTACTAAAAAAAAAAGGAGGAAAAAAAAAACGTGATTTCTCAAATTCGGGTACTCCACGTTGTGGCAACGTATCTTCTAATTTGTGTGGAGGAGGTAAAAGTTATTCACACACTCTCAGCCCCAAGGCCCCCACTATCTCTCACTAAGTGCTCATGGATTTTTCTGGTGCTTTACAAAGGAGCTGCCAGAGGCTCAATTTATAGCTGTGTTCATAAGCCATGCCACAGAGAGAGAGAGAGAGAGAGAGAGAGAGAGAGAGAGAGAGAGAGAAGGTGACAACAAAGTGTGAGGCTCTCAATTCCAGAGGCTCAATTTTAGACTTGTTCAAGTACCAATGCGTTAGGCAGCTCGTGTATTTCCGAGTTTTCCTTAACAAACAACGAGATTGTTGACTGGTTGTCATGACAGTTGGATGGGTGTCTCAATCTAACAATGGACTCCGGGAAAACATCAACAACAACATAGGAAAACATCAACAACAACATATTCCAACGTGGGCAATGCAAGGGAAAATTGCAACCAAAGAAGTCAATTAATCCGAACTGTTTATTCATCTCATAATAATTTTTCACGGGGTGAAATGGGTGAGTTTTGGATGAACAACTTAAGCACGTCGGATCGAGGTGATTTCACGCGGGGCCCCATGAAAAATTATTATGAGATGAATAAACGGTTCGAATTTTCCGTGTGGGACCCAAAAGTGGGTCCCAAAAGTGGGTCCCCTAACCAATCTGTGCAAAATCTGTACAATTGTTTCTGTACGGCTAGCATTGTCCATTAATTAGCACTCAACAAGTATTATATAGCCAAACGCGCGGTTGCATTTACGAGTATTTAGCTCTTTATTAGCTACTCTCTCTGTCCCTTTTTGTTTGCTCCATATTCAAAGTGGAACTCAATTTTGTTGAAGACATGCAACTAATGCATGTCGCCCTAAAAAGATTAATGAAATTTCCAGTTTTAAACCCTTGTTCTCTATCTTTAAAACTACTTTTAATCATTTATGAAAAAAGGTAAATTTGTGGGAATTTATGTACTTACATACTTTTTAAAAAGTATGCAATTTGTGACATCCCAAAATAGAATACCACGTAACACAATGGGACGGGGCAATTATTTTATAGTACACAATATACGTAAATAAATAAATATATTGTTGAAACTAAAACGGGTGTAAAGATCCAATAGCGAAAACGTACCAGGATTATTTGCCGTAAATCTAATGACGGCCCACCCTCCAACGGGCACTCCAAGGGTATTGCGTTTTTGGGGATTGACAAGATTGAACATTGTTGGACCAGTTAAGGGGTCATAATTACCAAAACCCTGGGCCAAAACATAAAAGTTATACCCGTGCAAATGTATCGGGTGATTCTCTTTACTCACCAATGCCGTGTTCTGAAACACAATTTGAACCGTAGTATTAAACTTCAATTTCGTAACCTTGGTTGACCTCGACGTCATGATGAGCGACGTATTCAATACGTTGCTCCTGCTCGTATCGTATTCGTGAAATTGAACACCACTGGTAGATCACTTGGAAAATCGATGGTGTAGATCCCAGTCGTCAGATTGTAGAAAGAAGCTTCCAACATCGATAACTTGGTAGGCAGCTCGAAAGATTCGTTGTTCATGCATCCCGCAAATGCTAGCCCTAAAGGAGCCCCACAAGTATTGTTGGCGGTGAGTAGTACGTCGACGGATTGGCCGGGGGTTATGACGACGGTGTCGGTGAGCATTGGGTCTGTGTAACTCGCATCGACGGCGACGACTGTCATTGTGTGGCTCGCTATCTTAAATAAGATCTGATTATTAAGCGCAGCGTTGATGATACGCAAGAGATATGTTTCTCCCGGTACAACCTTCAGCTTATATGTTCCTGAACAAAGAAATATCACCATATGTTTAGAATGTGAGGGGTTCTTAATCTAGCTAGGTGATCACTTAGCAATTTAATTGAATGGGAGATTCTGCAAGGCGGTCCCTGTGAAGAAACCAGTCCATGACTTAACATCAGCAAAATGCTACCTCCAATTCCCTGTATGTTGACCGTCCATCTCTGCTATCGATGGTTCAGATTTGTTTTATTCTTTGGCTGGTAAGATACATTTGCGATTTGAACCATTGATTGCGAAAATGGATGATCCTAATGTACCCTACAGGGAACTAGCCTACAGGACCCCCGGATCCCAATTTAATACCCTTCTGAGGATAAACGTGACATGTAATGGTACATATCACTCACCATCGGATGAGAAATTATATAGGTCACCAAGCAGACCGTTGATGGTGTAAGCATTGGAAACGTTGGGCCCATGCCTGTCGGCTAGTGCTTGTCTCTCGATTTCCATAATACTAGAATTCCACCACTCTCCTGTAATCACAATAGAATTGATCATTACTGTTAAATTTTCAAATACTTTCTTGCTACAATTTTGATCGTATAGTAATATAGATGGAGCAATGCTACAAAGACTCAAGGCAAGGGAATGTGTTCAGAATCATCCGATTCACGTGAATCCCTCAATATTTTGTGGGACCCACGTATACGATATATCGAACGGTTAAGGACACAACAATGTCGGAATCTATGGACACAAATCTGTGCATGCAAACTTTTTTATGTTTTTAATTAATTCAAAAAATGAGTTACATCTATAACTGCTTAATAGACTAGTTAATTGTTATGCACAACTATCATGGATTTATTTCTATGAAGTTTGATAAACTTTGACAGGGAATAAATAGAAGGGTTTGGAATGTACCAAAGATAATTGGGAATTCTCCGAAGGGTTTTGGGAACGAGTAGGAACGACCCTCTCTTGGTCGGATGATTAGTGCTCCATGTACAGTTGCTCGAAGCCAATTGGCGTGGGCATGCCACCAAAGGGTCCCTTCTTGACCTGTGATGGTGAATCTGTATTTATAATTATTTCCAGGGAGTATCGGGCATTGAGTTACATAGTTAGGCCCATCCGCCCATCCACTCCGTAGCTGAAAAACACCATGCCTACAAGAATATTAGGACATTGATTGAAGCTGTGACGCCCCGTTTGGCTAATTTTTTGGTGGCGTGTTCTTGATTCTTTTCTGTTAATTAGTTCTTACTACATTTGGGTCAAACTCTTACATCAAAATCGTTCGTCTTCATGAGAGAATCGAAAAAGTGACAAAAATATGTTCCAAACTCGGAAAAGGCTCATACAAGACGCTAAAAAAGACTCTGGAAGACTCATGTTAAAATTTGACCTAAATCTAATAAAAATTAAGAGAAAAACACCAAAAACAAAACCGCATCAAAAGTTAGTCCAGGGGCCTTACAATTTTATTTTTTTTGATCAGCATGTCCGGGCCAACTGGCGTGCGCCTCGACTAATTCGGGGACCCTGAAAGTAACGATCGGGCATAACTCTCAGTAGCCCTGCAAGAGTTTGCTAACAAGGGGAATTACTACATTCATTAAGTACTACTGAAAGTGCTTTGGAGGAAAAATAGAAAAATAATGCAATTGGGAAACACGTCACATATTTTGGCATACCTATACATTACTTTATATTTTAGAAAACTTACTTTTTTTAAGTTGATGAACAGTTTGATGGCTACTTTTTGCACTTTTCTACCCAATTATTATAAGCATTTTCTTTATATTTAACTCCGGATATTTCGTTTATCTTATACGCACCTCGACTAAGGGGGTGTTTGGGAGCCAACTATTCAACTTTTCATTTTTGGGTTTTTGAGTTTTTGGCTTTTTGGATTATGACCAGAATGAGTTTTGAATCTGGAAATAGTATGTGGGAGAAATGTGCAGAATGCATTTTGCAAAGGGAAAATTTCAAAATGGCACCTGAACTTTACACTCAATGTCCCAAAAACACCTGAACTTTACTTAGCATCAATTAAACACCTGGACTTTCAAAACGCCCTTTTTAAGGCACCTGGCCCCATTTTCCGTCCAAGTATGGACGGAAATTGCTGACGTGTCAATCCTCTCCCGTTAAAAACCCTTCAAACCCCATTCCACCTCTCTCATCTCTTTCCAGAACTCCAAAACCGACCTCCCATCTCCCTCTATCTCATTTCTCACTCAAACCCACCATGAATCGACACTAAAACTTCCAAATCCCAACCAAACCGATCTCCAGGAGCACAAATCTTCCACCAATCGGCCAAGGGAACTTTGAATCTCAAGGGTTTTCACTCCATTTTCGAGATTCTCAGCAAAGGTAAACCGAAAATCTTCTCTCCCCTTTTGCCATGGTTGTTCATCTCTTTTCCCTCACATGTTTTCACCTCCAAATCTCCACAAACCTACACCCCCACACTTAATTTTTCAGATCCACACTCCAACCCACGTTGTCAGGACTCGGTTTGGTTACCCCTGTGCATGCCACAAACATCAGTCACACCAAATTGGGTTTAATCAGTTTGTGAGTTGGGTTGTACTGCTGTTGTTGTGCACATTTGATAAGAGAAGGAGAGGGTTTAATCAGTTTATGAGTTGGGTTACCCCTATGCATCCCACGAACATCACCCACGAAGTTACTTCTGAGGTATTAGTCGAAAAGAGAAGGAGAGGGTTGGAGAAAATTATTGGGTGCAACACATTACCTCACTCATGCCCCCATGTCATGCGCCAAGGGCCCATTTTTGGAGGGAGAATTGACACATCAGCAATTTCCGTCCATACTTGGACGGAAAATGGGGCCAGGTGCCTTAGAAAGGGGGTTTTGAAAGTCCAGGTGTTTAATTGATGCTAAGTAAAGTTCAGATGTTTTTGGGACATTGAGTGTAAAGTTCAGGTGCCATTTTGAAATTTTCCCTTTTGCAAAAGTAGTAGTGTTTGGGAGAAAAATGATAAAAATGAGTTATGGATTAGTTTTTACCAATTTACCCTTGTCCAATTTTGGTTTTTTTTGTTTGTTGGAAAATATTTTTTACTCTTTCTTTCCTTTTTTTTTTTGGGTAATTGATAGTCTCTCATAATAAAAATTATGTAAAATTGTTTGGATGATGTGTAAAACAAATGGGTGTTTATAAGACAGATTGTGGAAAATGTAAATACACCCCACACCCTCTCTCTCTCTAGTCACTAGATCCCCAATTTCTCACCTCCATACAGGTTCCCACCATGTACAGCGATACACAGTTAAAAACCCAGAAAATTCTCTACCAAATCAGCCATAGATCTCCCACCAGAAGAGCAGACATCCAATTCCTCCCTCACTCCTTATTCAGCCACCGTCTCCTCTCCCAAATTGACACCAACCCATCTTCCATTTCCTCCCAATCGACGACGAGGTCAAGATCTGAAATTGCAGGCGTCTCTTTCTCACTGTGTGTGTGTGTGTGTGTGTGTGTGTGTGTGGTGGAAAAAGGAATCCAGAGGGTAAACGTTAAAACAAGGTGAGGGGTAGAGGTAGATTGGGAGAGAGAAAATTCAAGGAAAATGGAAAACGAGAAGTAGAAACGGAAAAGGAGGTCCTTGCCTACTTCTGGCTTTTGGCTTGGAAAGTGCAAAACGCATAATACATTTTTGGAGAACTCATTCTCAAACCAGACTGCCAAACAGCCAGAAGCAGATAACGAGAATGGGAAAAGGAGATAAGTAGGCGGCCAAACAGGCCCTAATGTAACAGCCCGCATTTTCGTAAAATAGAATTTATAAAATAATAATAATAATAATTTTTTTTTCATATATATATTATACTCTGAGCTATTTTGATTTCATTCAAATTTCAATTAGCGAATTTCGAGGACGAAATTGTTTTAAGGGGGATAGATTGTAACGACCCGTAATTTCGCCCATTTTATTTTTGGTTTCGAATAAAATTTTGATTTCATTAAATCTTTTACTAAATAGATAATTTATCGTAGCTCCATTGATTACTACATTTTTATTTCGCATATTTAAATATGTATGTGTGTATCCTGTTAGTTCCAAATTCCATTACATTCCTCATTAACCAAATCAATTACTTCCTAACCGAATTGTTTAATTCCTAACCAAATTCCTAAGTAGCCTAACTAGACATCATTTCTCTCCATCAAAATGTCAACTTCCATTGTCATTCCATGTTTACCCATATATGTATATAACTTTACTTCAGCCATCTACAAGCCAACAACTCCCCAAGAGAGTTTCCTTTAACCCTTGGGCCATTTGTCACCTCCTAATCCAATGGTTTATGTCCAAAACCCACTCCCCTTTATCTCCCCCTCCTTCACTCCGAAAATACACAGAACCACACATTTTTCTGCTGCAAATATAGAAGAGATAGGAAGAGAGAGAGAGAGAGAAGCTTCAACCATTTTAATGGAGTTTTAGGAGTGAGAAAATCAAGTGGGTTTCACACACACACCACTCCACCCTACAAATCTGAATTTCAAACCTTCTCCTACATTATCATACACCACCAAGCTCCAACCATTCACCTCAACGCCACCCCGTGGCCTTCCCTCCGGTCATCTTCTCCGTTTACATTTTTTCGCCAAAAATCTCTTTTTCACGCTAAGACTTCGGAGGAGAGGTAGATTAACTTTTTCCCATCTCCCCTAAGTATATTTTGATGTTTATTTGTTATCTCCATAGTTTAGTAGTGATATAAACCGAGCTAATGCGCAAAAACCAATCGACCAACTTGTACTCTGTTTTTCGAAAAAAAAAAAAAAACCCAGTTTTGTACAGTAACCGAAAACCATTTCCCAAGTTACACTAAAACTTAATACCTAGAAGTGTTGTTTTACTCCATTGTGTATAAGTAATGTTTGGACCCCACTGATTTGTTTCCCACGTGTACTACCAGAAACTAAAGTGGAAATGATTTTATAAATCCCAAACCAAATTTGTTGTTCTGATTTTTTTTGTTCTATTACCGAAACTGTGGTTAACATGTGGTGGATTCATTTGTTGTAATTAAGTCATGCATGAAATGGGTTGGGCTTCCTAATACATGTATCCCTTCTATTTGTAAAGCCTACATTGGGAACCTGTGGATGCATGCATGATTTAAAGTTTCAGAAACTGAGTTGTTAAACTAAGTTAGTGGTGCACCAAGAAATAAATTACTATTATTTTTTAAGAAATTAGAAGTTGTTTAGCCAAAAATCTACTTATAATTTTCTACTCTACAATGTCATTGTGTCTTAATAAATGAACCGAAAAGTTAGACGTTGAGGTGCATTTGTATAGTAGTTAGGATGATTCATTGTTAAATGTATTTTATTAATTAAAATGAAGTTATCAGTAAGCATAAAAAAATAGAAGTGCCTAATTTGACTAAATTACGAGATACAACAACTAATTGGAATTTGGTTCTTTTAAATTTTTATTATTTCTATTACTTAGACTTTTGCACCAGTGGATGTTTTACACAAAATTACTATTTTGACATTTATTAATAAAATGCTAAATTATGATAGTAGCCTTTTACATGTTTGTACATAATTAGTTAAAATGCTCATATTTAAGATATTACAAGTATCAATATTTTAGTAAAAGAAAATGGCATCCATTTCTTATATTATCACGTGGTTTTAATAAGGTATTTTACGTGTTTACCCTTCGTTGTGGCAAAATTACAATTTTGCCCTTGTATAAAGTTTTATTTACAAAAAGGTCCCAAAGTTAGTAGAGATTTCGCGAAGGACCCTAGAACCGTGAAATTACTTTTGTTACTCTTATACTTACTTAATATTACGAGGGCGATCCCTTATTTCTATAAATTACATTTATGACCCTATACTTTATTTAATTACGTTAAGGCCCCTTGTTTTAGATTACTTTGGGTTGTGATGACTTGTGAACTTGTGAATCGTGTTATCTGATTTTGTGACCTTAGAATATCATTATCGCTTGCTTCTTCTGTTGTGCGCACTTACCATGAAATTGTTGAATGTTAGAATGGACACTTAGGTTCCCGGGTTGGGTGATCGTACGCGAATATCACATAGACGATGAGGTTAATGGAAAAGTAAATTGGGATTGATTGATGGGGAGTTACCCCGAGATTATTGTTGAATGGCAGATCCGCCAAGTGATTGTTTCGGAGGATTGTTTGGCAGTCTGCCATGATTTCGAAACCCTAGGATGTGACACTCTGTGATTTGCTTCATTTGAATTCTGAGGCGTTATAAGGGTGGAAGTATTATAGACCGGGTCACGGCTATATACTCCCGAGGTTACGGTTAGTTCCTCGTGGGCCCAGTGGTATGGTTAGTCCCTTGGAAATTCATCCTTGTGAGGCGGTTGACGGTTGGATTAAGTACATAACTTATACCTTCCGTCAGGGCTCCCGGTCAGGGCAAGCAAGGGGGGAGTTTAATCACAGATTGGTCATAGTCCTTAGTGGTTATTTGGGAGGAAAGTTCTCTAGGTTGAGAACTTAGATGAAAATGTAAGTTAATGGCTAGTAATGAAATCAGTTATGTGTTTACTCTTTTACGTACTGCTCTTCAATCATATATGTTGTTCTTGTATGTAGTGTAAGGGTTGGGGGTTAGAGTAGCTATTGAGTGATTTATCGCTCACGGTGTTACACTTCGTGTGACCCTGGTATAATACCATGATGTTGCTTTGCGACTCGGACGTATTATGCCAGATTGTGATCAAACAGGAAGTGTAGGTGTCGAGGGTGATGCTTATTTTGGAACAGAAGGCTTTCCAGTGGATCAGGCTCAAGAGGAGCATTGGGATCAAGATCTCAACCTTAACCTATAGAGCCAATCTCCCTTATTTTTGTGTTAGAAAACTGTAATCTAATTTCCCAACAAAGTACTATGTTATTGTTGTAATCGAATTAAGACAATTATGTTATTTCCGCTGCTTATTTTATGAGATCCTTTCTATTTATATTAATCATTTATTAAATGATTTAAATTAATGCTTCCGAAAATCGGGGCGTTACACCTAAATACTTATATGAGCACTTACACTATCCGCGAACAAGTGTGACTGATTAAAGTCGGAACAAAATCCTACATTACACTAGTCCTACAAGAATTCATAACATCTAAAAGGTAACCGATCGGATACCTAAAAGGAGAGAAATCCCTTTAATTAAGTCTCGGGTCATACATACAGTGGTACTTATGTTAATAATAAAAGCTAGAAGAAAAGATTTGGGGGGCCTATAATGAGTAAGCTCACTACATCCCTGTAGTGAGCAAATCATGGCCGTCCGTTCAGCAGTCCCCCCAATCCCAGACGAAAAACGTGTGCACTTAGGGTTAGGCGTAAGTTAGGACTAAATTTATTTTTTTGCTTAATTTTTACTTATGTAACTTTTGTAAGTGCTACGTCAATTTTATTTTTTTATTATTTTTTATTCGTCTTGTGTGAGGAAGTTACAAAGCACATAATATGGTTGAAATCTAGTTGAAGTTTAGTAATTTACAAAAAAAAAAAAAAAAGGTATTGTTTTCCTCTTGCGTCAAGTAATGAACAAAACAATAAATTTCACAATTTATTCTCTTGTTGACAGATTAATTCATCTTATATTGATGTTGTTCATGTCAAAGTCTATGATGTAGAATGCTTTTTTAGCTTTGAAACTTGTGAAGACTAGATTGCTCAATAGCATGAAAGATGAAAATTTCAAAAAGAAAAAAGAAAAAAGAAAAAAGAAAAACTTTGATCACATGCATTGAGAAAGATATTGGTGGAGGTTTCGATGTTGATTATGTCACTAATGCTTTTAACGACATGAAGAGCCAAACACAATTCAATATATATGGAATGAATTCAAACTCGTTTAGAAACTTAATAAGCCTGTGAATGGTAAGTCATCTAATGTTATATATTAAGATCGACCTTTTGGTCTTTCTAACGGTAACCTATATCAGATTCAATATTCGTATAGGTCCAAACAAGATTGGTCCCGAATTAGTCGACCTAATGCATCAGATACCAATACAATTTGTATTGTTCCTAGCCTAATGATAACCATCCCGGAATCACTGGAGTTATGCCCAGTTGTTACTTTCAGGGCCCCAAAATTAATCGAGGTGTGCACAAACTTCTGGTTATCAAAAAATATATATTTGATAACCATCCCCGAACAAGACTGATAACCAAAACACATCTTGGATTTGCTTGAATAAAATGACTATGGGTACACTATTTGATATACACTACCTCATGTGGGACCCATTTTGGGGTCCCACACAAATAATTCGTTCAATTTATTTAAAATGTGTTTCTAAAAGTTCTTGTAAGAAATTAAATAACTCGGATATCAGTAACAGCTTGATCAATTTTTCCTGAATTTGTAGGGATAAAACCTCAATGAATCAATCAAACCTTCATCAATATCCAAATGAGCTGATTTTTTACATAGTCTCATAAAAGAATATTTTAAATTAATTAAAATGTTCTGATCGTTATTTTGCAACCCATATACTATGAAGCCCTCGCACAGCAGCTGATGTGCACCATCCGAGCTGTCCGTTGCTCAGATAGACGGCCCAAATTTCACCTCAGCATTTTTGCATCTGAACCGTTCGTTGTCGTGCGTGCAAGATGAAATCTAGACCGTCAATCTCAGCAACGGACGACCCGGATAGTGTACAGCAGCTGCTGTGCGGAGGCTGCACAGCAGCAACCCCAAATCCATAAACGGGTCCCATACAAACTGGAGTTCATTTTGAATCAACCATGCATGTGTCACACGAAACAAACAAACAGTTATGGCTGTGGAGGTGCTCTAAATTTTGACGTGCGTTTGGACGCCACGCACCAATATTCTTAAAGAAAAAACCAAGTGGCAGGCAGCGGCAAGTACACTTTTTGCTCGAGCCAATCATGTAGGAGTATCATGTATTCTTCCGCACGCAAAAGTCCCCTTAAATTGGCAGGATATATATAAACTACTACCCCCTTCGTCCCATTTTAAATGCTCCCTACGTATATTCATGCCATTTTTAAACGTCTATATCTTTTTATTGGTAAGGTTTCCAAAGTTTTTAAAATTTTTGTCTAATAAAACTAATTGAGATCTATCAAATAAGATCCATATTACATATAAAATACATTATAGAATGAAAACTATAAGAGTTTTTAAAAAATACGCATAACCGTAGGAAGCATTTAAATTGGGACGGAGGGAGTATAAATGACCAGATTCACGAAGAGACAAGCCCTCCAGTTCCATGCCTCTATACCATACCCATCCCTTCATACTCATTTTATCATTTATACTCTCGATTTTTATGTTGGGATTCCTCCCCGTGTGGGCCATTGGGCTTAGGCCCAGATGGGAGGGGGCTAGGGTTTTAATGTGTACTCTATAAATACTTCTCATGTCTTGTATTATTGAGTGTGGTAGCACAATGTAGAGAGAGGCAGAGAGTGTGAGAGGGGGGGGGGGGGGGGGGGGGGGGGGCGGTTGTGGCTCTCCCGGAGAGAGAGATACACGAGAGACTTGGTGAGGTTTCATTATTGTGAGATGAGAGTGTGAGTGTGTAACACAAGATCACGGATTTCCTCCGGATTATAGTGAAACCCCCTTCCCCGTGGATGTAGGTCCGATTTGGCCGAACCACGTATATTTGTGTGTTGTGTTTCTCTTGATTTTACTACTTCTGTTGCGTGTGATGCGTTATTGGAATCCTAACATTTTATCCACATATCAGGCTCAAAACTGTGACCCGGACCGTTCAACTCGTAGAACACGCAAAAAACTTTAAATCTATTAAATATTTATGTACGATCAGAATCCATAAATATGTAAACAAGTTATACTTCGTTCTGAAAATTGTAAGGTTTAACAGTAATATATGTTTACCATTCATTTTGTATAACAATTTGCATCGCGTTCACGCATTTGTTAATATCTGACCATGCTAATATTTTGAAGACTTGTTCTATGCTTGCTCTATAAGATAAACGGTTCATTTTAGAGTTTTGTGCCCGAGACAAGGACGAAAAGTGAAAGTACATGAGGGTGTAGAGGGATGGGGTATGGAAAGGTGCCCATCCCATTCAGAACCTAGATATATATTATAGACTTTCAGGCTGACGATAGAGTTAATTTTTTCCACCTTCAGCATAATTATCCTCCTAATCTTGACTTTGGAATGCTATTTTATTGTGGATTGAAAAATGCTACTATAGGTACCCAACATGTGGATGTGAATAATGACGCACCCCTTGAATTCTTATAGGAAATTATATACGTACATCTTATGTCAACTATTTTTTTACCAAAGTTCACAATATTTAACCTCGATTTTATGAATATGAATTTTTAAACAAATGTTAAGATAATTCAATGAGGTGTATAAGTACACACTCAAATCGAAAATTAAGAATCTTGTGCAAAGCATGGGTTTACGCTAATATACATATATAGACATGTATATTTTTTATATTTATGGATACATATGTAGTACTCACCAATGAATGGTAATGTTGTAGGGAGATTCGTTGAAGACATGAACGACCAATGTGTCACCTTCATAAACCTCTATAGTCGGGCCGGGAAAGTCTCCATTCACAGTAGTGATGAATTGATCATGGCACAGCCGGTTGATAGTTACATTTTTCACCTGAATTTTTTTTTTTTATAAGGAACATATTGTATTTGTGCATGTTTGTTTAATATATTTGAAGAAAACAAAAGTACTACTTGCTCCATTTCATTTTTGTTGTTTTTTTTAAATGTGTATTTTCGCGGATAAACCCCAAAAAAGCTTTAATAATAGACATAAGCTCAAGTGCTTACTAGTGAATTACCATTGGAAAAGTTGAAATTTGAGACTCTTCGAAGAATTTCAAGAGAGCAAAATGAATAAAAGAAAATAGGAGGTAAATGCATTGTATCCGAAAATAAAATACAGTTATTCTAATATTGTTGACAAATTATAACTCTAAAGAAGAACATACGCGATAGATTGATCGCATGTTTCCAAGTATCATGTCTTCCACTTCAATATATTGCAAGTCACATAATCATATCTCGAGATTCGTATGAGAAATTAACCTAGAATAAGGGAATGAGAAATTACAAAACCCGAGTGATTCAAATTCCTTGAAAAAAAGATTTACATGAAAATGATGCTCCACGATTTCGGCAGAGGCCACTGAAGAATAAGCCAAAAGGGCTAGAGCAAATGCCGAAACCAACATAGGACGAGCCATATATCTCACTATGAAATACTCAAAAGAACAGGTTTCTCCAACTTTAGGTACTCTACAGAGAGGGTCAGCGAATTTTATAATCAATATCAAATACTCCTACTAAAAAGAAAAAAGTGATTCCCCAAATTCGGGTAATCTAAAGAGGGGCAGCAAATCTTATAATTTGTAGAGAGGAACTACAAAAGAATATCAACTACTCAAAAAAAAAAAAAAAAAAACGTGATTCCCCAAAATCAGGTACTCCACGGGTGGCCGGGGATCTTCTAATTTGTATGGAGGAAGTACAAATTATTCGCACTCTCTCAGCCCGACTATCTCTCTGTGTAATTGTTCATGTATTTCTTGTACTTTGCAAAGAAGCTGCCAGAGGCTCAATTTATAGCTTTGTTCATAAGCCATGCCACAGAGAGAGAAGACCGGTGTCGTCGGAGGTGACAATTGTGGGGTTCTCAGTTTCAGCGAAGTGCAGCTGACCAGGTGATCCCATTAAAAGTAAAGAATTTGGTGCACTTTTCAAATTGCTTAAGTGGTAATGCGTTAGGTAACTCGTGAATTATTAGGTAAATATTTCCTTAACAAACAAACAACGAGATTGTTGACTGGTTGTCAGGACAGTTAGATGGGTGTCTCAATCTACAATGGAATAGGAAATCATCAAAAAGAATTCCTTTGGCTCCTTTGGAAAAAAAAACCAAAAACGGAGTATTGATTTTTTTATTTTGGTTCTTATTCAAATTTTTTTTTTGCATTTGTTAGTTTTGCATCAAGATTTTGTGGTTTCTGAATTCTTCTCGACGAGAGACGAATCTAACAAGTATAAATTTAAGGTCAAACCAAATATTTTTTTGAATAAAGCCGAAATACTTGAATTATGATTAATTTGACTTTATTCAAAAATATTTTGGTTTGACCATAAATTTATGCTTGTTAGATTCGTCTCGTCGAGAGGAATCCAGAAACCACAAAATCTTGACGCAAAACTAACAAATGCAAAAAAAAAAAAAATTGAATAAGGACAAAATGAAAAAAACCAATAATCCGTTTTTGGTTTTTTTTTTTTTTTCAAAGGAGTTTATTAGCCTACCGGGAAATCTAAGCAAACCAAATCAAGTTGTTAAGCTTTACTATAGGCAAGAAAAAAGTCAATTAATTAATCAATATCGATATCAATCAAAACAAAAGTTTTCTCATTTTAACTCGATACTCGATAGTATGGTGCGTGCACTAACTTTCATTCATCTCAACCGATCATTTGGCTTTGAAAGTTTGAAGTTAAATGTAGTTTTCCAAAATGGAAAATTTTATGGGTACACCATTTCTGCACTCCAAATGCACACAATTCTGATGTGGCAAGTGAGGATAAGCCCATTTTTTGGGTGAGCCCTACATTGGGATTCTCCTCACTTGCCACATCAGGGTGGAGTGCATTTGGGGTGCACAAGTGGTGTACTCATAGCATTGTTGATTTTTAAAATAAAATTTGGGTAAAAGTCATATAGTAATATTTTAACTTTTCTGATTCCTTTTATCGAGACGAACCAATAATCTACAAAAGTTTGACGCAAAACTAACAAGTACGAAAAAAATCTGAATAAAGACAAATCCAAAAAACACTTGTCAAGTGACTTATTTTGGGTTGCCCCAAACACAAATTTGTTTTGCTTTAGACAGGAGTTGAATCTGTGAGTATGGACGACTCGGATCACTTCTTGTCCAAACAAATCCGAAACGTCCGCTACTGATCAAATCTCTGCGCCGTCCATCACCGAGCACCGTCCGTGCTCGGCCCAACATAAATGTTGTCCACCATCCCCCATTTCGTGATATCCCAATAGTAGCAGGGCTCCAGTTCCAAAAAGCCGGGCTCCATTGTCTATATGGTAATTAAGAGGTTGCGCCCACATGATTTGGACCAATTGGTCCCCAGATACTATTCAGAAACTGCTTCAAAATTCTGACAAAATGGATAAAGAAAGGGACCTGTTTGTCCTAAGGTTTTTTTGAACTGTCATTTCTGCTAGGCTTCGGAGATCTCCAGCCCCCCTTTGCTGTTCCACCCTCTCTGTCCCATCCTTCTTTCGTGCCACCTCGCCCAGTTTCACATTCACCTTAAAACTCTGTCATTCCGAAACAAGAAGGGGGAGAGGAGCATACATATCTTCAAACACTTTTTTATAGATTAAATAATACATTTCGGTTATAATTCAAAAAGTCAAAAATATAAAATGTAAAAAGCCAAAAATAGATCCTTCCAAACACCAACTTTCTACTTGTTGTCATGCTTCCAGTGACTCACCTCGAGTCACTAGGTAGAGTTAATAACCCAAGGGGTTGCTAAAGTAGTCTTGCTTTAGAACTTAGGAGTTTATTCTCATTTAAGGTCTCAAATTCGATTTCCCTTGTCAGGAAACTCTTGGGGTCACTAGAAATTATGCCCGGTCGTTACCTCTAAAGCCTCGAAATTAGTCGAGGTGTGTGCATGCTGGCCTGGACATCTGGTTATCAAATTATGCAAAAAAAAAAAACAAAAAAGTTAAGAGTTAATTAATCATTTAGACCAGTCTCATTTTACCACGTGAATGAAGGAGTAATTATTTGGGAAAATTGCTTAAAAATAGCACTAGTGGCAAATAATTGTCAATACATGGAACAATTTTTGGAAATTGCTCCCAACATGAAAAGGAAAAATTTAATTGCACATACATGATACCAATTTTGGTGTGGGCCGAAATACGTACCCTTGTCTAAAAAAAAAACCCTAAACCCACCTCCTCACTCTCCCTCCTCCTACGCCTGTGTTGCACCATTCATGGAATGTGGTTGCACTCTTCAAAAAATTAATTGTATTGAGTTGGTCCAAACGGGGTTGCAGTGTGTTGTCAGGTCACATTTTCTGGAAATATATTCTTCTCCTTGCACCGTTCCTACGTCTGTGTTGCACCATTCATGGAATGTGGTTGCACTCTTCAAAAAAATAATTGCACCCGAATTGGTCCCTCAAAATGAAAAGAAAATGCATCTTCGTTGAGACATTTAACCAAACACCTTGTTTGTGTGATAAGTTTCATTTGTCTTGCTACCACCTACTACATATTTTCCTTACACGTAGTACATTAACTTACAATAACATTTGCCTCAGAGGATCGGATCAATACGAATTTAAGGAAAATATGTTGCACAATAAGGAACAGAAGACAGTGACATTAATTTACATTAGCATCCGCACCAGACAATCGGGTCACTTTGGATTCCACGAAAATCGATTCATACGCCGAAGCCAAAACGTAAACAAAAATCCACATTTGGAAATCATAAGTTGGCAAATAAATAAATCAGCGCCTTCATAGATACATGGATAAATATGGAGAGAGAGCGAGGGAGGGAGAACCTGCACCACCACCAAGGGCTTGATGGACAGAAATTCGATGAGAGAGATTGAGCAGAGACGGGAAGAGGGATAGAGGATGTTAGGGTTTGGATGGGGCTTTCACGTGAATTTGGAGAAGAGGGTTGGGTTTGTATTGAGAATCAAATTTTAATCGCGGGTAATTTTGTCCCCCATGCCATATCTTTACAATTGTTTTTCTTCTCACCATGTATCTCTAATTTGGAAAAAATACACCATGTATTGGCAATTATTTTCCCCTAGTGCCATTTTTAAGCAATTTTCCCAAATTATTTTAGTGGTTTTTGGACACCGCGCCATTTGATACCTGACACTAAGGGTCTCCACGGTTCGGTTCCGGCCGGATCGGTTCCGGATTTGATCCGAACTGGTACTAATGGATTTTTGTTTTAAAGATCCGGAACCATCCGTGGATGATATACGGATGGATCGGTTCAGTTCCGGATTTGACGGATCGGTTCCAGATGGATTTAACGGATTGGGCTGTGACAAATGGGCCTCTAACTTGGGCAAATTTAGGAAAATTTTCAATCATATTTCTAGCCCATTTTAGGCCCAATCATTTTTCAAGCCTATTTTTTCAGCCCATTTGGGAGAATCAATGCCGTAAACTTAAACCTCCACAACCCATCACATTTTTATAGCACAAAATTAGCAGCAACATCCTCCAAAATTCAAATCACACATAAACAGTAGCTTCCATGAGCAGCGGCAGCATCACTACACAAACTCAACATCACTTTAACACAAAATCAGCATTTTATAGCACAAAATCAGTGAGACTGTGATGTGGGAGGCGCCCCATGGATGTCGATTGTGTGGGAGGTAGAGAAAATTAGTGACACTGTGAGATTTTGAGAATTGAGAGTGATTTGATTTAGGATTTTAGGGTAGTGGCCGGCCCTTGTGGGTAAAGTGTAAACATGGGTGACTGAGGAGAAATGAATACACGTTTTTTTTTTTTGTGAATGGGCGGTTCGGTTTTAACCGGAACCGAACCGAATCTGATCTGAAACATGAAATTGGCAGCCTCAAGAACCGTTACCCATTCATACATACCTTGGGTGGATCAACGGATGGTTCGGATTGGATGGATCGAGCGGATCGGATGATTCGCTGGGCACCCCTACCTGACACCTCTTTTTACTAGCTGGGCTCCGTGGAATGTATGGTAAAGAGGTTGTCGCGCGGCTTGCACCCGCATGATTTGGTCCCCACATGCTATTCGGAGACTGGTTCAAAATTCTGACAAAATGGATAAAAAAAGGGATTTGTTTTTTATTTATCCGAAAAGGGATTCGTTTTTGCTAAGGTTTTGTTTAAGGGAAATGATTTTCACATTCCCTTTTATCTCTAAATATTCTTTTCTTCGTCTTTATTTATTTGAAAGTACTAAATTGTCCTTCATATGGAAAAAGGTAAGGGTAATTTGGTAATTTCAATGTAAATAAAGACATAAAGGGAGTGTTTGGGGATAAAAGGAGGGGCAACAATGCTATGGGTACACTATACATGCACACCAAATTGATGTGGTAGATGAGGAGAAACCCATTTTCTTGGGTGACGCCACATTGGGCTTCTCATCATTTGTCACACCAGCTTGGTGTGCATGTCTGGTGTACCCATAACATTTTCCAAAAAGGGTGTGAAAATCATTTTCCTTTCTTGAACTGTCATTTGTGCTCAAGTTGAAATAGGTGGTGTTGCTAAGGTAGCTGACGTGGCCCAATTAGAAAAGAGCTTGCCTCATTAGAGAGTCCTTTGTAACAGAATGATAACTATGTTTGGGCTAAAAAAGGTCAGAATCTATAACAACCCGTATGTCGGGAGGATAAGGTTTTCTGAGATAAAGAAATTAAAATGGGGATAAAAGGAGTGAATATGGTGGATAAATTTTGAAGGTGTTTGTTTGGTTTTTTTAGAGAGTTGTAATTAGCTTATACTCCCTCTGTCCAAGTATATGATTGTCAATTTTCAAAAATCATGTCCTCGGTTAATCGGTTATATCTTCTAACATAAATTTTAAAAAATATGCAACATAGATATTGTTTGATAGTTCTTGATTAGTTCTAAAATATAAGCTTTTCAGAATCATAAAAAACATTATAGATTCGAAGATATAAGAAATTAAAAATTAGCACAGCCTTTTAAAATTGACAAATAAAATCGGACAAAGGGAGTAGTTGATTTGTTTGGTATTTTTTATATGGGTGAATGACAATGGAGGATAATGAAATAATAATAAAATTACTTTTTGCCCTTGTGTAATTCTTGTTATCCCCATATTTCATTTTCTTGTCTATTCTAATTTAATAATTGCGTACATGTTTACTAAAATGTCAATTATTGGAAAATGAATAATATATATTTTCCTTTTCTTTTTTTTTTTTTAGTCATTCTTCTTTCCTAGTTTATTACATGGGAGAGTGGGGAAAGAGATCGAATGCAGTGTGGGACGTCTAAGAGCTCTACTGCATTAGCAATCCACCACTTGCATATATCTTTCCTTAATAGTCTCAATATTCATACTATAATAAATTATTAACATTTAATAATATTTATTGTAAGCTACTATAAGTTAAAATATTATGTTCAGTGTACAGCAAAACGTCCATGCAGCTCCTCGGTTCTTGGAGATTTGGGGGGCCACTGCTTCATTGGAATTTTGAGAGCAGACATTTTGTGCATATTACCAAAAGTTAGATCTGTCTCCAATCATCCCCGCCCATACCCCCAATGATTGGAGACTAGATGGGTTTTGTTATTGTTATGTAGTGTGCACACATCTTTGCTAAAGATAAAAATCAAATTACTCTTAGACGATATTACAAACCCACAATACTACTTGACGTAGAACAAGACATCAACTTCACATCCCCACGACGATATTACAAACCCACAATACTACTTGACGCAGAACAAGACATCAACTTCACATCCCCACTCAGTGAAGCCCAAAACAATAGTTCCAACAAATATGGAAATTGCTTTCCCCATGGTAACAGGTAGGGTATGGATCTGGGGACCATATTCCATATTTGATACCCAATTGGAGGATCTTTCACCATCCCTACCCCCATCCTATTGGGGATGTTAGACAAAGAACCAAACCCACCTCCCGATGGGAATCGGGGTTTCCCCAAATATACTCATATCCAAATAAAAAAAAAAGTCAAGAATGAAATAATTTGATATTTATATGTAGAAATATAATCTTAATTTATATTCTTTGAATATTAAGTAGTCTAGGATAGGTGGTAATTGATAAGATTGCTAATTATACTTAAGATTTATATGTATGTTCCTATTTATATGTACATGTATAATATAGTATATGTACTATGTATAACCGGGTACGGGGAGGATATGGAGCAGGTACGGGTATTCAGGGGTGGGGATTATAAATTCATACCCACTCCATACCCGAGCGGGTTTTCTTCATATCTTACCATACCCGCTACTATTGGGGTAAATTTTGGGTTATCCCTACCTCCATATAGGCGGGGCGGGGCAGGTATCCACTAGATATGAGAAAATTGCCATCCCTACCCTTGTTGTCGCAGCAATTGATCCAACTATTGAAATCTTTAGTTTGAAACAAAAAGCAATCTGGACACCATAAAATTAGGCCACCTCAATTAATTGATTCCCCATTAGCTCAGTTCGACTCTCGTATAGTGCCGTACACAGGAGACTGAAGGTTTCACTAATATATTGCATGCGAACTGCTTTAAACATCTCACTCTAGTTAGGTTTAGGGGAGCAAACGAGCCAAGTTAATTGAGTCCAGCTTCATAGAGCTCAAGCAAAAAACGAGCTCGAGTTTGGCTCGTTCGCAAACGAGTCGAGCCCTTAACAAGCTGAGTCAGGGTAAATTACTTAACGAGCCAAGCCGAGTTTTATAGATCTCATTTACTAAACGATCCTAAAACTTTAGCTCGAGCTCAGCTTGATTACTAAACGAGCCGAGCCACGAGCTACTCGCAAGCAGCTCTGTTCATTTACAACCCTAGTTAGGTTCGATGGAATCGATGGATTGTGTTTTAATTGATTCCCCATGTATCTTTCCTGATTTTGCCCCTTTCTCTCTATCTCTCCCCTCTGCGCTGGGCTTCTGATTTGTGAGGTGAGGAACGTACATGTTTTGGGGGGATAAGGGGCAAGCCAAGTCATTTTGTGTACCCGGATGAGCTAACACCACCCTTCTAACTGGGCTTAACTTATCCCATTGTAAGGGAATTACTTGTCCAACAAGGAAAAGCTATCTGAGGCTCTTTTCCAAAATAAATCCTGAATATGAGTGAGCCAGGGATAAGCTTATCCGGGCTATCACATATTAATAATGCTATGTACACAACTGAAAGTAAACAACCAATACACAACTACAAGCAAAACGACGTCATTTTTTAGGAGTCGTGTGAGTTTTGAGGGGAGGTGGAGTATTGGGTCGTTGTGGCTTGTTTTACTCTTCTTCTTGGCTGCCATTGGGATGAGAGAGAGAGAGGAGAGAGAGGCTTTGTGGGCTCTGGGATTTTGAGTTTTTTTTTTTTAAAAAAAAAAAAACAATATGACGGCATTATGCTTGTGGTTGTGTATTAGTTGTTTACTTTTGCTTGTGTACGCACTATGTAGCATTATTGATCCCCTATCGGGTGCCTTATCCATGCAACAAACAGGCCCTAAAGTCTTTGTTTCATTTCCAAGTGTCTCACACTCTCACTGCCTTGACCTTTCCAATTGGAACAGAGATTACTAAACCTAACAAATTAGTGAATAGAAATCTGGATTTTTCACCTATTGTTTATGCATTGTGTATGTATACTTTTTCATCTTCCAAAGTCAAACAATCTTCTGTTCCAAAAAAATGGTAAAACAAGCTAAAGATTGCGTGCATAGAACGGTTTTCTTGACGGTACGTAAGAGTCTAAATTGATGACAACAATAAAAAGGAAAATGCTAAAATAGGTCCAGTGGGCTTATATTCAGATTTCAAACGTGTGTTGAAATGTGTGAAAAACGTACTACGTATACATGTATTGAAAAATAAAATATGCGTTAGAGTGTGTTTTTTTTCCAGTAGTTATTATGAGCCCGATAGATTCACAATAACAAGACCCGTCAAAAATCCATATTCTCTTGTTGTAAAGTTGAGTACAAGCTAAGGCTTCCGTGTATATCATGTTTTTGGTGCATGGGACAGGGGATGCGTGCTGGTCCTATTTGGGCCGTCTGTACTCGGCGATCAACGACGCATATCAGTTCTGTAATGGACGGTGCAGATCTGTTAGAGTCCAAGCAGATCTATGCCGTTCATCATCCAGCACAAACGGTTCAAATGTGGTCAGCACCCGTTTCCTTTTTGGTGCCGGCATAAATGGGTGACCAATTAATTGATTTTTTCAATTTGTGGGAAAAATACTAGTACAAGAAAGTGATTGCGGGGACAAGGAGAACGCGGAGCGTCTATCAAAAGAATTGAGTTTACGCTATTGATTAGTATGTTCAGAAACAATTTAAAAATAACCACTTGCAACGCAAGTGCACAACCACTAGTTATTAAAAAAAGAAAACAAAACAAAAATGAAGAAAAAACGTTCCTAAGCTAATCCGAAAACAAAACAAGTGTTAGGTCGCGCAAAAACGTGGGATTCACATCAAACCTTCCTCCTACTGCCAAAATCGGAAGCGCTATAGAACGCGGAGGCAAAAAAGGAAAGCTCTTGGACTCACAGACTCGACACCACACCACGAGGGTAAATTGGAAAATTACATGATCCGAGGCACTTTATTTTGAAAACGGACAATTGGCCTAAAGGCCAAGTTTGGAGTTTTTAATGGGTTTTTGTCAAGCCTAACGTATTTTAAGGCCTCTAAAGTTTTTTAGGGCTTAAGAAGAATACTAGACAAAAATACCCTTAATAAACTCTTTCCGCCCCTTTATGCACTGCTGACAATTGAAGATTAAAAAAAAAAATGACACTACTAGCGCCGGCCCAACTGCCTATTTGTCCCTTCTCTCTCTCTCTCTCTCTCTCTCTCTCTCTCTCTCTCTCTCTCTCTCTCTCTCTCCCCCCCCCCCCCCCCTTTTAGAGAGAGAACGAGGAAAATTGATTTTTCAGATTTCGGCCCCATCGTGTAAAGGAATTAATTGATTTCTCTCTCTTTAATTTTGGAGTTCAATTTTAGAGGTTTTAGGCTCTTTGGGGGTAGGGTATAGTTGGTTTACGCATTTGAGTTTAGGCACTAAGAGTATCATACAGTTTCACAGGATATTAGAAGTTTAGGCACTTTTATAGGGTTTTGGAGGTTTAGACACTTTCATAGGATTTGGGGGGGGGGGGGGCAATTTCATGGGCTAGTGGGGGAATTTTTGGAACATGTAGGTAATTTATCCTCTTGGCGTTAAGGAATTAGTTTGTGTCATATTTGCATGATTGGCCCCTATACTATGACCTCCTTGAAAAAAGACCCTTTTGAAAAATAGAGGAATGCTAAAGGCACTAACTAGTACACCGGCTATTACACTAAATGTACACATAACACTACCACATTAATGTATTATTGAATACATGGATAGACTCATCCACTAAGAGAGTGCAACATGCACATGTAGTGTAATAGTTTATACATTAGTTAGTGCCTCTAGCATTACTCTGAAAAAAATAGTCAATGCCTCCATAACATTTCCACCAATTATACTACCTCCGTCTCATAATATCAAACACTTTTGGGATTACGTGTCATTTTTAAATTACTTATCTTTCAATTCATAATGTTTTATGTGATTTTCAAAATTTTGTTTGGTAAAACTAATTGAAATCTATCAACGAGATCCATATTGCTTATAGAAAATATTATTGATTAAAAGATATGACGATTTTTTCATAGGACTGGAATAGTTAAAAGTCATGGGCGGACAAAAATAGCAGCAAGGGGAGTCAGCTAATCCTGCTAAATTAAAATTCTCCATAGACATGTACATATATTTTTCGATATTTCGGTAATTTTGCCCAAAGACTCCATAATCTATAGGCTAGATTTTGTTCCAAATAACATGAAATATTTACAACTTTGCCCAAATAATTCACCGAATCTCCCCAGATCTCCTTTTTTTGTCGTCACACCACTTTTTAATACACTCTCTCTCGCGCGGAAAAGTGAAGCACTGTGATGTCATATAAAATTCTTTGTTGTGGTCCAACTATTTTTTAACCCCTCTCTCTTTCTCTCTCTCTCTCTCAAATAACATGATATACCACTTTTTGCTTATATATATGTATTGAATAAATAGATCTCATTTAGTTTAGATTACAGTGTACTAGTACTACCTCCATCCCATTTTGATAGTCCCCTTCGAAAAGATAAAGTACGTTCATAATTTTTGAAACTTCTTGCACCAAATTAAAGAATGAATCGAGATCTTTAATTTGGTGTGAAGAAACTCGAAAAGTTATGCGGAAATATTTTAGTAGTTTTTTATCCAAAAATTGCACGTATTTTCGCAAGGGACTATCAAAATAGAACGGATATGCTGTAAATTCTTAACCCCATAAATAGTAAATTTTGCGTCCACCCCCGGTGAGTTTGGAATTTTTTGGTCTAGCGGGAGTTTAATTTTGAGAGCCGCCATTTGGGGACCATAAAAATCGTGAAAGCAAAATGAGAAACTATTGGTTTTTTTCGTTTTGTCCTTATTCAAAAAAAAATTCATTTGTTAGTTTTGCGTCAAGATTTTGTGGTTTCTGGATTTATCTCGTCGAGACGAATCCAAAGAGTATAAAATTACGGTCAAAAGTAATAATTTTTTGGATAAAGCCGAAAACAAACCAAAATAAACCAGTTTTTTGGATTATTTTTAGTCTTTTATTCACAAAACTTTAAGTTTGGCTAATAATTTTATACTTTTTAGATTCCTCTCGTCGAGACAAGCCAAGAAACCACAAAAAAATCGACTGAAAACTAACAAATGCAAAAAAAAAAATTTGAATAAGGACAAAACAGAAAAAACCAAAAAACCAGTTTTTTCAATTTAGCCAAATCAAGAATCTACGAAAGAGAAAGCTGGTAGGGCCATAAAAATCGTGAAAGCAAAGTAGAAAAATATCTATATTAGTATTGCAGGATGACTTTTGGTGAATAGAGCTTCCTGAGCTTGCCACGTGTCCCGCAATTCTTTGCATTTTTTTAGCAATTAGCAAAGTCCTAAATGGTAGTATTTAATTCTTTACCGAGTTAAGCTTTGTTAAGATTTTGTGGTGATCAATTTCAATAAAGGAAAGTAGTTATTCTTTTCCAAGTTACTATGTGCTACCGTAATGATTCTTTTCCAATTACAATAACCGAAATTTTTCCAATTTGAAATTAACGAAAGTAATGAAGTGTAATGAAGGAAAGTAACAATTATAATAGATATGCAATATTATAATACATATTTCCGAAATTTTGAAGGAAAGTAACGATTATTTTCCGAAAAGATTGACAATTATATTTATTATTTATTATTTAACTACAATCTATTATATTATTGCAGATTGGGTTTTCACGAGGAGGGCTACGGTTGCGACAAGTGGCACAAAGTTATTGGTTTGTGATGAAAAATAAAATAAGCAATGTATCATGATCAAGTGTCACAAATCTTTTTTGAATTTCAAAGTATGATAGTTAAATGTAGTTTTTACTGCCTTTTATTTTATTTCAAATTTTGGTTTTTTGAAACTCCATACCAAATCCTATATATGTTAACACAGCCAAAGCCCTAAATGGAAATATTAAAAGAAAAAACTCTTCATCCGATTATATTCCATTATGATTCAAAATATATAGCTTATCCTAAAAGGTAATTAGATAATATTCAAACATTTGTACTTCTCTCCCATGCATAGACTCATAAATTTTGAATATTGGAAGATATTTGAGTTTGAATATTGGAGAATTAAGGTAATCCTTTCAAATTGGAAAGGTAAGGTGATCACCGTGCTATCCAAAAGCCTCACATTTCATGAATTGTAGTGCATGGCTACGATTCTCCCTAATTAGGTAGGAGTTTTGTGATAATATACCTTACTTATTTAAAACCAAAAATCCTACCAATTTAAATATTCCTCTCAAACATTTGCAGTGCCGTGCTCCCATATCTCTCTTTACTCCTCTCTGTTGGATCAGCAAACACGCTCCATCACCACGTTTGTTGGTTGCATGTATGTATGCATTGATATGTATTTTGAAGGTGAAGTTACCATTAAAAAATAGAAAAACTACACTCATCGCCAATAAGAAGTAGAGTCCAAAAAATGTACACTGATCCACGTTTCTCTATTTTTCATGATTGTGGTTTGTTAAGTAATACAGGATGGATCGTGAGAACAAAAATCCTTATGTGTATCGGTCCCATAAGAAAAGAGTGATACTTGAAGATAACCGATCAATTCAAAACCACCCAAGAAAATAGCAAAATAATCGCGCCATTTATGGGCATGCAGATTAAGAGATACATAAATGGCCTATCAAAAACGACCAATTCCATGGGTAAATGCAATCTTCATGATTTTCACTACATTCATTTATTCTTTTCTTTTTTTTTTCATGCAATTTTGTACTACCCGATGGCTTACTAGGTCGAAATGAACAAGTTTGTTGAAAAGAAGCTCGCAGTATTCAACCACGCATATTGCATGAGAAATCCATAGGTAATTTCTTCTTCATCATGCAAAATATAATACTCCGTAGATTATATTTTTGTGTAGGTAAATTTCTCCGTCTTCATACAATCTATAATAGATTACATTTCGTGAAAAAAAATCCTATATAATATAGTCATGATTCTGCAATGTGTCAAAATTTGTTTCGAATCCAAAGTTGTGTGGAGAAGATCAATTTGCTTTGCCTTTTCCCTTTATCAAAAATAAAAAGGAAAAAAATGGTGTTTTAAAAGAAAAATAAGCCATGCGATAATATTGAACCTACGAAAAGAAATGTATTCCCAAATACAAGTGCAGGTATATATATAATGGAACAAATATATTAACCATGAAATCAGGTATGAAAAAATATAAACAAAAGAAACTTCGTATTTTTATTCGACTAATATATATTTCAACGTTAGCAGACTAAAAATCTTTGTTCGTATAATTTATACATATATTCAATTTCTTCAATTTTAAAAAACACATAGATTTATCCAAGGCATCATGATTTAAATTGAAAATTACTACGGGTATGGTTGCTGATAGTTCACGGATTTGGATGAAAGTATCGTTCTTTTTTTTAAGACAAAAAATATTTAATTGACCAAAAAAAAATGAAATCACAAATTTTTTCCACTGAATCTTGCTATTTTGACTTTGAAATTTCAAACACTCACCATTTATTCTATTTGTAGGTTAGATTCAAATTACATCAACAAGAAGACAATGATGAGACTATCGAGACAATCATTACATTGGTTGAGGCTAAATTTGACGAGAAAAATTTGATCAGCGCTCTAATATGTGTACACAGTAGATTTTGTACTATAAGGGGGATCATGGTACCCTTAAGAGTACATGTTAAAATGTAAGACGTTGCTTATGTACATATTGAAATTGTCTTGGATTAATTTGTCCGTGCATAGCACACCAATTTTAGTTATTATTTTTTTATGTGCATAATACTGGTAATTTAATCGTGTGGATTTGGATATCAAATCATATGTACAAACATTAAACATTTAACGGTGTGTACTTGGATTCGTCCCGTGCATAACACGGATTTATGCTAAAATATCACTTCTAATTCATTTTTTTGTTACATTATTAATATTATTGATTCGTTTTTTTACATACCTCATCTTTTTTGTTACATTATGAATCTAATTAATTCATTCTTCATTTTTTTGTGAAGAACCCATACCCCAAACAATAAATAAGCAGCAATAAAATGATGTTCGTGTGTGCATTTGTGTGAATTGAGAACACAGACCCAAACTGATAATTATTGCTTAAATATTAAAGACACACTTATCTACATCACTTGATCCCATTCCAAGCTATTCAGACATTCTACAATGAGCAATCTCGGCTAAAAGGACCAAAAAATTATATCGAGGCTATTGTGGTCTTCAAAATAACTACATTCGAAGTTTTAAATTAAAAATAAGAAGTATTCCATATCTACTTGGATTGCACTAAATAGGATATCATAAAAATGTCTAAGTGATAGAGTTTAGGGATGGCAATGGGGCGGGTAGGGGTGGGTTTTGATCTACCCCTGCCCCTACCCTAAATGTGGCAACCTCCCCCTGCCCCGCCCCTACCCCAACCGGGTAATGGAAATCTACCCCTTTACCCTACCCTGTCGGAGAATGGGTTTACCCTATCCTACCCTATCCGCCCCGCTTTTTTTTCTCTCTCTCTCAATTGTCTTATGCTTGACCAAATCCTAGACCTAAATTAATGGGTTGCCCCAAGCGTAGGGCTGAGACCGGTGTAGCATAATACCCGGTAAGACTGGAATCGAATCCACAGAGACGGCGGAGAGTGCTTAACTAAAAACTCGGGTTGTGAACTTTGAAACGGCTCTTAGGTAGCCACCCTTTGTGATTTTATGAAATTAATTAATTAACTACTGAACTAATTTAACTGTTCGAATGCAAATTAATAAGGAGAGCGCAGCTGTGGGAACCCAGCGTCCACGCCTGACCTAAACAATACTTACTCGGGCCACAATTAATCCTTTTACTGATTTTAGAATACGAGAAAGAATTTCTAACGAATGCGCACCACCTGTCACCAGATTCCGTGCGCACTCGAATTCCGGTAATGCTTGGGTTGTTCGTTAGAGAAGTTTCTAGTTCCCAAAATTGCATGAAAATTGATTTAATTCGACCCCGGGGTGAAATATCGTTTAGACTCAACGTGGGCGCCCTCGCCCCGCAGCCGCACTCGATGCGACTACTCACTCATGCTTACGCAATAAGCGAAGAAAACCCTAGATTGAAACATGCTTCTGAATACGAAATAAACAAAAGATACGAATTAAACAAGTACCAAAGAATAACTTTATTAAAGAACGGGAATTAATAACGAGTTACCGGAATGCGAGTAATTGAACAAAGCTTGAAAACTTGAAAGGAAAATCTCCAAAGGAAAAAGTCGGCTCCTCAAACGGAAGAAGAACAAAACAAAGTTGGGAACCCTAATTCGACCTCAAAAAGAGGTATTTATGTCTTTCCCGAAGCCCAAACACGTGGCAAAATCACCGGCCCATTTAAGCTAGTCGATATCGATACAGGCTTTTAGCCGTATCGATACCCAGACATTCTGTTCGCAGATGATGCCCACGGTATCGATACAGGACAATACATGTATCGATACCGAGCCTCTAAAATTGACTTTTCAGCTTTTTGGTCGTCCTTGCTTGGGTCCCACCGGTTCCCCGCATGCCCGAAGCCTTGTGACTACTTCCCGTGCTCCTTTTGGCCCGTTTCCTACAAAATGAACACAAACACCAAAAACAAAGGACAACACCGCATCAAGTGGAAGATGAAATAAATCGCGCCTCTAATGCGCTAATTCGCCCTACTTAGGCGCTTATATCTTGAGATATTGCGCGCCTATCATCTTACATATTTGATCTTGGGCCATGCCTACTACAATCATCACAAGCTATTGCCAAAAAAAAAAAAAGAGGAAGAAATATGATCTTGAAGTTTCCCTAAATCTAAAATGAAAGATTTTCTTTAGATATATTGTGGTACTTTCGAAATTAAATGAAAATGTAAGGGTTATAATATTATTCCAAACATATACATATATATCTGGGTGGGTATCGGGGTGGGGTACTACCACCCCCTATCCTAACGTGGTCGGGTTTTCATTTTTTTTTTTCCCTAACCCTACCCTTTACCCAAAAAATTAGACCCTAACCCTACCCTTTACCCAACTAATTAGAAAAAACCCTTCCCGTTACGGGACGGGGCAAGGCGGGTTTGGGGTGGGGCGGTTATGATTGCCATTCCTAATAGAGTTTTCTACTTTAATTTAAATATTTATGCAAAAAGCGTTTTAGTTGAAACATTCAATAGCATGTATTGCATGGATTTGAGTAAAATTCTTATGATAGGCACTTTAATTCTTTTTAATTTTGGGGGAGACAAATATTAATCTAGCCCGATTTTTTGTAGTTTTATTCTATATGTTCTATAAATTTAGTCTATGAATTATACGAATGTTTCATCACCCGTGCATAGCACGGGTTTCCTACTAGTATAGGAGTAATTTACGTAAGAGAAAGCTGGTAGGGCCTAGAATTGGTCTCTCAAAGTGCACTTCCCGTTGACCGTTGGCCTACCCTTCCGCTTTCCATATATAAGGACACTCAGGGTGAGTTTGTCGTTCGCTAAAAGCAAACTTTTAGCACCCTCAACTCTCATTTGTTAAAAGTATTAAAGTAATTTTAACAATTTGTTTTTAGCAAAAAGAATATATGAGAGAAAATTGACTTTTAGCAACTTAACTTTTAATGATAAAACGTATAAAAGTTGAGTTTTAACCTGGCGAGCTGGAATTGTCTCCTAGATCCATGATTCTGAATAAAAAAGTTGGTACATTTAGATCACATACTTGGATTAGATTGAGTTGATTTTTAACCAGGCCACTCCAAAACATATTTTGAAATTAATGACCAGTTTTGATCATTTGTGTAAGATTAATGACCAGTTTTGATAATTTGTGTGAGACCCAAAAACAGGCCCCGCATGCCAGTCTGTACATGGTCAGTACCATTTTCAACGGTACCCTTTGGGTAAACTTCACTTACAACCCCTATATTCGATCAATATCACACTGTCATCCCCCTTATTTTATGAAACTAGCATCGGACACGTACTTTGCACGTGCTCAATACAGATCACAGTAACCTATTAATATGCTACTAACACCATATGTTGCAGAACAATATGTATAATATGCTTTTGTGCATGGTACTATTCTACTGGTAATTTAGGGGTTGTTTGGGAGTTTCATTTTTAGCTTTTCATTTTAACTTTTTGTCTTTCTAGACTATGGTCAGAATGTATTTTGAATCTGATAGGAGTGTTTGGGAGAAGTGTGCAGAATACATTTTGTAGGTCTTTTTTGTTAATCAAAATGGGAGGAGTGCAAAATGAGAAGTCAAAAAGCTCCTCTCAACCTATTTTTGACTTCTCTTCTCCAAACTCAAAACCAAAAACTCATTTTCGCATAATGTGTTTTCACTATAGTGTGTCTAACACCTAGAAGTAGAAAATGAAAAAACCAAAATGCAAAAAATAGGTGGCTAAACACCCATAATGGGAGGCTACTTTACCACAACTATATACTAGCACACCACACGTTCTCTATTTTGTTGTGCAAGATGTTTTGTTAATAGAACTTCTTAATTTTCATTTCAATGCAAAATACTGTGTTCCAACTTGAGAAATTATCACTATTAATTTATGTTGGTTAATAAGGTAAAGTCACTAGATTAATTTTTTCATATTTCTCACTCTTTTTACTCATAAACCTGACAAACATTTTAGGTATTCAAATTTTTTCCAATATTCCCCCAACTACTTTTATGTATATGAAGCCTTTTTTTTATGATGTAAGGTGTCTTGGGTCAGTTTACGTGCACCTCATAAATTAATTTTAATGTGATCCCAAAAGACCACTTGTCTTTTACGAGTAGTATTTTCAACCTTATTAATTATGAGGCCCGGTGACTAACTCCACGGGACACCCCAGCCATTAAAATTGGTTTGAACAACCGGCATGATTTTGATTTTGATTCTATTATGTTGATTTGGTTTAGACGTGTTTGATTTTGGTGATGGCTGAGGATGGGAGAGGTGATTTGACAAACTCTTTTCTCGCTTTGTCAAAACTCTTCCACCTGTGAATTAATGGTGTTTGAATGAGGGGGTGGTGTGTGAATTTTTAAAAATGCACATCAAAAAAATCCTTTTTTTGTCTCTACATAATTTCCTATGAATCTCATTTATAGATTTTTTAAATGAATTCTAAAAATATATGGTTTATGAAAAATTGATATGCATAGATAGTACAGTATAGTTTTCCTTAAAAAAACAGTCACTTTTAATTTTTTTGTGCCATTTTTTTTTGTTTTGTCTTTATTCAGAAACAATTTGTGTTTATTAGTTTTGCAACAAATTTATATGGGCTATTTATTCGTCTCGAGGAGGGGAATCAAAAATGTAAAAATTTATAGCCGAAACTCAAAATTTTCTTGAAAATCCAAGAAATTTTTTTAAAAAGCCCCAACTTTACGCCGAGAAAATTGAATAAAAAAAAAACCCCAAAAAAGTCAACTGACACTGGTGAAGCGTCCAAAAGGTAGCTGGGCTTTCTCCAAACCCATATCAACAAAATGTTCATTTAAGTCTTCGCGTTGGGTTAGAAATTAGCCCACTCAATTAGTCACATTGGGCCTGTGTCACAATAGCCCAGTTAATTAAACTCTTTTTTTTAGTGAGCAAGTTGAACCCAGGTTTTATTACGGACCGGTACAAAAAACAAATATTTATTACCACTAAGGTCAGTCACTCTTTTTTAATTACCATTAAGGTCACTCTTTTTTAATTACCATTAAGGTCACTCTTTTTTGGGGTTTAGGCACTTACGCCCTGTTTGTTAGGGGTATATAGAAGGTGGATATAGAGAATGGCCGGATATAGAAATCCTGGGGTTTTATATCCGGTGTTTGTTTCTATTTTGCTACCCGGATATAATATGGCTGGGATATGCATATCCCCTTGCAAGGGGATAAAACTTACCCAGTCTAAAATATATCCGACCAATTATTACCAATCAGTCCTTTGGGCCCCCACCCTTGCCTCTGCGGCATCTTTTTCCTGAGAGAGATGTGGAGGTCTGCCACATGCCCCACACCCCACCAATTGCATTACTTTTTTATTTATTTATTTGGGATAAAATGAACATTTTACATTATACAATCTCTCATAACCTCCTTCTACAACAACAAAACAAACACAATAACTTTTGATCTCCCCTTCTAAAATAATACCCCTCCAACTATATCCACCTCTATATCCCCCTCTTATTATATCCCTCTTCCTCCCTCATATACATATCCCTTTAACAAACAGGGCGTTAGGGTGCACTTTCCTATTATATGGTTTTTAGTAGTTTAGGCACTTTCATAGGGTACCCTAGGGTTTAGGTTTAGGGTGCACTTTCCTATTATAGGATTTTTAGTGGTTTAGGCACTTTCATAGGGTACCCTAGGGTTTAGGTTTAGGGTGCACTTTCTTATTATAGGGTTTTTAGTGGTTTAGGCACTTTCATAGGTTACCCTGGGGTTTAGGTAGGGTGGGTAGGGGGAGAGAGAGAGAGAGAGAGGGGGGGGGACAGACGGGCTGCCAGATTTTCTTCCGGAAAAAATTGGAGCGGGATGAGCATTTGTCGCTAAAAATGGAGCGGCTGGTAAATTTCCCCTTGAACCCATTCTTGAGTCCAGTGAAGCTTGGGCTTTCTCCAAACCCATATGAGAAAAGACGAATAATAATAGCCAGAAATTAAGAATATTTAGAAAAGACGAATAATAAGACCTGAAAACTCTTTTCTTTCTTTTCATCATTGGTAATTTTTAGTTTTTGGTCCTAATTTGTTAGCATAGGCATCCAACATTATTCGAAATTGTGCCACTAGTTTGAGTCACGTAAATTATTCTTCTTAATGAAACATATATGAAGGGATGGATTTTGTTTCAAAGTGATAGAATTTGAAGCACAAGATACAAAAATTGGGTAAATTCCTCTTGCCCACAATTAAGGATCTGAAAATTTGAAATATTACTTCACCCTAAGTTTAAAGAACACATATTTATTCATTCGTCGGAAAAAAAAAAAAAAAAAGAGAAGTTGAAATAGTAACAATGAAATTAGCAAAATAGTAAGGAAATGTTACAATACAGCGATTAGTGTACCATATATCTCTCTAACAATGTGGTAGATTTGATGGAAGCAGCAAAGAAGTCGACAGCGTGGGCCTGAAAATGCTTACATGGACCAACTCGATGTCAACAATGCCTTTTTGGATGGCTTTTTATCTGAAAATGCTTACATGGACCAACCCCAGGCTTTATTGATCCTAGCAAACCTCATTATATTTGCATTATACGGCATTCACTTTATGGTTTGAAACAAGCACCGAGAGCATGGATCACTCGGCTCTCTTCATTTTTACTACAACAAGGTTTTCTGCATCCAAAATGGATTCCTCGTTAATCCATCACCATAATGACGTACATTCGGGGTTACATAATCATCTGTGTGTGATATTCTAATCACGAGTAATGTCTCCAGCCACACATCTTCTATTATAACAACATTGAGATCAGAATTTGCCCTCAATGATCCGGTTTCTCTCTTTCCACTGGCTCTACTCTTTGGTGCGGCATTGTTGCCGTATTTCATGCCCAGACCAAATATATCGAAATTGATTTTCATTTCGTTATGTTGGAAAAAATGTTTACTTTTTGTGTTAGAACTAAAAATACGAATGCAATAAAATTAGAACTCGAAACCTGGAAATCGATGAAAATGAAAAGGTGATTAAGGCGAGTGAGACACTCTGTACTTAAGACAGATTCGCCCCCGCTAGGGTGCTTACGGTTTGCATGGACGTCTATCTCCCAACACTACTTGATCTTCACCGAACGGAAGTAGCACTCCAATCTGTTCGGTAGGCGAACCAAACTTGTGTTTGTACTCTCTCATATGAAGACTAGAAAATACAAGGAAAATCCAATCCAATAAAATGAATGAAGGACACACTATTTATAGACTAACTTGTGACTCTACGAATAGTCACCAAGGGAAGAGGCACATTTGTTCATAAAGGGCGCATCCGTCCACAATGAACACTTGCCACTCAAACGACACGACTCCAAAAGGTGTCAATTTACATTCACACCTAAAAGGAAATATTACATCCTATAATATTTTCCAACAATCCCCCACATGAATGAAATTGACTCGATAACAAATGCAAAATTAATGCAAATAACAGAGAGAGTACATGTGGAAATTTCCTACATGGGGTGAGGTAGCTTTTGGCTTTGAACCTCGCCTTGTGAATAACTATCGGACTTACTAGCTAACCAGTGAACGCGATGTCTTGACCTATTCAGCCGTTTGTGTAAGCCAAGACAATAGTCAACACACAGATTCTTTCCGAACACAGTTGGTTCTTACGGTTGTGCCCATTTTGGCCCTGGAACACGCGACTGGTTTCAGAGAGTGTTTTTTAAAGAATTCAGCCTTAAAATTCTCATAGAAGCGGCCCACTTCACACTCACATAGGTAATCTCTTATTAAGAGTATCCTACTATACCCCACTTGGATTTACCAAGGTATAAGAATCATTAAAAGTTAAAACTTAACCTAAATCGCTACAGGCATCACTGTTTCACCATAGGAATGAGTTGGAGAGAGATATCTCCTCAGTGATACTCCTAACTCTCATATAACTCGGTTGTCCCGTTGAACCTAGATCTTGGGATCTCCAGTCAACTAGGTTGGGTTGCCATTATAGAGACTATTAATTGGTAGGCTTTAAACTCATTCCCCTCAATGATCATTTGTTCTCTAGTCAAAACCATTTGGTTAACGGATCCGTATTTTATTATTGACCTTAATGGTGCTAATTTCAATTGAGAACAAAGTGTTGTATGATATTGTGTCTGCAATTATCACGTCAGGACTTACCATACTATCTCGTGCCTTCCTAACGTTGAGTGTCAAACTTATGAACACTAAACAAAGAATAATCTGCAAATTTTTAGCACAGAATTAAATTACTCGTCTGAGTAATTTTCAAAAAGCATGTATGAGTTACTTGCAAAAAAATCGCATTATTTGCACAAAAAAAAAAACACCACTTCCCCCACAATTATGTGATAATCTAGAATATTCACATAATCAACTATAGTTTGACATGATTGTTTTAAGTCCGGACAGGTATAAATGTCACAACTATTAACTCATACTTGAAACTCATTCTTTACTGAAAACAAATGTTTAACGGTGCATGTCTACAAAATCGAGACTTACCGTTCTTCGTAGTCCTCTATGCCTTTCCAACTACCGATGGCCATCGTATTATAAATCTTGGCACAAAATTGAACCACAATAGAACATCCTCTAAGAAATGGCTTAGTCACTCCACTTACTAGCTTTTGTCTAACGCAATGAGTTGATCAGGCTCCATTGTAGACATTGCTATACACGCGTGAGGATTTCCAAATCACTGTTGCACTCCAATTGTAAACTTAAATCCACCCTTGGATTCTAAAAATTTAAATTGGATATTCATATCACAATACTTTATTCTTCAAGTATAGTTGATATCTCCAAAAGTGCAACAACTAGTTTAACTCTTTGTGAAAATTATACATTTTGCTTCCCCCACAATTCTGAAATCAAATTCAGAATTTATCGAAATAATTTCCGCAGTTTATGACATGACATAACCAAATGTCAAAACTCTCTCTTCATCTCTTTGTGTTTCTAGACACATTTGTAATAAACAACCCCCACATCGAGTAACTCATCCAAAATCGAGTAACTCTTTACTCAAATTTCCACCCTTTTTTTTTCCCCCAAAAAAAAACTGCCATGATTTTATGTTAAATGGAACATGCATTCCAGATATGTACTTTTCCATGTTCATTGGATACTCTCCATAGCATAAAAATCGACTCCACTTTATTTAAAAAATATCTCGTGGGGCATAGTTATTTGATAACTAGAAAACATTCAAAAAGATTATAGAAAATAAAATATTCTAAATCTTAGATAAACGCCAAATCAAACATAGCCAACCTATCTGCTATGTTTATCGAAACTCAATTTCAAAAATCCAAAACATAAATTTGCATGTTTTATGTTTCCAACCAATTTGGCCCAAGTGACTTATTGAAAAGTCATAGGATTGTTCACCAATGGTCACATCTCTTGATATAAACACAATAATCACAGCCCTTAGTTTAAACTTAGCGGTCACATTCCTTATTTTGAGCCAATCGGTTACATCTCTTGATGTAAACTAAATAGTCACACCTTTTAGTGTAATCTCAATAGACACACCTTCTGGTTTAAACTCAAAGGCCATATCCCTTAGTTTGAATCCAAGGGTTATATTTCTTAATTTAAACTCAAGAGTCACACCATTTAATTGAACTCCAAGGGTCACATATCTTCATCTATAAAACAAATCCATAAGTCACCACATAGTTACATGTTTTTATGAAGAGGCACAAATCGCCTAAATTAAGTGACCTTTCCAGAAGTCACAACCCAAATGGAAAAGTGTATCAGAGGATTTTTTTTTTTCCCCTATGCATGATAATTGCAAATTAGTCACTATATGCAATATGCAATTAGAGGAATAGCATGAAGCGACTAGAAACGGACGAACAAACACAGGCTAAGTACAAAATATGCAAATCTATGCCCATAGATCAAGATCACATCTGAAAATCATAAATCCTATCAAATTTAAATTTAACATGCAATCGACCATGTCATCATTTAGGGGATACAAGGTATCTTAATTGTATTCTCTAACACCATTAATCTGTCCTTATAAAAATACATGATCATTTTGGAACAGGGTGGGTGTCCCTATAATCCGTCACACGAGTTGAACGGAGTCTGCATGCATGCCTCCAACGAAAAATAACCGTTAGTGTAAAACCATTCGCAATGGTAAGAAGTGACAAGACATAACCTTTCGTAAGGTCATGTTTGTTACCAACTCACACCAAGTTCATATCAAAGAAGAATACCACATCTCACCAATCGGTGCAAAGACACAGCAAATTAACAAAAAATAAAGGAAATCCAAGTTTGGTTCCAGAAACTCTAACAATGAATTGTACATGAAAACCGTGTAGCCACGGGGATTGTTCTAGACAACACAAGTGGACTGATCCAACCATGAAATTAACTAAAATGTTCATACATATCCGATCAAAATCCGAATAACTTCTACCAGCACCAGCAAGAAATTTGTATTCTGTTCATTTAAACGGTTCGGCCTATTCCATTAATTTATAGTTTATCATATCCAATTAAGACTATAAACGCCACATGCAAGCATATCAACAAACAAACGGCAATCCATTATCTACGCATAATGATAGGCAGAATAAACACAAAAAGTAACGAAAAGAATCTGTCTTAAGATTGTTGGAAAAAATGTTTACTTTTTGTGTTAGAACTAAAAATACAAATGCAATAAAATTAGAACTCGAAACCTGGAAATCGATGAAAATGAAAAGGTGATCAAGGCGAGTGAGGCACTCTGTACTTAAGACAGATTCGCCCCCGCTACGGTGCTTACGGTTTGCATGGACGTCTATCTCCCAGCACTACTTGATCTTCACCGAACGGAAGTAGCACTCCAATCTGTTTGATAGGCGAACCAAACTTGTGTTTGTACTCTCTCATATGAAGACTAGAAAATACAAGGAAAATTCAATCCAATAAAATGAATGAAGGACACACAATTTATAGACTAACTGGTGACTCTACGAATAGTCACTAAGGGAAGGGGCACATTTGTTCATAAAGGGCGCATCCGTCCATAATGAACACTTGCCACTCAAACAACACGACTCCAAAAGGTGTCAATTTACATTCACACCTAAAAGGAAATATTACATTCTATAATATTTTCCAACACGTTATTCGATTACAAATCACAAATACATTCTGGAAAAAATATAATTACAGGAAGTCAGGAACTGTATTTGATCAAAAGAAAGCAGAAACTGTAGGTAGCTTAGGATAGAAAACTGAGGCTTCCCTTAAGACTGATTTGCCACCTCAGCAAAGGTACTGGAGGATTTTTTCTACGTCTATCTCCCAGTGTACAATGGCTCTACACAGTCGTAACAACATCATGCTTGACTATTCTGGCGAACAGAACTGCAATTCTCTCTCCTAAGGAAGGAATTCTCGAACGTAATCGAATGTAGGGTTCTAGAAATTTGAGGTGTGACTGATTTGATGAAAAAGGAACCAATATAATCGTTCATGGGAACCTTTTAGCTGCAGGCTAATAGAAAGGGACCATCAATAGGAAGTTAAATACTGGAATAAAGTCTAGCAACTGAAAACTCTCAAGTTTCTCTAATCAAGGAAAATTGTGATAGAAATGTAAAGAGTCTCTCAATCTCTTTAGTTCCTATACAATGTGAGTCCAATCCATAGATCCCCAATCCTCATTAGACCAATAAGTCCAAGTACAGAACATTCAAGGTGTAAAATAAGGCATATCCAACCACAACGCTAAAACCAAGCCAATCACGCCCACAACCCAGGTCAAGGTCTGGGCGGGCAGCAACACATGTGGTATTTGGGTTGAAACTTACTTTATCCTATCTCTCGACAAAACTTGGGTGCGTCAAGGGCCTAGCCTCGAATGTCAACTTCGGTTAAATATACCTATCAAAGTTCACAACTTTGACCAATGTGGGATGAGGAGCAAAGAATGATTTTTCATCTTCCAAACGGAACCGAGGGAGGTGTTGTGCACCCCCGTGCTGTGTGGCATGTTGTGCATTCTTCGGCCGTCTGATCATGTTTTGGACAGTCGGATGTGTTTTAATTTTTTACCGACCAAAAAAAATCAAAATTAAATTAAAATTACCAAACACATCTGAGCCGTTCAAAACACAATCAGACGGCCGAGGAGTGCACAACGCGCCGCACAACACCCCCTGGATCCCTTCCAAACACACCGACTTTGGGAGACAATTTCTTCCTCATGGCTTAATGATTTTTTTATTATTTCAATGATTTTCATACCCCCATACTAAGAGTATCTAAACCCACTTGGATCTACTTTATGTGATGTGGGTCCCACTTAATTGAGGTCACAATCCTAAAAACAGTATTGTACAAAGAGATTAAGTTATTTCCACCGCCGCTGAAAATAAAAGTTTCCTCCAAATCAATTGCATTGCGTTATATGTCCAAACAGTGGTTCTAGATGGTAAAATGTCACGCCCTCATTTTCACCAAAACAAAAATAAAAGAATTTCAACAACAAATAAGTCAAGTGATAAGATTTCCATAAAATAAAGTACATCATTAGCCCATTGGCCATCAAATGTTCGGGCACCCTTGCCCCAAAGATGAAATCAAATAATATCCTGTAATTCAAATATTCGGGCACCCTTGCCCCAAAGGTGAAGTCAACAAAATAATGTTCGGGCACCCTTGCCCCCAAGGTGAAATCGAAATAATATCATATAAGTTATTACAAATCTAAAGTCAAAAGATGGTGAAAAATTAGAGTTACATTATCATCTCTCCAAAAGAAAGTTTAATGCATAGAAGATGAATAAAATAACTCCATGCCATGTATGCTCATCATCCAAGTCATGCACTCCAAACCATGCACGATCAAAGCTGGGTACCTGAAAATGATAGGGTGAGCACACATGCTTGTAGGAGAAGTATTCTACTAACGTTAGGTGTATGAATATGATACATGCACATGGAGGCAAGATATATCCAAAGGATGTTCATGTGCAAGTCCAAGTATCCAAGTAAAAGAGAAGGGATTTTTTAAAGTTCCAAAGTACCCAAGTGACTACCAAGTATCCACCCACAACCCATGTGTTCAAAGTCCTTTCTAAGTGTCCAAAACACCACCCAAGTAACCAAGTTCATCACACAAGTTTAAAATCAAGTTTACACATCAAGTTTCGACATGACACAATGGATAGTTCAAAGATCTCGTTTCTCACTTCATTCATTGAAGAAAAATCATCATTTCATTTATACTAGGGATTTAAATCCCTTTGCTGGATTCCATAGGCTCCGCGTGCCTCTGCCAGATTCTATAGGCTCCGCGTGCCTCTGCCAGATTCCACAGGCTCCGCGTGCCTTTATAAAAATTTCATCAAATGATGACATTGGTTTTAAACATCTAATTTTTCAAACATTCTATTCAAATTCCATGGCAAGTCAATTTTTTTTAAAAGTTCATTTGACAAATTCACATCTTTCCATAAAAAGGGGTTACACACACACCCACGCACGCTTTCTAAAAACCTTCGAACTTTCATGTGACGTAAGATGACATATTTGTTTATAAAATCATAGTCCTCGAAAATAACAGGGGCAGCAGCTGGAAAATATGGAGCAGCAGCAAATGAACAGTAAACAGTGCAGATTTTCACCTCTAAGGTGTGGAATTTCAACCCAATCACAATTGAAATAATTTAGGCTCAAATTGGAAATGCTAGGCAACAATTAAACATGGAGGGAGGTCAATTTCACTCCCAATTTCACCAAATAACAAGCAATTTCATAGATCAAAGAATCAAAGTGGGAAAACCCACACAAATTGGGGAAAACATGAAATTCAAGGAAATTGAGGCCAATAACCAATTATATGCAACAAATCACAAGCATTCAACTAGAGAGAGTAGACATTGTTCCCCTACCTCAAGGATTTGCTTGAAAAATGAAGATGAGTGAAACCCTAGGTGTAGAAAATCCCAAATCCCGAAATGTGAGCTTCTGGTGCGAATCCAAGGTGAACCGAGCTCCCCACGACGCGTAGAACGTGAAAATAGCCTTGGTTCTTGAAGTGGTCATGAGAGGAGGGAGAGATTTGAGCTTGGAAGGTGTAACAATGGAGAAGAGAGAGGGGCCAATCGGGTGGAGAGGGAGACGAGAGAGTTATGTTTTGTTTTTTTCCAAAATTCTCCCATATACTACATATTATAACCCTCTAATTACACCTCCCATCCAAATGTCACTTGTGTATATAAAATGTGACCCCATCCTACTAATTTCAAACCAACACTTAGCCTATTAATATATATCAACATTCCTCACAAAACCGCAACTTTTATTTTCAAAAAGTAATTAAATTTTCCGGGTCTTTACACAATGTTCCAGCACAATACTTATTTTCGTAAACCAAACTTAAGTAAAGAATGTTTTCTTTACTTTAATTTATTTATGAAAATAAGGAAGTACCCCCCATTTGGAAACAATGACATTTCCAAAATTTTGAAATTCTAATCACATCAAAATCCCATTCCCCCACTTTTAGTACAAAACCGAAAAACGGCACATTTTTCTTCGAAGAAAAAGGGCGAAAGACGACTTTGTCTTACTCAAAAATAACTTCCAATTATACCATTGTGATTAGAAAAAAATCCAAGGAACAATTACCGGGACTTTTTATTGGCCAAATCAAAATTTCTCTAAAAAGTGATTTTTCATACGGGTCCTTACATTAAACATGGACATGTGGCGTAATGCAATTAATTTGGAGGAAACTTTTGTTTCTACCGGTGGTGGAAATAATTTAAACTCATGTAGGAAACCATTTCTACAATCCCCATGAATGAAATTGAAAGAAACTGAGATGAAACGCAACACAGAAGACTCAGAGGGGTAGTATAGAGGATAATTCCCTTATGCATAGGGATGGCAACGGGGCGGGTTAGGGCGGGTTTGATGATCCCGGCCCCAACCCTAAAATTTTCAAACGACCCTTAACCCCCCCCTAACCCAACTGAGTAATTTATGGGTACCCCTGCCCCCGCCCTTATCGGGTATCAGATTTATCCGCCCCGCCCCTATTTTATTTCACATATTAGTAAATTATATTTTAGACTCCAATATTATTGAGCACAAATGGTAAAAGTTCACAAAAAAAAAATTTACAACTTAACCAAAATCTACCTAATGTTGTATTTTAGTTATAAGAATAAAATTTAATGCATATAAGGGAGAAAATATAATTTCATATATACATATAAGAGTATATAAATATAGTTATACATATATATGTATGTCGGGGCGGGTAATATCGGGGCAGGGGGACCATACCCCTGCCCCTACCCTAACCCTGGCGGGTTTTTCAAAATCACCCCCTGCTCCTACCCATTACCCAAAAATTTAGAAAAAAAATCCTACCCTATCGGGGCGGGGTAGGGCGGGTTCGGAGCGGGGCGGGTTGAATTGACATCCTTACTTATGCAGATAGGTACTAGCTTTTAGCAAATAGTTTCCATTCCAGTACTTGGAGGTCTGATTCGTATTTGTCAGAAACCTTGGGGGTAAATTTTGTAATTTAGTCTGAAAATTATTCACCGAAACATTAGCCCTGTGAATCTGCTGCGACTTCGTCGCTCAGTTTGGGCGGGTAGCTACAGTGCAAAAAATTATGAGCAGCGACGCAGAAATGGGCGATGCCCCCGTCGTACACGGCGTCGCCCCCGCCTTGGACGACGGTCCTTCTACTGCTACCGCTGCTGGCGATGTTGAAGGACAGAACGATGAGGTTTTCGATGCGGCGGCGGTCGGAGAGGGAAGCGGAGGCGGCCGGCAGGCGGGGAAGAAGTACGGGGACAGAGTTAAGGGCCCGTGGTCGCCGGAGGAGGACGCGGTGCTGAGTCGGCTAGTGAGTAACTTCGGGGCGAGGAATTGGAGCTTGATCGCCCGAGGAATTGAGGGGAGATCGGGGAAGTCGTGCCGACTCAGGTGGTGTAATCAGCTCGATCCTAACGTCATGCGCATACCTTTTACTGGTAAATTTCGTGTTCTCTTAACGGTCCTTGAATTAGATTTCTGTTTTGGATCTGTAGAATCTGCAAATGATTCCTTGAACACTCCTGCAAAAGGGTTGTACCGATGTGCAAAATTATGAATGCTAGCGGTGGCGGAGCCACGATTTTTTGACAGGGGTGGCGCTGTTCGATGGAAATTACTAGTATGGTTGCATGCTCTTGGCATAAGGTCAAGTGTAAAGCTAGATTTTGTTCTGAACTTTGAAAAATAAAGACTAAAGAATTTTTCCAACTCTCATTAAGATATTATCTTTATAATCCAAACAGTTTATTTTTTAAATCGCTTTTTCATCATTGTTTGTATAAAAAATCAAGTTCTTTGAATACCAGTTGGTATCTAATTGACTTCTGCTAGTGTAAAATAACTTCTTCTTTTAGGGAACCGCGGTGGCAAATGGCTCCCCACTCCATACACCTCCGCCCCTGAGTGCTAGTGGTACAAGTTATGAAATAGTATGGAGTTGGTTATGGCTTATGAGTGGTCTGTGGTAGTGATTTGCTGAACTATAGGTTGCTGGTCTGTGGTAGTGATTTGCTGAACTATAGGTTGCTAGTCGTCTAAGTTAAGAAATAGGAAGTTATTGGTTATGAATGCTAGCGGTTCATGTTCTGAATTAATTTTATTAAATGAATGATGGGCAAAGTTCACATAAACAAAAACGAAAACCCAATTTTGAGCAGGAATTTATCTAATCAATGTAGAGCCCAATTTAGTTATGAGATTTTTTGGCCCAATTTGGTCGTGTTATGGATCCATGCGGCTGAATTGATGAATTGTATATGGTGCATGGGAGTGTACTGGAACAGGTCTATATACTTATGTATGTGTTGTAATTGGGGTGCTTTTATTTTAGGGGATATATACAGAAGTTTGCACTTGCATAGTTGCATCAATTTCTTTACCTTGTAATGAATTGTTAATAAAGTGTTTCTTTTCTCTCTCTGCCTGATAAGTTTGGTTTATTCTCGTTGTGGTGGGATTGGTGTAGCGAATGTAGCAGACCAGCCTTTTTCGTTTTTGAGAAATTTACAGTATACACCCTGCATACAGTAAGAAAATCTTGGATTTTATGGTGGACTTTGCAAACTACTGTGGTATAGTTACATGCGAAGAGGTGGACCATAAGAGAAAATTTTGAGTTTGTTGATTTTCTCTTATGGTTCAGTTTGTTGTTAGTGAAGTTTTGAAGTTCATGACAAAATTTGTTATGATTTTTTGTGATACTTGTTACGAGCCATTGTCGTGTAGTACAAACCATTGTGTGTGGACAATGGGCATACAGCATGTACTTTTGACGGTTGTTTACCGTAGCTGGATCCTTCAATTTTGCCTCTTGTTGTTTAAAGTATTTTTTTACCACTAATTGTTTATAATGTTTAGGTTTTACTTAGTTTTTTAGCGTAAAGGATTTCGCCAATTTGTTTCCGCTTTGTAGGATTGATGTTTCCTTCTTCAACTGCCATCACTGTGTTTTTCCGCCCCGTAAAGTAACTTGTCTTTGCAATTTGGGTTTTTGAGGATTCAGATTGCTGACTTATGTTAAACTTAGATTTCATGCCTTTTTAGTTTGCACTTCGACAGAGATCTTTGCCTAAGTTTGAAACTTCGAAGAGTCAATGAAAGACCAATGACGTGGTTTTCAGATGTCACCATATGAACTTAAGCCAAAGAATATGGAGGAACAAGAAAAGGGGGCAACCATAGACAAGACACTCTAGATACTAATTTGGGATTCTCATACTCAGTCTGTTGGCGATACTTGTCTTGTGCATTTTGTCATGTAGACGTGGAATGCTTATGTGAGTTTAGAGCAACACACAGGCATTACCGAGTACTAGTAGAGACTAGAGAGTCTATGTGATTATTAGACTGTATCCGCTACCTTGTAAGCGTAGTTCGTATATTCATGGTTGATTTGTTAAGACCACTATAATTTTACGATACCATTGTCTTGAAGTTGTTGTAAGTTGTAAGTTGAGGTAAGTCCATATTTTTTATTCCTGGATAAAACATTTTGATGGCCCAATCGTGTTTGGTCATGTCAACACTAATTCATTGATCTCAAAGGAATCCTGTTGTGCGATATGCTCAAGTATTTCTAGTCTTTCCTAGATCAGTATCCACAAGCGTAGTCAGTTGAACAGAGCCTTATTTATGTTTGAGTACCATTTACAGTGCGTAGTCTATCGTATTTTTGTTTGAAAATGAGCTAGCCCAAGGAAACTGAATTTGTTACAGATGGAAAGGTCTTTTACATGTATGTCTTGTGCAATGTGCTAGCAATCATTGATGTTAATGGAAGTAAAATTCTTAGTTTGCTGCACTGTTTTTCTGAAATGTAAATACAATGTGCTTTTTTCAGATGAAGAGGATCGCTTAATAGTTAAGGCCCATGCTATCCATGGCAACAAATGGGCATCAATTGCAAGGCTTCTGCCTGGTAGAACAGACAATGCAATCAAGAACCACTGGAATTCTACCCTTAGGCGGCGGTCCATGGGACGTTTCAAGTTCAATTTGGAATCCAGCTCTGTGGCAGAAGACATTAGCCTCGACAAATCCAAAGCATCATCTGAGGACACTTTATCGAATGGAGATGTTAGTTCATTCAAGCCCTCGGAAGGACAAGATGTCAGCTCTAGAGTAAGTTTGGAAGAACAGTTTGAAGACAAAGCTCAAAAACAAGGTCAACCTACTAATAAAGTAAATGATCCACCTACTCTTTTCCGCCCTATGGCACGTGTTAGTGCGTTTAATGTATATAATCCTTCAGACAGTCCAGAAACCGTCCCTCCACTTCCACGCCCTATACCCATCCAAGAGCCTTTGGTTCAAGCCTTGAGACCAGATGCTGGGATCTACAAATTGCTTGAAGGAGCTAATGGAGAGCCATTAATACCTCACCGATGTGGCCATGGTTGCTGTGAGTCAAAAAGTAGGGAAAAAACTAGAATTTCTTTGCTAGGGCCTGAGTTTGTCGACTTTGCGGAGCCTCCGTTATTTCCAAATCAGGAATTGGCTGCAATAGCTACGGATATAAGTAACATTGCTTGGCAGAAGAGCGGGTTGGAAAGTAGTAGCGTCAGAGCACTTGAAAACATCAATGTCAGGTTTTCTTCTGGAGGACCTCTTGTCCAAGTGGATCCTTTTGAAGAGAGCAGAAAGAAGGGCCAGTTTAATTTCGAAGAGGGGAAGAACAAGTTAATGGGCATGATGACAGATGTGCTATCGACATCTAATGGTAGGCAACACTTTTCCGTATCAGCTAAAGTTGGAGGCTGGACTTGATATCAGCTAAAGAACAAGAGAGTGCTGTGATCTAGAGAAATTAAGTAAGTCATTTTAGGGATTAAAGTTGAGCCTAGTGCTAGAAGTCATTGAGAAAGGAGATCTATCTAATGGTATAGGTATAAGGTTTATTGAGCGGTTAGTTTTTAAGACGGAATGGGGAAAACCTAACTGATAAAGATGTATGTTGTATTCAACTTATATTTTTTTTCTTCCTTGGTTTTATGCAATGGTGCACCAGTAATTATTATTGCAGCTTCTTTTTCATTAGCATGTAGACACAAAATAGCAGTTCTACTTATGTGTTACAACAGTTCTACTTATGTGTTACAACTGTTGCTCGCATATGAGATACTTCCAGAGGAAATTCGTGGAAATCTTCTTTGCTTTTGTTGTCAGTTTATTGAATCCCCTAACAGTACCTATGCATTTGCAGTGTGCACACAAAGATGCACGTTCACATGCGTGAAAAATGCACTTGCACATTCACATGCACAAGGGTGTGCGTCTAAAGAAACACATACTCCTGCACTTCTACTTACTGCAATTATATCAGATTGCATTTTGGTTGAGTTCAGGCATACTTTTTGTGCAACCAAATAGAAGGTAGGTCTATCTTCAAACAAAGTGCAGCTTTTTGCTGCACCTTTTTAGATATAAAACGTCGTCTTTGGCAGTTTGGATTCAACTAGTAGAGGGGTACAGACATGGCTGCTTATAGTTTGTGTTCCATTACCTGGTATATCTGTGAGTGTAGTGGGCCGAATATTATATGGACCGGACCTTGGGCCAACCAACCTGGACTGAATGTTGATAATCAAGTTGCCAGCCATCATAGCCAATAGGCCGAGTGAAGACTCATCTCGTTCAGTATGGCCCATTTGGCTTGGGAAGTCTTAGATGGGCCGAGCGTACCTTGGCGGAAGACCAAGGAGTGACCCATCCAGTAAGTTCAAGTACCAGGACCTGTTGGGCCGAACGGTCATAGGCCGAAGGAATTGGACCCAGGATGTTTTAGTAGGATTTTCGGGTCTGGTGGTTTCGGTTCCGACCCATGAACCAACCCGAGAAGGCCGTTAGAGGTTTGTTCGAGCGCATGAGAGATGCTACGTGGAATATGAGTAGGTGTTTCCAGAATCTTCTAGATGGCCAACGTGGTAGAGCTTCATTGGCCGTGTCACGTGACCGAAGCGGTTACTCGTGATGTTATGAGCTTGTGGCGAGCACGAGAGACTTGGAGACATCCATGTCCATAAATACCATAGGGATAAACCCTAGAGAGGGACACACTTCTAGATCTGAAATACTTTGTTCTTTGTTCTCTCTCTCTCTCTCTCTCTCTCTCTCTCTCTCTCTCTCTCTCTCTCTCTCTCTCTCTCAAGTACCTGTTTGTCAGAGTGCCTTCCGACAAGTGTGGCCGGGATGGCACTAACTGTTTGTTGAGTGTTGTAGGTTCTAAAGAGACAAGAGAGCTTTGAGGAAGAACCACAGCGGAATCACCCCCACACCCACAGTGAGCAATTAACAAGATAGTGTACAACAACAATAACATAACCCATTTAGTCCCCAATAATTGGGGGTATGGGCAGGGGATGGATAGGAGACAGACTTAACTTTTGGCAATAAATGCACAAAGTGGCTGCTCCCAGAATACCACTGAAATAGATGGATTTGAGACAGACCTAACCTTTGGCAATAAATGCACAAAGTGGCTGCTCACAGAATACCACTGAAACAGTGGTCCCCCTATATTGTCGTGTTTGCTGCAGAATCATGCCCTCAAATCAAAGCCAAAAGGCATCAGAGAGGGCAGACCCAAGAATCATTTTGATTTATGTGCACATTATCATGCTTCTTTCATTCAGCATCCAGAGCATTGACATTGCACAATTATTAACAAGATAGTGTACATGAACAAAATGGATTGTTAGCTATGGCCACCTTATTTTGTTTCTCCTAATGGGGAAGAAGTGGGGGATCTATGAAGCATGAACATTTTACGCCAGGTTGCATACTTTCAAACTTATCCTTTCATCTGTTATTTGCACTAATTTTAGTAACAAGACATACTTTGGCCTCCTTGGAGGCACACATCCACAATGCTCGGACGCACTTAAAGCACCTCACAATGTTGAGGAAACTGGCTTAGGAACCAATTATTACAATTAAAACACCGTGGCATTATACTTCTCAATTCCTCCTCCTCTAAGGTTTTTAGTTTTAAACACTCTGAGTCTAAACTTCCAGTTCATTTGTTAACCAAAATTTAGAATGTGGAAAGAAACAAATGTATTGTATCTGTAGTATAAAAATTTAAGCAAGTATTATTGTTTTCATGCATACATGAAGTGTATATCTATATTTTGTGCCATGTCCCTGATGTGTGGTGTATAAACTTTTTAAGTGGGCAAATCTGTAGCGTGGCATGTCTGTGTCACATTTTTGCTTCTTAGTACGAACTGACTTAAGGGCGCACGGTTGCGGAAGAGATTGTGATAGTGAGAATCTGCTCGTTGGTAACTTCGGGCTTGGATCGGGAGCTTCGCCGACTGTAGACATTATTTAGCAGATGGCTTCTGGGCATGAAAATGGGTCTTTTCTGGTGTAAGGTAATCAAATCTCGTCCTATTGTGTTGAATAATACTTGGATTCAATTATGGCTTCTTAGTTTATACACTATTAGGCAAACTAGGATGTGGGTTTGGCTGGTGGTTGACTTATAAGCCACCTAGCTTGATCCCCTAGCAATTTTAATTTTTAAGTAAAGGTTTTGTTTGGATACCCTTAATTATTAATTGGGGACCCTCCATCCACATGGAAATGCTTCTGTTAGGACTGTATGACATGTATCTTGTCTTTTGTCAATTTGCTGCCAAAACAGAGGAAAAGAAAAAGGGAAGCGGAAATGGCAAATTCAGAAAACCCAAACAGAAGATTCTTCTGCACCTGTTCCCCTTTAGCCACACCACTCACCACAATTCATATACACTTTGTTAGTCCTTCGGTTCGTCGGTGGGTTTGTTCATCACTCAATTGATCAATATTCGATTCGCATAATCAAGTCGCAAAAATGTAATTTCTTGGGAATTTCCTAGTTGTGGCGTGGATGACCTACTTTTGACCGGACCGGGATGGAGATTAGTCAAGACGCGCGTAAGCTGACCCAAACATCTGGACTGTCAGAAAAAAGATCTTTCTCTTGTAATTACTCCACTTGCTCCTCTTTCACTCCTCCAATAATGAGATCCCACCATCTAAGTGTTATAGGTTAAATACCTGACGTTTCAAAAATGCCTTTGTCTTTATGGGTTGGTTGGTTTATGTCTGTTGATGGCGACCAGAGATCATTATTAGTGCAACAAACATTGAGGTGATCCATAATTCACTTTTTTGGGACTGGGGCATCCACCTTCGAGTAGGGCATGTTGTGTCCGTCTTATGGGTGTGAAAATGATCCAAAACCGTTCATTCTGTTTGTGAAAAATTAGATTGATCGAACATTGGTATCTATACAAACGAAATTCTTGTCATAAAGTTAATTCTCAACATCATACTAACCGCTAATGCCATTAATATTTTCCACAACAAACGTGTTTCGTTTATATTTCGTACCAGTGTCCAATTAAACAAATTTTTTACAAGCATTACCTTATGGACGAATCGAGTAACATGAACTGTTGCGATCACAATTTTTGGGCCCGGGACGAGCCCATACTAAAAGCACAGCAAGTCACAGCAGCCCACGGGTCCACTATTTTACCAATTCAGTTAGTTACCTTCGCATTAATACGACTGACTGGATTTGACTTAATTTTTACCTCACTAGAATAATTTTGTTCAACTGAGATCAATTGTTAGAACTAAAGGGTCGGATCCTCTCTAATCCAAGTTTTGAACTAGACGAGATAGTCCTAATTTGGACCATACATTAGTATAATCAATGGTTCAGATTTTCTTAGAAACTTTTACCCGTAAAAGTGAAGTTCAGAAACTCTTAGCAGTAACAGTAAGAGTTTATGAACAAATTTAAACCATTAACTGCAATAAATAGACGGTTTAGATTTGGACTGTTCTGTCCAGTTCAAATTAAGGACTAAATATGATTCAATTCCTAGAACTAATTAGCAAAGTGGATTGAAAATTGGTTTCAAAGAAGAGTCTTTATTGGGATTACAGATTTTCTAATCTTGCCCTTTGAATTTGATGTGGTTGTAAAGAAAGAAGAAATGTGATAGGGGAAGATGAGGGTGGCGATTCTTTGAGGCATTTTGCTTTTGTGTTTTTCACGCAAAGGCATAATAAGCCGAAAACAGAAGATGGGTTCCTGGTGTGCCTAACATAAAGCATACTGTTGGGCCTTCGAGCTCGTCCCAAGTTCAAAATTTTAAATCCGAGCCATTCATAATGTAAAATTCGACGAGTAGAATATATCTATAAAAAAATTAAAGTTGATTGGATATTAACCTATTATCAAAGAACATTGTTCTTTACAAAATAAACCGCAAATATGATTTTGAAAATGCTCTTCAAAATATACTTTATTTTATCATTTCTCAAAAAGTATTTCATTATATCATGAAGCCATCATTATTCAATCAACTTGATTTTTGCTAAGACTCGACTACTTGTCCAAATCTATAATGTGAGTCAGTCAAATTAATATTTACACTCTCGAATTAAGGATATAACAATGTCTGCTATCTTCAGGGGCACAGCAAACCCCCTATGTCTAACAAAAACAATTATAAGGTTCAGCTTATGCATAGGCGGCTCCGCCCTTTGACAAAGGTGGTCGCTTGAAATTTGTTTACAAATAAATGTAAAAAATTTAGTTTTAGTTTAGTATAGCCATTATTGAACACCCTACTCACAAATATTTGAACACCTAGCTCAACAAATCATCCCACAAATCAATTTTATGTAAACAACCAACCAAAGTCTAAAGTCTTCCCGTAGATACTCAATGTACACTCTAAAGACTTTTATATTTTATATTACATGTGATAAATTTATATTGGATTTTGTTTGAACATTTATACTATGAACACTCACCAATACTGGTAATTCACAATAAAAATCCTTAATATACCAATTCAAAATAAAGTGCACACTCTTTACGATAAAAATTAGGGAAGTCAAGAAAAAAAAAAAGTATCTATTGTATTAATATCATCCTATGACTTCTCTCTGAGCAACAATCAATATAAAAAAATAAATATCTATGCAAACCTACTAGGCACACAAATATATATTAGTGTATTTATCCCCCAAGTTAGTTTTACTTGACCCAATAATATAGAATTCGCCAAGAAAAATTGTGACATCTTATATATGAAAATTTTGTATGTATATACTAGTTAGTAGAGCTAGTAGACTTAAGTTAAATGTTGAACACTCTGCCCAAAATTTCTGGAGCCGCCATTGAGCTTATGGTCGTTGTCTTTAGCGGTCCGCTTTTGATTCCACAGAGAGAGACTTTTTTTGAATAATGCCTATAGGTAAATAATCATATCCAGTAGATGAACCTCCAATAGTAGGACATGGTTCACTAACAAAGAAGTCAAGGAAATAGGATTGTTTTTGTTGAAGGTGGTTAACTAACAAAGTTTGGGGGGGATAAATGTAACTAACCCTCATAAAACAGTACTCCATATGTTTTTTCTTTAAGAGCTTAGGAGTTCAGCAATTATTCTTAGTTCAAGTGAGCAAATTGTGAAACTTTATAATTTATAATTAAAGGTGGTTAAGTGCTATATATGATTCTTCTATTTTTGGACTGAAGTTATGAGAGTTCAAAAGAAGTAAAATGTAACCTAAGATATCCAATAGTATCCGTTGATGGTACGTGTTCCAAAGAAGGAGAAGTTTTTGCGTGCCGGGTGGGCACCATGTGACCGTGTCCAAACTCTTTTTTTTTTAATTACTGATAAACTGACCAAAGCATGGAAAATTTATTGGATAGTTTCTCCATATGGCACCGTGAATGTACAAACACCCTTTTAACGCTAAACATCTCAGTCAATATGGATCCCACAAAAATATATGGTATTGAAAAGTTTTGGGACACCACATGTGAGTGTCCCAAGACTACATGGTGGTATCCCAAGACCATTGAACATGGCTGCAAACAAGCCAAGCTGAACGCGTTGCCTTGAGGTTTGGCTCGTTATGGGCTTGGCTTGGGTCATTCCTAGATGAATCAAACTTGAGCTCGAGTTTTAAGCATGTTTACTAAATGAGTCGAACTCGAGTGAGTTTTAATTTAATTCACTTAAAAAAGTCCAGCTCGTTTAGTAAACGAATTGAACTCGAACTTCTCAATAGTAAACAGGCTAGACTTAAGCCCAGTTATTTGAGCTCGACTCGAACTTGAGTTAGGATACTTTTGAATTAGACAAGCTCGAACCATTTCAATACTAGACTCGGCTCATTTGCACTCTAAATTGCAATGAATCAAACCGTGACACTCTTCTATCTCAAAGGAGAAATTTTTCAGAGCCGAGCGGGCATGGTCATGTGATGTGTCACACGCATCTCGGCCATCCAAAAATGTTTTGGACTGTCCACATCTCTCTCTCTCTCTCTCTCTAAAATTTGAGCCATTTAAAACATTTTTAAACGACTAAGATGCTTGCTCGGACCTCCCGTCGGCACTGAAAAATTCCCGTGTACCTCCAAGACTTTGGTTTACTTCCGTCTTGGTCTCATCCCTCTCTCTTCATAATCTCGACTTCCAAATCATAATCTCGACTTCCAAATTGTCCTCACTATTTTTTTCTCCACTCCGTCAATCGATCTTCGCTATGTGACAAAATGGGTGTTAAAAGGGTCACCTAATCCACTACCCAATTCCCCAAATCCCCCATATTTAATCCCTACTTCCCTCATTACCAAAAAAAATCACTCTTAAAATTTCTTTCAACCCTTTCAAAGCTTCATCCTTTGTAGCATTTTTAGTCCTTAATTTTTCCCATTTTAGTTCTGGGTTAATGAAATGCCGACTGTAGATACATCCCACATCGACTTAGAATCCGGCGGCGGCGGCGGCCACCACCGCCGCTCTTCCTCCGCCAGTAGCGACGGCGACACAATCTCCGACGTGGGTTCTTGTTACTCTCGGTTCTACTCCATCGCTGATGGGTCCTACGACGACTACGGCTTCGGTTGTGGGTCTGATCTCGAGAACGGCGTCGTTTCATCGGATTGTGAGGAAAATAATGGGTTTGGTGATGAAATCAAGATAAATTTGGAGAAAGTGGAGAGAGATTGTAGGATTTGTCACTTGAATTTGGAGAGTAGTAATTCTGAGACTGGAGTTGCGATTGAGTTGGGGTGTTCTTGTAAGGATGATTTGGCTGCTGCTCATAAGAATTGCGCTGAAGCTTGGTTCAAAATTAAGGGAAACAAGTAAGTCCAAAATCTATGATTTCCTCACTTATTTGTGTATTTAGGCCTTATCCAAAAACTTGACTTAAAGTTGGCTTTTTTTGAGTTGATGTATTGCAAGAGAATGACCTGTCTAGTAGAACGCAATACGTCAGCTTTGGAAATAAGTTAGTTTTCTTAGATTATCTTAGTTTACCTTCAAAAATTTGAGTATCCCTTGATTTTAGTAAGAATTTTAGTAAACTGAATTGAGTTTAAGGAGTTTTTTCACTCGGATTTTGGTACTAAGTGAAAAAAAAAGGTATCTTAGTAGTTCTGTGATGAACCTTAATTACCCAGGTGTTAGCTTAGCTTGAAATGTCTCTATCTTCTGATTATGTGTTGGAAGGTTATGTTCGGTTGTCCGTAATTTAAGTGTGGAGACTGGAATTTGATTACTAGGAATTAACTACCCACTAATGATAATCTGATGTATGAGGTAATTGCATCAAAAGGTTGGATTAATTTAATTCTCATGTTTAGAATACATTTTGAGAGAAATTGGATAGAGTTCAAACATTTTATTTTATTTTTTGATGGATGAGTCTGAAATCTAAGATTACTATGGGAAATGGCGTAGACCAGACTCTTATTAGTTTTGGAATTTGAGTCCGGGTTGGATTGGTAATCACGAACTAGTAACCGCTTTTCTATGCCTGTCCGTTCCAAACATAGGAAGCATGGAGATCTGGAATTTGATTTTCATTCTCTCTCGAGACTTCTGCCATTCAAATTGAGCTTAGGCGTTTGATTACTATTTAATTCTCAGGTCCATTTTGTCTTTATATAATTTTATTCTTATTTTAGAAGTTTCTTTCGAACTTTCTTAATGAATGGTGTAATGAATATTCTATGAATTTATAGTGTTTAAACTATGAATACTGATCTGATTTCCGAGATTGTTAAATTCAGAGCACAAAGCAGAATTTTGCTCGATTTAAGGGGGATGCATTAGTTTTGATTAGTGGAAGGAAAAGTGAAAAGGATTCTGCTAATTCGACAAGATAAGGAAGAAAAAAAAAGTTAAAGCAAAAGAATAAAGCAGTGTAGGAAGTATCTGAAGGTATTTTCCAAGTACACCATGATTCCTTCCTATTCTGTCCTCTTTTTGAAGTTCATAGAAATCTCTGTCACACCTGAGATTCTTTTCCCCTTTATGGAAGTGGGAGATTTGACCCCTTATTGAGGAATTTTTCTATGGTACACCAAAATGGTTTTGGTGTATGGTATCCGAAAACTAAGTATTCCAGATGCCGTGGTAAGTATTCTATATGCAGTGGTAAGTATTCCAGATGTTGAAAACGGGCACCAAAACGGAGTAGTTTGGCATAAAACAAGGTTTTTTCGCCAAAGCATCTGGAATACTTACCACTGTGTAGACATTCATTTTTTGGCAGGATATTGCTACTTCACTGCCTTATTATTACATGAATTTTTTTCATATATAATTGTATCTCGTCTAATTGACAAACCAATTGGGATGACCAATCACAGTGTCCATTAGCAGGGGGCCCAAATAAAATTGGGGTGAATCCTTTTAAGGAATGGCTTAGCACAGGAATTGATAGCACCTAGATGGGAGTCAACCGTAGGCAAAGGCTTCCTGAGGCCTTTATATATCTAAGGATAGCTACCTTTTTGATGTGCATAATCTAGAATGTTAAGCATCATTATACTAGGAATATACAGCACAGCTTTTGTGATGCTTGATTACTTGGTCTGATTCTTTGAACTTATGTATGGATATGCGGCTTGTGCCATTTGTAATCCACATTGGTATCAATACCAGTGAGTCACACAACCACCTTTTTTTATACCGTTTCTTGGGCAAATATTCCAGTTCTAATCACTTTGACACTTCATCAACTGTGTGATTGATTGGGCACCACCCACGTAGCTTTTCTATGGGTCAAAAGAGGAGGGGGAAAAAAGAAAATATCTTGAAATCAATGTCCGCTCAGGACTTGATTCCATCAATTGAGAAGCTGGTTTCAACTATCACTTAGAATATATTGGGAGTCTGATCATAACGTTTTTCTTGGCATCTGAATTTAGACTCATCATTTAGGTCCATTAAAGAAGGTAGGATTCATCACCATATACTAGATCATTCAAATTCTACAGTTTCTGAATACAAACACTTGAAAAGTTGACCTTCAACTGTGAGCTCGCCTCTCAACCTCCCCATCTCAGATTGCTTACTAAAAGTTATGCACTTTTACCATTAGGTTTTCTTAATAACATCTGGATTTGCTCATTTAGTTGATCGATAATTTACTAGGCATGACCTGGAATACTTGGGGTGTTTCACTAAGGGGCTTTTTGGCTTTTCACAGCTTTCGAGGCCAGTCGTTCTCCTCACATACATCAACCTAGAAAGCCACAAAAAACAAACCAACAACCCCCCCCCCCCCCCCCCCCCCAAAGTCTTGGGAAATTGGGTGCTGTGTTTTGGCACATAAAATGGAAACTATATATAAGCCCGCACATTCCTGTTCTTGGTTCTTTCACAGAATCAGATCAAACAGATTGGCGATCTGATGATGTTCATAATATTAATTAATTCATCATTCTACATAGTTTTATGTTTCTTGGTTCAATTTCTGGATTCTGAACATAAGGCTCCTACTATGAACTTTGAACGAATGCCTATGTATGGATGTACATTCAAGGCTTTACATGTTCATTGTAGGAAGTTATATTCGAGGAATAATACCTCAGAAGGACCCAAGGGTTGGGCTGTAGGTGCGGATTCAGACCCTATGGATCTGGTTTGTCCAATTAAATTGGTTACTCTCGATCCGATCTCCTGGAGGAAGCAAGCAGCAATTGCAATTTCTTAGCAGAATTTCATAAGGACTATGAGCTAATCATTCTCACTCTTTCCAAGCCCTGTTTTTGTCTCATGTTCCATGAGCTTTCCGGAAGATCTTCACAGCTTGGCCGTCCCGGTTTCTGGTTTGAATCACGTGTCATTACCTGTATTTATCTGCAATCGAAACCCCATTGGTTTCCCCACCGATTTAGTGTACAACCGTAGAAACTGGTATTTTTATTGGTACACATTCCGGCTTCAGCCTTTGGTTTGATTTTAAGCCCATCCAGGTTCTCAGTTCTTTTTTGCTTTTGGTTTTCTAAATGTCGAGTCTCTTGACTCTTTTACATTATCCATATTTCAGGACCTGCGAAATTTGTAATTCAGTTGCACGCAACGTACTCAATGCAAGCGAGATTGAGTTAATACAACAGGCGAGTGAGGCCAATGTCACTTCAACAACAAATGCTGTATCAGTACCAAACCCTCCCGCTGCAGAGACACGGAGATGCTTGAATGGTCACCGTCTCGTGAATTTTCTTCTTGCTTGCATGGTTTGTGCGTTCGTCATATCTTGGCTCTTCCATTTCAACATCCCATCGTGAATTCCCGGATGAGAGTTCGTCTCTGAAGAGGGTGGAAAACGTTCGACAAATTGATGATGTGCAACGAGATAGTTTAATCCTGCGGCAGTCACATATATTGGTACCTCTTATGTCAAACTGTCGCTCCATACCTGTGTAGAGTTAGTTGGATCCATATTTTCATGTGCTTGTAATCACGAAACTTATTCCAGGCTTTCTTAATCTATTTTATGAGCATCTATTGTTGGTTTTCCTTACCAGTTGGGTTTTCTTTTTTCTTTTCTTTTTTCAGTTTTCTTTGTTCATAAAAACACTACCTTGCATGAAATATTACTATGCAACAATGGAGATGAACTTCTTTCTAGTATGTGAATTTGAGCAACTTCATCTGCAAGGGCGGCTCTACTAAGTATCTCTAAGGAGTTAAATTTTCTTTAGTACTACCAGCGGTGGGTTACTCGTGCAAAGTAGCATGAAAGTCTAACTAAATTTAGACAAATTGTTATAGCCCCCAACAAAATTAAATAACTCTAGCCCAATAAATTTATTGTTTCTTTGATCAGAGCTCAATATACTATATTACTATTCAATAGTGATACATACACTCCCTCCCCAGCCACTCCCTCTCTCATATGGGGTGTGGGGCCCACATGTGGGAACCATGCTCCATGTGAGAGAGGGTGTGGTTGGGAGTGACTGGGAAGGGAGTGTATATATCATTTTTTATTACTATTAGGATAGTGGTGGGGGCAGTTGGCCTCAAGGCATAGAAACAAACAAAAGGGATTCGGCGAAACCAACTTTTGTTCTCTCTCTCTCTCTCTCTCTGCCAAAAGAAAAACTCAAAAAAGGAATTCAAGGAATCGCACAGAATCAGAACAAGCCAAAGAATGGGGAAAGAATTGAATACTACTTAATGTTTAAGAATGTTAATAATGAAGATATAATTCCACGCTTTCAAAATATGATGGCTCGTGACGTGGTATGTTGTAATATATTGGAGTCTCTTTTTTTTGTCAATCAATGGAATGTGTATGTATATTTCTCTTTTGTCAAGATAGAGTTTTTTTTTTTTTTCATAGAGTATTCAATCATGGACACGTTATGTATATTTTTGGAGCCGTCCTTGTTCATCTGTGTCTTGTTTAGGATTGGTTCAATTGGATTTAAATTTGTTAGATATCACAAACAATGCCCCCTAATAGAGTTCAATGTAAAAAATATATTCATTTAGCCAACCCCAATTGATTACGATTTAAGGCTCGAGTTAATTTGATACATTGGCATACATAGACTTTTAGCTTAGGAAACTCTCTTCATCATTTCCTAGCATTGTATAGAGAGAAAAAAATCATCATTTCCTAGCATTGTATAGAGAAACAAAAAAATAAAAAAAATGTAGCCATTTACTAAAAAAGAGGGACAAATGAGAAATATGGTTCTCATTTCATTGCAATAGCACAATTGTATTCAAACAGGCCCTCACATCAAGTGAGCTGAAACAAGAGAGAGGGGAAAAAACCAAGGCCCGCATTTGACATCCTTTGATCTAGCAAAGGACCACCAAAAGCAATTTAAAGTAGATACAATAAATATTTTCGCAAAAATAATGAAAACAAAGAAAACCGAAAGAAAACCTATACAATTTTTCAATTTTTGCTCTTTTTGGCTTCCAAGTTTGTTCCGTCTTTGAGAGATTCTTGAGCATCAGTCTCCATTCCGAGGCTGAAGAGAGCAGCGGCCTGAAGATAGAAGGCGGTGGGCCACTCAGGAGAAATCTCCTGGGCTTTCATAGCGTCTCCAAGAGCTTCTTGTGGCAAGTCACTCATCAAGTAAGCCAAACAGCGCCTAGCAAATACCGTCGGCGACACCATTGTCCCTCCGTCAATGAACTACAATAGACATGGGAATAACTTATGCCTTAATGTTCAAACCATCTACACAGCCCGAAAACCTAAACGAGCTGTGCATAAAGCATTAAAGCAATGACAGTTTTCCTTCTCTGCTTTTTTTATAGCTTGTCCGGGCCAACTTATGAGCAAGGTTGCACAAGTGTTTCATCTACTCGATATAGTCTCTAAATGCAGAACTACGTTATTCCATGCTCTTCCATGGTTCTATATTCTACTTATTTCTCTTTTTTTTCTTGCTAATTTGGATCATGGGAATTGGGAATATGGTCCTGCATCGAATTCTTGAGAAAAGGCATGGTCTTTAAACTGATTTGAAATTTTTGATGAGTCTTGAAAGAGATTCTAAACAAGTTTACTCACTTCAGTGTAGCAATCAATGGCTGTTGCGAAGTCCTTGGCACGAAAAGCAGCATCTCCTTGCTTCTTAGAATTCAAGGTCTCCTGCATTTGATTTGTCCACAATTGAAAAGAAAGCTGCAAAGCCAAAATACTTCAATTATATCACCAATGAAGCTACTCTCTTCTTCAGTTCTTTTTCTCTCTTTTTTTTTTTTTTTTTTCCAACTAAAGCATCCAACAAAAGGAGAAACACTAAATTTATTCAACAAAATTCTGCCACAACAAACCAATCATACTGCAAGTCCTTAACTCAAGTCGCCTTTGAAAATCCCTTTGTAAATTCTTGTCATAGTTTCCGCGCTAATATTAACATGGCCATGAGTCACAAGTTCACCGTATGCACAGAAGAAGAATCATCAAATTGTTCCACAAGCAACAAAAGACTTGAAATGGTTCTTTATGTGACGCCAAAAAAAACCGACAAAGTTCTGAAACTTGAGTCTTACCCATTTTCTTGATAAAAAGTACACGCATGACAATTAGGCTGCATAATAAAGATGCAGGGCAAAAGTCTCCATAACATAGAGAAAAGAGGCAAGAGAAAAAACAAATAGATCAGAGCAACATCAGAACACATAATTTAGCACTCATTAGCAGTAACAAACCTCATTGGCAATCCCTTCATCATCTTTGTATCCACTCTTGTCCAGCATTTCATGTATTGCAGTGAGATCCATTCTTAAGCAAGCTTCACCCAATGGCGTCAACAGCAATGGCTGTTTTGAGGGTTCATTTCCACGTGGAATACCCATCAAAACATATGACGGAACCTGATCAAAATGCATTGAATAAGAAACCAACTCATCGCATCTTTCATAACAGATAATCGATGTGGAGGGATATACAACAAGATGCACTAGAAGTACTTCAGCAACCAAGTACTTCTAGACCATCAATCGAACTCTCACAAGACAATTCTGATCACTCTCGTCAAAGATGAGAGTGACTTGACCGCGGAAATAGTCAAAAGTCAAAACTTTCCAACGCTACTAATTGATTACCTAATTAGTAATTAGCATTCCGAAACGCACCAATACCAATACCATTTAAGCTTAGAAAGCCGTGGTTTACAATATTAAACCAATACCATTTTGCAAATTAGTAAGAAAAAAAGGGAACCAAATAGTAAATTAAGCTTAGAAAGCCATGGCATCCCACCTGAACTTTACAAACTATGTCTTGTGTTCAAATAGGTAACCAAACAGTAAATTAAGCTTAGAAAGCCATGGTTTACAATATTAAACCAATACCATTTTGCATGAGGTAAATGAGGTATCAATTATGCTTACGCTTCAAAACATTTGCAGACCAAGAAAAATAAAGGGTCAATTCTCATGTTCTGTGCCTACCTCTGCTTCTTTCTGAAGAGACATAAGAGCAGTAACAAGGGACTTTGCATTTGGCCTCTCGCGAGCTTCATACTGCAAACAACGGGAGGCGAAACGCACCAACTCAGTTCCGTCATCATTTGTAAAATGACCCTCCAAACAAGAATCCATCAACATTGGGAAATTCTTTCCACGAATAAGATCGAGTGCCTGCAACAAAGGTACAAGGAAAACTGCATTTCAAACTCTTACAATCTCGGAAGTCATCACTCTTTAGGTATTAGTAACGACAATAAAAAGCATGGGGCATACACCTAGCCACCCCAACCCAACAAATAGAGAACTATCCCCAGGAAGAAAATTTTGGAGGAAAAATTAATCATATTCTGGATCATCTGGACAGCTGGCAGTTTAAGCTAGCTACTAATTATAAGGACTTAAAAAAAAGGAAATTAAGGTTTTGAAAAAGTCCCACACTAAAGAAAATAATGCGAAGTAACAAAAAAGAAAATAATGTGAGGAAATGAAATATACATGGCTTGGAGGAATATGTTTTCCACTCAAAAGATCTAGCAGCAGGGTTCCAAAGCTGTAAACTACACTTTCTGGCGTCACTCTTCCTGTGAAAAATAGACATACATCGTGTTACTCTGGGCTTAAACCAAACATCATTGACATTTGAATTACAATGGAAAACATATTGAACCACGAAATCAAATACTGTACAAACTACAAAAGATTATAAAGAGACAATAACCCAATGGATTAGTATATATCGATTGACCATATGTACGAGGGAAACAGAAGTTTAAAGATTATCATCCTATGAACAATCTACAGATGAATCCACATGGCCAAGTGATAAAGGATCCAGATCAAATACAGATGATTTAATATTGAAAACAGATGTTTTAATATTTACAGAAGCACACTTATCCATAATCAACTACTAAACACTGACCAGTCCTTAGGTATTCAGGAGGGGTGAAAGCCAAGTTTGTACTATAACTCTTGCCATCTCTGCTGTTTTTCATGAGGCCAAAGCAAGAGAGCCGGGGATTGCAATCCTATAGAGAACCAACTTGAAGCATGAGTGATAAGCTAAAACAATTTAAAAATAAACAAAGTCTCCCACAAAACTAGTTCACCTGATCAAACAGGACTCTGTAAGCATTGAGATCGTGATAAAGGGCCCGCCCTTTACTGCTGCAGTATTCCAAAGCTTGCGCCAAGTACAAGGCCACCCTCAACCTCATTGCCCATTTCATGGGTTGGGTCTCCCCTGTGCCAATTCAATGCATAACTAAGCAATATCCATAACTTTAGTTCAAGTGAGGCCACTGTCAATTGATATTGTAGTCGAATTAAGAGCAATACTAAAGCCATGCATCTCGTTGTTCAGAACAATCTTAAAACGAGTTTACTATGATAAATAGTATTCCCTATCTTTTAAGTACGTAGTTTTTTATAACGAAGGCAAGAATATTATGCAATATTTGTTAGGGAGAGTCAAGTGGGGTGGTCAAAAGTTGAACTTAGCCAAGCACCCGAACTACTGAACCAACTTACAAGTTCTTTAAGCATGCAGCAAACAATCCATATTTTAAGCCCATAGCTAGCAGTTATACACCCAGATCACCCAACAAATGTCAGAAATCCGATCCCCAAAATTTCGTCAGCACGGTTTGATTTGTAGAGCTCGGAGAGTAGATCATCTTTCCCAAAAAACAAATTTACTGGACATCTATAACTTAGTGATCGGAGAATGTAGTTCTCAAAAAAGAGAGTAAGTTATTTCCAGATACGGAAATCTTTGATATACCTATCTTTGTCCGATCAAGCTGATTTTTTGCGTGGAAGCACTATTTTGCGGGCCTTACAAGATGAACGGTTCAGATTATTGGAACAAATGTACGTTGGGGCCCACCAATGGATGGTTTCCAGATCAACCGGAAATAACATTTTCTCCTCGAAAAATTGAATGGCCAATATGATGACTACACTTCAAAATAAGTTCCATTGGTTGTCCAATCAACTTAATTTTTTGCAAGGATGTTCTACTCGTCGAGCTCTACAACATGATCGGTTCGATTCAAACTTTTACACAAGGGATGAGCCTCGAATTGAAAGCACAACAAGGCTTGCTATCCCTATGCCCCCTAAGTCCAATTTGGTTCATGTCTGCTCTAGATTCAGATCTTGTTCGGTGGAGCCCGGACCCTGAATGAATCTGAGCCACTCCTGAATTATGTTGTATTCGTTTCCTTGTTTTCTTGGGCGTGTTTATAGTACTACCCATAAATGCTGCTGGTTGACTAGTTGTTGAACCAAACAAATTACCATAAAATTCACATGGCAATCACATTGCACATTCTAAGCATATAAAGATAACTGATGATCCAGCAAAACAACTCACAGTGGAAGAGATGCTTGGCCAGGGTTTCATTCGGCATAAACTCTGCAACTAGCAACCTATTGTCCCCTTCGCAGCAGCATCCAATCAGATTCGCCAATCTTTCACTCCTCAAACTCCCCACAGATCTTGCTTCCTCCTAAAACCCAAATCAAATCACAAAAATTCAAAACAAAACCATCACCTGAAAAATCTGTATATTAGAGTAGATTACTAACCCAAAACCCATGAAAACTTCAGCCATTGCCTATACATTCTCAGCAAAAGCCAAATCAAACCACACCAATTTAAAACAAAATCAACTTCAGAAAAACCTACTGTCCTACTCCCTCCGCCCCATAACGAATCTCCAGTCCGCAAAAAGAGAACTGGAAATATTTATTTCCAAAAAAAATCAGCTTTTTTTCAGAAATTAAAATAACTTGTTGCTATAGTATCTCAGGGAAAACAAAGTCCGAATTTTTTTTAATCAAAATGCATTGTTTAAGTTCCCATTTCGCAGACCGGCTTGGACGGAGCTAGTATTAGATTAGATTGCTAACCACAAACTCATCACAAACTTAAGCAAAACTACTTGTACATTTTCAGCAAAACCCAAATCAAATCCACCAATTCAAAACAAACCCAACATCTAAAAAAACCTATTAGATTATATTGCTAACCAACCCATCAAAACTTAAGCTAGATACTTCTAACATTCTCAGCAAAACCTAGAATGCGAATGAAATTGAGCTCTCAAACTAACAATGAATTGACGAGAATCAGGCCAAGCCGTCTTGTGAAACCGCTTAACGGCGATCCAAGTGTCGTTCTGAAGCTTCCCTTTGTAAACAACATTGGGGGCTTTCTCTCCGTGTTCTGATACAATGTTGTCCGAAGAAAACCCGTTAGTGGCTGATTTAAGATCCTCTAAGCTGAACTCGCTGAAAATGGGTATCGAGTTTTTTTCATTTTTGCCCCCGTTTTCTGCATCAATTACCAATCAATTAGCAAGACAACAACACTCAAGTATGTGTAAAATTAAAAACCATATCTGCATTATTGAAAATCAAAAACATGCCCTTGATGTATGTATGTATGTAGAGAGAGAGAGAGAGAGAGAGAGAGGGGCTTGCCTTGGTCAGGGGATTCGATAGCAGAGGGTTTGAGGTGAGAGTGTAACCAGCAGGCGGAGAACTTGGAGCAACGGGCACCCATTGGAGAGGGGAGAGAGGAGGAGGAGGATTAGAGGATCAGAGAGTGGGCAATGGGCATTGTCTTCTGACAACCAAAATGTGTCAATGCAGCTAAAACCCAGCTGTCGAGTTTCAGTTTGCGTGAAGAAAAAAGGGAGGATGAGGCGAAATGATTACAGAGAGAGAGAGAGAGAAAGCAAATCCACAGAGGGAGAAGATTTGTGGATCCAATGATTTTTTTTGTAACCTCCTCTCCTCTCTCACTATAAGCAGTAATACTATTCAAAAAATCTCCCTCTCTCTCTCTCCACTTTCAGGTATGATTTTGCAAAGGGCCTTTTTTATTATCACTCCTTTTCTGGCTCTGCTTTTCTATGCGAATATATCATCATGTCTCTCTCTCTCTAAGGGAAAGGCTACAGACTACGGTTGACACCGTCTCAATGTGCATCATATGGTGATCAAAATATATATATATATATATATATATATATATATGTATCATATGCATTTTTAAAATATTAGTATGAGTTTTTAGTATAAAAAATTACGAGTCGCGCTAATATGTTATGAGTTTTAATGAAAATATTATGAACCATATTGCTGAAAAGTTACGCATTTTTAGTATAAAAGTGATGCAAAAACAAATAATGAAAACAGTTGAACAAAAGAGTCTTCTTTTATGTCTTTTAAATTATTAATCTACGTATTTATTTATACAACTTTTAGTGTCATTTTAGTTGTTCGAAAAGTCATTGAGTTGTTCAAAGAGTCTATCTAATTTTTAGTAGTGAAAGTCTTTAGTTCATTACTAATATTAGAGTCTAAGAAATTGAAGTTTGCATTTCCAATGCGTAGAGGAATATTCCAAGTTATTTATGTATACCTATGTGGTGAATGAAACAAAGAGATTGAGTTGATTTGAATGATATTTTTATAGGGAGAGTATCTTTTATCTTCCAAATTACTACTATTAGTATTCCGTGGAATCAACAAAGTGTTTGATGTCTTCATTCCTGAGTATTCTCAGAATCAACAAGTTTAGAGATTGATTTAACTTCCGGGTATTCGTGCCCGAATCAACGGATTCTAACTCGTGTTAATTTTGTGCTTTTCGTACATTTGCGCTGCATCAAAAAGTTACGGGACACACCAAAATGTTACTACTCCTATAAATTTTTGTGATATGGAAGTACACATTGTATTGTAGATTTTCCACTGGCGAAAACACACTGTTTAATGATTCCTTTTGTTGGATGCAGGTCCTCAACCCATAGACAATTGGCACCAGAAGCCTCATTTTCTGGTCTTGTTGTGATGTGAATCTTTCATTTTCATTTTTTAATAAGCCCATCTGAGTTAATTATTCATTAAAAAACAAAAGCGATTTGATTATTATATTTAAACGAATAAAAGATTACATTCAAAACTTTAGCACTAGGTCTGCCATTATAACCAATTTTCGCAATCTTTGTACAAAATTAGCCAAGTTATTCATAATTTGTTTTGTTTGCGAGATACTTTTCAATAATTCAATTGAAGATTTCTAGAAAGAAATCAATTATTTTTCAAAAATAAAAGCGACAATCAAATATAATCTATATTATAAAATGGCTCAGTTTTTTGAATCCCTTATATTTTCAGCCCTTGGATTCAATGGATGGCTGAGATTGATTTTCACGCCAACCCTCAAAGGCTCAGATCGATTAAGCTTTTAACAGACGGTCAAGATGCATTTTTGGGCTCAGATTTTTCCCACCTAAATGTTTAGCCATACTTGAGAACCCAAAAACGTTACCTAATTATTTTGATACTCTCTCTTCCCCCTTCCTTTCTCATGATCATTGATTTGTGGACACAAATTTTCACTCTCTTTGTCAATCATGTAACAGCCACAATTGAAAAGGAAAACTTCAAACACGTAACAACCAAATCAGTAAATCGAATAGGCAAAGTGTGGAAAGAGATCCCATAAATCGAATTTCTGGGATCTCATTTCTAATTTATATATGAGAGGAAACGGAGATGATCTTGAATTTGGTTGGAAATACCATTGGTTCGTCTCTTCTCTCTCTCAACTGAGTTCTCTCCCTCGCCAATACCAATGTTAAGAAACCATGACTAGCATGCAGCGATGATCAAATATTCTAGAAAATTTTCCTTTGTGATGACTTTTGGTTTTCTAGGTTTTTCTTTTTCTCTATTTTAACTCTGCCTTCTTCTTCTTCTTCTTCTTTTTGTTTTTTTGTAAACACTGTTTCTTTTATTTTGGAAAGATTTTGATGCAGATCTGGAATTTTTGTGGTTCTCAACAGTTTTGGAATTTTGATGGAATTTGATTCAGGTTTTTTCATGTGATGACTTCCACATTAGTTCACTTCGTCAATTTTTTTTTATTAAAATCCATTTTTATCAGTCATCTCTGCGCAGTTCCGGTGAGTTTTTTTTTTTTTTTTTTTTTTTTTTTGGGGGGGGGGGGGGGGGGGGGGGTGATTGTTGTCTATATTGTAGAGGTTTTCTGAATTTCAAAAGTTTGTAATTGTGAGCGTATAAGGTTCACGACTCATACATCTGCCTCAAACAGTGGTTGATTTAGTTTGTCTACTTGGGGGAAAGCATTTCCATTTCTAATTTATATATGGCCAGGTTTAGATTTGCAGTCAATCTTTCGATTCGTAACAATGTTCATGTAAAACTCATACACTGCTAATCGATTATCACCAGTGTACGTAGAACGAATATTTTTTTTGGCTAATAAAGAGTTTAAGTGGATATTTTTTTTAAAGAATTACTCTAAGGTCCATTATAGCTTTTTGTAACATGTCTAGTCCACCTCCTAGTTCCATAACTCCTCTAATCCACTTTTTTGCAATTTCTAAGGTGTAAGGTCCACTCTCCATTTTTAATAGACAAATATACCCTCACATTAAATTTAATACATAACATACTCTTGCCGGGAGTTTATCGGTGCCGGAAAGTTCACCGGAAAGTTACTGGCGTCGGAAAAGTTCCCCGGAAAATTTCACCGGCGCCGAAAAAGTGGCCGGAAAATTGGACTTCGCCGGAAAAGTCGCCGGCGCAGATAACCATATCTGGAATCGCAAGAGGTGGTTATCTGGACGCACAAGATGTGGTTATCTTGATTCGCAAGAGATGGTTATCTGTACTCATAAGATGTGGTTATCTGGGCATATTTTTGTTTAAAAAACTTACTTGGGATCAAGTCCTCAACCACCCAATCACTACAAGGAAGCAGCACAAACCCTCTGCTTTTAACATAACAATTTTACTGAAAATTGAATAAAACAAAAAAACCATTTTTTCAAAATGGAGATGGTTATCTAGACTCAAACGAGGTGGTTATCTAAACTCATAAGATGTGATTATCTGGACCCTATTTAAGATAACATCATTTCAAAATGGATAATTCTTACTAGTAAATTACTATTGTGCAAATCTGAAAATTTTCAAGATGCATTCAACACATGTTCGACGTTGTAGTATATTAATAGCAGAAAATATTTTGTAAAATACAATTCAAAGGACACGTGGATAATCTCATAGGATGTCATATTACTGGTAGTAGGAACTACAAACCCATTCCAATATGTTTAGATTGAGGTGTTTCCAGGGAAGTCGAGAATATTGTAAACGGTCAATCTACACCATTTCAACTTGACCAGCTACTACCACCCGCTTTAGTGTTTCATTAGAATCTGCAACTGCCCAACCTGCACCAGCACCAATTGCTAGTTTCACAAAAAAATCTGCTACACGAACTGCATAACACCGGTTATTGACTTTGAAAGCCAAGAACAAGCCCACTCCAGGTTATCCTATGTTTCGCCCAAATTAAGCATTCTATTTCGAAAGTGTTCGAATTCAATCAATTGCGGCCTCGCAAGAAAATTTGTCCAATCACGCAAACAAGCATAAAATACATCCATTCAGGCATTTTATCGAACACGTGCTTTGCCACTAAAACTGTCAACTAGTTTACAAAGCAATGCTAGAAAAAGAAGTTTAAATAACACGCACCCTTGCATCTCTAACTTAAACAACCAATTCAACCATCAGAATTCGCTCCATTATTGCCCGAGTTGTCGCCGCCAACTCTTACTTCATCAGCGGCCTTTGCCGCCATCTTTAACTTCTACGACGCCAGCGATAGTTAGATCGATAAGATTATTGACGACAGCAACGACGGCGGCGGCATTGCAGATCGAGATAGACGGAGAAAGAAAGAGTAGATCGCCATGGACGGAGAAAGAGAGTAGATCCCATATCGAGAAGATTAGGTTGATGAAACAGGAGAGTGAGAGAATTGACGATTCTGTTTGGAATTTTCGGATTTTATATTGAGGGGTGTTTTTGTCTTTCAGATTCGCACGTGGACTGGAGGTATTATGAAATTACATAGTGGATCTACTACTTTAGAAAATACTTATAGTGGACCTCCCAAAAATTGGCCCTATTTTTTTTTTTCTAAATCTTAATGTAAAATCTTTGGTGATGGAATATCATTAGTTTACGTACAGTCAAATCATAAAGTCAAAATTTGTGTTAGAAATGGAATCTCCTTAGTTTACGTACAATCAAATTTCTTTCAGTGGAGTGCCTTCAGGCACGGGTCATTCACTAGTCCATATCTATTGGGAGTAATATACAACTAACCCTATTTTTTCCCCCTAAAAAATTATGTAGTATGATACGCAAGATAAAAGACTCAAATTCATAATAAGATCCACGAGCTCGCAAATCCAACTATAAACTTGAAAGTAGCCGTTTTCTTTTTTCTTTTTTCTTAACCCTATTTGTTTATCTAAACAATCATATCCACCCCCGAGCTCTCAAACAATAGAAGATTTCTCCTCCTTGATCAAATTATTTAGGAATCGTTCCACTAAAAAAATTTGTTTTCACAAAAAAAAAAAAAAAAGGTCAAATTGTTCGACTACGGCTTTTTGTTTAGATATCATCCAAAAACCAAAAAAAGCGAAGTCAAGTTATTCCACAAAGGCTTAACTATTTTATTTGCCATAAGGGCAATATTGTCGTTAGTTAAAAACAGGTAAACACGTTATGGGAATGAAGGTCCATGACAAGTTCGTTGGGGGTCAAAGTCAAACAAATCAAAAATGTTCTGGAGAACATCCCAACTACTCAAAAGTATAGGTAGGTAATGACTGTCCCAGGATTACTATTAAATTTGACAGATTGCATTTGCAGTCCTTTTCATTTTGTTCTAATATTCTTTTATCTTATCTTGGTATGTTTTTCGAAGTTCAAAATGATTAAATCTTATCTTCGATCAACCATGTCGCAAGAAAAGTTGAATGAATTAGCTATAATATCTATTAAAAAATATGTGGAGAACAAACTTGACTATAAAAGGAAAATTGGAGAGGACTACTACATGAATAAACTACTTCTATGCACATATTTTGTCCCAATTCACACGCCGTTCTTATAGACTTCTTAGCCCAAAATGGCCGAGGGGAGGTAAGGTTCCCATATTTTTAGGCTACTTCCAAAAACAAATCCACTAGAGATCGACGATCTAGGCTTATAGCTTAGAGTATCTTCAAGTCACGGTGCTGGGGTTCAAGACAGACGTATCTGGAATTATCTGATGCATGTGAATCCTAACAAAAATAAAGGATTCCAAGTGCATCAAACGATTGCCGACACAGATGTATCTAGATCTGCATACATATTTTTCCTCTGGCAAAATGGGAAGGTGAATTGAAGTTTGGTAAACAAGGTGAGTTGAAGTTACTAGAATGACCTGACCGGTTCAGAATCTTCCTCTTAGACCAAACTCCACTATATGTCTGATTCTGGTCTGCAGATGTTTTTGACCATTTGGACAAGTTCCATGTTACCCAGATTTTTCTGTGTGTGAATGTAATAAACTAGGAGTACTGGAGTAGTATGGCACCAAGTAATGTCAATTCGGGGTGCTCATAGGTTCAAATTACATCATCGTAATATTCTTTTTTTATTAAGTAAACTCAAGATTAGTTCAGATGTTCGTAAATTGGTCGAACACTAAGTCATGAAAAAAAAAATGTTCTTTATCTTAGGATTCATAAATATGGATCATTTCGCTTATGTGCGAGGTAATTCGACTACGGTTTCCAATTTTTTTCTCAATCTACAAAAGCATATGCTAGATATCTCTTTGATGTTCAATTTGTGGATCAATTTTCGGTTGAAGGTTTGAAGATTTAATTTTAATTAATGCTGACTCTGCACTACAAGATCTCCAAATTCTACTGAATAAGGCAATCATTTTTTATTTGTTAATTGCAAATCAAACACCTACTTTTCCTTGCAAAAACATCAATATTTAGGCTACCTAATTCACTACTAGAACCAAATTAATGTTGTGTGCTGCTTGCAAAACCAAAAGAGTTCTTTGTGTACTGCTTGCAAGCAAAGGCAAGGAATGAATCATATGATAGGGATTGGGGAGGGAAAGCGTACGATTTATGGTAGCAGATCATTCCATCAATTAGGGTTGGAAAAACTTCATGTATAATTTTATGGCATCCAATGCAACACGAGCCGATCTATTTTGAGAGCGGAGTTACATCTTGTACCCAATAACCGCTCTTTGTTTGATATCCTAGCCTTGATACTGTTAGTTGGCCAACTGAGTCTGACCATCCTTTTCTTAAATCAATTAGTGTTATGAAAGCCTTCATTATAGCATCTGCCAAGTGATATCCTGCCATGATATCACTAATCAGACCGAGTTTAACAGTTACTTACGAGTCTATTACTAAGCGATTTAGAGAGCTACATTATGTATCCAACTTCATAAGCTAATATCAGACTCTCTCTGGGAAGATTAATCATCACATGAGTCACATAATTCTTCGGTAGGATCCTTTATTCCTTTTCTCAATTCTTGCTCGATGTTCTCACAAATTTTAGCACTCTGTGCTTGTACTTTTGCTCACGCTCGCCGCTTGCGTACATGCATTATTTGACTACTAGAATCATGTCCCTTTGTACAGCTAGATGAAAAATTACCTATCATCAAAATGGACCATCACTTTTTATGTGGGATATATATATAGGACTTACATGCATCAACATAATGGGTTACTAAAAGATTTGGAACACCATGAGGGAACATGAGCGTGCCTAGTGATCTGGTCAGAGGAGAAAAACAAAGAAATCCACCCCCTACAGGGTTCATATGGACCCACCCCTCTCAATACAGCAAAAAAAAGTGAACATGCAAAAGGTAAAAAGTGGTCGTTATGTGGGGACATACCCTAATGATGATAATACATTCCTCCATCTTACAAAACATTTTTCTTTGATAATCAAGCATATCCGGACTATCATTCGCGCATCTCAAGTAACTTACGAATTAGAAACATGACCATTGATTAGTGTTCTTGGCTCTACGTACTTTTATGTATGGACCTGTGGTGAAAGCTATCGTAAATATGTAACGACCCATTACATCTGACCTGCTAACTCTTAGCATAACTACGTGGCTCAAAAGGTTAACTTCAAGTTAATAATAGCTAAACAGCTGGACGGCGTTATCTAATATATCACATGAATTTCCCACTATTGCCCGATGTGGACTCTAGGGGTGTTACAAAATATCCACCAAAAATCACTATCAATTGTTTCTGATACTTGGACTCTGTTTGGAACTTACGGAAAGAAAGGGAAAAGAAAAGAAAATAATTAAGAAGGAAAATAAAGAGAAAATGGGAGGAAAGTAAAATAGGAATTTGAATATATTTTTTCTCTTTTTTAAGAACCAAACAAAGGAAGAGAAAATTTTAAAAAATTCCCTTCTTTTCCACCTCATTCCCTAAGTTCCAAACAGAGCCTTAGAGGTGCCCGGCTCCGGCCGCACCTTGTCCCTGTTCATCCTTGTATATATATAGTAGGAGTATATATCAACGCTAAATTTTACTAACAGCTTAAATTGCGCCGTCAATACTTTTTGAGGTCCTTTAAGTCACACAGGTGGGGCAAAGAATTATAAGATTTGCAAGGGATGTGGGCTAATTTGCTGTCATGAGCATCAAGTAAAACACAGGACCTCAGACTTTTAGTGGTCACATACTCACATGGGTAAGCCAACCTAGCTGTAAACAACCCATATGCTCAAACTTTTAGTACCAACAAACAACAATAATGAGTCAAAGAGGCCTTTGGCCCAACAACATCACAGGTGCACTTAGGTGTCAGGGGAAAGAAGGTCGGGAGTTCGATTCCTCGTTCGATGTTCTAATCTAACTATTCTGACAATACTGATTTCCGCCGATAGAAAAAAAACAAACGACATTATGAAAGAGAATAAAAGAACAAATCTCTTGTGGACAGATCCCCTGTTTCATTGATTTGATGAGTTACTCATCCAATTATGAACGCCAATTTGTCATTGCCAAGTGGCAGAGTGGACCCTTAATTGTTACATTTGACGATAGAATTGGTCCTTCGGTAATTAATCGAGGTGTGTGTAAGCTGATCCTGACTCTTGACACCTTGGATTGTAAGAAAAAGAGAGCATGTATTGGTCGATTCAGCCGAGCTATCATCAGATAAGAGAAGTGTGAAAATAGCTCAACCAAGACGATACGGATCATATCGATACTCAAATATTCAAGGGGTTCAAATCCCATAACTCACGTGAAGGACCATATATATATGCATCACACCCTCACCGGTAAAGGCTCGTTTCTAGTCATTACAAAGCCATTTCATCTCTCCTTGGACTAACTTGATCATCGACGAGTCCGTAGCCAAAAATATCACTTGTCTTGGACTTGTTTTGCAAGAACTTATCGGAGCTCTTCGATTATATGTCCAGATTTTGGCATCAACAAAGAGTACAAAATCAACAAACTTGTTCTATTCACTCTTTTTTTTTTCTTTATAACCGGATGTCCGGGTCAGCTTACACACACCTCGATTAATTCCATGGCCCTAGAGGTAACGACTGGGCTATTCACTCATTTTGCGCCAACAGGACAAGAATTGGGGTCGTTTCAAGTTCAAAAATTTTATAAATGCAGATCAAATCAATGAGCAAAAGAATTTTGTTGGGATTCATTAATTGGTATAGTGAAATACTTTAAATAACGATGGCGCGTAAATACAACGGCAACGTAAGTATTGAATGATCATAGCAGGAATCGTGTAACGGTACCAGAAATTAAACAAAATGTAATGAGAACCGGAGATAGCGGAGCACTTAAACTTGTAATCGGAACGTAACAATATCGGATACTCAGAAAACACTTACATAATGACTTATACGTCATGTAGCGGCTGCTATATACGTTCGGTGGAGCCCACAAAAGCCGGTAATTTGCGCCGCATCCGTAGAGAGAATAATCTCATTGTAAAATACACGTCTTTCAGTGGCTATCACATGACCCTATATTCTTTGTACCTAGTGAAACTGTAGAGAAGCAATCTACAATGTGAAAACCTGACCATAAATCCAATGGCAGGACGGCAAAATTGTCTCTCTAGACATGGCACATGGCCTGGCTGAAAATTTCCTTTAAAAAATGGATATATTTTTTTTCCACAAGCTCTGGTTTTTTTCACAAGTCATGGCCTAATTTGGGTAGACTAGAGACTCTGTTCACAGAAGAAGGCATGTGATGCTAAGTAATGTCTTCAACTGAAATGGAAAATTGGAAACCTAACCCTATCAACTTTGATTGAACATAGCATATAGCTGGGAAGTATACATTGAGATATTTAGCCCAAATGTTTAGTTCGGTTGGTTGATGAGTTTGCTCTGCACGCAATTGTTCAAGATCGATTCTTGGAGTCAGGCCGCAAAAAAGTAGTAGTAATTTCTTGTGAATTCCCTAGTCCTGGCGTAGATGACTTGTCTTTGACCTGACCAAGCAGAGAAAAGAACTAATCGAGGTACACGTAAGATGGCCCGGACACCCTTAGCCGTCGAAAAAAATATGCGAAGAGATATTCAACCCCATGTTACCATGTACCTTTGTCACTGCCCAGTCTCTCTCACTCACTATTCTTTCCACATCTGCATGATGTATTTTCTGATTTTCCCCTCCTTTTCATTATTGTTCCCCTGATTGCCTTACAATTTTTTGTCCTATTTATCTTGTTTCTGTTTTTTCCAATATCCTAGCATCTCCAATGATTTAATAAAACAAAAAAGTCATTCTTTAAATTGCTATAGTATTTAAAAGCATGCTTAATTATAGTATTAATTGTTTTATTTGTTTTATCATCTTATTTTGAGTTTAAAACTGAACAAAAAAAAAATTGATATGGTTTGAGTTACGAAAAATTTGATCAAAAAGCAATCGACGGATCGACAATTTTGATGAAAATTATCAGCCATTAGAATCAATTTTCGCTGAGGAGGAATATTGGCCGGAGAATAAATGAAAACGGATATTCACCAATAACGCAATGGCAATACAAATACCGAAAGGTAGAAAATTGAATCAACTCATTATAAACACTAACAAAAATTCCATAGTACATGTAGAACGGTATCAACAATAAAAGAAGGCCGCACCCAGATTGATCCGAAGCACCACATAGCCCAAAACCGATATTCACTACAATACACTCCAATTCCAGAAACCCTATCGCGACTCCTCTAAATCTGAATTTCTACTATTGCAGAAGGAGCTTGGATAATCTCAGCACAATCAGCTTTATATATGTATCTACACCCCATTCATCACCTTGTCAGCATGGACCGAATTGGCATCCTCGACGATCTTACCGTTCACCGGACTTCTCGGACTTCTCAGCCTCTGGAAAAAAAGGGTTGGTTAAAAACCAGAACCACAAAATATAAATGAATGTACTAAACTTTCATTGTACCTGAGCTAAAGGGTCTCCAGGGTTCCCATTTACAAGCTTGTGAAACTCTTCTTTTGTCCGGGTATCCTTACTCAGTGGCAGCAACAATGCCAAACCCCCTGTACGATCAGGCATTTCTGAATCGAAACAAATCGAAACTCAATATTTATGTTCAAAATCGAATGATTCAAAAGAAGAAGAAGAAAAGAAAAGAAAAAAAAAAAGATGTAGAAATGTATACCTGGTAACTTATGATCAATGAAGAACACCACCAAATTAACAGTATACCTGCAGCAGAACCACATTTGATAAACGTCATGAGATGCATATCAGATACGTGTCGGTTCACAGATGTAAATAGAAATTAACAGTGTTCGAAAAGGTCGTCTGGGAGGCCGAGTACTTGCCACCTAGGCTATAGAAGGCCCCTCGCCGACTAGGCACCGAGTACTCGGCCTGGAAGCTAGAAGGTGCCCAGTCGCTCTGGGAGAGCCTAGCGAGTTTTAGAACCTTGGAAATTAGAATCATATGCTTTACCATGCCACAACAACGTCGACCGTATAATGTTTGCGGGATGCTACAATCAACAAGCTCTGGACCACCAGAATTAACCAAGCACACTGCTTGATGAACCTGCTTAAGAAAACTCCATGACATCAGGGGGGAAACTCATATATTAGAAAAGGACTGGAACACTTTGAAGAAAAACCTTAGCTGACAATGCTACAAAAGGTGAAACAAACTTTCACCTTTTATGTTATAGTTTTGCCCAGAATTTTTTCTCCTGACATTGTTAATTGTGAATGCGTACGTCCAAATTAAGCAAGGATCGAATGATCGAAAATTTAAGAACATGTCAAGATTTGATTGAAAAAAAAAAATAAAAACAAGGGAATGAGTACTTAAAGCTGTCAAAGCTCAAATCCACCATTCTCCGTTTGTAAAACTTACCGTGAAAAGATGGCTGATGATTAAAATCGAGAACTAAATTTTCGGTTAACCACCACACAAATGGAAACAATTTTCATCCTACCTCACCACACAACACCAAAATTTCTCGGTGTACCATACCATGCATAATTTGAGAAAACAAGAGAGAAAGGTCCAATTAACTAGCTGAAGGTCAAAACATATTAAAGCTTCTAGACTCTCACCTCTGCGTTCCATATTTCTGGTACGTGCGCACAAACACCAGAGAGAAGATCATGTGCGATGAAAATATCAAATCACCACAACCGTATATCACACCCCGAGGAACTGCACATACAAATCCATATGAGCATAAAAGGGACATTACATCCCAAAGGAAATTAGTTAGATGACACAATAGCAACTCACAGTTGAGTAATAGCACTTCAAATACACTCTGAGGACGAGGCAGCGTGGCAAGTTTTGAACCCTGTATTGTCCATAACCAGATAGAGATGCAAATATCAGTATCCAATCATGACTAACAAAAGAACACAGTGTAAAAACATGCTGAATTAACCTCGCGACAATGGTAGTTTGGGCCAGGCAGCTGAGTAGAGTAAAATGTTATGATCCGGAGAATTTGACAAGCCTGCAGCGAAAATAATTGCAAAGACAGGCTATCAAAGGATGTTTGAGATTTGCATCAATGGTGAAAGAAGTATCAATCACATGAGATAAATATCACTTACAACTAAAAATGCTAGAACCCTGCACCAAACTAGGACTGTGTAGATTTTTTTGCTCTTGAAAATGAAAGGATGAAAAGACCACTGCACCGAAACACAACACATATATGAGAAATAAAGCTCATTGTAAGGAAGTAGCAATAACATGATATGGCTACTCTTGATATTCACCTTAATTGACACTCAACTAGAAGGGTAAGGAGGGTATGTGACTTTTTGGTGTGCATGAGTGTGTTTGTGTGAGTGTGTGTGCAGGGTTACGGGAGTTGTAGAAGAGGATTTGGAACCGTACCAAGATAAAGGATAGAAAGATGAAGGTGAATACGGTCTCACTGATGTAAGCTTTGTCTTGCCCAAGTTCCTTTAGTCACAAAAGTCCTCAAATGAGAAAAAGTATCTCATAATAGTGGAAGCAATTCATAAATAAGGAAGAACAACAAAATGAAAAAAAGGAGATACAAACCGGAAGAAGAAAGAATCCAACATCTTGAAGTATTGGTCCAGGCCGATGTAAATAATGAACTCCTCGAGCAGCTAGTCCATGGATGTACTGAGGAGAAAATCAAAGTTAATATGACACGTTAGACAAATGCAACAGTTAAGCATTAGGAAACCAAAGAAATGGAAACACGAAAAGAGGGGGAAAAAAAACTGTACTTTGAACCTATCCCAAATTAAAGATACGCTGGCATAAATGGTGAAAGACCGTGGCCAAAATAACGATACTATCAAATATTACACGTTGTGATCAAGTGAAGCAATTGAAAAGACAAATGTATTTTTGGAAAATTTATCTTTTCTCCTCTCGCTTCCACATTTGGAGAACAAAAACAAGATAATATTCCTTTTACATAATGTGAATTGAGAAATGAAAGTTGAATAGCAACTTTAAGCTTCAGCCAAACAAAAAATGAAAAAGAAAAATTGTAGGTCGACCTTTCCATTGGAATGCTAATGTACAGGAAAAAAACTGATTACTCACTCCAGATGGGTTTAATTATTGAAATATATGGAATCCATACACCAATTATTAAACTGCAAAGGCCAAAAGCGTTACATAACACATTTTAACAATAAATTTGGGATTCAAAATTAATCACAGTATCATATTATTGACCAAGTTGACCAAATCCAAACCTATGGGCTATGCAAAGTCAAATGAGGCAATGAACATGGAAACACAAAGCAACCCATGATTCCACCCTAAAGTTCAACCACTCAACCAAAAGAAAAACCTATAACAAAAGATCAAAATGAATAGCATCCAGATAGACAGAAAATTTTTACAATCAGCTATCCGAAAAAGAACACAGACTAATGCCCAGCTTTGGATGCAAATGCGGGGCTCAACCCGTAGCAAGAACAAACATTGACAATGATAGAATGTGATGGTCTGAAGATGGAATGTGATGGTCATCCACAAAAACGCTCATTCTGACATTTGGTTCGCTAGAAAATGAGAATGCAGATCAAAAATGGAATCATTCACCAATTTAGGTTCATGGCCTTTTCAATAGTTGGCATCATTCCTTACTAAATTCATTCCAGCGAACCAAACACTACCTAAACAACACAGAAAAGGACTACTATTGAATAAATTAGATAAGGGATGTGGATTGAATTTCTTTGAAGGAAACCAAATGTAAACCTGAAAGATTATCCCCGCAAGAAGATACTTCCAATTCTCGGCAAGAAGGTTGATTTCTGTTGTGGTTTCTGCGCAAATTCTCTTCCATAGCTTCTCATAACAACAACAACAACAAGAACCCAAATCAATACAAGAAGTTCAAAACACAATCGAAAGCAACGAAATTTAGAGTTTTTTTTTTAGTATGTTCGGGACACCCATTTTCCCATTCTGCATTCAGTTTCGGGTTTTGGGTGTTTTGGCCGCTCCTTCGAGAATCAATTCTACGAAAAAACATTAAAATTAAAAACGAACGGCAAAATAGATATCCAAACATCACCTAAAGAAGACATTTTGAATTCCCATTATACTTTTACACACAAACTACTTCGCAAATCATATTCTGCACGTATCACCCAACACTTTTCATTCTGATTATACTCGAAAAATCTCTAATTTACAACCCAAATTCTGTAATCTAGAAAAATGACTGCCAAACATGCCATTACCAAAAAAAGAAAGAAAAAAAACTCCTTTTACGCAAGCAAAAGACGAACCTTTGAAGCCTCGCGACCAATGTAAAGCGACATATTCTTCTTCTTGTATTGTTAATACCAATGCGTCCATATTACATCAACGAAACCACCATCATTTATCACAAATCCCTCAATTCCCAAAAACCCTCTCAAATTTACTCTCATTACCATACAACAGTCCTCTCTAATCGCAAATAAAACCCAAAAAAAAATCCCAACTTGTTCACAAGTACGAGCCACCAATGAGGACCCAATTGACAAAATCAAGAAAAATTCTCGAGAACAAAGAACGAGAAATCTGAGATTGCTTTTTGAATTGCAGACCTCAAAAAATCGACCTCGTAATTGGGTTTTGAATGAATCTTCAAAACTTTCTTGGTTTTCAACAATGATATTTCTCTCTCTCTCTCTCTCTCTCTCTCTCTCTCTTGGAAGACGGAGGGAGAAGGGAAAAAAGAGAGAAAAATCTGGGCTTCGCGATCCTTTGCGAAAAGCGGAGGAAAGAGGGGAGTTTTTGGAATATGAAAGAGAAGATCGTGTTTTGGAATTCCTCTGTTTGTAAATATATAGGCGCGAGGAATTCGGACCATCTCCCATCCAGTCTGTTATTTTCAGGGATTGGCCTTTCTCGTCACTTTCTTTGTTGAAAAAATTTGGTCTACATTTTCTTTTTTTATTTATTTCTTGCTATTCGGGTGCATATAAGCTGGCTCAGACATCTGGTTATTAAAAATGAAAATGCAAATTTTTGGATGATAATAAAATACTTCCAAGTATAATGTTTGAATAGTGCATTCCTTGTAAAGATTATTGAGAGAACTTTATTTTTTGGTCAAAAAATTAAGTGTCTTTTGTAATGGACTAATTTTGAGGAACGAAAGTGATATGTTCTTGTAAAAAAAAATTAACTTGATTAGACATTGATTGCTAGATCAACCATTTACTTTTGTAGTAGACAAGCTAGTATTTTGGAAGTTGGGCTACAATTTAAAATTTGCAGGCGGCGGCGGCATTTATAAAACATAAGGTAGGTACGGTATAAGCGACAATTGAGAGTGTGAGCATATAGAGGAAATATTAAAAGCAAAATCGAAAAACCCTACTGTGTTTTGGCCTAAAAAGTTGGCTGGCTTATTTTTTCGTCTTTATTTGATTTTTTTTCGTGTTTTTTAGTTTTGCATCAACTTTTTGAGTATTATTGATCGTCTCGGCGAGAGAAATATAAAAAGTAAAAAAAATTATGATCGAATCATAATTTTTTTTAATAAAGACAAAAATAAGCCAAAATGTCAATTTTTTACACTTTTTTCGATCTTATTCAAAAAATTGAGAGTTCTAGTCATAATCTTTTACCTTTTTGGATTCCTCTAGTCGAGACGAACCAATAATACTCAAAAAATCAATGCAAAACTAACAAACGCAAAAAAAAATCAAATAAAGACAAAAAAATAAGTTAAGTTGGCTTTTTAGACCAAATCTCACCAAAAGATTATGTGACTTATATATAGGTCAGACATGACATTCCCTTCATGGTTAATTTTTTTATATGGTTGGTGAACGATATTAATTTGTTTGATCCCATGTTTAGGTAGTGCATGCATGCACGCAATTATCCAACTGAGAAGGTTCATAGTTTATTTTCCATATGATTTCGTTGGTTATTTGCTTGACTAGTCGACTAAAATATCGCGAATTATGGACAAATAACTTACCAAATTGAATTTTTTAAGTTTAGGTAAATTTGAATCCGGGGGAATTCTGTGCATCCCTCGGCAGTCCGATCATGTTTTGGGCGGCCCGGATGTGTTTTAATTTTTTACCGATAAAATTAAATTAAAATTATCGAATGCATCTGGACCATCCAAAACATAATCGGACGGCTGAGGGGTACACAACACCCCTGGTCCGGTAAATACGACCTTTGTTTATTATGCTCACTTTCTTATTTATTAGCGTTTGCTTATCAAGCAAGGTAATCCAGCGAGCCATTCAGCAAAGTTGCGCTAGTAATTTTCAAACTCTGTTCATCATTTACATATTTGTGGATTTACAACATTACCCTTGCACTTGATTAGTTTTTCATACATGGAAGGGCATTTTTGTGGATTCATGTTTGAAAAAGAGTACAAATGATCATAAAGAGAGTGTAATGATCAATTACCTCTAACAAGCCCCGTAATGACTAATGATACTTCGCTTTTAAAAGAATACAATTTAAATAGATAAATTTTAAAGAAAAAGTTACGTGACCAAGTGGCATGACTTATCTCGCTCTACGGTCTTACGTTCGATTCTCGCCGGTTCCATTCTCCAGCTCCTAACTCCTAAATTATGTTAGATCAAATGTTCGCATATAATCCAACCCAAAAAACAAGAGAGGAAATTTTGAATCTATGTGGAGCGATAACTAGGCACAATACAGCTCATTATGTAATAATAGAGGGGTCCACGTGGAAATTAGTTAATCATAAACTGCTTTAAATGATGGGATATTAGGCTAATCAATGCATTTAAACAATACTAGTAAAATGTCCAACGCCATCAGTCTTGAATTATGCAATTTGGGTGTTGTGTATTTGAACAACATTTTTTGAGTTATAAAAATGTGCACAACGTGGAGAGCATTTTGTATTATTTGTTTGTTCATTTTTAATGGTTGCGCTATATTTTAGTTGCTTATATATTTCAATTTATAATAGTTTTTGTATTATTTTGAAAATTTTGAATAATAGAACAAATCAAGATATATGTTGCATATATACTCTGTATTTTTTTGAAATTTTACACCCAAAAATGTAAGCAATATACCAACAAAAAAAAATGTAAGGAATGAAAATTTGACACGAACATTTATACTAACAAACAAACACACTTTCGTGGGAGTTTACAATGTTTGATTGTTGGTAAGTTGAGTTTTTCAAACGATTTTAACAACCCAGTTGCTAAAACCAATCTTGATTTTAGCAAATGAGTTTACCAAGTGTTAAAATCATACTAACAAATAAAAGGTTGCTGCTGCCACGGCTTGCATTTCTAGAATCTTCTGGAGGCTACAATGTTTGACCGTTGGTCAATGTGGAGTTTTGAAAAGTAGGGTGGAGTGACAAACTTAACCTTGGATACTTTGATTTGGTCATTTATCAGTCATTGAAACTTTGAAAGTGTCTCCATTAGAGATGGTGATTTAGGCTTGGGGATGGTCCAGTGCATTTTGCACAAAATGCACTGCACCGTGTAGTGCACCATCCAACTGTCCATTTCGACAATGGACGGCTCGGATTTAATCTCAGCAGTGAATTGAATCCGATCGTCGATTGTTTGGATTAAATCCGAGCCGTCCATTGTCGAAATGGACGGCCGGATGATGCGCACTGCACTTTGTAGTGCATTTTTTGCACTACAGGGACCCCTTGGCCGGTGATTTATCAAAAATGGCACGCCAATGCAAAATTGGACAATGCTACAAGGTCAAAAAAGACCATTTTTATATGTACCAAAAGAAGAAAGACATTCTTCCTGCTGTTTTAAATGGTGTTGGCTAATTATCATCGTGAAAAATCATAATGAAGTTGCAAAAATACTATTTGCAAGTCTCATCATCGAGAAAATTGTGTGTGCAAATTGGGTACCGCACAGGCGCACACGTGGTGCCTGAGCGCACATCTCGGCCATCCAAAAATGTTTTGAATAATCCAGATTTCTCCTCCTCTCCTCTTTCTCTCTAAAAAATATGGACAGTTCAAATCACTTTTGGATAGTCGATATGCATGCTAAGTACCCCCACGTAGTAACCAACCGGCACCCAAGTTTTTTTCTCTTCATCATCATATGAGTTTTGACCGTCCAATACACAAAGTTTAGTACTTCTACAGGTTCTTTATTGAAGTCTCTCATAAGAACGAGGAGATCATTTTTCTCATGTTAAGTGGTAATTGATCACCTCAAAAGTTATTGGAAAGCTGATTTTTCTATTTTTTCCATAATTTATTGACAACTGAACGAGACCATAGAGAAAATAATATATTAACCAATTACTGCTATGGGCAAGATTTGATTCTTTGAACTGTCAAAAGAGTGCGTAGTTAAGGATGCCAGGATGGGTAACTAGGGCTCCTTTGGCAAAAAAAAAAAACTGGTTTTTTGATTTTTTTCGTTGTCTTTATTCAATTTTTTTTTTGCACTTGTTAGTTTTGTGTCAAATTTTCGTGGTTTATGGATTCGTCTCGACGAGACGAATCCAAAGAGTATAAAATTATGGTTGAAACTTTTTTTTTTTTTAATAAAGCCAAAATTAAACCAATAAACTGGTTTATTTTTGGCTTTATTCAAAAAAATATTACTTTTGACCATCATTTTAAACCCTTTGAATTCGTCTCCTCGAGACGAATCCATAAACCACAAAAACTTGACGTAAAACTAACAAATGCAAAAAAAAAATTGAATAAAGACAAAATGAAAAAAAACCAAAAAACCAGTTTTTTTCTTTTTAGCTAAAGGAGCCCCTAGACTAGTCTTGGTTAAACCGGTGGCACATGGACGTTAGGACTGGTTTGCCGATTAGTTAGTCTATTGAGTCGGATAATAAGTTAGAAAAAAAAATTACAATAAAGAGAGATCACTAGGAAACACATATATATTCGAAACGGATGCTTTTTTTTCACCTTCTAAAAAGTTCCTAAAATTCAAAATTAATCGGCAATAATTTGTCACGCCGCAGTTCTTTATTTTACATTTATCCATTTTTATGTAGAGCTAAGAAGTTGATAAAAAAAAAATGTAGAGATAAGAAAAAATTCCGAACTACAAGATTAATTTGTTTTCTGGGTAGTGTAAATGCCAAAATTATTTTTGATTGTGCCAAAACTTATGTGCATGAAATACTTGTACTCATGTGTAAATTACAAGTTTTTTATGTATTGGAATTTTGGCACAATCAAAAACAGTTTTGGCATTATTGTCTTATACTGTCGGGCTTTCCTATAAACTAATGAATTATGAATGTGATTAAAAAGTAGATCTTTATAACAAAACAATGCATATTACTAAAAAAGCTCAATATCAAGTAATAAAAACACCAGCATTGCTACATACCAATTATATGTAAGCAGAAAATTGTGAATTTGAAAAAAATCAGTTCTGTGAATTTGAACCACTGAATCTGAATCTAAGCCTAAGCCACTGATTTTAAATTCTGGACAATTTTATGGGTACATTTTATGAGTACTTAGACTTCCCATAAAAACACTCCCCTTTTTGTCTTTGGAGAAAATTTTTATGCACAGCACTGTGATGTGCAGCCATGGCACGGCTGAGCCAGTACCTTTCCAACGATCGGAGACGTTCACCGCGTAGACCTCGTCGAGTACTACAAGTGTACAAAAAAATAAACTCGATCGGATATCTTTAAGTACGTCATCGAAACACAAATACTTTGAAAAACAAATGGAACACAAATGGAAACAAACAATGGATCAAAACCACTTTTTCATATTATTTGTGTTCCGATGAGGCAATTAAAGATATCCGATCGAGTTCATTTTTGTCACACTTGTAGTACTCGACGAGGTCTACACAGTGAACGTCTCTGATCGTCGAAAAATACCGGCGCGGCCGCACCGTAGGGCTACACAGCAAGGTGCTGTGCATGGGGATGCACAGCACCCCAGGTTCCAAAAAAACGGGGGTGGGAAAATCGTTTTCCAAACAAAATTACTGGAATTCAAAGAATAAAGTGTGACAAGTCAAAGGACATTAGATTCATTGGACATACATTAACTACACAAATAATAAGTACAATATGAAGTTGTCTTAGCGCATAAAACTCAAAGTGAAGATAACCCCATTACATGGGTCCCTAAATAAGTGTCCCCTACCAAAAAGGAATTGGAGATTCTATAGTGCTGAGCCGCACTACAACTCAATAATTCCCTAAAAAAATTGACGTGTTCTACGGTTAGTGCATTTTATCTTTTTATCTTCTCATCTTTTGCGTAATATGAATCTCTAACAAACAAATTCACATTCAAGGAACCAACTAAAATTAAATGAGCTTAGCTGAATAGACCAAGCACTTCTCGTTTCCATAGCCCTTCTGACCCACGGTAAACCTGAGTCCTGTGGATAAGTGATTGCAAGTAGCCCTAGATGACCTTGCGCTTGCAAACCCTGACCTTCCAATGTGACTGTCACAATATTGGATGGAACTTCAATGAGTTGCTTCCCAATTCTAGATTCTTTACAAGAACCCACCAAGTTTGGGTTTGAGCATGACAACAAATGGTAAACATTACTTCTAAAGAAAGCCTTTCCCATATCAACACCCTCGAACAAACGATGACCAACCATGGGAAATTAATCTTGCACTCTCCAAAACCCCAAGTAATATGCATAATAATGCCGGTGTCCTGAATAAGGGGCAGAATTAGTTGTTTTGATGAATGGGTTTTAAGTCTTATAGCTGCAGAAGGAAGTTTCCCATTCCATCATTCCCCTCCTTCTGATCAAAAGAAAAGCTAGTCTCTTATAGCAATTTGAACCATAACTACAAATGTTAAGACCCACAAACGGATTATGATCTTTACAGACGACAAGTACTTAAATAAGTTCGTATAGCCGGAAAGGCCAAGGGATCAACCGGTCAAGTTTTATTGGTTGTGTTTGGTTAGATAGTTTAGTTTAGTTTTAATGATGTCAGCAGGTGTAATGAGTGGAGAGAGGTAGAGAGAGAAATGAACAAGGCCATTACAATTACTTAATTGTGTTTGGATAATATCCTTTTTCAATTGGGTATGGCTTCGACTACTCCCGGAGCCTGACAATTAGTTAACCGTAGACATGTTTTAGTAATGGGCGTATAATATATATACCAAGTTGTCGTTGCAAACCCCGAGATATTATTACAGCAAGAGATGAACAAAAATCCAAAGCTTTGATTCAGAATTCATTCCAATGCTCTAACTTGTTTCTTCTAACTTTTTTTTTTCTTTAACAAAAGTAAAATTACTATTTCTTTTATTGTGAATTTTTTAGGTTTTTTATGTGATGAAAGACTTTCGAGACGTTTTATACTTCTAAGCAAAAAGCCAATAAGAGAAATGAGGCCTAAAACCTATAGCGCAATTAGGTTGTGCTTGGAGACTTGTTTGTTTGGAACTTGTGGAAAACGAAAGGAGAATTAAAAAATTTCTCCTCCATTGATTGGTTAAAGAGGGAAAGAATGGAGAAAATAAAAGTCAAATTCTACCACAGTAAAAAATTTCTTTCATTTTCTTTTCTTTCCCACATTTTCCATAAGGGCATGTTTGTTATTTTTTTTTTTGGTGCAACGGAAGGAACATGTTTGTTATTTGAGAGTAGGATTAAATATATTATGCAATTGGTACTCAAAGTCTAGTATTTGTTACTGCAATACGGACGAGATTTCATAGCTCGGCTGTGCCTATATCCCGAGATATGAAATCCCATGAGAAGGTAGGATTCTATATCTCCTCCATCAAAAATTCATTTAATGCGACTATTTTGCACTCCCGATTTGGTCATTATATACTCCCTCTGTCCCAAATTGCTGGTCCTTCTTTCTATTTTGGGATGTCCCAAAATGTTGGTCCTATTTCTAAAAACAACTATCAAAATATATCAAACTTCCAGTTTTACCCTTAAAAATACTCTTTCCCTCCCAATTTATTACACAGTTTTTGAAATTCGTGTCATTTCTTAAACCGTTTATATCTTTTAGTATATAATGTTTTTCATGATTTTTAAAACTTTGTATAAAACAACTAATTGAGATCTATCAAACTAGATCCATATTGCATATTTTTTGAGATCCATATAGAAAGATATAAACAATTTAAAACCACTAATAAACTTCTCAGTTTTGAAGGATAAATTTGGAACTCTAAGACAATAATTTGTCTCCTTAAATAGTTAGATTCCCCAAAAGGGACGAGCAATTTGGGACGGAGGGAGTAGTTTGGATAAAATAACAGATGCTTGTCACAATAACAACCAAAATAGCATTGGACTTTTTTTTTTTTTCCTTTTTCTCATTCTATATCCCAAGGGAATTTCTATTACACTCGTATCTTAAGAATTTTACATTCTATCTTTTTATCTCTGAGCAAATAAACAAGTTAAGACTGACAGCAGCAAAAACAATCCAGACTGTCAACCAAATTATGTTAGGTTGCATTTCTTACTTCCTCAATTGAGATAGGAAAACTCTACTGACATGTGGTGTCCATTTTGGGATTTCACACAAACGATCTAAAATGTTCATTAAATTTAGAATAACTTTATGAGTATGCGACTAAAAAATCAACTCAACCGTATAAGTTCTTGATCCAATATTCTGCGTTTCATTCAGAATTTAGATCCTGAAATCTATGAAATAAGAAAGTACTAATATTGGATCAATAACGTACAGCTTCTAAATTGATCTGATTTTTTACAAGATTATTCAAAAAGTAATTGTAAATTTTATTAACGGTCCGGATCGTTTGTGTGAAACCCGAAACGAGTCAGACAAGTCATCTGTGCAAGTAGGATCCGTGCGAGTAGTCTGGTTGATTGAGATAACGTCACTCTCTCTCTCTCTCTCGAAACTCTCGGCATATGCGAAGGCATAAACACAGTTGATGGTTAAACAATTCCCTGCCTTTAGCTATGGAGGTTTCAAATTTCCGTGCGCCGTCACTGAAGCCTCAGCTTAATCAACCATTTCTTCCTTACACGGTGAGTTTCATTCTTATACAGTCAACTTCCAAACCTAATTCAAGTTCAGTTGTTGATCATCACTATAAAAAATCGACATTGCCTGCTTTTGCACTTCAGATTTATGTGTCTGATTGAATACCTTAGTTAGTATATATGTGAGATTGCTCAAGAAAATCTCCGATTAGAGAACCCAAATAGGGTTTTCTCATAAAATTGTGCGAGTTCATGTGATTCGGCTTCCTAGCACGTGTTTGTTTTGAAATTGAATTTGCAAATTTGAATCTGTTGAAGCTGATTATTGAGCAGTGTCTATACAGTTAATTCTCAAGCAGAATTTGATCATAAGTCGGAGGGTGATCCCTTCGTTACTCAATTACCTTTGTGTTTGTTTTGAAGTTCAATTTGCGAATTTGAACCTATTGAAGCTGATTAATGAGAAGTGTCTTGACAATAATTCTCGAGCAGAATTTGATCAAAACTAGGAGGGGCGATCTCATCGTTACTTGATTACCTTTTGACTTGTAGATAAGTTTTAGAGCATCTCCAACAGTGGGCAGCTAAACCAAATTTTTGGCTTGAAAGTCAACTTTCACACCTCCGAATGGGAAGCCATTTCAGCGGCCAAAAAATGCAAAATTTGGCTTAAAATGGCTGTGGCCATTTGTGCTGCATCAGCATTTATGTGGTACTAGCTTTTTTGGTTCAAATCTCTATTAAATGATAGTATCAATAATCCAAGGGTTGTGAATTGTGATGGATCATGGTAAAAAATAGCATTGGCACCAATAGAGCAACTTTGCCGAATTTTAGCAAAATACAACTGTAGCAAGCAATTAGAGATGTCTTGTTGAGAAGTCATCAAAGTAGGCTCAACTTAATGTACAATGTATGCTTTTTGGGTTCCAAATTTTGTAACTTAAATGAGTTTCAGTAGTTCGTAAGAGCAACTTCAGTGGTAGGAGCCATTTTTTTTGGTGCCAAAGCCAAATTTGGCCTTGCTACAGTGTTTTTACTTTTTTGTCGTAATTTGGCCAAACTGCTCCGGTGGTGTCCATGCCAAAATTTGGCTCCCTTTCTCAACTACCTTCCAACTACCCTGTTCTCAACTAACTTTTGAATTTCCAATTCTATTTTGTATACTTTATGTATTAATGTATTACTAGTTTTTTTTTTTTTTTGGTTCAAATCTCTGTTACATGATATCAGTAATCCAAGGGTTGTGATCAATCAAGGTAAATAGCTTTGGCACTAATAGAGCAAATTTGCCGAATTTTAGCAAAATACTACTGCAGCAAGCCAAAAAATAACTTTGGCTAGAGAAAAATGGCTCAAACAATTAGAGATTTCTTGTTGAGAAGTTATCAAAGTAGGGTCAACCTAATGTACAATGAATGTTTTTTGGGTTCCGAATTTTTTAACTCAAATGAGTTTTTCAGTAGTTCGTAACAACTTAATTAATTTTTCCTTTCAAACATCAGTTCTCTTGTCGTGAAAATGTGTTGAAAGTACTTGCTTAGATGATTATCCTTCTTTATGTTTCTCATTTTATGGTTTTGTTTTGTAGTGTCTTACAATCTTAAGCCTTAATTTATACAGGGAAGTATTTCTCATATCAGGGATTCTAGTAGCTTTCCATGTCCATGCGTCAAGCGTTCTTCGATGGTTCATTGCCTCTCCTCACTACATGTGAACCAACAAAATTTTGTTTTAGCTTGTAGTTTTGGACGAGATGGCATGGAGGTCTTGCTTAATCACAACCATTACAGGTGGAGAACTGCAGCACATGGTAAGTTGTCTTTGCCTTGCAATTGCAATTCTATTGCTTATCACCACATGATATTTGGTTAAATATTCTCTGCAAGATACAATATCTTATTAATGGGTCTTCAGTTTTTTAATTTGTAGGACTGAACATGTATCAGTTTCTAGAGTGACATCTATGTGACCGGTGATAGAAAATAAGTATAAATGTTTCTTGAAATTCGTATGTTGCATTGCATAAATGACTGACCCCATGCCTGTTAAGTAGGAGTGTTCATCTATTGTACCTCCCCGCAATAGAAAGTGCTAAATCTCGTCTTTTGAAGACACTTCCTGCAGAATCGCTCACACTTTGCAGATGCCTGTTAATTTGTTTACCCAGACTCAAGTTAACTTTCTTATTTTCTCGGCATGGAAGCTTGATACGTAGACTGATAGAAAATTTATGGCTGCTGAGAGAAGCGGAGGGCATGTAAGAAAATTGTGAACTCTATTCTTGTACCTTCGTAAATTTATAGAATAGGCCAATTGGGGTAAAAATTGATCCCGCTGTGCCATTTTGTTTGTTGGACCAACTTATTTGGGATGTCCATCACTCCATCTTACTAATTTGGAGAAAGTCTGCTTTTCAATTAAAATACATGGTTGTACTGCGCATGAGTTGCCCGATCAATGCTCTTCTTTCATAATTCAAGTACTCATTATGTAAGGTTTACCTAACCACTTGGTATGTAACCAATGGTGGTCATTGGCTCATTGTGCCCTTGGAATTTGAGAACTGAGTCTCTTCATGTTAAGTACTCCAACTATTGGTCTATTCGTCGCGTCATTATATACTTATTGTCACCAGCATACAAATGGAAAATGATTAAGGCTGACTCAAAAGATGGGGCTTAAATGAAGATCATCAGGTAGCTCCCACCACTCAAGTTTTTGAAGTTATTTTTTGTGAGAACCTTGTATTGTCCAAAAGGCATTTGATGATAAACTTTTGGTATGGCCCCTTGCAAGACCTCTCTTTTCAGACTTTCTTAATCGCGATCACCTTGATCAAAAATCCTTATCACAAAGAGTTGGTTTGCAGTATCTTTGTATTGATCATTGCTAGCTTCAAAGCCGCTTGCACATTACTCTGAATCTCATAAATCCTGTGGCTCATAACCAGAACTACCATTCCCGTATTCTTTGGTATGGATGACTAAACTGTTGCAAGCAAATTCATTGTATGGAAAAAACAATGTCTCATATCCTCACAGGTATGGAAACACCATGATGGAATGTGGCAGATTACCAACACTTAATTAACCACCCTTTTTTCCCATCTGTTGTGGATGTTCTGTACTTGAGAAATTTTAGTACTTGCATTCCGTCATAGTAGAAGGATAAAATTGCCATTGGAATTGGGCATCGTAGTTAGGCATGCTGCTAGTGGGATCCCACAGAAGGCCAACACCCCTATTCAGAAGTTCAGCAACAGTCATGTTGCACTCATGTATGGATGAGTAGTGTACAAAAGCTAAGATGACCCATGCCAAAGTGGGAAATGAAAGCAGAATGTACCACCTACTGGCATATTACTCTTCTGCAAGTACCCCTTGGCATATTAGCACACATTACCATGTTCCCTCTATGACCACACTAGCTGGTAATTAGTTTCTGGTATTCGTGAGGCAAGTATGTGTCTTGGCTTGAAATCTTAATATCAATCACTGGCATGCATTAAGGGGTCACTTTGTTGCCAAGTCTTAATAATGTGGTCTGTTACAATATATGGGGAAAACATGATAGATTCAAAAATATCAAGAACAGTTTGGATCCATTAAAAAAACAAAATAGTTAAGTACACACGATACACTTTTGGGTCCCACAAGAATAATCCGGATTCAGAATGAAACGGGGAAATATTGGATCAACCCCTTACGCATATCGGATTGAGCTGATTTTTCACGGGGCCACTCGGAAAATTATTTTAAAATTAAAGAACGGTTCAGATTATTCTAGTGGGACCCAAAAGTGGGTCCCCTATTGCGTTCTGTACATTTTATGTACATGAACTTTCTGTACTCCTAGTTGGGTCCTATAATTATGCTTCTCTTGCATCATGCCACAGTATTTGCCCTCTCGGGCTCAATTTGGGTCAGCCAATTCTTTGAACATTGGGATGTATTGGCATGTTTGGATTTCTCTCTCTTTCTCTCCCTCTCTCTCGCTCTGACAGATATAAGATGGTGTAATTTTTTATCTACACTGTGTAGCCCCATTCAGAAAAGCTTCTCGTTCACTTTCACATAGACCATGTGTTGCTAAAAGCGAGGGTTCAGGGGGAACTGTAAGCAGTGAAAGCATCACACTAGATGAACAGACTTTAAAGCAGGACCTGCAAATTGCCATTCGGGAGGAAAACTACGCTCGAGCAGCTGAACTCAGGGATACTCTCCGAGTTCTCCAGGAGGATGGCAAAGCTGCCGTACTATCAGCAAACACTCGATTCTACAACTCATTCCGGAAGGGTGACCTAGCATCGATGCAAGCCCTTTGGGCTAAAGGTGAAAATGTTTGCGTTGTGCATCCTGGTGTGGGTAGCATATCCGGTTATGACCTTGTAATGGGGAGCTGGGAACTCGTTTGGGCTGATTATGAATTTCCACTAGAGATTGAGGTTAAAGATGTTCAAGTTCACGTGAGAGGTGATTTTGGATACGTTACTTGCTCTGAAATGGTTACGACAAAGGGAAGCAGCTGGGGGAGACAGATTGCAACTAACGTGTTTGAGAAAATCGACGGTCAATGGTTTATCTGTGTTCACCACGCGTCGCATGTTGACTTTTGAAGCAGAGAGATTTGTTATACATCGGCGTCTGGAAAATTTCTTAGTCCTCCTAATTTCAGTTAGTGGAACGGTTTAGACAAACATTTGCGTTATGAATTTGAGTTGGCAACATATATTCGGAGTGTGTTAGTGTAAAAGTGTAAACTTAATCTCGTGTTATGGCCCATGGATTACAATATATCTTCTGTTTCTTGGAAATAACTGCCTTGTGGCTTTATAATACTAAACAGAATCGTTTATGAAAACTGAAGTGATGAGATATTTCTCACCCACACAGTATATACGGTATACCATATTTCAATATCAACCTCTAAATTTCATGCGAATCTTACAAATCGATGATTTGTTCATAACGACGACACCCCTCTTCAAGGATCATATTTCTACTTCCTTTTGTGTATTCAAACCATTCCTTGACCGGAAAACTAAGCTCTTCCAACGGGCGATAGAGGTGGAGGGGGGACATATTTGGTGCGAGTCTTCAATCTATCGAACCCAGTCACATTGGATTCATGAACTTGTTCTGCTTCAGATGGGTCGTTCGCTTCTGAGAAATCAAATGACTTTTGATTACTTATGACAGCCACACAAACTGAGAATGCTTGTAGCAAAGAAATCGATGGGCTGAATTGAACAGAGTAAATCCCCTTCTCAAATGGCTCCAGGCTGAAGATTGGCCTATTGTAACTACCGCCTCCCTGTGCAGAAAGCAAATTAGTTACTGAACAAACATTAAATACAAAAATACAGAAGCTAAAAAGTGTGGAACTCGAAAGAGATTTCAAAAATTAGAACACGCAACAGAGCAAGTTTCAATAATTTAATCTAGTAAATATATTTTGAATGAGAATTTGACCTAGTTGTCCTTTTCCATTGTGAAAAATACAATTACTCGGTAGCGGAGATGGTAGTTGGTGGTGGTGGTGGTTGGTGGTGGGCGGAGGATGTGGGTAGCAGTTTCATGAAAAATTTAGGATAATGTGATTTTTTTCGCTCCATAAATGAAACTGAGTTTCCAAAAAATCCTCTTACTGAATAAGGATTGCATAATCTGTCCCAAACAGGTCGAAGAAGAATCCAAAAAACATAATCCAAACAAACAAATCACATACACTCCAAGAAAGAACCAATTTGACAATTGTAGTACCTGATTGAAAAGATCAAATTGATCTGGGCTTGAGCAAGATATGGCTGGTTCCATCGGATTGCAGCTGTGATCCTCATTGGTAAGAATTCGCAATTTGCAACCTAAATCCCACCCTCCACAATCACACGATCCACCAGATTTCCATCTTTCTATCAATGGCGAAGGAGCTCCTTTGTAAGGCAAACCATGAACACCACCCGGAAGAACAACTGTCGTGCTACTGAAACCCTTCCCTATGAACTCTTTTCCCTTCATTCCCTCATCTCCATTGTTATCAGGATTCCCCATTGGGACCTTCACAACAACAGCAGCGAGCTCCCTGTCTACTGCTAACCGTTGTGAGTCTTGACCTTCTGGTCTATGCTCAACACCATACAGAACAGATTCTTTCAGTGTAAAGTGGCCATCAGAATTCTGTACAGTCAACTCTGGATAATGAGAACTGGAAAACTTCATCTGACCAACAACATTATAGCCAAAGCCATGACTTTTTCCTTTATGCCCTTGAGAAATCCAGCTGCCACTCTTCTTCTTAATTTCACAGACAGAGTAAAATGTGTAAATCCAGCTAGAATCATCCTTCACAGGTGCAGTTAGGTTTTTCACCGCAACAAGAATGTCACTGTTGTTATTGGCAACAAGTTTGAACAAAGGGAGTCCATTCTTGATTGTGAGTTGCAGAAAAGCTTGGACTGTTGTTGTTTCATCATTTCTTGTCAATGGTTGATTGATTTCAGCAGAATGGTGCGGATTTGTTGCCCTGTTCTTTAGTAAAGGGTCTAGTAACCTTCTTAGAGGGCTGGACCTTGATCTACCATGAAAATTAGCCTTGCTTTTGTATGCATTATCCAAAGAATCAGAAACTTCGGATGTCACTGGGCCAGACTTGACCGTAGCATATGTAGAACTCAACTGTGGAACAGTTAAACCTTCTTTGAAACTGAAACTTCGGCTCATCCTACCAATGCCTAAGTTTAAGAGGCGATTTGGAGATGGATGCCTTCCTCGTGCAGCTTCAGTAGCTTCTTGATCCACTCGCTTGGAACCCATCATTGCATCTGAAACTGATGGTGTGTTTGGCATTTCTATTGGGCATGTGAGCATGTAAGAATCATCATCACAAGAAAGCTCCTTGCTCTGAGTGCTGGATAATCCGTGCCGCCTCCAGTCAGACTCGGCTTTGGTCTCTTTTCCAACATAAATTGGGCAAGTATCCACAGAAACAGACTTGACGTTAGCAAATGTGGAACTCGGCTGTGGAATGGTTGAGCTGTCCTTAAAACTCAAACTTCTGCTGATTCTACCAAGGCTAAAGCTATACCGACGATTTGGTGAGGAATTTCTTCCCTTTACAGCAGCGGGTTCAGTAGTTTCATGATCCAATACCTTGGAAGCATCACGTCCATATTCACCTGAAGGTTTCACTCTTGATGCATTCTCATTTATGCAAAGACGATTGGATAATGGTGTTTCATCTGTGCTTCTAGTTACTCCAATAGGCAGTGGGCAAGAGTGCAGAATCCCAGAATACAGTTCTGCTGAGTGTTCTTCCGAGGAAGAAAAGCCATATGAAAGACCCTCCTTGTATGCTTCACGCGGTTTTGCATCAAATATTATATCGTGTTCAGAACTCTGAACTCTCTCCAAACAATTTTCTGTGGGAGAGTGTTTTGGTAAAAGGAGAACGGTGGTTCTGTGCTTTTGACCAAAATAATATTTCAATGCTTGCAAATCCTCCACACTATTGTGTACTACTCTATATTGAGCACGTTTCTCATCCTTCGAAGGGCGTGAGAACTCGTGTTTTCTTAAATCGGACAATGTTGTTCCTTTTTTTGATCTGACCTTCCGATCTGAACCTTCTCTCTTGCATCTCTCAAACTGATTTCTGCCAGAAGAGTTATTTCTCCTGGTTCGGTTTTGCTGTCCTCCCAAGGTGTTATTAGAAGAAGCTTTAAAATCTTCTCGGACATGGGATTGTTTATCATTATGAGAAACACCTTCCCCTAAAGATGGTCTGAATTTCTTCTTGTGAGGAGCGAGAGACTTTCTGTTAGTGGAACCAGAATGAGAAATCGACCCCACTACCTTAAACGTTGAACTAGCACCAGAGGAAGATGAACTAGCGTCGCCTCTTGGTTGGGTCACTTTTTTGTGCTTCCAGGTTTCTAGACGCTCCCAATCTAGAACTCCAACATTAAAAGCCTTCTCCTTAAGGTTTTCCCCTTTCTCCATTCGCTGCAGATAGCAGGGCAAATTCGACATGTGCTTGACAAGCTCATCATTTTTATTTTCCACACTCCCAATCCTCAAAGGGTTTTGAGAATTTTTTGATGATTTTGGCTGTGATATAAGCCCATCACCTGCTCTACGTCTTTTTTCATTAATCTGATCAAGGTAATATTGACCAACTGGAGTTGTGATGTAATGCTTGTCTTGAGACTTGGGGCTCTGATTTGCTTGGGCTGATGGGATCCTCTGCTTCACCACTTTTGAAGTTTCTTGTGGCCTTGAACTCCTTTTGACCTCTAAACTGAACGCCATGTCCCCAGCAGGTCTCGCATATTGATTACTTGTTCGCATCTTAAGTTGCACGGAATCACACTTCAATCGCCCTATCAAGTGTCGTTCACACGTAAGTTACCTGCCAAAACATGGTACAAGACAGGTCTTAGTCACATTCTGCTCCTAGTAGTATTGTAAAAGCCAACGTATAGGGATGTAAGAGGGTTTTACCCCAGAATTATTTCACCCACAAAAGGGAGAAACTTCTGCACAGGAATGACATTATGCTAAGGGAGGACCCTGTAATCGGTTAAAGGTCATCATAAAAAAGGCAGAACTAGGCCCTAGGGCTAAGTTCAGTACATTTGCAAGCATACAAAAATGTAAATAGTTAAGTAAGACTAAAGTCAGTTAGTATGCAGCATACAGAAGCAACAAACATGGCCTTGGCAACTTCATATTCAAGCAAACATTCATCACAAAACTCAGATACTGAGCAAAGATCTCAATAATTACATCAAGTGTATGTGGCTTACTCCTAAAGTCAACTAATACCAAATGTGGGGGTCAGCTACACAAGTTTTAACATCTGACCAACCAATGGATCTCATTAATAGCACAGTATTTCGGTCGTTGCCAGTCAAAATTTTCATGTCAGTGACTGAGCATCGGAAACAGAACGACTGGCACGACGTGAAGATCCATTACATGGAAGAGAAAGCACAATCAGATGATGCTAAGTCACAGAACAGGAAATTCCTTAGGAATGCAAAGAAACAAAAAGATCTGTGCAAGCTTCATTTTAAAGTGTCACTTTGCAAATATATCCTTGCTATCAATGTGAAAATCAGTTAATCTGAATGAAGTTCAGGACGTTGAAACTCATATTCAGTCAACTCACACAAGCATATTCATTCAGACGGTGAAACTTATATTCAGTCAAATTCACACAAGCATATCATAAGACTTACTACATGTCAACAGAAACTTAGTTATGAGATGATGTGCAATTATCAGAATAGCATCAAGGGGTTGTGGCTTATTCCTTACTCAACCCAACCAATAATACCAAGTGGGGGTGGGGGTGGGGTCAGCACGCAAGTTTCAAGTTAAACAATTATCCCGATCTATAAAACACACACTAGTTTTCTTCCCGCCCATCAAACGATGCCTTTCATAGGTCGCAGACCTTCTAATACATAGTAAAGTCAAGGAGTCAAGTGGTTTTGTACAAGCTTCAGCATACTTCACTTTTAAGTTTATCGCCTAGTCAAAATTTCCTTGCCATCACTCAGTAAAAATTTCCTTGCCATCCATAAGAAATCTAGCGAATGAAGTTCAGGTAACTAAAATATATACTCCCACATACATGTACATATACGTGAAATCAATCAGCATAGCTCATCCAAGATTGAGAACGAAATTTTTTTTTTTTTTTTTTGGTGCCGAGCCAAAAAAAAAAAAAAACCATGAAAACGAAATGAGTGAGATGATGTCACTTAAAAATACTTCAGAAACAAGAATATTGAAGGCTTGCACTCGAATTAAATTGAATCAAGCTGTAATTTTGACACAGCTGCATCAAGTTTTTTTTTTTCTTTTTCTTTTATAAGAGGATCCGGCACTTACACAGAATTACATAAAAAAAAATAAATACGAAGCGAATCTCCGAAATAAAGCATAAAAGAAGAAATTTCCTATGCATCTAGACACGAGCTTCATGCTCTTCACACCTACCGTAACTAGGGACCGAAATAAATCTCGGCAATAGTGCTAAGTCAAAGGAAAACACCATAAGAAAAGGGGGATTCAGCTGCATCAACTGAATGTCGAAAATTTCAGATAACTATAACCACGTATAATAATCATATCCCGAGAAAGGCCACAAATAATAAGCATTTTCCAATTATTTCCAAGGCTATTTTTCTCAGAATGAAAACTTGCCAAAAATCAAGAACAGTGGCCCAAATTCAAGCTCAATTGTATATTCGCCAAAGCATCCATTTAACACGAACAATGGACATACGGTTCACAGTCAACCCGCAACTGACGGATCTACACCAATTGACTAACATTACAGCATATAGATAGACAAAAACAAGTGAACAACAACACGCATACAGGAAATGTGAGCCAAGGCTAGAAAACATACCTGTAGAAGTCGAGGAACAGAGATCATTGCGAGAGGCATTGGCGAATTGAAACAAATCACAACGTAACGAAGAATGAAAGCAAGGGTTATGGAGTGAGAGAGAGAGAGAGAGAGAGAGAAGTAGTGGCCTTCGAGCTTCAAATTGCGCCGGAGAAGAAGATGAAGAAAAGGTTTGAGATAATGAGATTTGCAGAGTGTGGTTTCTAGAGAGAGAAAAGGAAGTCCGCGACACTGCACACTGGTACGGGAGAGAGAGAGAGAGAGGAATCAATGTGGGGAAGAGCGAGAGGATTTGGGGTTCAACAGGACGTGAGGGAGAGAGAGCGGTGGAGGGAAGTGTGGGCCCCAATGGGAGGCAAGCAATTTCTTTGGCGCGAATCCCAACGACTGATGTGGGGCCCAAAATTGGGGGTACAGGTAGTAGGGCTGAAACCGGTTCGGTTCGGTCCGGTTCTTGGCCATATTTGGCTGAACCGGAAAAACTCGGTTCGGGAGTAACACTGAACCGAAACCGGTTTTTTAGAGCTCGGTTCGGTTCGGTTTCGGTTCGTCCGGTTCGGTCCGGTTTCAAGGTCGGTTCGGTTCGTCTGTGACAGAGCCAGAGAGAGTCAGAGAGGAGATTGGACTAACAGATCTCGATCTGCTTTTTTTTAAAAAAAAAAAAAACAGATCTCGATTTGAGTCATATACACACATCTACTGCACATTACACATACATATATCCATCTAGAGGAGATCGGGAGTTGGGGTTAACAGTAAAAAATCACTAGATCTACAAATTTACACTTTACAGGGATATATATGTGCATATATACACACACATATCAAGAGAGAGAGAGAGAGAGAGACGAACATGGACCATGAGTCGACGACGGTGGACTGAGATGATCGGTGATGATGAACGACGATGGGTCTCTTTCTCTCTCACACCGCTTGTGACTGTCACCGAGTGGCTGGATCGATGTCGCCGTGGTGCTATGGTGGTATTGTAGTCGTGGGAGAGAGAGGAGGTTGCCGCAAGAAGTGGTGGCGACTGGTCATGGTAGTTGTGAGGTTGAGAGAGAGAGAGAGAGAGAGAGAGGCTGCCTCGCCTGACTGATTTATGGGTTAATGGGTGAAATGGAGCCAGCTGTTATAAGGGTGTACATATATAATTATATATAAAGGGTTCACTAATAAGTAATAAGTAATATTATTTCCTGCTGTGGTAAGAAATCCTTAGGGGGTCCAGTGGGTAAGTGAAATGCTTTCCACGCTCGTGGACTAGGTTCGATCCCTATACCACTCATTTTTTCAAGTATTAAGTGTATATATTTTATATATATATCCAAAACCGGTTCGGTTCGGTTCGAACCGGGATTTTAATCTTAAGAACCGGGAACCGAACCGGTTTCTGAATTTTGAAAATTCTCCGAACCGAGAACCGGACCGGTCTGCTGAAGAACCGAAAAATAAAACCGGTTCGGCTCGGTTTTCCGGTTCGGTTCGGTTCTTCGGTTTTGTTTTTCAGCCCTAACAGGTAGTCAAGAATGTAACGTGGGGCCTGCGGCTGCTCCCTACTTTAAGACTTTCTTTTTCGGAGATGAATTTGTTTAGGGGGAGATTTGGACGCCCAGATTTCTCTTATTTTTTACTCGTTTTTCTCTCTTTAAAATTTGGCCCATTAAAACATTTTTTGATGGTTGAGATGAGCGCTCGACATTATGTCATCGCTATCTTACATACACCCAAATTCTTTTCCAATTAAGGGGTTTAATTCTCTCGTAAACTTTTACAGATGATTCTTACGAGTAAGAATTTATGAGAAAATCTGAACTTCAATGAACGATCTAGATACAGACTATTTTTTCCGATCCAAAACATGAATCGGAGACCAGAGAGGACACATAATCCTTCTTTTTCTTGGCTGATAGATATCATAGGAATACTTTAAAACTCCTTAACTTGTAATTACACAAAAATGCCTATAGTTTGGTGGGTTCTAATTTTAGATTACTGGTTAAGTAAGAAGAACATGTTTTTGGCATTCTAAACTTTTAATAAGAAATTATGAAGAATGTCTTTGAGAGTATATATTATGTCTAGCTTTAACCACCACAAGATAAATTTTGGAACACATTTATACGTAGGATGCAAAAAAAAAATTGTTTTTTTTTTTTTTTTTTTAACTACCTTAGTGGAACAGGGCTTAAGATTGGGGCCCACATGTTAGAGCACCACTATCACGGGATAATTCGGAAGTATCTTCCTTTTTTTGTTTTCAATCTTTGCTCTCGTAAATCTTATTGAATGAAACATTCTGAAAATACGTTTTTACGTTAATGCTGCCATTTTTTGCTCGCATTATAGAATAAAGTTTAATCTTAATAGGTGTGGATTCCAAGAAAAATCTTTAATACAACGGTTGTTTATAACATCCCTTTTATTGGAATGAGACCTAAATATACATGGGATTCAACTTAGGTAGAGTGTGTTCCAAATAACAGTCGTTTCCATAATTTTTTTAGTGAATTTCACACCAATGTATAGGACTGACAATGAACTGGATTGTTCGTGAATTGTTCAAGACTTGACTCGGTAAAAGCTTGTTTAATATATAAGTCGAACATGAACTTGACAGTATTCAGCTCGATTAGGCTCGCAAAGCTGAACTATAGAGGTACTCCATATTCATAAGAATTTCATATATAACATTGAATATGTATAAACTTTTACATGTTTATAATGGAAATTTCGTAACTTGTGCATGACTAAACTTATAAAAGTGTAGTGGCCGGGGTCCCAAGGGTTCAGTGGCCTCGGCTGCACCCCTTTGGCCCCCCAAAGGGGTGAAAGGGCCAGGGGTCTTCCTTCACCTAAGCAGCTCAAGGAGGCCAGATCCCTTGGGCCCAGCCGAACGGTCTCCCAAGGAGGGCTGCAAATAGCCAAACCAAGGTCCCGATCGCAAGGAACGCAACTCTGACCTCGGTAACCCCGACGACCTCGATTGTGCTCCTTCCCCTCGGGACCTGTGCCCGGATGGAGGGTTCCTATAGGCCTCGCTGTCCGTGGGGGCCTATCCCCGAGCACCGCCCTGACCGAGTCGATTGACCTCGATACCGAAGGGTCACGTTAGATGTCAGGAGCTCGATCAAGGCACGCCTAACAGTCTGAGTGGCTCATTAATGGGCTCAACCACCCCGCATGCATTGCATTTATGGCGAGCCACCAATCTTGCAAGCTGCGCCTGCAAGGGGTACCTGATTGACAAGAATATTAGTGTGACAAGTGACTCCACTGGAAGGACAGCGGCCAAGGCGCCGCTTGAGAGGCAGACGTCAATCCATGCATTTAATGCGATGGTAAGAGCGGAGCGCGTGAGGCTCCCGAGGAGCGTGTGGGACACATTCCTCCTTGCCTATAAATATGGCCTTCACCCTCTTCACTCGGGATCGCGGTCTTTCCATTCAATAGTCTCAACTGCACTCTCTCTCTCTAGATTTCTCCTCTAAACCCCCCCCCCCCCCGTTGCCATCGGAGTGCCTTCCCGGACCACCACCGTCCGGGCTGGGCACTAACGTGGATGCTCCCTTGTGCAGGTCCCCCTCCGACGTGCTCTAAGGACTCCAGCCTTCTTCTCCGACGTGCTTTTGAAGCCCTAGTAGGGCTCAGCCAGCTCCTCCCTCTCCGCACAAAACCAGACAGCCAAAAGGGGTCATTCCAGTGAAGCGCCTCCCACAAAAAGTACTGCATAAAACTTAAATTTTAATTTTATATATGTATGAACGTATTTATGTACAAAATAAAAAATTTATTTGAAGTTCTAGAACTGTATAAGAGCATAAATCTCTAATATATTTGACTCGTTAAATCTCATCAACATGTTCGAGTTCGACTCAAACTTAGACAAGATCAGCTAGTCAAATTTTTATTATGCTCGAGTTCGCTTAAAAATTTAATGAATTAAACGAATAAACCTAAACATTATAAAAAGCTCAGCTCGATATGGATCGTCTCCAGGGGTGGATGTACAATTATAAATACTAAAGTTAGGAATGTCTATACTATGAGTGGAATTCGGCTCAGTGGTAGCTGCGCCCAACTCTATTCATTCCATCAAGAGATCGAATCTCCTAGGGTGCAGAGTTCCTTTTTTTTTTTATTGCCAACTAGAATACTCTCTCTCTCTAAAGGTTTGCAAATTTTTTTTACTAACCGGAGAGAAACAAATTAAACGTGACACCTTTGAACATTAAGGGTGTGTTTGGAACTTGAGGAAAGTGAGAGAAAAGAAAGGAAAATTGAAAAATTTTCTTCATCTTGTTTGGTTTGGAGAGAAAGAAGAGAGAAAATAAAAAATCTAAATATTGTAAATAGTGAAAATTTCCTCTCACTTTCCTCTCATTTTATTTTCTTTCACTTTCTCTTCCCTTCCACATGTTCCAAACATAATACGGAGTATAAATTTTTTCTTAAAGTTTAGCATTTTTACTTCATGTTTCTTTACGAACTATGGTGAGAATTAATGTACAATGAAAATGAAATCACAAACATGTTGATTTAAATATTTGTAAGAATAAATTAGTATCTTGCCAACTAGAATATTCTCTCTCTCTCTCTCTCTCTCTCTCTCTCTCTCTCTCTCTCTACAGGTTTGCAAATTTTTTTTATTAAACTAAAGAGAAACGTGACACCTTTGAACATTAAATTCTTCTCAAAGTTTAGCATTTTTACTGCATGTTTCTTTACAAAGTATGGTGAGAATTAATGTACAATGAAAATGAAATCACAAACATGTTGATTTAAATATTTGTATGAATAAATTAGTATCGTAATGTCTTGTATTTGCATGCCATAAGAAAGTTGGAGGAAGCCTTGATTTATTGTTTTACCAAAAAACCTATAACAAAACCTAATTATATGACTTCCTAGTAATTTTTTTATTTTCATATTTTTTTGTACAACATTTAATTTGTTTTTCATTGAATAGTTCCACCCCCGTGGCCAAATCCAAGCTCCGTCCGTGATCGTCTCTAGCCCTGCCAATGTGTATAAATTTACTAATTACTAGTACTATAATGGAATGCTTATATGCTGTAGAAGCACCTGATAATCTCTTCCACTCTGCAAGTCTAAAGGTGATGACTTTAATAATATTTGTCTTATCCGGACCTAATTATTATCAGATCTGTTATTATGGAAAAAGGTTGAAAAAGAGGACAGACTGACAGTAGTTGAAAAATAGAATTCATTCCACCACTTGCGTAATGCCACGTGTCCAGAGTAGGTGGATTTCATAGTAGTTTATCTGCATTTTTTGGGGGAGATTCTGCAATGCCAGACCAGCCAAATGGGTGCGACGATCCAATTTGGTTGACTCCAAATATCACCCTTTGTGATGAGTAGTTATTCAGGCCCGGTCTGACTAAAAATTCGTGTTATTTTTAGCCACGGAAAGAATGAATTTCTACCGAATATGTCGTCATATTTTTATTGTAGTTAAAAGTGAATGTAATTTTCATTAAATTGTACTTTTATGATGTATATATGTGGTAAAAATATCAAAAATACTGTTTAGACGATAGTGGGAACTCATGATTAAGTTAATGAAATATGTCACTAATTTGTGCTCTTTTTTGAATTATTGGCTTGTTAGTCTTGGGTGGTTTGGCTAAAAAAAGATTAGTGGTATGAGGAATTCTTTCAAGTCCAGATGTGTAGGCTTATAAATTGCACTTCAATAAATTGTAGATTTTTTTTAAATTTTTGCATGGTCTTTTTGGTTATTTTCTCTTAATTTTATACTTAATTTCATAATCTTTAAGTCCAAATTTTACATCACAAATTTTTTTTCTCAATAAGAGAAATCGAAAAGGTCTATGAAAAAGTGTTTTTCGTCGTCTTAAATAGTAAAAACTTTCAACTTTAATCTATGTCTTTAGGCTAAACTCACCATTAACTTTCTGGGCCAAATCTGGCAATTCAGTGCCCCTTCTACCCCCCAAAAAATAATGACAATTCAGTGGCCATCTCGGAGTGTTAACATTACTAATTTAGATGTGACTCATACATTTAATCGTGGGTTCCATGTAAATGTGTAATGTTGGGTTTGAAGCTTTGAGTCAGGGCATAGCAGTGCTCGAGAAGCACTAAATAATTTTGTCTTTGTGATTACGTGTTCTGTTTTCACTTCCATCTCAATTTGGATAGTTCTCCTTAATCTCCGTTTACACTAGGTTATTAATTTTTCCTTAAAAAAGTTCGAGTTTAAACTTGAGTTCAATCCACAAATACTTTCCAACTCGACCTTGAGCTCAGCTCAACCTCAAGTTCGATGAACATTAACTCAAGCTCGATTACTTGGGCTCAAAACTCGAACACTTTAAACCTCATATTAGTTTGACTAACTCGATTGTGAAAAAAGTTTGGTGCTAACTATTGTACTAAGTAGCCGTTAAAAAAAAATAATGTACTAAATGTGCATGTGACACTCTTTTAATAGATGAGTCCATCTAGATATTGCATCATGCATTGATGTGCTCGTGTCATGTGTGCATTTAGTATACTAGTTTGCAACTTAGCTTATTCCAGTAATTTCATAACAAAGTTAGCCAGTTGTGATCGATGTGGCCAATATAACATAAGCATCGTCTTTTTAAAGACTGATATTTTCATGGCATGAGATTCTCTCTCGGTCCATCAAAAAGCCCAGACCGAACAATTGAGAACAGTAATCACACCAAAAATTACGTTAAGTGGATATCATTCAATGTAGTTTCAGAAGCAAATCTATGGGTGTGAAGATTGGGTTTTGATTCAGGCTTCCAAACTCTATTTGTTTTACTTTTACAACATAAATGTGTTTGGAGAACATATAAATTAATATCCGATTAACATTATTTCAGGCAAACTTGAGGTTCTCAACGAGATTTAGAAATTGAACGATCCCATTGTTAAGTGGGCTCAAAAAGGGCCCACTGGTCCAGTCTCTTAGACACTTGAGAAAAAAACCCTTCCTAATTTCACATTTGTTTTCACCTTCTACCTGAGTGGCATTTTCGACTGTTGGTTCACGCGGTACTCCAATACCACTTTATAGTTACTCCTTTCAGCAGCCCTCTTTATGAAACCACGACCTCACTTGTTGGGGTTGCATACTTGCATGCATGCATGTTACTCGATTACTTAGCATGCTGCATGTCAAAATCAAATTGATTCATTTGGTTATTGATATCATACCCACAAAAGTAGAAACCGAATTGTAGATTAGCACCACCATCACGCTTATTTTAGACGTCAATAAATTATATATATGTTGTGCTGTTGGTGATGCTCTATTGTTGTTTTGCTTCTCTTATGGGAGCGTTTTCGCTGTGTCCTTGATCGTTTATTTTTTTTTTTATATGAATCCCACGTAAAAATGTAGTATAGTAGTACAAGATTGGTTTTGAGCGTCACGTGACTGTTGTCCGAGACTACTGATATTTTCTCGTTTTGGGGGGTTTTGTTTTGGGACAAATATCCCCTCCAAGGGTGGTCCCTTACTAACATTGGATCAACCTTGGGGTTGGTTCTCTTTGTATCCTTCTCTTCTATCAATAAATCTTCTTCTTCGCTGAGCAAAAATATACTAGTGAATGGAGTACTAAATTAAACCATGTAGGGTAGCTAGCTATACATAATAATAGGTTTTAGTGGCTTGTTGGGGCCCAATGAAATGAGCCCAAATATAGTGGTTCAAATAAGAGGCGTATTTCTTAACATTATTCTTGAAAACAGGTCCTTCTAGTGCTCCAAAGACACATGGTCTACACCATGTAGTGCTCAATTTAAATCGTCTAAAAGTGTTTTCAAGTTTCAAATGTTATCTTATATGTAAGATGCTTACCTTTCAATTTAAATTTGGCCTCAATACCCCTTCTACCAAAAATAATAATAACTATTTAGTGGCCATCTTGGGAACTTTATAACTAATTTACATGTGACTCGTACATTTAATCGTGGGCTCTATGTAAATGTGTGATGTTGGAAAGCTTTGAGGCAGGACGTAACAGTGCTCGAGAAGCACTTAATAATTTTGTCTTTGTGATTATGTTTTGTGTTCACTTCCATCTCAATTTGAATAGTTCTCCTTAATCTCCGTTTTACACTAGGTTATTAATTTTTCCTTGAAAAATTCGAGTTTAAACTTGAGATCAATTCACAAATATTTTTCCAACTCGACCTTGAGCTCAGTTCAAGCTTGAGTTCGATGAACATTAACTTAAGCTCGATTACTTGGGCTCGAAACTCAAACATTTTAAACCTCGGCTTAGGTTAACTAACTCAATGTGAAAAAAGTTTGGTGCTAACTATTGTACTAAATAGCCATTAAAAAAAGTAATGTACTAAATGTTCATGTGGCACTCTTTCAATGGATAAGTCCATCCATATATTGCATCATGCATTGATATGCTAGTGTCATGTGTACATTTAGTGTAACAGTTCGCAACTTAGCTTATTCCAGTAATTTCAGAACAAAGTTAGCCAATTGTGATCGATGTGGCCAATAACATAAGCATCATCTTTTTAAAGACCTGATATTTTCTAGGCGTGAGATTCTCTCTTGGTCTCTCAAAAAGACTAGATCGAACACTTGAGAACAGTAATCACACTAAAAATTACATTAATTGGATATCAATTATTGTATTTTTCAGAAGCAAAACTATGGGTGTGAAGATTGGGTTTTGATTCCAAACTTTATTTGTTTTACTTTTACAACATAAATGTGTTTCGAGAACATATCAATCAATATTCAATTAACATTATTTTAGGCAAACTTAGCGTTCTCAGCAAGGTTTAGAAAGTGAACAATCCCATTATTAAGTGGGCTCAGAAAGGGCCCACCGGTCCAGTCTCTTGGAGACTCGAGAAAAACCTCCACCCTATGTTCTCATTTCTTTTGACCTACCTGAGTGGCATTTTCAACCGTTGGTTCACGAGTGCTCCAATACCACTTTATAGTTACTCCTTTCAGTAGCCCTTTTTATGAAACCACGGCCTCACTTGTAGCGGTTGCATGCATGCATGTTACTCGATTACTTAGCATGCTGCATGTCAAAATCAAATTGATTCATCTGGTTATTGATATCATACCCACAAAGTAGAAATCGAAGTGTAGATAATTAGCACCACCATCACGCTTCTAGACGTCAATAAATTATGGCTGTTAGTAATGCCCGATTGTTGTTTTGCTTCTCTTATGGGGGAGTTTTCGGGGTTTCGTCATCGCTTAATTTTTTTTTATGAACCCCACCTAAAAATTTAATATAGTGGTACTGAATTAGTTAAGAGCGTTACGTGACTGCGTTCCGAGACCACTGATATTTTCTCATTTTTGGGGGGTTTTGTTTTGGGACAAATATCCCCTCCAAGGGTGGTCCTTTACCAACTTTGGATCAACCTTGGGACTGGTTCTCTTTCTATCCCTTCTCTTCTATCAATAAATCTTCTTCTGCTCTGAGCAAAAATAATGTAAATATAAATTAAGGCTTCGTTTTTCAACAGATTTTTGTTTCATAAAATCCTTCTAAAATCTATATGAAAACCACTACATTTTATCAGTTGGGAAAATAACTCTATTTTATTACCCCTCCATAAAATGTTCATTTTATGAGATTTTCATAAAATATAATCCCTCCGTCCCATTTTAAATGTCCACCTTTCTATTTTGGGATGTCCCAAAATAAGTGTTCACTTTCTATAAATAACCATCAAAACATACCAAACTTTCAATTCTATTCCTAAAAAGTACTAATTGATTTGACAGTTTTTGATATTCATATCATTCTTAAATTGACAATATCTTTCAACATATAATATTTTTCATGATTTTGAAAATTTTGTATAATAGAATTAATTGAAATCTATCAAACAAGATTCATATGGCGTATTTTTCGAGATCCATATTGAAAGATATAAACAATTTAAATACATTTAATTGACTCACAGTTTTTAATGTTACTTTTTGAAATTTAGAGCAAAAATTTAAACTTCTTAAAAAACTCGATTTCCTGTAAAGGACATTTAAATTGGGACGGAGGGAGTACTTAAAATCTATTGGAGAACAAGGCCTAACCATGTAGGATAGCTATACATAATAATAGGTTTTAGTGGCTTGTGGGGGCCCAATGAAATGAGCCAAAATATAGTGGTTCAAAAAAGATGTACTTCTTACATTATTCTTGAAAACGGGTCCTTGTAGTGCTCCAAAAACACTGCACGGTAATGCTCAATTTGAATCGTTTAAAAGTGCTTTTAATAGTTTAAATTTCAAATATTATCTTACATGTAAAATATTTACCTTACGTGTTAAATAATTTTGTTGGGCATGGAGTGCCCCCATAGATTTGGTTACATAATGCCACTCTCTGCGACCACTCTAAAAATAGACTTGCGGGTGCGATGTCGAATGCCATAAAAGACTTAATTGAAACCCTTCCTAACACCAATTGGTTTTAGGAGACTTTGTGAAAAAACGGTCCGACAAATTTAAACCATTGATTGTTAAACGAATGGCTCAAATTGGGCACTACACGGAGGGACCCGGTTCCATTATTCTTGCGTAAAGCTCTTTCTAAATCACGCCCTGAAAGCGTAAAAGAACACGTATTCATCACTCTAGAAGCTGTGCGCATGTGTGCTAGACTGGATGATAATCGAGGTTATTTAAGTTTTGTTTGGAAAAACAAAAATTGAGTTTCAAATATCGAAAATGATTCGCATACACCAGGATGCGTACCCCACTTGCACACCAGCACATCCTGACCGTCCAAAAACTTTTTTCGACGTTTGAGATTTGAAATGAATTCTTACCGGTAAGAATTAACTCTTACCGGTAAGAATTTATTTCAAATCCGGACCATTGATTCTTGAAATGGACGATCGGGATGTGCTGGTGTGCATTTGGAGTGCGCGTATGTGGTGTGCGCGTAGCAGCGTTCAAATATTGAGTAATTTAAATTTTCTAAACATTATAAACTTAACGAGCCGAGTAATACTTCAGTCAACTTGATTTGAAAGCTTAATTATAAGCATAAAAAAATTCAAGCTTGCTTTGTTAGGATGGAAATTGATCTAATTTTTTTTTTTTTCAAGCAAGTTGAGTTCAAACTCGAGTAACTTTGATCATATTCTTTCTTTTTCTAATGGAAATGCCATAATTTTTACCTGTAAGCGTAGGTTCATCGATGTGCCATTTTGGATTGCCAATGCCAAAGTTCGGCAAAATATATGAATAAGTGGTGCCCCGCCTCTAAGCTGAAGTTATGGCTAAAAGGCCAGAGATCATTTGTGCCGAAAAATCCTTGTGCGTTTGTGCCAAGGAGTTTTCCGGCCATTAGATCACATAGAAACTTTAAAGCATTAAAAACCACTTACAATTTAACGGACCAAAAGCCCTTGGCACAGGGGTTTCCGGCACCGAGGATCTCACACCTGGCTAAAAATGACAAAATCATCTTTGGTGCCAATTTAGGATAACTTTGGCTTTGTCTAATTAATGTGCTGCATTCCAAATCTAATAGATCTACATCGAAATATGAAATAAATTTAATTAATGCAATGGTTAGAATATGAAATTGGAACAAAATGATAAACCAAAGGCAACATGTTATTTTTATTTTTATTTTATTTTTTACTTTTTAACAGTGTAACAAACTATTAAATATCTTTGACAAAACTATTTTGACACTTAAAAATAAACTAGTTCCAAATAGACCATATCCAATTATCCGAATAAACTAATTTTTTTTTTCTTTATTTGAAGAGCAAGAGAACTTCAATGTTTAGAAAAAGAAAACTATTACAACAACACAGAAAAAGGAAAAAGAAAAACTCACAGAATTGATTTTTCAAATAAATTTAATGATAAAATACAAATTACAAACACAAACTTATAGGAATTTTAAATTTGTGGCTAATTGTATATTTCAAACAAAAAATAATACTAAAATGCATCTTTATTGCAAAAAATGCAATTATAGTAGTATCATTCATCTACAAATTAAGAAACGGCCACCGAAAGGTGGTAGCCTAGATGGCAAGGGTGAGTGGGTTTAAGTGCTCCCTTCTCTCGTACACAATCCGTCTAGGTTCAAGTCTCGCCAACTATGTACGGGACTAGTGTGGAGGACCATTTGTCTATCTAATACCTAGATGGTGCTGTGGTGGGGGACTCGCCATTCCTGGCACTATGACTCAAACCGGACATTCCACAGTGGGCCGGAAACTCCTATGATCACGCTTGAGGAGAATTGCTATACTGGTTGCCCTTTCCGGCTTTTCCCAACCTTTTTCAGATAAAAAAAATCTACAAGGAAACGTGAGGTATATGATTTGTAATTTATATATCTCCTGCCCATTTCAGGGAAATAATAATGACAATTAATATATTCAATGCTAGCGTTATCATATCTGCAAAGATCTCTTGTTGGATTTTCTTTATTTACTACTTTCGTTTATTACACTCAACCCACTCACAGTATCTTTATTGTAGGAATAGCCATACAAAACGTCAAATCACAGCACACATGGAGAAACGTCAAGTTACAAACGTCAAAAATTGGTAGCAAAGCAAAATAGTCCGAAGCTAAATCAAGCTTCACAAACTCAACAAATTCGGGGCGTGTTGATAAATGAACGATCAAGCTTACTCGAGTTGATCGTTCACTCGTTAAAAGTTCAATATTTTTTTATTGGTTTGTGACCTTAATAAATCAAACTTAAATAGTTTTCTCTAATGGAGTTGGATTGGAACGGTTGGGCCCCAACCTGCATCGTGCAATTTTCCATTTGCGGTTTTTTGTCAGGTTCGTTTCGATGAGGCAAGTCATTCATTTTGTAAAGCTCAGTGAGAACTTTAATTTTTCCAAAATCATCTCAATATGTTTTTCTAGATAAAAATGGACTTGATCCCGTGTCCATGAGTCCATTTTTCTCGGGATGAATATTCTGAAAAGATATTTGATCGATATTCAATGAGGACTGAAGATCTAAATAAGTTCTACAAATTGAATGATTAATTTAAATCACCAAAACAAGCTCGGGACAAGCCTGCACATGGCCAATTAACTGCCGACAAGCCAACTCCATCTCGAAAATGCTTATATAAACTCTCCAACCAAGAGTTTGAGCAAGTGACTATTCGGCTCATTCATATTAATGATGCTGAAAGATTTTACAGTCCTCTAAACCGACTGAATTAAAACTCGTTTGAAGAAGATCAGCTCGTTTCAAAACTCGCTAAGTTTTCAAACTAACCTCAAATTAGCTCAAACCACATTTGTAACAAACAAAAAAAAAATTGAAAAGAAAATCAAACCCCCAATAGAGAAATTCAAAGTGGGGCTAAACCTATAAAAAGGCGTAAGCAAGAATGCTAATTGCACGCTTATATTGCGGGAATCTTTATTACTACTTTCTCCCTTTAGTATCTTCCCGTATTTTTAGGGTTTGTGTATTCCAATCCAATCTTGGCATTTACATATTCACAGCCAACAACTTCATGAGCAAAGGTTGTGGGGGCCATCTCTATCCTTGTTCAAAGTAGAATTAAAGAATATATCTTCATAATTGAAAAAGAAAAAAAAAAATCATAGTTACACAAGAAAAGACGGAGACAATTGTATTTTGAACGCGTCTCTAATTCGACTCCAACCAGAAAATTTTACTTAGTCATTTTGGCCACGTTGCAAGAGTTTCTCTCGTGAATTTCCCAGTTCGCAGCATGTCAATCACACTTGAAAGGAGA